>OY856409.1:1412092806-1412815306 GCA_963693085.1 Alisma plantago-aquatica | reverse complement strand
GTTTCTTCTAAGAAATGGACGATTTAGATCCATCTCCAAAACTAATAGTTGCAGCTCGTTGAGGGGTATAAAGCTTCACTATTTTGGTAGAACTGACAAAAAATGAGGGGATAATTTTTTCCGTAGGGACTTGGCATGAACATTTTTTCGTCGATTTTTTACAAAATCGATGCCTGTCTAAAATTTTTTGAGACGATTGTTTCTTTGAAAAATTGTGTTTCACGGGAAATTTTAAAGGTAAAGTGGTACCCATGTCTTTTCTAAATTGGAAGGAAATCACATATGGTGATTTTTGGCATGAGGAACCGACGTTGTTGGTAGATTGGTATTAGTTTTTTTAAGGAGCCGACATCACCAAAAGTGACATTGAACGTCAGATCTGTACTAGTGATGAAAACCATTGAATGGTAGTTAGAATCAAATCTCATAGTGATGGTGGTGATTGTGGTTCTTAGACCTGAAATCACTACGCTCATCACAAATCATTCGATTTACTTTGACATCATCCAATGCAACATTAAATAAGTTTTACTATATGTTCAGATACATTGTGACACATGTAGAATGACTATGAGTGATGTAGATGGGATTTGTGTTGGATTCTAGATGGGTGATTGGATTCTCTAGAGGGGGTGAATAGAGATGAATGAACTTAAACAAAATTCATTAGATATTCAATATATATCACAAGATAAGGTTGCTAAATAGAATGTTTGAGTGCAACTAAATCATGCATAGAAAGGGAGAGAGAGATTGAACATCAAGTAACTCGGTCTCCACCTAGATAGGTCAACCTCTAGGATTTCTTAACCATTGCACTCGTATATTCATTCATAAGACTTACAATACATGACCACCAAAGGACTTACCCATCCAATCACAAGGAGATATCCACCTTACCAAGGACTTACCCACTTTGCTTGAGTCTTCAGCCTTCACCAAGGTCTTACCCACTCAAGCACAAGTCTTCCGCCTTGAAGGACTTTACCACTCCTCTTGGATCTTTAGCCTTTGCCTTCACCTTCACTCGGAGAAGCTTCCACCAAGGAATTACCCACTTAAGCAAGGAGTCTTCTACCTTCACCAAGGGCTCACCCACTCTTGCTCCAAGTCTTTAGCCTTGATCTTCACCAAGGGACACCTTCCCTTGTTCTTCTTCACCTCTCTTAGCTGAGAGATAGAACCTTCATCTTCATGGTTGAAATGAGAGATAGGGAGTTAGTGGAAGTGAGAACCTTACAAGATATACATGTAGGATGAGCTCTCTTACAAATCTCCTACTCACTCTAATGGATGTAGCAAGCGATTAAGCTTAGAGAGAGAGAGGAGGAGGTTGTAGGATCACTCAACTATAGAATAGGGACCTTCATAGTACTTGGCTAACCATGGGATGAAGCCCAAGGGGTCCTATTTATAGTTGGGGATGCCTCCTAGCCTTTGGGAACACTTAAGAATGAAAACTAGCCGTTTTGTGTCTTGCAACAGATGTATTTTCAATTGTTGCAACTCCACAATGGATAGAAACACTTTTCTACACTTTTCCTTACAATGCAATCAGTCGAGTTTCTATAAAGGTAACTCGACCGATCCCACTAAGAGACAAGACCAATTTAGGCCATCGGTCGAGTTTGTCCTGGGGTAACTTGACTGATTCACTTAAATCAGTTTTAGTCAGTAAAGGGATCAACCAAGTTCTGTGAAGTGTAAATCGACTGATTAAAAGTCATTTTCAAGATCCAATCAAGATCGGTCGAGTTTGCAACTCGACCGATGAACAACCTGATGTGAATTTTGGAAAAAGACTTTTGAGTGCTGAAACATTCGATCTAAGTGCTCTTGATTTTTTTATAAGCTTAATTACAAGTCATACAATCATTATAAGTGATTTACAACATGATTCTAGTATATTTACATCATATTCCAAAAACGTGCACTTGTATGGACTTTGACTTGTCTTTTCTCCAAGTTGAGATGTGCAAGTTAGGACATTTGGAGTGTGTCTACACCTAATCTGAAATCACTCAGGTAGAGACATTAGACACAATTAATTGGAACGGTTTAGTCATCATCAAAACAAGGGTTTAGTCAATTGAGACCTTGAGTCAACAATTTGTCCCTCCTACTGGAGTTGACATCCCGACCACTTAATAAGAAAGACTAAAAAATGTATGGACATACTCATGTGAATTAATATATGATATGTGAGCGTACATGAATTTCAAATAGTCTGTTCTAGTTTAAGGAACATAGATTGAATATTGAAGAGGATGACAATTCCATACCTCAAGTTCTATCTAGATATCAATAACAAAGGAACTATATGATCACTGTAACACTAATCATAGATTGTGGATTGAAGTTGTTCTCCAACTTTCCAATTATTTGAGTAGAACACTACTAAAGAATAGGCATTTAGCATCGGTTAATTAAGGGCTTTAGTGTCGGTTTCCAAGCGACACCCAAGTGGCCGCCGCTAAAGGTGAACCCCTTCGGTGTCGGTTCCCAACCGACGCCAAAACACTTCCCACCACCGAAAATGCGCTAGCAAAGGGACTATAGGCATCGATTTTTTTAAGAAAATTGACACTATAGAATTGTTACATATGTCGGTTATTAAAAGAATCGACGTCAAAATGCTTCCCACCACCAAAAAATGTGCCAGCAAAGGGCCTATAGGCATCAGTTTTGAAAGATAACCGACGCCATATCAGCTAAACTGACATCGGTTTTGTGCTAATAACCGACGCCATATCCCCTGCCTGCCACCACGACCGTGCTTCCCAGCACGGCTGTGGTTCCTAGCCACATAGACGTCCGTTTTTTATCAAAAACTTCCACTGTATGTATTTGGTATCAGTTTTGTTCAAATAACCGACACCTATGTTATGATTTTTTTCTTATCAGTTTGCAGGCCTGCTGTATGGCTGGTCAGCAGAATGAGAACCTACAGTTCAGTTTTGAACTACTGGTTTATGACATCCATTGATATCAGCCAACAATAGGCCACAAACCTACAAAATTAACATGATGGACAATGTTATATATATGTGATTCACACACATGTATAAGCACATTTAATTCATATTATTTTTTCATCACACACATGTAGAAACCAGTAGCAACCTGTAGTTCCATTCATTTCATCTCTTTTCACATTCAGACACATGTAGAAACATTTATGTATTGATCATCTTCACACACATATGACAATTCATAAAAATTCATTCACATTCCCATAAAAATAATTATGAGAACAAAGTTATTCTTTATTCATCATTTTCATCATTGTCAATAAAATTATATCTAAAAATTCCCACTCTTTGTAGGGTTTTTGCCCATTGTTCTCTTACATCATCTAATTCATCTCTCGTATAGGGAGCATGTACATCAAAACGCTTTCCACCTGTGTTGAAGTCAGCAGTTTTAAAGACCTGCAAAGAGAATGATGTTTATATATAATTAATAATATATAATAAGATTGATATATTTCATATTATCTAATGAGACTATGTAAAATACCTGTTGTATCTTATCGATTTTCATTATGGCATGTTTGATGATTAGGTCCATAAATAGCATCACATGGTAGGCACATGCCCATCCGTTGTCTTGTGTAGCACACTATAAATTGAAACATACAAAATATTCAAAAATACAAATAAGCACAGTTCACATAAATAATATATACATTAGAGTCAGGAAATTACTTTCACATTCTCCCCAATTAGTGACAGATCCTTTTTTCTGGGGACCTTTCCTCCAGCTTTTTTGTACTCTTGTAAAGCCCTACATATGTTAATGTAACCCATTAAAATGCATAATTAAATAGTAATGTAGTAACAGATGTTAACATATATAAAAACATGAAATATTTCTCACGAGAATAATGGCCTTTTAATTGCATGTCCATATAATGTATCCAACTCATTCCTCATAGGATCTAGATAATAGACAGTTAACGTCTTTGGGACAATAACTAGTAACTCCCAATGCTTACCACTACAGGTAAGAAAGTAGAAAATTAATAACTCAAACTCCACAATAAAAATGTAACTTGCTTAAGTCCAAATTATAAGCAAAGTAAACTTACTCGACATTGAATGGAACTATTATCACCATCTTATTATTTTTACCAAAATATTGAAAAGCATCACAACAGTATGAAGTAACTGAATATGAGACTACATCTACAAGACTAATCAAAGATGGAACCAAAAATCCCACATGGGAAAACCCAAAATATGTACATATCTTGTGTAAGTGGCTGCAAAACATGTATTACATATGCATTAATATATAAAAAACCAGATCACCATATATAAAACAAGGTATATGGATGTATAAACAAGATCTCACCATATGCACAGCTCTATCATAGATGTGTTCAGCCAAACATAACTAAACAACTCCAAAATATCTTGTATAAATATCTTGTTTTCGTATGATTGACCTGCATTAATACCTATGCATTAATACGTACGTATGCAGAACTTGTATTACGTATGCATTAATACGTATGCTAAACTTGTATAAATAGATTGTTATCGTATGATTTACCTACAACATCCTCCGGAATAGTAACAATTATAGGGCAATTTGTATCATGTTTTCCGATCCATACTGCCACACCCCTACAATTAGGACCTATCGAGGCGTGTAGGTCCCTTGGAAGACAACTTGGTAGTCGAGGAGGTGGAGGACGAGATGTAGCGGGTCTCGTATTTTTGACCTGTATATATAATTTTCGATCAATTGACTCATATATACACACTAACAAATTAAAGTAATGGAAATTTATCATACAATATCAGTATAGAGGACATCCACTTTGGGCCATAGTATCACTCTGCCTACTGCCTCACCAAGTGTTTCAACATCTGGGTGTGCATGAGGTAGTGCAAGATCCGTACAATCAGGGATTACATGTATCAGGCTCACACATACCACACCATCTGGTACTGGATACCCATGAAACATGCACCCTTTAAGGGGCGGGTAAGCTGACGCCTCTACAATGATATATTCTTGACTTTTTAGTCGGCATGGCTTCAACCCCTACAAATTTAAGTAAAGAATGTCATATGCATATATACACAAACATATCATCCTGAATAGACTAGCTATTATGTCATAAAAATACTTACAGAGGACGTGCTAGGTGTTGGTGTATATGATTACTCCCAACCTCTGTAGTTTGAGTAGTAGGAGAAGAGAGGCCCGCCACATGTACTATTTGAGTGGCAGTCTGAGATGCCTACCACTTGCTAATTTCTTCATGGAGTCTCTTATCAAATACTTCCTTGACTCTCCTATCAATTAATGAATCTACCTATATATGGATAAAAGAAACGCTAGCTTCGGATTATTGAATTTCCTTTGGAAATAACATTCTAAAATAAGAATAGGTTACTTCAGCTTGTGAAAGTCCCACTTTTAGGACATGTTTGTACTGGGATGGCTCAAAGAATGCTTTGATGCCCACACCAGCGCCTGCACCCCTAACACGTCCAGGATGCTCTGGGTTACCCAGAGCAACTGTCAATTCATCCCTTATGCCCTGAGGGATGAACTTGCCTTCCTTCCTCTACTCGTGCAGCTCCCGCTGATCACCATCAAGAAAAATTAGTAAGTAAACATAACAATAATCAATATCGATCAATTTATCTAAGAGTTGATTTTTACCATTTTTACAGCCGCCTCAGTAGTTGCGGGCTTTGGTATGTCTCCCTTCTTATTTTGCCTCCCATCTATCCACATAGCATGGCGAGACAGAGGTGCGGGAGCAGTAGTAGAGGACTCTGCAGTCCCCTGAGTTGCAGTAGGCTGAGCAGACTCAACATGTAGTCTTTGGAGAATGCCTGTATATCCTCTTGGACCCATTGTGTGGTCGTGCACATTCAGTGCATGCCTTGCTCGTTGAACATCGCTTAATGCCTAAAGGTTAATCTTGAATAGGTGAATACATAAAAACGTATATTAATTAAATTGGGAGTGGTGCTTAATACCTTGAATTCATCTATTTTTATTTGGGTAACAAATGCCTCCTAGTCTTTGGGGTCCAGGTAGTTCCATTGTTGTGTGGCTTCCTTCTGCCTAAATTTATTTTTTAAATAGAATACAAACAAAAATTATTAGTGTAGAGTTAGTGAAATAGTGATCAATGTCTAGAATTGGAAATCAATCAAGAGCCTCTTATCAACATCGCGTATGTAATCTCATGTGAGATTGGTCCTATAGTTCCTTAGGACCCTCCCACAGTGTTGCATCACACATTTACAATGCATCTTTTCATCCATATCAAATATGCTCTGCAAATTAAATAGAATTGCTATTAACTAGTATCCTAAAAATTAGTAATCTACACAAATAAAATTACAATTAATAATAACTCACACATAGTTCCTTCCATATGTGGTCTTTCTTCCCCTTAGGAATTTTATACCAGGATTATAGGATAGGACTGCAATGGTTGCGAGTAAGAACCCCAAGATATGAAACAAATGAGTTGCAGTTCACTCCATATGGATTTCCTACATGATCGAAATCCACAGCCAATTTGGGTCCATTGCCCCTTTGCTAAATTAACTTGTTCATCATTGTGATGCCCCTCACTTTCTCAATTTTCTTTTGCTGCTCATCAAGTGCTGTAATTTCTTCAGGGGGTACATCAACAACCGAAAATTTGATAAAAAAACACACTTACATGATATAATTATAAATGAATATATAGATAGAAACCGCAGGGATATATTCTTAAAACTTACATTGTCAGGCAGTGCAAGCACGTCCTCACCCTCATGGTGATCATCAACATGGTCATCACGGGAATGCTCAACCATCTGAAAGTTCACATGCAAATTATAAATTTCACATTGTAAAGTAACACTAATTGTAAAGTTCACATTGTAAAGTGCACATTCACATTGTAAAGTAATTCACATTGTAAAGTTCACATTCACATTGTAAAGTAATTCACATTGTGAAGTCTACATTCACATTGTAAAGTTCACATTGTAAAGTTCTCATTCAGAAAAATAAAACATATAAAAAATATAAACATTCATGCCTCTAATATTGTGATCTTTTATCAATTAACAATCCTTCATGGTGATCCCTGTGAACATACAAGTCATTGTGATCCCCAGCTTCAATGTTTGGTGGTGTTGGCCAACAAATACATGTTCTATCATTCTTATATATAATAAATGTGTACCACCTATCCCATTCTTGAACACCTAATCTCACTAGTAAGTGTATAATGTCTATTGGGTTTTCAAGAAAATTTTGGCAGCATTTCCCCACTGTTCTCTAAGTACATATGTACTTAAAGAACAAATAGGGAAATTCTACCAAAATTGTCTTGAAAACCCAATACACATTATACACTTACATCCTAAGTGAGATTAGGTGTTTAAGAATAGTCCCAAACTAGAGACTATCTAAGATTTACTCCTAATGAGTAAATCTTGGACGAATTTCTAGGCCAACAAATACATGTGTTGTCATTTTATAACATTGATTTCAACATTTCAAGTGTTTGTGCATGTTCATCATCAAGATAAATATTACACATAAATTAGTATGACCTAGGGATGGAGAGATAATTCATAACTGATTTCAAAATTTCAAACTAGCTCATGCATTATCATCAATCTACATCATACAATAGGGATTCATGTAGATGTTAGGGCGACACATCACTACAAAATCAGAGATTTAACATTAGGGTTTTAATATCTTACATAGATTGATCACAAGATTTCAGCAATATAGTTAATTCAAGATTATGGTGAAATGTGTATTAGGGTTTTAATATCTTAATTCAACATGCGTCAAAATTTACAGAATTAGGACAAGCATTAGTATTCAATTGCAAATGTATCTTCTTCTTCCTGTTCCCTCCTTACCAAATGGATAAAAGCAAGGCACGACCTGCATGTGGGCTGGACACGGCGGCTGTAGATGTGTTGGCCGACCACAGCCGTGCTGGCCATGGCCGCCATGTCTAGCCCACATGAAGGTCATGCCTTGCTTTTATCCATACATTTGGTAAGGAGGGAGCAAGAAGAAGAAGAGGTCGAGGAAGAGGAAGAGGTAGAGGAAGAAGAAGGGCAACAACTTACCTTTCAACGACGTGGAGGAAGAAGAGAGCAGGGAGCTAGCAAGACAGCAGCGGCCGGCCAGAGCAGCGATCGAGTTGGAGAGAAGCAGTCGGAGCTAGCAACGAGCGGCGGCGACGAGCAGTGGACCGACAAGCGGCGGCGGAGGTAGGGGCAGAGGAGAAGTGAGCGGCGGTAAGCAGAGGAATTGCCGGACTTAAAACTCTCAATCACGGAATGAATGAAATAAAAGGGAAAGAGTCTGGCTTGCACGAGTGCTGTTAAGTTAATAATATGCGTCGATTATTAAAAACAACTGACGTTAAAAACTATAGGCGTCGGTTACCAATAAAAAACCGACACTATTATTCATTTATAGTCGTCGGTTCCAACTAGAAAAATCGACGTCTATCTTTATATGCTGACAAAAATAAATGTTCTCGAATTAAGACCATAGTCGTCAGTTTCCGTATAAAAACTGACGCTAAAAGGAGGTGAAAATTTTCACGGTTAAGCATGCAAAAACACAATGACATCGGTTATTGTAAGACAACCGACGATAAAAATTGGTCAAATTATGTCTCACGGAAAACCTTTAGTCGTCGGTTTCTTCTTTAACAACTGACGCTGTATGCTAAATTTTAGAGGTAATTTTTTCATTGGAAAATTTGGATTTGGTGGTTAATTTTAGGCATCAGTTTCTTATTATGGAACCGATGCTAAATAAAAGCGATACATGTGTCTGGTCGCTCTTCACATATAGATGTCAGTTTTTTTATTTAACCGACATTTTATGTTTTAGGTGTCAGTTTTTTTATACACCCGACGCCTTTAAAAGTGACGTTATAAGCCATTTCTGTAGTAGTAGAAATTATGTGCTACTAGAAACCGCTCATTGCTTGTGATGTCATAAAATGGTTATGGATATTGACTTCCAACGTAACTTGGGACCTATAGGGTCACACACATAGGATTTACATGGAATAGGGGTTTACTCAAGAATATAGTTTAGACTTGATCACTAAAGTATTAGATATTCAATTTGAACAAGATTGGCTGTTAGAAATATGAAATGACCGGATCAGCTAGTGAACCGTCCAGTTCAGATGTATGAACTGACTGGTTCAAGTTGTGAACTGATCGGTTGGATGTTTAGTAAGAATGGATCAAGGATTGATGCTAGTGTTATGTTTTGCATTAATAAAAAAATTGAAAGCCAATATGATTGTGAATAGAAAACATGGTGAACTGGTCTATCCAAGTTTCAAACCGATCAACTCACGTGTGAACCAATTGGTTCAATGGTGAACCAGCTAGTTTGTGGTTTGTAGGGTCTAGAAAATTCATAAATTTTTTTCTCTTCGACTCTTATTTGATCTAGAAACTCTGACCCTGACCGTCCTATAAATAGAGGGGTAGTTGCGACTTTCAGAAGACATAAAAATAAGCTCTAACAATCATTGTCTTCTCACAGTTGTGGTAATGTGATAACCCAATCAAGTTTTACCCATCAAATAGAAAGATAATAAGGGAGAGAAGTTAACACTATCACATTGGCATTTGAAAGAAAACTCCTT
The DNA here is from genome assembly GCA_963693085.1 of Alisma plantago-aquatica. NCBI lineage: Eukaryota > Viridiplantae > Streptophyta > Magnoliopsida > Alismatales > Alismataceae > Alisma > Alisma plantago-aquatica. The sequence goes on along the minus strand of OY856409.1, from coordinate 1,412,805,630 downwards.
TTTGTCCATTCCAAAAGAACGCCAAGAGTTTTGGGGGTCTGTGTGGAATATGTAGAGATGAGGGGTCCTTCGCCACCTGCTAAGAGAATGTCGTCAACCATCATCTTCTTGCAAAAGAAGCATGTGGCTATAAGGATAGTAATTGGACTTGCTCCAGTACCAGGTATATGTCTTGCAACCTTCCTTCCCAATCTATAATTGTTGATGTGATCTACTGTCTAAGGGGAATATGGTAAGAAATTTTTTATTTTCACTAGCATATCTATCACTGTATTTCCCTACAGAAGTTTTGTATTCCTGCATATGAATCAATTCAAAATAATCATTGTGATTCCTTTACTCTATTTTGCAATGTTTAGCATTTTGAGACATCCCTCTTTAGAATAATGCTTCTGCTCAACACTGTGCATGTTATAAAAAGTGGGATGTCACAATTTACATAAAAGAAAACTATAGTAAATAGGTCGTAGGGCGTAAATCAAATACTTTAATCTACATCCTAAGAATATAAACTACTCTTGGATACGTCCTCATTAACTTTGGTCAACTTCTCCTTTTTTTTCTACCGAAGGGGTTCGAAGCATTCCCCATAAGTGAAGACAAAAATGAATGTCTTCAGTGTAAAAGTCAATTTGTGCATATTAATAGTGATTGAGAAATTATATAGGAAAAATATCATAAAATGTAACAAGTCTTCCCAAACAAAGAGGAAAGTACCATCCATGTGGATATCAAAAGAAAATATTTGAGTAAGATGAAAATTGATAGATGTACTTACCATGAAATTAAAATAAAGTATACCTCAAGGGCATACACATAGCAATTAAGGCACATGACCACAAAAAATAATGAATAATCAACATGTAGGTGGGATAAGCATAATACTAGTGAACTATAATAAAACAATGGCTTCTAGAGCACATAACCCTAAACCTGATGGATCATGAGACATAACTAAACTCCCAAATATATGAATTTGGGTACAAAACCTGGGTACATGGCACATAACCTCCATTTCAAAACATAAATGACACATAACCCAATAACCAAAGCATATTATAAAACCCGAGTACTATTGAATCAACAAGCATGCAACGTAGAGGCAAGTAAAATGTAGTCATGGTATTGATTAAATAAGATTCTCTAACTAAAAGTAAAACATCAGACCATAAAAATCCATATGAGAAAATTAGGACTTCAATGTACAAATAGCACAATATAGATCAAATCCATCAAATCCACCAGTTTGGGGTTCAAGTAGAAATAACATGAACAAGGTTACAAATTGTAGATGCCAAAGTGTGATATCAACTAAGTAGTATCAAAATATATCTAATTTCAATGTCAGAGACTCAAAAAGGAATTCAAATAGATCCCAAAGGAGAGATTTCACATTTATCCTTCAATTATGTCAAAAGAGAGAGAAAATAGAACTATTATTCAACATAGACTTAGAGGGATGCAACATACCTCAATTATGTGTGTAATAGGTCAGTATTACAAACCCTAAATCAAGATTATGAACTATTACCTAATAACACATTAGGTATATAAATCATTAATTAAGACGTGTATTATAAATCCTAAAATATCAAATTATACTACAAGTTGATTAGGTGATCAGAACAACACCATTAGATAGATCTTATTTTAATGATTTTAGAACATATGTTTACATAATGTTTTGATAACATGAGCATTAGTTATGAATGATCTAAGATAAAACTACAACTAAAATTTAAATCAAAAAATCAAATTGAAAAGACCAAAAGGCCACAACATCACACATCAATATCTTGATGTGTGACTAGGCATATTTATAAAACTGATCCACACAAATTCACCCACAACATGACATTAAATGAAATGTGAAAAGACAGAGACACCCAGATGGTGTGACAAAATCCAAACCAGATCTAGTGTAAATTGTGAATCAACCGGTCATCATCTTCTTCCTCAACATAGTGAGGAAACATACTATTGTAGCCCAAAATCCAAAATCCCCATCACACGATTGGCAGAAAATCATAGTCAAGCGATGAACTAGTCATCATCTATACACAAAGCCCAATCAAACAACCCCTAACAAAGAACTCCAGGGTATTCAAACCCCTTGGCCTAGCTTCTACCATTGCTGGCCAGGGAAAGTAGTTGCAATGTGATAATCTCAAAGAATCGAAGACCAGGAAAGGTCTAAAGAAAAATGAGGAGGATTCACAGTGACCTTACTGGGAAAGATGTGAAGTGTGAGGGTCAGACGAGGAGATCGTAAAAGACTACTGGAAAATGCTAAGAAAAGAGCAAAAAGCAAAAAGTAAAAGGGCAAACAATATACTCACTACAATTGGGCCATTGAGGGTGCCTAAATCTTGGGAAGACTCAACAAACTTTTTCCTGATGCTCAATGAAGGGTGTAAAACCCATTGACTCGTGGTCAGACCTACGGAGCCACTGACACTAAAAGCGGGTTGGTAAACTAGACTTGGGGATGACATATGATCTAAGGCAGATAGAAAGAAGTTTCTAGCTCTTATGTCAAGGCATCTGAAAGATGACTTGTATGCGAGAAATCATAGAGGCGAGGAGTTTCGATGGTGGTTTGAAATAGGGGAGGATGAGAACTCCTAATTCGACTGTGGTCGTGGTGTGAATGAGCTTGGAATCAAAAGAATCAGGATAGTGTGACTAATGTGAAGTTTAGGAGAGTTTGAAGTGAGGTGGAGATGGGAGAGGGAAACATGAGAAGGAAAATTGTTGGGGACTGTGGAGTCCCAATTAGGATGGGATCCGAGTGTAACAAACTCAAATCTAGGTATCACCTCTATATTCCTTTTTCCTAAAAAAAATCTTAAATCCTATTTTCCTTAAACTTTGTTGAGTAGTAATTTTTGACCATGATAATAATCTTGGGGTAGTTTTGACTTTGTATCACCACCCATTCACATAATCATTTGTGGGTGTGACACTGAGAAATTTTGGAAATTTAATTCACATATTGTGGGAAAATCATACATAATTTTAAGTTTGAAGCTAGATCTGATGAAATATCTCTTTTTTACCCTAGAGAGAGTTTTAGTGAGAATAACTATACAAAAACCATCATTTTATAATAGAAAATGAATTATTCTTTATTAGGCTAATTGACACATATTTATTAGTATTAACACTTGACGTATTTGATATGGACTTTTGGGGTCATAACTATGTCAATTGTTGGTTTAATTGCTAAGCTATGAAATTGGAGAGTTGTGAGGAGATTCGGTGCATAAACTTATTGACTTTAAAGAAATTATATAAAATTGATGTCTAATTTCCTTTATAATGGGTCACACTGTTTGACCTGTTTGACCTTGGTATTTATCGGATAGTTGAATTAATATCAGGTGAGTAATCCGGGCAAGACGATACGTTACCTTCGTCCCGATGAATAACCGCGCATAGGCATTACAGAACAATAGTGGTTCCTCAGCCGATTGCTCGCACTGGTCACCATGATTACCTATGGTTTCATGAGTTTCAAATTCATGAGAGATCATAACGACCACAAAGAACCTTAATTTAAGGCCTATGGTTCTCTTATTCCAGACGCCCAAATTTACCATAGTTGTCTTCCGTCGTTCTCGTCGAAGGAACTTCGCCGCCACCTCTTCTTAACTCCATACGTTGTGAGATTGGCCCATAAGTGAATGACAACCCTTTTCCCAGTGATTCATCCGGTCATTTCCTTCAGAACAACGCTGCTTCTCATGCCCGAGCTGCTATCGTCTCCGACGACGAAGCATTTTGGGGGTGCTACGGGCTGCAGTCTCAGGTCGATTACAGGTAAATGAACCATCCTTGGACCCTATACCTCTATTTCCCAATCTCAAATCATTCTGTGTGGGCTTCAATTTGTGGGTCACAGATGTCCCTGTTCTTCCCCTTTGGTCCTCTCCGTTGGGACTATTGATGAAACCTACTATGCGAGTCACGTTTTCTGCACAATGGTGATTTTTGGAAGTGTTTGTGAACGAATCTTTGATGGTTTTGGCCTCCTCTGACCGTCGGTAAACCTGAATAGGATTTGGATCAGTTAGTTGTTCCTGACCTCACGAGATGGTGAGGATGGTCTATGGCGACCATGTTACTCTGCTAGGCTCAACGCTCGTCTATTCCTTTTCACCATATTTACACTGTGCTTGAACTCCGAACCTCAGGTTGACTCACGGAGACACATATGGACTCACCGCTGGTTTTAGTAGGTATCACTCTATCCATGGATTTCATTCCCAAACACCACTTCATTTTCCACCTATTCTGACGTCCCCGCCTGTGGTGTTGGCTTGCTTGAACACAGTGGCTGGTCATTGTTAGTGGGGTTCGAGTTGCGACTTGGGTACGAATTGGGACTTCTATGAGTAAGCAACTACTTGAAAACATGCCATTGTTTATTGTTTAGATCCGCTCCTGCACTTCGTTATCTCTCCCTATGTCGATTCAAGACCGATCTTCAGAGAGTTGGTAATGGCCCTTGACTCGACGATGATACTCGTTTGCTCGAAGTCATGGGGATGTGTTAGGATGTTCTGAGTGTGAATAATCTTACGCTCCCAAATAGTTTTCTGCTATTCAGCGTCTTATCACGATCAACCATCCATGAAGCAAAATTGGTCTTCTTACCTGTTGGATACACCTGATCCTCGTGAGATAATAAGAAGGACCTGGGCGACTGGAGGATACAACTCTGGTCGATCCTCTCTTGTTGCTTTCGGTTTGTTTCGGCCAGGCTCCGATTTATCTTTGTGTATTACCGTAATCACAGTCTGATATGTGATGATGGTAAGCACATATGCCTTTCAGTTTTGCTTCCGCGGTCAACCGTTCCGATTTGGGTTCTGAACTCTTGTTGTTTCCAGCTACTAGCGATGTCTCCCTTCGCCGGTTGTTCAAGACATGGACTCCCGACAGTGGTCGAAATCTAGGGAGTCTGTAGAGGAGGCTGCCTGCGGCTGAGGACCGAGTCCCCTACTTTGGGGATGTCCCTGCAGTGATTTCCTCCACAATTCTATTTGGTAGCAATTTGTCCGACGACGAGGTTTGGCAAAATAGAGAACAATACTCGCTGGTTGCTTTTGACTCATTTAAGTAATAATTACAACGTTGACCTGATTTAGTAATAAGTACTTAATCGATGAAAGGATAGGGAAATATATAGTGTGCGGAGGTGCATTTGAGAATTTGAAGGTTTACGGTTTACTAGTAACCAATACCGAGTTTTCAAGGAGTGTTTTATTGGATTAAATATTGTATAAGGAATAATATTAATGCAAAGTATAATTGTATGTTTAGGTGGTGATAAATCTGGTTCGGACTTAGGTGAATTTTATTTTGACTAGAACAAAACCGGAGGTTTGTACTCCCCCCTATTTATAACTGGGCATTTATATGACTAAATTTTCCCATAATGAGGCATCTTTTGAAATACTTGCTCTTATTCCATTTATTGGACAATTCATATACTTTCAGTTGGATTTATTATTATTCTTTTGAGATTACTATCATGTTGAATTGGGTTAATGACCCCATCTGCTATTGTGCTTAAATCATACCACATGTTTGTGAAAGGTATATCTTGCCACTCTATTTATGCATGTTAGATAGTTCGACTAGTTTAACTATTGTAGACGCTTTTGCGTAACCATTAGGGTATGCTTTTCTACCCGGGGTATACTTTTCTACCCTTATATATACAGAGGCGTGCTTTTCCGCCTAGGGTGTGCTTTTCCACCCATTTTACTTAGGTCATTGACTCAGTGGTGTCATGGCCCTACTATAGTTACTGTAGTCCAATATATCTACATGCGAACTATTATGATTGTTGTAATATTGTGAATGATTAATGGCAAGATGTATTATTTCACTTGTTTATTTATATGCCTCATTCTTTTGGAAATTCTTTCTCTTGTTACTTCTCATTGAAACTTACCTAATTTTGATAGCGCCCTTTTGATGGGAACATTTTACTTTACTTTTTAATGCCCTAGTTAATTCTCTAATGTACATACTCAACTTTTGCTGATTTATATCTTGTTTTTCTATTTTTTTGGGTGTTCCCAAAACTACCCAGGTGTAGGTACTTGAAGGATGTAGACATATGAAGGTTGTACACCTGGAGTTGGCTTAAGGATAGCTTGGAATAGTCAGGTTGCGCTCTGCATCTGGGGCTCCTAGGAAACGTAGTTATAGTATTTTGTTTTTATGTACCACCGTTTGGGTGAGAAAGTTATGTACATGGGAATATTTGTAACTTTATAAACAGTTATGTATTCCGCTGCTTAAATATATTATGGCTCATTTTTGTACCATTGAGTGGGCCCACTATTGGGTCCCACTCTTTACACTGAGTGAGAGAGATGACCACAAAGGCGTATCTCACGGATCTGAGTCTGACTTGGACAAAGACCAAAAGAGCGTGACACATGGACTATAGGTGTGGGGTGGAATATCAACACGTGACATCAAACTATAATTTAAATCAAATAACACAAAGTCTAGCTCGCATTGGGGTTATTAATTAGATAATTTCTTCTCCACTTAAATTGAGATATTTAGGATTATTCAATTAAGTTGAAAATTGACACGTAGACTAATTAGGACCTAAAGAATCCAATTCTAGGATTAGATTTTGGTTTCAAGGTTATTTATTATGAGTTTTAGTACAATTAGAGTTTAAATCAATTATCTTATTATCTATTATTACATATTACCACTATCCTCAATATTTAGTATTCAAAGTTCTAATGTCATCTTATTATCACCATTAGAGCTATATTAGAATATCTAACACAAAGTAGGTTATTTTATTCAATACCTCATTAACTCCATTAATGTCACATTTACCATAAATAATGGTACGTAAATCATTTCTAATTACATGAAAAGTATAATTCTTATCCCATTATACATATTAAGTATATTAGATACCATCCCAACTATTTAGGCATGTTTATACATATACAATCCTTATTAATCACATTTAGATCATTATATGTGTATTAGGGAACATTGTGATATGTATTTAATAGATCATTCACATATTAAGTCATGGTTAGGTTATTGGGTAATTATGTGTGTTTCTGGATATGTAATGTTATTATGGTACCCAAAGTCATTCAATGTATCATGAATGTCATCAAGGGAACATATCTTAGGGTTAGTCATGAACTACACATTAGGGTACAAATACATGTCAGGGCATATTGCTAACATTATTTGTTTAAACCTAAAGAACCAACAATACTAATATCCTATTCTAAGATTAGAGTTTCTAAAACGTAGATTAGGTAGATTTTGGGGATGAGTTGACCTATCCTTTTGTAACTATCTTACTAAATCCTACGAGGAAGGTGGAGTTTTTGATGCCAATAGGGGGAGCTTTTCAGAGAGAAATCAGAGGTAGAGTAGAGTTAATAACGATGTGGAAAAGATTTTCACATCTATAGTTATATATATGATTTAACGTTAGGTGTAGAGTGATAGCGTAACGTTCTGGTGATGGAGAAGGTATGATCATTTATACATGGATCCCTAATTTGGTTTCCATTTCTTAATTTTTTTCTAATAGTGAAGGAGTTCATTACAAATTTCACAAGATTAGACCAATTAGTAAACTACAAAACCACTTATAATTGCTTTTGATAATTCTAAAAAGTGATAAAGTGAACAGGGATCGGCCCTGATAGGTTAAGGAGGACGAACAACCTATAACTACTTGGTAAGGGACCTATGTCAAATATGTTTGTCCATGTTGTGAGTGACAATAATTAGTGTGGGAATGGCATATTGGATAATTTTTGTGCATCTTCGTCATTCAACATGCAACAAACCTACACAAAAGCTTCAACTTAGAACCTGATTGTGAAAAAAATGTGACTAAAAATGGGAGCAACAATCCCATTTAGATCACCATGCTACAATGGACCTAATGACCCGAAGATGAGGTCACAAGGTTCCTAGGAGCATTGTATGTCACTATCGTACCCAAAAAAACCTGAAGATGAGAGAATGTGATATGAAAAGAAACATACATTAACAAAAATGTGAAACCAAATTAAAGATCAAGGTGAACACTAAGAAAAAACTAGGTGGTGAAAAGATGATAATACCCTCGAGAGTTACAGCCAAGATTGAGGAACTCAATGTATCAAGTTGGTATTGAGGCAAGAATATAGAAATAATTCAAGAAATTGATGAGCAGTCTTAAATTGAGAAGGTTATGGGGAATGAAGGAGTCAAGTTTCCTAGTTTTGGAAAGGTTGGAACAGGCCAAACAACCATTCTAGTGATGTGAACACAACAAAGGTTGGGGAAAACAATTGGTAAAAAGGCATGGGTATTTATCATGAGGAAAGGAATGAGAGCAAGCTAGGAATTCTCAACATAAAATTAATTTGTAGGGGGATGAGGTGACCTATCATTTTGTAACCATATTGCTAAAGCCTATGAGGAAGGTGGAGTTTTTGGCAGCCGTAGGGGGAGCTTGGAGAATTCAGGGTAGAGTTATTAGAGATGTAGCAGCTTTTTAGATCTTTAGTTATATACAAGATTTAAAGCTTAAATGTGGACATGATACTATAATCTTTGATGGAGAAGTTGATGAATGAATTAGAGAACTTTATACAAAAGGAAAATAATTGATTGAATAGGGGCTTTATGTATTTGAAAAAAATACGAATGAAATATTAGGGTTGAAACCAAGATGAGATAAAGAGAAAGAAGGGAACGTTTACTTACATAACGGATCAATAAATATTATACAAGACCTAATAGGTCAATCAGGTTCCAACTTGGTTAGATTGACGTATTGAGGGCGAACTTAGGGTAATTTCAGGTTTGATATGTTCATTTAGGATGAATTAGGGATCTTAGGATATGATTTACGTATTTGGATTTTGAAAATGGTTTCGGACTTTTGAGGTGTTAGACTTAATTTAGGTTAAAATTTTATGGGTCATCACATCCCTAGCCCCAATGTCGGGATAACATAATCCAGATTTCATAATTGAGTCTGTTTCAAATAAGTGTTGAAGTGGAAGTGGGGTGCTAAGATGGACACATAAACCCACTCCAGTAGAGATTGTCACCATGATCTGTCTTTTGGTGGCACGACTGAGGTTGTTGATCATATACTTTGCTAAATGTGATGTAAGAAAACTGTTCGCCCCACCCACCCCGCCTACAAATCACATGGAAAGCACCCACCCACCCACCAAACAGATGGAGAGAAAACAATCCACACCTAAAGGGGAAGGCGTTCATGGGGAATCAAAACTGAGTGACGCACCCCCAGAATAGCTGGACGCAAGTTATATATGGCATGCTTGACATGTACTTACCAAAAAGAACATGCTTGTGACAACAAGTGTTCGGAGAGAGTGCTCAATCTCTTGTTTTAATGTTCAACGTCAGTCTACCCCATGCCAGTGTACGCCGTTCTATTCTAGTTGTGGCTGCTGGTGCACGCTTAACCGACCTGTGTGTAAGATATTGCTCTGCGTTCCCACTTCTCAATAATTGCACCAGTTTCGGGTTTTTTTTACTGCAAATGGGCGGGACAAACCAAAAGTTGAGGACCCTCGCAGAAAAAGTTCATTACGGGATGGTGAATTGGTGACGAATGTGTTTTTTGTATTGTAACGCAGCAACCCGTCCAAGCCTTATATAACCGCCTGACCATGAGAAGGAAGTCAGAAACCAGTTAGGAAACAGAGGAAGGAATCCACGATATAGCCCAGCTACCGCTCTGAGAGTCGACGAGTCGTCATCCCCTCCATTCATCTAATGCCGTCCACACGAATCACTCCCCTCATAGCACCACTCTTCCTCATCGCCCTTGCGGTCTATACCGCCACCACCGCATCAGCGGTCCGCATGCTTCTTCAAGAGCAGTCCCCCGGTGCCGCTGCGGTTACTCCTACAGCAACATCGTCCTCAACCGGCAACTCCACCGACGACCTCATCTTCGCCGCATGCCACCGTGCGGAGTACCAGGACGTCTGCTACTCCTCCCTGCGTTCCAACCCAAGCAGCAAAGGGGCCAGCAACTTCCAGGACCTCGCTACCATATCACTGGATATGGCCATCGCACACGCCGGCGAGACGCTTGTCCTCGCGCAGCACCTTGCCGGAGACTCCGCCGCCAAAAACGACGACATCTACATAACCCGGTGCCTCCGGGACTGTGTGGACCAGTACGGCGACGCCATCGCGGACCTCGGTCAGTCGAAAGACGCACTCCAGCAGGCTGTCTATGATACCGTCAACGCGCAGGTGTCTGGAGCCATGTCTGATGCCGAGACCTGCGAGGATGGGTTTACAGACAAACCCGGGTACAACTCGCCGCTCACTGATAGAAACGGGTACTTCCACAAGCTCTGCAGCAACTCGCTCGCCATCGCCAGCCTGCTCGCAGTGTGACCACAGTGGGCTGGAGCCTGGACGGCATGCACCTGTCAGTGTCATCTGGCTTGGCGGTTTCATCTCCCTTCACTTTCATCTGCCTTACCTCCTCTAAGTCTGATTCCGTCTTCTGTGTACACGCCAGCACTCCACGCAGTAGACACCAGTTGCGTGCGCTTCCTTGCTGGACACCACCAGTAGTGGAAAGGTGGTTCACACGTTAACAATCAGTCATGCTTCACATTATAATGTGTTCAAATTGGCACCGTTCTGGATATTGTCGGTTTCATATTTCTCAGCAAACGGCATAGCGCTACGACTACTAATTCAAGAACTAGAGAATTTTCATCAGAACACAAATGTACGCGGGGAGTAGAATCTTGGGGAATCTCAATCCTCACGATGGCATGCCTCAATAACATTAAAAAAATGGCATGCCTGCCCCGATGTCATTTATTCAAAAAAAGTAGACATCGGTGATGCGCATGCCAAACACAACAAAGCCGACATTGATTCCACTTGAGCCTACTGTATCGAATCCCCTTCCACTGTCAATGTGAATGGAGTACTCGGATCCTGAGCAAGAGTCCATAAGAGTCTGTCTTGTTGCACTTTCTTAAGGCAAGGTGGTGTTCCTTAATTTTGGGGCATCAAGAATAGGTGAGAGTTAAGCATGAGGATATATGTTAATCACGTGTAACCAACAATGAGGATAAAAGAACAACATAGAGGATACATGAACTCAATCTGACAATTGTACAAAATATGTAATTACATACCAAACCCATAACAACCACCATTGGATATTCACATACAACACATACATGCCATCTAGAACCCTAGATTGGAAAACTAGCTATCCAAAAATTTGAATATAAGGTGGACAAGTGATGCAGGGATGTCAGTGTGGTATGTTGATCATGTATGCCCTTCTTCTTATGGTGGGACATGTAATGTAGGGATCTTAAAGTGGTATGCCGATCATGTATGCACCTCTTTTCTTCTCTGAGCCAAACATAGATGGTTATTCATGCTATAAGCTCATCTTACTTCGTCTGTTTTTTGCCACTTCGAGTAATCTTGGTCAAATGAGTAGTTGTGTCCAATTTCTTCGTGAAGAAGTGTCTCGACACGTAGTGAGTGATTGTTAATGGGTTAAATAGCTTTGGGGTCAAATACGCCTAATGGGGGGTGTAGAGAGGTAACCGGAGGAACTGTGTTTGAATAGTTTTCTTTCAATGGGAAAATGAATGCTCAATATGATTAGTGGATGAAGAAGTTTTATATAGCAACATGACATGCTTGGAAAGCAAGGAATGAATATGTACTTATTATTAGAGTTATCCCAGTCAACATTATGATCATTCAAGTGAGTAATGAAAATGAGTACACAAAGAAGTCTTTCAACAAAAGCAATGAGGGATAAAGAAAGAAGTAAGTGATAAGACCAAAATCGACTTTATCGAAAAACACACTGAAGGGATGGATAATCAAACGCTGATGCATTTAAACTCAAAGAGATTCATTATCATATTATTAATATCATAATAAGAAACTCCAAAGGAGAAAGGAAGGATGTAGGAGAAAATTGGTTTCGATGGCGTGCAACAGATATATATGTTATGGGTAGTAAGAAAGAAAGGATATATATATATATATACATATACATACAAATATATACATACAAATATATATATATATATATATATATATATATATATATATATATATATATATATATAGAGAGAGAGAGAGAGAGAGAGTCAGGCTAGAATACACTCGAGTGTACGGATCGCACGAATACACTCAAGTGTATTTGCATATCAAGACTATTTTTTGCAAAATGTAAACTATTGATCTTCACCGTCATACTATAACTAGGCTACATACAAATTTTGAGCCCATTTGGATGAGTATAAGTCACTCATCCAAGGGCAACAAAATCAACGCACGAAACTAATTTGAAATGCATAATTTTTGCGGTCTTCATAACATGAGCTATACACATCCAAATGTGCTCAAATTTTGTGTATGAGTTGTTCACGAGATGTTTATGAAGATCAACGGATTAGATTTTCAAAAAAAATATTGCATCATGAAAAACTACTTGAGTGTATTCCGCTCCGGATACACTCGAGTGTATTCTAGCCTGCCTGACTCTCTCTCTCTCTCTCTCTCTCTCTATATATATATATATATATATATATATATATATATATATATAGAGAGAGAGAGAGAGAGAGAGAGAGAGAGTCAGGCTAGTGTACACTCGAGTGTACCGGAGGCACCATACACCTCCGTCATTTTTGAAGATGTAGTATTTTTTTGAAAAATCTAAACTATTAATCTTCTTAATTATCATAAGAACATACTATATAATAAATTTTAGCTCATTTGGACACTTATAGGTCGTGCATCTAAAGGAGGCAAAAATCATATATTTTAAATTAGTTTTGTGCGTCGATTTTGTTGTCCTTGGATGAGTGACTTACACTCATCGAAATGAGTTCAAATTTTGTATGTGACCTATTATTATTGTAACCATGAAGATCAATGGATTAGATTTTAGAAAAACATGGTCTATATAGGAAAATACCATTGGGGTGTACGGTGTGATCTATACACTCGAGTGTATTCTAGCCTGACTCTCTCTCTCTCTCTCTGATATATATATATATATATATATATATATATATATATATATATATATATATATATATATATATATATATATATATATGTGTGTGTGTGTGTGTGTGTGTGTGTGTGTGTGTAATAGAGAAGGTTGAACTTTGACCTCAAAGATTTCTTGCAATCCATAGAGGGACACTCAACTAGTTGGAAATGAGGACAATTACATTAGTCACATGGTGATGAAGTGCAATAGCCTGACTGACACCTTAGCTGAATGGGTGTCAAAAAATTAGTATAGATTGTATCATTTGGGAGAATGTACCCCAATTTTGTTGGTCTAATTTTAAATTTTGATTGAGTAAATGGATAGTCAGTCCTACTTCAAGTTAGTATCATAATTTTGAATGCCTACACATGGAGGGTGGCATGAATAGCTGACCTACTTGCTTCTAGAAAAGGTATGAATGATCTAAATATAGCATGTGTTGTGTTTGAAGATCATTTAGTGCGGTATTTGATATATTAGGATATCCTAATATTATCCATATATAATATACTAATCAACATCCTACTCTAATAACTTGGTTTAGAATGACCTAATCAAGAGATAAATCAATAGCAATAATGTCTAACCATTTTTAATATTTCATTCAACTTCTGCTTTAAGATTTTTGTAACTAATATAATCCAAATGAACATATCAGTATTAAATGGAGTCAAATAACAACATGTATTATCCTCATACATTAAATTTTATAATGAAGTAGCTAATTGTTTCTCTAATGGGGTGAATTACATACAAATCAACTAATAAAACTAGTTTTGACCTTAATATCACACTCTGGAATCATCCAATATCTACTAATTTATATGAAACAAAAAAACACAAAATGATGTATCAATTTAATGAAAAAGAGAATAAATGCATTAAATGAGTACTTATATGCCAACAAATAAATAAAATACTAAAGATCTTCAAAAGAAGAATTCTATGTTAAAATTGGATTCCACATATCTCAATCATCCTACCTACTAATTTTTGTGTCCATTTGACTGCAATTTCCTATTTGTTTTATTGTTTGAAAGTTATATCTTCGATACATGTTAATGCGCTAGATATTTACATTTGACATCTATCAACTATTTACCAAAAGGCTCCATTTAATGCCCAACACTCCCGTCTTTCATGCATACAACCATATAGCCTACACTTGCAAATGCAAGCTCCATTGATCGGTGGTTTCTACCTCACCCTCCTTCTATTTTTCTTCTCATGTCCTTCCTTTCTTATTTGTTTCTTCCACCCTTTTTTATCCCTTCCACACTCTATTAAAACCCTATCTATCATCAATGTCCCTCACTCAACTCCAAGTGCTGGACTGAGGAGAACTTCTTGCCAATTGTTGTAGAGGGTGACAGAGGTTGTTGTGCCAACCAAGATCAATGTCACTCTCTTCTTTCTTTAGCTCCAGTTCTATCACCACTATATGTATCGACATCTGCACTAAGTTTCCATGTTTCTCTTACATCACTCTTTTTTCCAGATTAAAACTAAAACATTGAGTGATGACCTGCAACAAAGGGAGGAGCTCCCCATCACCAAGATCTCACTAATGAAACCTAGCCATCTAAAACCCTTCAAGGGATTCTTACCAGCATCCTAGAACCCCCACAGCTATTTAGTGCTACATGTTGGTCTCCAAGAGTCCATGAATCAAATATCTGGGAAGCTGAGAGAACTACCCGAAAATTCCCAACAAACCCTACGGTCTTCATCCTTCCAACTAGAGCACAACTCCATATACAAAGAACTAGCGTATTTCCCATCTCCTATTAACTCTAGATATTCTATCTTCAACAGAATTGAGTAGAAGAATCAGTTCCAAATTTGAGGATGTGTGAGTAAGCTTCCATGATATATATTTCAGTTCTGTAGCTACTTGTTAATTAAAATGAATCATTATGATCATTATATATCATAATAATTATAAATCACTATGATACTATCTAGGAAACCTAGTCATGTATCCATGTCATGTGGAATATGCATAGTAGTAGATTAATATTGATTGTATATTTAGAAATCTTGTCTAAAGTGAAGAAATTAATTGAAATAGACAGGGATTATAGCAAAATTTTTATGATGCTAATAATAATTTTATAAGAATATCTCCCTATTATAATTCACTATCATAGATATCAGTAGATAGTAATACATTAGGTAATTTGGGTGATGATGATCTTTAGGTTCCATAAAACTTACATGATAGATAAAAAGTGAGCAACTTCATTCCACCATTGATATCATGTTAGCATATGTACTAATACTATAATATAATATGGTTGTAAGCATGATTTGTAGTATATTTGAACCTAAGAACAACTTAATGACATACGGAGATGTGTAAAATAATACATGGAATTGACTAAGTTGTTAACCTATACATAATAATAATACAATTTATTTGGTCAACTAAAACTATATAATTTACCATATTAGTATTTAGTGGTGCATTAATATTATATGGATAGAAGTCTGCAATGCAATAACTAATAAGGAGAATAATTCTAATTATTCACATTATACAATGTTGGAAAACTCAAGCCCTTTAAATATATGTCCAAGGCAAATTGGGGAAATAAATATCTACGACTAATTCCCTTGGATCTCAATGGGCATATCTTTATCAAAGAAGATCTATTCATAATATATAATATTGTGGATGCCTTCATATTTTGAAGTATCACCTAGAATATGCCTAATTAAGAATCACATGTAATGAATAATCCACTTTCCTTGGCGGAATGAATTGACCACACATATATGTAACCTATGCATACTTATATTATGCATATAAAGTTGGATATTAGAACTAAAATATATATCTAACATATCATATGTTCACTTAATAAGAATAAAAACTCTTATAAACAATTAGGTGGTCAGAATAAATGTAAGAGCTATATATATAGATATACTACCGGTGAGGCATAGCTCAGGCGGTGCGGCTCGCAAGGCCTCTCTGAGAGGTCACGAGTTCGACTCCTGGCTATGGCCTCAGAAATGATTTTCCCATAGCATCAGCCGGCCAATGATGCTACTAGTTGGGGCCACCCTTATGGGCGGGTCAGGGTCCCGAGAGTTTACACCGCCTGCGGGGGTCACAAAAGTGGCACTCGTACGGAGTTGGTTCTCTCGCAAATTAAAAATATTGAGATACTACGAATGCAAACATATGTTCGCTTTGGTTTGACTAACACACCTAATGTTTTCTTAGGATGAAAATGGAATTCATGGACCTCACATATCTATTGAGTTAACCATTGATGATCGGATGTATGCAGTCTCTATTTAAATTATAGGATTCCCTATAACTATGACACAATCTTACTTGAATGAGGCATCATTTTAATAATATTTCTTCTTACTACATAGATCTTCTATGCTTTTGAACTACCAAATATTTTAAGTATTATGCATCATGAATGTTCTTGTTGTAATGAGTCAGTAACCATTAGTTGTTAAGATCAGGTATGTGCAATCTCTATTTAAATTATGGGCATTCCTTTGACTATGATACAATCTTCCTATAATGACAAATTCTTCTGATAATATTTGTGTCGACTACCTAAATTGTAGTTATGTTCTTTTAAACTACCAAATCATTTGAAGTGTTTTGACATTATGGAAGTCTTGGTTATAATGGGTTGTTAAACCCTCTACCTTGTAAACTGATTATATGATGTAATTGATTAATTGGCATATATGTTGCCACCCTATTATGCTTGGTGGTTGTAGATTGGGTTAACTATAGTAGATGCCTCTGCATAACCATGTGGTGCATCTTTCCACTCTATTTATATATACATGGGAACCTCTTTCTGTCCAAGGTCACCTTTACATATGACAGTTTGACTAATATCCTATAGTGTTTGGCCTGACCATATCTGCCTTTTGTCTAATTTATTTGCATGCAGTTATACTATTTTTTGAAATCGTGACATGGCAAGACTCTATATAATATTCATGATTCGTTTCTTATAAGAATTCCTCATTCTCCCATTTTATTCCCATTGAAATCACCTACCTATTGTTATCCCCTTTTTACATGGGAACCCCCTCTTTTGTACTTACCTACCTATAATGCCCAAGTATTTCATTGTGCACATACTCAATTATTTCATATAATTACTTTTGTTTTCCCCTTTCTGGGTGTTGTTTCCAACCCACCTAGATGTAGCTATAGGTGTTGTAGAGAATGATGAATTAGGTTAACCTTGGACCATGACTATGGACTTTGAACAACAGCTTAAGATTTCTTTTTCTTACTTATATTCAAATTCTTATCTCTTTACATTCGTGAATACTTAATTTAACTCGAACCCTTCAATTAAACCCTTTAAACCTCTCTTCTCTATAACTATAGTATCTACCCACTCTTAGTGGACTCATCCATATACTTGTCTTTCCCTATACTATGTCCAGAGTCTATATGCTTGTGGGTCTAACATTAAGAATGTGCCAGAATTTGGGTGATTTGTTAGCTCCGGTGCCCTAGATGCATAAAGATTTGTGGCACCATTTTTTAGGAGTGGCGTTTAGGGTCTAGATAACTATTTATTTGTTACCTTTCCTAGTAGCTCTCATCATTTCTATAATTTATTCTTTGTTACACTTTGTATTTTTGATTCCTAACTTGCTTCTCTTTGATTGGTTGTTCCTTGCACAAGTTATAGTTATGTTCGGTCATCGTTCCTTTTCCATTGATTCTTTAGCTGGAGATGAAAAAATAGGTAGTAAAAGGCAAAGAAACAAACACATCCAAGTAGAAGAATGATCAATGGGATACAATGAAGAAGAACACAAAGGTGATCCTCTAGTTCTACCTCCACTGAGACCCCAATATGACTACTTCATGTCGGGGAACTACACTTGCTAATTGCAAAAAGAGTGGAGTAGTTGCCAAGACAAGTCTTATCCACCCACCTTCTCCAATGAGGTATCTACCACCTTCTATAGATTGGATAATGAGAATCCCTACAAGCACATTCATGCATTCTTGGAGACTTGATCTACATATCACACTCTGGCTTCCAATATGACTCTATTCGCCTCACCCTATTCCCTTTCTTCTTGAAAGACAAAGCCAATGAGTGTATCAAAGTCAAGTGATGACATGGGAAGGCTATGAAGAATTAATTCCTCAAGAAATATTGTCAAATAGACAAACTCAGTCAAATGAGAAGATGTATTACCCCCTTAATTCAATTAAGCCAAGGACAATTCCATGAAAGTTGGAAGAGATTGCAAAGGATTTTAAGAGACTTCCCCCACCATGATATAACCTTCTAGAAATTTATACAATCATTCTATTCCAGGCTATCTCAATTGGTATACGGTGGTATATTCCTCTTGTGTTGATACATTCATTACCAAACCTCCTGATGAATAATTGCCTTTGTTAGAGAACTTGGTTGAAAATTCAAGGCATAGAGCATTGTGTGTAGCGAATGACTATGATAACAATTTTGGTGCTTCCTCATATATTCCAACACCTTCTTTGTCAAATGATGTAGACTCAAAAATGATGAATATCATTGTAGACATGATGAATATAATGAAGAGTCAAGTGGTAGGTGCCTCTAACCATTATGTGTAGTCCATTAATTTCATTAAGGATGAAGGTAAACCTATGCAATCTTTTAGAAACCACAACAACCATGGTCCCATGTGCTAATCTTACATTTTAATGTGGATAAAATAACCCTATTTCTGATGCAAGAAACAAGGTGATGATGTACAAGAGAACCAAAGCATGGGTAGCTAAACTAAGGTTGTTTTGGTGAAGGAGCATATGGGTTCGTGCAACCTTGATATTGTTCTACTTGCATAGGTGGTGGATGATAGGATCTTTGTAGTGCTACCCTTTGTCCATTAGCATTGTTTCGATTCACTATGGTTTGGGAATGAAGCCTTCCCTCCTAATGGAAATAAAGTGTCAAGGCTAGATGAACTAGCCTTTGTGCAAGCCTATAAATAGTTTTCCATGAGTCTTATACATCAACAACTGCCCCAACAACCCTATATCCTTTAATAACCACTTCAACCACAATAGACATACATCCTTCAACCTCCATCCCATCATAGAAATTC
The DNA here is from genome assembly GCA_963693085.1 of Alisma plantago-aquatica. Taxonomy (NCBI): domain Eukaryota; kingdom Viridiplantae; phylum Streptophyta; class Magnoliopsida; order Alismatales; family Alismataceae; genus Alisma; species Alisma plantago-aquatica. The sequence continues at coordinate 1,412,786,405 of OY856409.1, read as the reverse complement.
CAAAGACCAGCTCCACTATGAAAAGTATCACAAGATCCCCTCCTTCACATAAGAAAGTGAACGTGGTGAGCTTCTTAAGGAGTGGTAAAGTTCTCAAGCAGTCCAAACGTAAAAGGGGCGAAGATCATCTTGAGAAGGCTTTATTGATATAAAAGTAGGAGAAGACCATTGATGATACTATGATGAGAAAAGATTTTGTTGTGATGCCTTATGTTGATTTGGTGATTCCAAGTGTATTACTTGGTACTCCATTTAGGAGTGATCTTCTCCCTCTATTCCACCCAAAACTTCAAAGTACCTTCTATGACGATTCAAGATCTTTATACACATTCATGAAAAGAAAGAGGAAATGAGCCTCTATTCCATGATGCCATGGATGAGCCCTCACCCGAGAGGAAGAAAATTTATAAATTAATATTCTTGAGATCTTTAGCCAAGTGAAGGTCAATATCCCATTGCTTGATGAAATCATGAAAATTATAGCCTATGAAAATTTCTTGAGCATATGTGCATCTTGAAGTGAAAGACAATGGGAATAATGCCCCAAAAGTGAATCTTGGCAATCAAGTGAGCTTTATTTTGCAACATGCCCTTCCCTAAAGAAAAATAATCATGGATCCTCTATAATTCCATGCTACATTGGTGGCCATCTTATTGAAAGTTCTTTGATTGACGTGGGATCTAGTGTTAACCTCATGCCGTGTGGTGTGTATATGGAATGGGGCATGGCTAAATGGAAGCAACAAATTGTACCCTAAATTTGGTCAAGAGATCTACTAAAGTCCTAAGGGGAATGGTGGATGATGTGCTTGTGATGCTCAAAAAGGAAATTATGATGTCATTCCTGACGAACTTTGTTGTTCTTAATATCGAGCAAGAGGACAATAGGATTCATATCATTTTGAGAAGGTCCTTCTTGGATAAGACCAACACCAATACCCATGTGTGCACCTACACAAATTAGGGGTGTAAATGGTGTAGTGTGGTGCAGGTCTAGCCATACATTTCACCCATAGACATAATTTAGTGGGTCTAATTCTTATTCTAGACCCGTGTAATAAAACTCTAGATGCATACATACATGTACCCACAATAAAAGAGGGCATGCAATGTGGTTACACGTGTAAGAAGTTCTATATAAAACATTATATTGAACCTGTAAGAAAAAAAATACAAATGTGTTCTATATATTTTAAATCAACGAGATATTTTTATTATATAGAATATTAACATGCAATAGTTATACTAAATAATGTCATACTTTGTAGATTGATGATTAGTTGAGTTAACTATATACATTTTTTTAGTCATCGTCATAATGTTTTGATTATGTAGAATACCATATAAATGTTTTGATTTGAACTTTACATATGTTTCTGATGATTGTGACTAGAATAGTTAATTCTCAACGAGATGACTAGTCTCAACCCTATTACAATGAGAGTAGGATATAATATCAAGTATCATATTAGTTAGACTAGTAAATTATAATACAAATAACATGTTATTTAATTACTTATTTACGAATAGAAGTTACATGGGTCTAAGACCAAGAATACCCATTAGTGGACCCACTTATATGTGGGTCCCTGGGTATGCATGTATAAAATTTTGGACCCGTGACATGTTATTAAAGGTCCCAATTTGTCGAGCTACAGATCTACCACCTACAATTTACAACCCTAAGCACAATGATGATTATCTTCATGAATTTTAAGTTTACCCTCAACATCTTCAAGATATCATCACCCACAGATGAGAAAAAGCAAGAAAGTTTGAAGAAGAAAGTTTTGTAGATCCCTATGACCAGTGGATTGAGGAGTAATTGTTGTTTGCCAATGAGAAGGTATTTTACTTCAAGAAAGTGACATTGACTTTCTCAAATGGATGATGGATAAGAAGAACACCTTGTATGGCTAAAGACATTAAAGTTATAATAGTAGGATGCAACCCACATTGGTTTGATATCTTTCTCACTTGAACCAATTTTGGCTATAATTTTGTTTTTATACTTCCAAGAAACACACACACAACAACAAAATATACTTGATATTTTTTATTTTTTTTATTCATCTTAGAACATGAACCTAGGTGGAAGAATGATAAATAAAATGAACAAGATGTGAGAATATCCAAATTGAAAACAAAAATGTGAATTGAACCAAAATCTACAAGAAATCCACCACTACAATTGTTATCTGCATTGCGACTATCGTGAGACCCTTCCAAAATGAGTGTTCTCAACTGAATGGCCACGGTGTCCCTTGGCCATCCACTTGAGTGACTTGGATTCCCCTCACCTCGATGCTTAGTCATCAGAACTATATGATCATTACCCTATGATTGTAAGCCTTTATTTCAAGTTGAGTACATCATCATTTAAAAGCTTAGGTCTTAGGGCGGTAAGCCCTTGGTGCTTTGTTACTTTGTTCTAATTTTTTCTGGAGATGATAAACATTCTCACTAACCCCCATTCTTATCTAACTGATAATTTTATTTTTCATCTAGAGGATTTGCATACCATATTGTTTATTTCCTTGCATTTTTGATAATTTTTCATTTTTTGGTCTTTGTTCCATGCCACCCATCCATATTGCATTGTAGTTACATTATTCTATCTTATGTGTGATGAGTTACATTTTTCTTTCATGTCATTTTCATATCATATCCTATGTTTTGATGTGCAGGGCTATTTCGCACCATTGTGCAAATTTAACCAAAATCGAGAAATTTCGCCCTAAATGTTGTTCTAGCATAGTCTCTACCTTTTTGAGATGAAATTTAACTGAATAGACTTTGATGAATGTAACTCATCACCATCCTCCATATGGTGATTCAACTGATAAAGTTGCATCCTTGAATTTATGTATTTTTTTTCACTTTTTTCTATTGGATAAATCGTGAGAATTAATTGAAGCAAGCCATCGATGTTAAGGGTTTTTGGTCGTGGCATTTGAAAATAATGTGGTCAACATAATTGATAAATACCTTAGGACTTGCCTTTGTGAAGTGTGTGGGACAAATCTTCATGCATGAACCCCTATAAGGAAAATCCACACCGTTTGACTCCTTTTTTATCCTCTTTTCTTCCACCATTTCTTACCTAACCACCTCATGAAAGGATGCCAAAGAGAACATATTAATCCTTGGTCATCCAATAAAGTATTGGGGTGTCTAGTCCATCATCTCCCCACTTATTCTGACAACTATATTCCCTATCTATAGAAGGGAAAATAGATCGAGAATGGAAAAATAAAATAAAATATTATCCTAGTGCAACAACATCCAAGAAAGAAAAAGACAGATAGTCCTACATAATATCACCTCAACTTCTTTCCACAACCCTTTCTTCCAATTGCATGAATATTGGGGTTGGGAAATCAACCCAATCCCTCCATTCCCTAACATAGAAAAGTGGGTCATTGAGTGTGAATTGAACTTTGGGTGATAAAGAATGAAAATGGAACCACACTCCTAATGACTTAAGTCAAATCTACAAAATGAAATGGTTTTATGCAAAGCCTTGTGAATTCCATGTCACTTGTTAGTTGTAGCACCCTTTATGGAAATTTTATGTAGCTTTGTGTTTTATTTGCATTCAAAATATGAATGAAAAGAAGAGATAGTTGAATTGTTGTGTATATTCAAGGTTGAACGTGTTTAGTCAAAAACCCATGTAGGTGAGTGCATTTATCAGTTCTTAATTGATTAAATTGAAGAGAGATTTAGTTGGAGCATACTTGAGGATACGTATGTTTTAAGCTTGGGTTGGTGATGGAGCCCTTGTTTGGATCACTATCTTGCGTTATTTTTCTACTCATTTACACCAAGATGTTTAGAATGCATAATATTTGTTGATAACTATCATTTTATGAAAAATACCCTTATAACTTCTCTTGAGTGTTGTCTAGGTACTTTAGCACTATTGATGGAAGGGAGAGAATGAGGATTATATTAGGACTTCCCTAGCTATGTAGGAGACCAAAGTGAGCCTAAAAGCTGCCCAAGCCTACTACAAGTGTCCAAGGACCACGTTGAAGCAAGATCACCATACATGGGACACGTAGAAGACTCAAGTGAATGACAAATCCCCAAAAAGAGCCTTGGAAACCAGACATGATTGTGTCACTATAGTAAAAATCACAAACATGACCATGTTCTCCAAAGACCAAGACATTCATCCCACCACGACCCTGGCCATCTAGAATCACCATGACTGTGGCCATTAAAATAGTCATGGTGGCAGCTCCATCAAGAAGACTATTGCAAGCATGGTCACTCTACCCTCAACCCGTCACATACATGGTACCTTACACCATTTAATCACTTCTTATTTGATCATAACCCACTTCCACCACAATCATGCTTCACCAGTATGGCCATTCCTAGATCTACGCACCATGACTGTAGTGACCACCACAATCGTTCTATCCACCTAACCCTAATGCTTCCCATTACTACTATAAAGACTCAATCTGTAGGATCAAATATTTACAAAATTATGTCAGAAGTATAAACAAATCTTAAATTACAAACATGCTTTACATTACAGTCCCAGAAGCTTACAAATATGATTACAAATTTAAGCATATCCATTGATACCTATCTAGTCTTAAACATGGGACATATCCTGGACGTCTCTTCTAGTTATTCTTCCTATTACATGTCCATGAGTTCCAAGAGGGAATGAAATCACACATGGACCTCAAAAGAAAACTTAGGTCAGAAAGGTTGGTACTAATTTCAATTATTTAGCAATTTTAAAAATAAAGATTTATGAGATCAAATCTAGGTAAGCTTGCTTGGTGGAATGTGGTAATAACAAAAGGACAATCTAGTTACCATATTAATTTTAGAAGGGTACAAATATGAAAAGTGGTAGCTAGAATCAATAAAGATACTATCAAAACTAATATCAAGATATCAAATTATGAAAATGAAATGATTTATTCATTGGCACAATCAATCTATTATTTTTTCTTCGCCAGTTGCTAGGTGCCTAGTGTTCTTCCCCCTATGAGAGAACGTCACTTTAAACTGTGGGGGTAACCAATACTGAGGGATCTCCAATTTTCCATTATCCACTATGCAGGGTTGGGGGGTATGACCCGTCGAATTTAGTGAGCCAAAGATCTTAGCAATATTTTGAGTTTTTGTGCCCATACCAAAATCAACCAATATTTCAACTATTCAACAATTTTCAACATTCAATTAATCATGGTGGCCTTCAAAAGGAGGGAAAGGCCAGTACAAATTGGTTCACCACTTTATGCAAAATTCTATGAATGGAATTTAAAAGGAGAATAAATAATACAATAACAAAATTGAGAATGTATTACCTTCATATCAAGCAAGAGTCTGACATTTTCACAATCAAGATTCATAGGGCCCCAAGGTTGTGAGATCTAGAAAAGAGAATCATCTTGAGTCATTACGATTCTTTGGCTTAGAATTGCTTATTAGTTGTTAGTAGGAGATGTTTGTTATTATTATCCCCTCTTAGTTGTATCTTCGATTGTCACATTTCGCAATGATTGTTATTAAGTTCAAAGATTTCAAACTTATATATAAAAGTAGTAAGATACATTACGTTCCATATAACTCCATATGATCCCCAAATAATGGGGTAACTAGTGGTTTCATCTATAACTAAGAGAACGCCAATATACCCATATGTTGATAATTAACCCTCAATATATGAGCATAATTAGACATCTACTAATATTTGAATGGGGAAATATCTTGTATAATCTAAGAATTAAGTATTATTACATGTTTCATTTTGTAATATGATATTATTTAATATCAATTAGGTTTTCCTTTGTGGTTCTTCATGTTTCCATTACGATTGGTTGATCTAGGTTAATAGGGGTTCATTAGACATTCTTATATTTGTTTATACTCGAGCATGCACACTTCTAGAATTTGTACTAATAATGAGAGTAGATTATTAAATAACTTATTACTCATATGTTTACTAACATATATTTACACAATAATTTGACAAATATTTGCATAATGAATCAACTAAACTATGTTATTACTGAAACCATATGATGAGATCATTATTAAATCTTTTGGTCTAGCATGCCTCTACTTACGGGTTTCTTATAATCACCATTTCTGGATTACTAATGGGCTATTAGTTAATGATCAACTAGTTAACTTAAATATAGTGATTATGTTTAATATGTTGTAGGTCTCAATTAGTATCTAGCAGTTCACCTATTATATCTATGTTTTATGTATTATACAAGTAGGTAGTATCAATTATGTTATAGAATAGTCTAATGTATACTTAATATTGGTACATATGTTCATATTTAGATGCAAAAAGATTTTTTTTTATCAATATCACTACTTATTATATATAATAGTTCATGAGATTATCTATGCGACACTTTTTTATAATCCATTATACTTTGAAACATATTCAGTAAAAAGGAAGGAACAAATTAACTTGTAAGTGCTCTGAACAATATCTATCCTCACTTATCAATCTCTATGTTGTATTGCAATGGTCAAGGTTGTCATGAACCTCATCCTTGGACTCTTTAGACATGTCTAGTAGTTCTCTTGAAGGTATATCTCTTCAGGAAGGTAGCAACAAGTTGCATATGCAATGTAACGTGGCACTATGATATACAGGTTTGAAGCCCAAACATGAAAATGTATAAGGTGTAGAAGCATGGATCTAGTGGTGAGATTTGTTGATTGTGGGATGTGAGTTGCTAGTCTTTGAGATTGAAGGGTGGTGACCGCCGCCACCACAGATGCTTATTTCTGCTATTGTTTGCAGATTCGTGACCAAGGTTGGATTTTTGGAGGTTTGGTGAAGACCAAAGATTTTAGGTCATGGTCGGGGTTTTTGACTGTCGATCATTCATGTAGTGAGGAATAGAAGGAGGAGGAGGAGTGTGGTAGTGATGGTGAGGTACCAGGGCAAAGGTGGCAATGGTTTGCAACTACTGGTTAGAACCTACTAAGGCTGACAATGTAGTTGGTGGATGAAGTAGATGATGGGGTGCATCTCGACAGTGCAGGCTATTTGAGGCCAAATAGGTGATTTCTAGGATTTGTAGGATCAAGGACAAGGGTTTTGGTATGGTTTCTTAGTCTCTAAGGAACCATTATAGGTGGAGGTGGAGGTCGCCACTGGCTTAAGAAGGAGGGTTTCGTGGATGGGGTGTAAGGGGTTTTATATAGCACTAGAGGGGCTAGGGTCTTCTGGGAGGTGGTTGGCGAAGGTAGACTGATTAGAAGAGGGGACAAAATAGAAGAGTAGGCTAGGAAATGTTCTATGTTTCCTATTTGTAACCACAGTCATGAAGTCATGAGGGATAGGGTTGGCAGGGGTTAGGGATGGGTCAACACTCTTTTTACCAAAAATTAGGACCCAATTAGCTCATATTTGGGTATTTATTTAAGAATTTAAATCTGTCAATTTACTAATCCTTTTTACTTGAAAATTTTAACAACCCCTTTAGATGGAATTAAACTAATTTCCAAAAATATAAACTCCCATACTTATGATTCTAATGTGGTGGATAAATTTACCCCCCTAGTTAATTAAAATACAATCATCTGATAATTAAATTAGTATTTTTGTGTGATTCCAATGCCACGAATTCAATTTGAGTTAATTATTTGATTTTTGGGTTCAAGGGGATGACTAGATCAATATTAGGACAAATTGCTTTTTGATGCTCAAATTTTGAGATAATTCAATGAAGTAAATGGAAACTTAGCAAAAGTGAAATTCAATATGAGAAGATCATGTATTATAGCTCCAAATTTTAGTTTAGTACCATATTTTGGTATTTTGCAACTCTCCATCCCTTAAAAAGGATTTTATACTCAAAATCAGTGGATCTAACCTATTCCCAAATCTCCACTCCTTAAAGGATTCGATTAGAAATCTGAATACGCATGTCAACTAAAATGTAGTATGTTTCACCATCTCCAGGTTTCTCTTCTAGGGTTTTTCTTATACCTCTGTCATTGTGACTTAACTCAAAAAATTGTCAAAAATTCGATAAAATCAATTTTCTGGGTGCACACATTATTATTAAAAAAATCTCGATGAAAACCTTTTCGATACAAAATAAAAAATTGCCAAAATTGATGCAAGAACAAAGTCATAATCATCTCTTACAAATATTCCCCATACTAATCACTACTCCATCACACTAACCACCTGACTCAAATATCAGAATAAGATTTCCATGGAGACTAAATGGTCAGTAGAGTACCTATAGTTATGGCTGGGGGAAAAGTACATTATTTCTCCCACCAGATGAGAATTCAAAATTTCAACCTTGGCTATCCCTTCAACTTTTCAATTTCTTATATAGAACTAGTCAACTACTAAGTTGTTCAAAGGTTGAAATCAATATATATTCATTTTTTTCCAATTATGATTTTCCCAAATAATAGAACTCACCTTGGTAAGGTCGGTATGAACAGTGAGGAAACCCCACCACAAACTAGGTGGATTAAGAGTAATTATGCCAGAACCTTCACTAGACATCCTTCCTTAGACATCTCAACTTGTTCCTATTGGCTAAGTTGGACGTTAGCATACCCTTCGTTTTGATGATGGCAAACATTTCATTCTTGTGGATCTAACATGCTATACGAGTATTTCAATGTTCAAGAAAATTAGGAGATCATACTAAGTGGATAGTTAAAGATCAATGAACATAAATGTTTAATATTTTCATGATTGTACTCAATGTAAAAACTTGTACAAGTATATAATGTACAAGTACTTAGATATCATGTAAATCAAGCGTTAGATCTTCCCTATCCACCCAAAACCCTATCTTAGACTCACATGAAGACTTTCGGGTTGATAGGTTCCATATGAGTCATAAATAGGGCCTCACATAGATTGCAAATCCTTGCAAAAAGTCCTTCTCAATAAATAAAATTTTGGACCAAGAATTACTCAGTTGAAGACTCGGACAATTGAAAAATAACTTTGCAAATCTTTAATTCTGAGTCAAATTCGGTCGACAATATTGTCGATCGAGATATAGTCGTTGTAATAGGTATAAACAAGAGAGAAACAAACATATAGCTATTAGAACCAGTTTTAACCAGACAGTCATCTGGTCAACAATACTATGGACTGTGAGTCAATACGGTTGACAATATTGTTGACTGAGAAAAGTTCTAGAAACTTCACATTTAACGAACATTTTAGCCTTTGCAACCCAACTACTTTCTACCTAATGGCTAGTTAAGCACTAAAAACATTCTAGAGAGTCCCCAGAACGTCCCTAAACACTTACAAACCATTCCTATAAATAGGAGAGGCCTTAGGACACCCAAAACACACAAGTTACAGTTGAGCATTTATTCTAGAGAGCAAAAAAGCTGAGATTCACTTTCTATCTTCTTCCTTATGCTCTAAAATTGTGTCCTATAGCTACAATCTCCTAGCCACCACATAGCAACGTCCATATTAAGTGGATAGGAGATCTAAATGATTGATATAGGAATCAAGGCACTATACTTCATTGGTTAAATATTTCTTTTCTCTAATATGTTTATTTTATATTATACTTTGTTCTCCTTGATTACGACTAGGGTTGGAGGCTATTGAAAGGAGGTTGCTTGGTGCTACTTCAACAAAGTGAAGGTTGCTCCAAGGTGTTCTTGAGATTACTTTAAGAAGGCTAATTCAAAGGAGGTTGGAGCTACTTCTAGGTGAAGGCTATCTTAAGGAGGTAGAACTACTTCAAGGAAGTGAAGGCTACTCCAAGGTTGCTTGAGGTTACTTTAAGAAGACTGCTTCAAAGGAGGTTGGAGCTACTTTAGGTGAAGGCTATCTCAAGGTGATGGAGCTACTTCAAGGTAGTCAAGGATGCTCCAAGGTTGCTTGAGCTCAGTTCAACAAGGTTGCTTTAAGGAGATTGAGGCTACTTCAAGGTGAAAGATACTTTGAGTAGAAGGTGATTGTATTTTGTTGTAACATCATTGTGAGGTAAATAAAATAAATCTCTTTCAAAATCCCAATTGGAAACAATTGGGTAGTGGATTGACAACCTCTAATTCAAAGGCTGGAACCTCTAAATCGAAGTGTCTTCCTTGTTTCCTCCTCCTTCTTTGCTTGGAGTTTTTAAAATTAACTTTAAAGTTCCAAAAAGCTCTTTTCACCCCCATCCATATATTTCAATTGATACCAGAGCAGGTCTTCAAGGAGACCTGAGAGGCCTTGAAGTAATGGAGGATAGTGTATCTAGCAACCTTCCCATGGAAAGGACGCATGCGAGTTGTCCATCAACAAATGATCAAGATTGTAGATGGTTCTTTGAATATGAAGTAAGAGGCCACTTGATATTCGATTATCTAAAGAGGAAGAAAGGAGAAAAGTTACATAAAGCTACAAGGGAACAATCAAGTAAGAGTAAAGAAGACAAGGTAAGTTGTTTCATTGTAACAACTGATGACGAAGAAAATTAGGTAAGTCTTCTTGATTTATCTAAAGAAGAGCTAGTCACTAGTCTTGAAGAACTACATGATTACTATGTTGATTGTAAGAGGAAATTGAAAAGGATTTTAAAAACCAATGATGAGTTCTATGCCAAAATACTTGATCTCTCTTATGAAAATAACTCTTTGAAAGAATTTGTTAATGATTATAATACCAAATTGCTTGCTCTAGACAATAATAATGGTGTTATTTCTCAAGAAAAGGTTGAATTGCTTGCTAAGATAAATAATTATCAAACTCAACTTGTTATATGTTCTCATTCAAATTATGATATCATTGTTAGAGAAAGATGTTCTTTGCTTTCAAGTTTTGATCAAGAAAAACTAAATATTGCAAAGAAAATTGATGAAATTGCTAAGTTATAAAAACATGTTGATAGTCTAAAGACTAATAATATTCTTGATAAAATCTTAGAAAACTCTTTTGGACAAATTGGAAGAAGAGGTCTAGGCTATTTACCTAAAGAGAAATCTTTCTGAAAGCCTAGAACTAGAAAAACACAAAAACCCAAACATAAAATCATGTATGTGCCCAAAGACAATATAGCACATAACCAAAATGCTAACAAGAGAAATGAAATTGATTCTATTTGTTGTCACTATTGTCAACATTTTGGGCACTATTCATTTTCTTGTCCATACAAGAAAAGAAGGATGTTGACATGGTTTGGGATCCAAGACCTCCAAATTAAATGGTTGGACATGTTAGTTGAGATTTGACCTAATATTCACTTTGAAAATCATAATGTCTTATCTCAACTAAAATAAGCTTGAGCCTATATATCATTGTATATTCTGATTGCTTAATTGTGTTATCCAGAAATAATGGCATGATATGGTTACATTAGAAATGGTGAATTTACTGAAAATGAACAGAGCTTCATCTAGGTTGACAAAGAGCTCGACCAAAATCTCTTCTGATCGAGGAAAAGTTCAACCAAAGGTTGTTCTGTCAGAATTATTTTCACTGGTACATATATAGAACTTCATCCTAGTCGACAAAGAGTTCGACCAAGAAGTCTTTTGGTTGAAGAAAAGTTCAATCGAAGGTAGTTCTGTCAGAACTATTTATTAAGAATAAAATTATTCGCTTGCAATTAAATTTGGTGACCCAAATTTATGATGAACTCTTCATATTAAATTGTTCTAAATAGTTTAAATGATAAAATGTTTATAGCAATGATCCTTACCAAAAGAACCACTATATGGGACCAAAACTTTCATACATTGCAAGTTTGGATGGTATATGGAAATTGCTCTAAAAAGCACATGACTGGAAATAAGAAGATTTTCAAACACGTAGAGAAAAGGTAAATTATTATTTACATGTGAAGAAAGTTTCAAAGGTAAAATTATTACCATAGGTCATTTTGGTACAAATTTTTAAATGTGTTACATGTAAAAGAACTACATCATAAGTACTATGACAATGACTATGATTCATAGCAAAATATCAAAAGGAAAAATGATTGTAAACCTCATAACTTTATGGACACTATTTGAATACAATGAATTGTTTATGGAATAAAAAGATTGCTCTTACAAGAAATTTTCTTAGAATATATTCATTACCAAAATTTTTGTGATAAATCTAAGATTTATGTATTCTAGTCAAGCAAAAGTAAGATTTCTTTTTGAAAACTGAAAATTTGCTCACTAGAACTCATTCACAAAAATGTATTTGGCTCTATGTGAATTCCATCTTTAACAAAAGATGGTAAAGACAAATTTGATCTTAAGTCACAAAAAACTTTATACCGGAATATTCAACATCTAGCAAAGCATCTAGGATTTATAAGTCTACATAAATGATGATTATACACAACAAGACTTAGTCATATCTTAAAAGAGTTTATTACTGGAAAATTTCTATATGAGCTTACCAAGAATAATGAATAAAATTCAGTTCCTAGATGCAAAACATTCTTTGGAACTATATGGGCATGATGAAATAAAGTTTGGATATAATGAGAAGAAATAGATTTTGATATGACTTATGCATTAATGGCTAAGACTTGAGGTCATTTAACTCTAGCCACTCATAAAGACATAACACTCTTCAAATGCATGTAACAATTGTTTCCAAAATAGAATCATAAGAGAAGATTTCTATATTGCTTAAACCCATGACTTGAAACATAATTAAATATGCATAAAGATGATTGGTCACTTATGCTAATTTATAGGAAAATTTTATATCTTTATCATACTAGATAAACCTCATCAATTGGAAATCTATGGAATTTCCTCTTGGTCGATAAAAAGTTCAACCAAGGGGCACCCTGGTCGAAGTCACGGTCGACTGAAAATAATCTTGGCAAAAATGCTTATTTGTAAATCAAATCATTCACTTGCACAAAACATTTTTATATTAAATATGTAATTTTCTCATCTTATTAAATACTTAGAATGAGAGAAATTTCTAAATCAAAATAGTACAACAAACAAGATTGATTAAAGATCATAAAAATTGACTCACAAAATTCTTGGATATAATGTGCATATCTTGTTTATCTTGCTCTTAATTGCATTCTTTATACAAATATGGGCTTAACATCCATTGTATTTGGTTAGATATATATTTATTGATCCCACCATGATCCCAAAGGAATCTCATATCATTTTAGGGCTTAATATCCATTGTAAATGGTTAAGAAATTAATATTGGTTGTTAAATTGTGGCTAAATTTGACATTCTTTTTGAAGTAAACAATTATAGGGGAGTAATCAATTAAGAGGGAGTATTATTCATCTACACATATGATTATATTTTTGAAATGACAAAGGGGGAGAAATAAACTAAAGCAAAATAAAGTAAAACATTCTCATGACCTTCATGATCTTTTGGCTTGGCATTAATTGGTATTAAACTACTTTAAAGATGGATATCATCTTCCATATCTCGTTAAGCATATTAACATACATTTTATGATAACCAAGGACTTAATCTCAGGTATGTCACGGTTATGAAACTCATTTAATTTCAAATATTTTGCTTATATTTTAGAAATGTTTGTCATATTCAAAAAGGGGAGATTGTTGGCTAAATTGGACATTCGAGTACTCTTTGTTTTGATGATGACAAACATTTTATTCTTGTGGATCGAACGTGCTATTTGAGTATTTTAGGGTTAAAGAAAATGAGGAGATCATACTAAGTGGATAGTTTAAGATCAACATGCTTAAATGTTTAATATTTTCATGATTGTACTCAATGTAAAAACTTATACAAGTATATAATATATAAGTACTTAGATATCATGTAAATCAAGCATTACATCTTCCCTATCCACCCAAAATTCTATCGTAGACTCACATGAAGACTTTAAGGTTGATAGGTTTCATATGAGTCATCAATAGGACCTCACATACATTGAAAATCCTTACAAAAACACCTTCTCGGTTGACAAAATTTTTGACCAAGAATTACTAGGTTGAAGACTCAGACAATCGAAAAATAACTTTGTAAATCTTAAGTTTGAGTCAAATTCAGTCGACAGTATTGTCGACTGAGATATATCCGTTGTAATAGGTTTAAACAAGAGAGAAACAAATATATAGCCATTAGAACCAGTTGTACCCATACAATCATCTGATCGACAATATTGTGGACTGAGAGTCAATCTGGTCGGAAATATTGTCGACTGAGAAAAGTTCTGGAAACTTCACATTTAACGAACATTTTAGCCGTTGCAACTCAACTACTTTCTACCTAACGACTAGTTCAGCACTAAGAACACTCTATAGATTCCCTAAAATGTCACAAAATACTTGCAAATGATTCCTATAAATAGGAGAGGCCTTAGGACACCCGAAACACACAAGCTACACTTGAGCATCCATTCTAGAGAGAAACAAAGTTGAGATTCACTTGCTATCTTCTTCCTTGTGCTCCAATATTGTGTCCTATAGCTACTATCTCCTAGCCACCACATAGCAACGTCCATATTAAGTGGGTAGGAGATCTAAACACTTGATATAGGAATCAAGGTGCTGCACTTCATTGGTTAAATATTTCTTTCCTCCAGTCAATTTCTTTTATATTGTAGTTTGTTCTCCTTGACCATTCCTAGGGTTGGAGTCTGTGGAAAGGAGGTTTCTTGGTGCTACTTCAACAAAGTGAAGGCTCCTCCAAGGTGTGCTTGAGGTTACTTCAAGAAGGCTACTTCAAAGGAGGTTGGAGATACTTCTAGGTGAAGGCTATCTCAAGGAGGTGGAGCTACTTTAAGGAAGTGAATGTTTCTCCATGGTTGCTTGAGGTTACTTCAACAAGGCTCTTGAAAGGAGGTTCAAGCTACTTCTATGTGAAGTCTATATCAAGGTGATGGAGCTATTTCAAGGTGGTGAAGGCTGCTCCAAGGTTGCTTGAGGTTACTTCAAGAAGGCTACTTCAAGGAGGTTGAGGCTACTTCAAGTTGAAGGCTACTTTTAGTGGAAGGTGATTGTATTTTGTTTTAACATCCTTGCAAAGTAAATGAAACAAATCACTTTCAAAATCCCAATTGGAAACAATTATGTAGTGGATTGACAATCTTTGATTCAAAGATGGGAACCACTCTAAATTGAATTGTCTTCCATGTTTCCTCCTCCTTCTTTGCTTTAAGTTTTTAAATTAACTTTAAAGTTCCAAAAATCTCTATTCACCACCTCAAGATCTTTTAGTTCCACTTACCTGGTGATGTTATGAAATGGTATATTGGATGACTAACTTTACCTAACGTGGTACTTCTATCTTAGGTGAAAAGGATCAACAAGACTAGGGTTGGTTATAAACTAATTTCCTAAGTTACAGGTGTACTAATTATTAACCCTAACTTTTAGAAGACATGCACGAGTGTTGAATGTTCATAAGTCTATTACAATGTTGTACAGACTTGATATTTTGGATCAAATTACAAAACTATATAAACAGTATAAACAAATTATTATTACAAACATGCTTTACATTAAAGTCATAGAAACTTACAAATATGATTACAAAATTTAAGCATATGCATTGATGCATATCTAGTCTCCAACAAGGGACAACTCATGAACGTCCTTTTGTTGGCTTTTTGGATATGCCACACTCAAATTTTGATGATGCAAATACTTCCTAAATTACATCACTAACATGTGTATTAAGTGTTTCAGGTGATCGAAGAACTAAGTCAAGATCCAACTACAAGGACCATGCAATTTTATATAGGTTTGGATGCTTGTAGGTCAAGTTGTACAATGGGTATAAATTGTACAATTGTGTTTTTCATACAACTTGTTAGATATGATGTAAGGACAAATGATGTTTTTATGAAGCCTACCGAAAACCCTATTCCATACATATATGAAGCTTTTAGGGTTGTTAGGTTTCATTAAAAAAATTATGAGATAGGTTTTCCCATTTTTAACACATCTTTTATAGGGTTTTTTTTGTCTATGTCTTTGTCGACTGAGATTCACTCGGTCGAAGACTGTGTTGATCAGGATATAGCTAGTGCAAATTTCTAAGTTTTAGGTCATTCTCAGTCCAAGTATATGTTGACCAGATGAGTCTCGATCAAACTCTTTGTCGACCGAGAGAAGTTTTGTAGACATAATTAATGCAACTCAACTAGCCATTGCAACTCAATAGCCTTAACTATAACAATTATTTTACCATTAATCTCGTACTAAACCCTCCCCCTAGACACCCTAACACTTTTAAGTGATTCCTATATATATGAGTGGGATAATACACTTGAGACACACTTGATCATTCTTCTACTTGCTATTCTACTCAAATAGATTAAATTCTTCATTTTCCATTATAAGTTGACCAGAGGTGTAAGGCCCCTAAACTTTCTTAATGAGTTGAACAAGCTTAATTATCATAATTTAATTCTTAGAACCCTAATTTAACCTTGTGATATGCTTTGAAATCATAATACAAGCTTAAGTTTCAAATTTGGTCCAATTTAGACACTGTTTGAGCAAGTTATGCAATTTTATGCACATTTTGGACTTTTATGTAATTTACCCAATCGAGGGGTTTCCTTTGCAACTTGTCACATACATTATGTTCCTTAGATTTTATATTATAATTCTTGATATTTTTTATCCATGGGGATCCTAGTTGAGCCATGGTTTGAAGGTGTTTTTATCAAGGGTATTTTAGGGTTTACCCCTACACGGATGAGCTATTTTTAGTAGTTATCAACTAATGAATTATGTGATTGGATGGGAATTTTGACAAACAAAATCTAAGCAGGTTAATAGGGATGGTGAGGGAGCTTCTTGTGTGTGTTCTTATATATTCTCAATAGTGGGGAAGCTACTTTTACACCTCATGCTTGCTTCTATCCTTATCCATGGGCTATATTTGCCTCTTCCTTGCCCAAATACAATACTATGCTTGCTTTCTCTTTCCTCTAACCTAGAGCAATGAATCCACTCTGTTTTTCTGTGGAACCAACTTCTCTAAGGTAGAATACAACCCCTTTTTGGAGAAGAAGGTCTCCTAGGGCTCCATCTAGCCCTACCTAGGGTTTCCAAGGTCATCTTCTAGGGAATTCGACCAAGGCAAGTTGTTTTCTTCCTTCCTTCTTCATTTTTCTTGCTCTTATCCTTACTTAGACCTTCCTACAGGTCGGAACCTTGCTGTTCCATGGTAGAAATTGCTCTAAAGCTCTAAAACCCTACCTTTCTTGCTCCTTATGCTTAGGGTTTGCTCAATTGATGAAGAAAGGTGCTAGATGGACGAATTCATAGCTTACTCTTGGATTTTCTACCCTACCTTCTCGAGATTTCTTCTGTGTGGGGTTTTATATTCTCATTAGAGGCAAGTTTTATAACTTGCTCCACGTTTATTTCTTACCATAAGCTTTCAAGATCATGTTCTTGCTTGAAAATGATGATTCATGCACTAAAAAGCTATGCTTGACTTGGATTTTGATTTCTATAATGTTCTCTATTCTGATTTCAGTTCTAGATGAACCTGTGATCATGTGCAAATTATTGCTAAGGTATAATTTGACTTGGATCAGGTTGGTTTGACAGCCTATGGTACTAAGAACCTTTCAAACAATGGTCAATTTTAGGGTTTAAAGTTGATTTCTTCTATAAACCATGGCCCGATGATGGTACCATTGCAACAACCCTATGGTGATGTCTTCATAACAACTCATGGTCATGATAAAGAGTGTCAAATGATGGTGACAACCTATGGTCACCCCCTTAGGTCAGGTTTTGGATCAATTAGAAGTATACCGATCAACCATTAAGTACCCTACTGATGTTATCAATCAATGATGACATCAGCTTAATATTTGATGTTGATTAATGAATATAGTGTTGATCTAACAACCGATAGTGATTTAATGACCATTAATGATGGTGGATCAGGTCTCTACAATCTATGGTGAGTTAATCATATAGTTTTAGCATCAATTAAGCCTTAGACCAATGATTTCTTGGGTCACTTGATGCAATGGTCAGACCTATACTGTAATTGATGGTTTTAACATGTGAACTTGATCCAATGGTTGAGATCTAATGTTCATTCCTCCATTAAGGTGGAATGATGGCTAATGTAATATGTTAGCCCTAATAATGGGATTTAGATGGTTTTGACCGACCTAAATCGTGTGTCCAAAAAGAGAAGATTAAAGTAGTCGAACCATTAAAGAGATAACCCGACACTCGGGCCCCTGCAACAATAACGGGGTCCGATGTAGCAATCAGGGTCAAACATAGGGACAAGGTTTGTCGTGCTAAGAATGCGGAATCAATACTCTCTATACTCCAGCATAAAAGAGGATTAATATGTGTTCCCGCGGGAATGGTAGTTCGAGAACAGGAACAATAAGACAAAAGAAGTAAAAGAAATAAATTGTAACAAGTATATGAGAAAACTCGGGTTGGGGCACACCAACCAAGGCATATCTCCAACAAGCGTACTATCTCTCTCTCCTAAATACTCATATCAAGATTACAAGCAACCACAAAATGTCTATTCCACTCTATCTCGAGATCAGGATAGATCTAGGCCTAAAAGAAGCCTCTCTCTCGAGATGACAACTCAAAAACCTTGCAACAAAACATATGGATTGAAGCAATTAGCATTTCAACACTCTCGTGCATTCATACTACTCCATGACACGGGATAAAAGTGATATTACTCTCTCGAGAAAGCAACAATCAAACATCACAAGATGGTAGCTAAGCATACAAGTGAAGCATTAAAACAGATCGCGGCAAAAATTGGCGAAACAGCGAAAGCAGCTCGCTGTAGAGATGAAGGAAGAGCTCGAGATCAAAAAATAAAACCCGTCAGTGTGAAGAAAGGAGAAATGAGCAGGTTACCTGATCTATGGGAGAGGATGACATCAAAAGTCATGAATGGCAAGGCGAACGATCCTGACAGACTCACGGCGGAGACTAGCTCAGGCGTTGGATGGCAAAATTGCGGCTGCAGCTGCAGTTCTCGAATGAACAGACTAGGAAAACTAAGGGTTTGCACAAAAGCGAAAGGAGCGTAAAGAGTCTTTTGTTCGGAGACTTAAAAGTATATATAGGTGTCTGGATCACGGCCTGACTTAACTGAGTAAAACATCGCGGTCATGGCTTTTACTGCGGTTGCAATTTTTATCGCGGTCGCGATGTTTGCCATGGTTGTGATTCCTTGGAAAAGCCATAGTCGCGGTCTTTTTGGCTAAGAGAAAAAAATCACGGGCTCGATTATTCGATAAGAACGAGAAGAGCCGCGATCGCTATTATATTCGTGGTCGCGATTATAGTCGCGGTCGCAATTAAGCAAGACCAATCCTTCTTGGAAACTTAAACTTAAACTTGTTAAATTCAAAATGAAGACAAGAAATGCTCAGAAAAGGGGGGGAATCAAACTAAAGGGAAGAAGGTAGGATAAAACAAAGATAAAGAGAAGTGAGATGAAAACTTGGGTTGCCTCCCAAGAAGCACTTGCTTTAAAATCTCTTAGCCAGACTGTATAAATTTTTCACTTCTCTAGTCCTTCAGTCGGATAAGGCAACTCTTGATCCTATCTTTGTTCAGTAGGGTTGGTTCATCCAGGTTGATCTATGATTTTCTTACAAAGGATTCATCCTCGTAGAATCTTTTCAACCCGTGGCCATTGACCTTGAAGATCCCAGTATTTTCTCCTTGAATCTCCATCATTCCCGATGGATAAATCTTTTCCATAGAGAATGGGCCTAACCATTTTGTTCTGAGCTTCCCAAGGAAAAGTCTGATACTAGAATTGAAGAGAAGAACTGCCTCCCTCACGAATGTCCTTGTTTCTTAGGTGGGTATCATGCCACACCTTGGTCCTCTTCTTGTAAATCTTTGGATTTTAGTAAGCATGCAATCTCATCTCCTCGAGCTCTTATAGTTGCAGATACCCCTTTTTCCCTGCCTTTTCCAAGTCCATATTTAGAAACTTAATCGCCCAAAGGGTCTTGTGCTCTATCTCTAAGGGTAAATGAAAAGACTTTCCATAGATTAGCCTGTAAGGTGTGGTGCCTATGGGTGTCTTGTAAGCAGTTCTATAGGCCCAGAGAGCATCGTCGAACTTCATAGACCAGTCTTTCCGAGTACGGTTGACAGTCTTTTCCAAAATTTTCTTAATCTGCCTATTAGATACCTCCACCTGCCTAGAGGTTTGAGGGTGATAGGGTGTTGCAACCTTGTTCTTGACCCCGTACTTCTTCCGCAACACCTCAAATTGCTTCTCCCCAAAGTGTGATCTGCCATCGCTTATCACCGTGAGTGTGGGGTACTCCAAAGCATGGAAAGATGGTTTTCTCAAATAGCTTAATCACAAACTTAGAATCACAAGTTTGGGTAGCAACAACCTCTACCCATTTCGACACGTAGTCCACAACCACTAATATATATTGATAACCTTTTGACGAGGGGAAGGGACCCATGTAGTCTATTCCCCATACGTCAAAGATCTCAACTTCTACCCAGTCTGTCATAGGCATTTCATTGCTTTTTTTGATATTTCTGGTTGATTGGTACTCCTTGCAAACTTTCACATAAGCAACAGCGTCCTTGAATAGTGAAGGCCAGTAAAATCCTGATTGAAGCACTTTTGCGGCAGTTCTGTCCCCACTATGATGCCCTCCATAGGGTAAAGAGTGGCATTCTCTCAATATTGGTGGAACCTCCTCTTCCAGTATACATCTTTTGTACAAACTGTCAGAACATTTCTTGAATAGTAATGGGTCATCCCAATAGTAGTTCCTTACATCATACAAGAGCTTCTTTTTCTGGTTGTATGTGATGTCCGGCGGTAACTCCCCACAAGCAAGGTAATTGCAAATATCCGCGAACCATGGAAAGTTCTGTTCTTCGGCTTCTATCATGAGCAAAGCCTCATTTGTGTAGTTATCATTAACAGGTGGCTCATTTTTTTCTTCTACGATAACCCTCGGCAAATGGTCGGCCACTACGTTTTCCACCCCTTTCTTGTCAATGATCTCGTGATCGAACTCTTGGAGTAATAGGGCCCACCTTAGCAACCTAGCCATAGTGTCCTTCTTCTGCATTAGGTATCTAATAGCTCTGTGGTTAGTATAAACATTTACTTTTGCTCCAATTAGATAAGACCTAAATTTGTCAAAAGCAAAAACAATAGCTACCAATTCTTTCTCTGTGGTAGTGTAATTTACTTGTGTCTCGTCTAGGGTGCGGCTGGCATAACATATAACATGATGTCTCTTATCCTTCTTCTGCCCTAGGACTACCCCCACGGCACACTAGCATCGCACATTAGCTCAAAGGGTAACTCCCAATCCGGGGCTCGGAGAATAGGTGGAGTAATGAGGGATTCCTTCATGGTCTGAAAAGCTTTCATAAAATCATCCGTAAAATCAAATTATGTGTCCCTAATCAGTAGATTTGAAAGGGGTTTTGATATCCTCAAAAAGTCCTTGATGAATCTTCTATAATAACCGGCATGACCAAGAAAACTTCGCACCCCTGTCACGGACTTAGGTGGAGGCAGTTTAGAGATGGCTTCGATCTTGCTTACATCTACTTCAATACCTCTCTTTGAGACCTTATGCCCTAGGACTATGCCTTCTTGCACCATAAAATATCATTTATCCCATTTAAGGACTAAGTTCTTCTCTTTGTAACATTGCAGGACTAACGATAGGTTTTTCAAACAACTATCAAAATCTCTTCCATAAATAGAAAAATCATCCATAAAGACTTCCACAATGTCCTCCAGAAAGTCGGAGAACATAGAGATCATGCAACGTTGGAATGTTGCAGGAGCATTGCATAATCCGAACGACATTCGTCGGAAGGCATAGGTACCATATAGACAGGTGAAGGTAGTTTTCTCCTGATCATCAGGTAGGATGGGAACTTGGTAAAATATGGAATAACCGTCTAAGCAGCAAAAATATTCGTGATGTGCAAGCCTTTATAGAACTTGGTCAATAAAGGAAAGAGTCTAGTAATCTTTCTTCGTTGCTTGATTTAGCTTTCGATAATCGATGCACATTCTCCACCCGATTATAGTCCATACAGCTCCTTCATCTCCTTTATCACCCTTCACCACTATCATCCCCCCTTTCTTTGGTACAACATGAATTGGGCTCACCCAATTGTTGTCACTGATCGGGTAGATAATGCCTGCATCTCTTATCTTGATGACTTCCTTCTTTACAACTTCTTTTAACATTTGATTTAGCTTCCTCTGGGGTTGAACCAGAGGTTTTGCTGATTCTTCTAGATTTATCCGGTGCATACATAGAGCAAGGTTAAGTGCCTTGATATCATCCACTGAATAGCCTATAGCTTGCCTATGGAGCCTTAGCTCCTTAAGAAGTATTTCCATTTGCTCTTTGGTCAGACTGGTATTGACTATGATAGGATTCCTTTCTTTAGGATCAAGGAACTCATATTTCAGACCTTTCGGTAATTGTTTAAGTTTGGGTTTGGGTTTTGATACTTTCTCTTCTTCCCTTGTCAGTGCTAGAGAAGCATACTTGATAGCCTCGACAACTTCCTCTTCGTCGCTCAAATCCCATGCATCTCGATTCAGGTATTCAAGGATCTCAGCAACCTCGGGGTCGTCAATTTATGAATCTTCTTTGTTTAACGCCCTCATAAGAGGGTCTACCACTATTGTGTCTTCTTTTACTTATTTGCAATATTGGTTGTAGCTATCCACAAAGTAAGCAGATTCAAGCAGGGATGGTCCTTTCATAGTGTCTTTCACCTTGAAATCTATGTGATCATTTCCGACCCTCAGAGTTATTATGCCTTCAGCGACATCAATCAGTGCCCTCCCAGTTGCCAAGAAAGGACGTCCGAAGATAATAGGGCATTTAGGATCTTCAATAGTGTCAATGATAATGATATCACATGGGATAAAGAATTTCCCCACGTGAATTAGAACATCTTTGACTATTCCTACTGGCCTTTTGAAGGTGTGGTCCGCCAACTCGATTCTCATATTAGTCCTGACCATCTCAGTCAGTCCTAATTGTTGTGTGAGGCTTAAAGGCATTAGACTGATGCTAGCCCCCAAGTCAGTGAGACCTTTCATTTCGATGTTATCCCCTACGGCAAAAGGTATAGTAAAGATTCCAGGGTCCTTCTTCTTGGTAGGTAGCTCCGCTTTTATGAAGGCTATTGACATGCTAGCTAGGTGTATAGTTTCGATCCTTCCTCCTTGTCTTTTCTTCATGACTAGATCCTTGAAGAATTTGGGATAAGTCAGCATTTCTTCCAAGGCATCCAGAAACGGTACCTCTAGGTGGAGCTTTTTCACTGATTCCATGAACTTCTCATACCTCTTCTTTAGGTGAGCCTTTACAAGCTTGTATGGAAAAGGTAAACTTGGCAAGTACTGACTCCTCTTGGTGAATAATTCTTCTTTAGGTTCTGGTTTCCTAACCGGTGGGTGTTGGTTCTCTCCCTTGGCTGGGTTCTCTGTAACATTCTCTGGCTCTAGTTCTTCAAGTCTTGTCGCCTCAGGGCACTCTATTGTTCTTCCCGATCTAAGGATCGCCATCTTGGCAGATTCTGTGTTAGAAGGAATCTTCCCTGGGGGGTTCTTTACTAGCTCAGCCAACTGAGCAAGCTGCTAGTCTATCTGGCGTTGATGTGTTTGCATATCCGCCATTTATACCTGCATAGTGTTTAGAACGCTAGAGTTGGACAATGTACTTTGTGTAAGTTGATTGTTTATCGTGTCCTGTCTCTTGACGAAATAGAATAGTTGGCCTACTAAGTCAGGCTGATTAGAATTAGTACTCCTTATTTGACTTTGTCCTTGAGCTTGAGCTTGTCCTTGTCCTTGACTTGCGTTAGCAGCTTGGCGGTTTTGATACTTACCTTGACTTTGATAATTGGTTTTGTTTGTCTGGAAAGTGCTTGTCTTGGTGTACTATCCTTGTCCGCTCTTCTTCTCAAAACTTGGTGGTTGCTTGGGTGGATTATTCAGTTGATGCAAATTTTCTACAACATCCTTGTTGCCATAACTGAATCCTGGGTGCTATGGTCTCTTAAAGTTAACATAAGAGACATTTTTAGCTTCCTCCTCCTCAGACTCACTTTCACTTGATTCTTTGGGTCGGGTATATATACAGTTGTCTACCCATGCCCTCCTTCACCATAGGTGACACATTTCATCACCTTCTCAATTTACTTCTTTCCTTTCCCTCCTGATTCCTTTAGATGTTTGACATCTATGGATATCTTTTGTATTTGAGTCGTGATTGGTTCGAGAGACTTTGATTCAATTGAAGATCCTTCATTGGTGCCTTTCTTAGCATATCCTCTGTCGGTCCGGTCATAATCAGTCCCAGCTTGTAACTCAGCCATGTTTTCTATGATCTTTTTAGATCTACTAGGCTTTTTACCGAGAAAGTCACTTCCAACTACTGCATTCAGCGAGACTCTCTCTTCAAGAGTTAGACCAATGTAGAAAGTTGTTATTAAGAACCCCTTCTTGTAATTGTAGTGAGGGCAGTCTCTCTGGTACTCCTGATACCTTTCCCAGGCTTCATGTAGATTCTCACTTTGCTTATGCATGAAAGACGTGGTCTTCTACCTGTTACGAATAGTCTTCTCGGTGGGGTAGAACTTGTTCACAAAAGCGTCTACCAATGCATTCCACCCATTCAAAGCTTGATGCAGTAGCCCAAGGTACCAGGATAGTGCCTCATCCTCCAAAGAGAAGATGAATCCCTTGTAGTAAATGACTTATTGTGGAACTCCCCGCATCTTGATGGTGTCACAAATATTCTTAAAAGCGTTGAGGTGATGATAAGGGTTATCATTCTTTGAATTCCCTCGAATGCTTTTGTTCTGGATCATAGATATTACAGCTGGCTTCAGTTCAAAGTTTGCTGCATTGAACCTTGGGATGACCAAAAGACATCTTGAGTTGTTAGATTTTGTAGATGCCAACTCCCAAAGAGTCTTTTCTTCCTCTTCATCTTCTTCACTGGCGTTGTCCCTATGATTTCTCTCTTAGTGGTTTCTTCTATGCCTGCGACGATGACGACACTCCTCATGGTGATAATCATCTTCAGGTTGTTCTTATTCTTCATAGGGATGATCGTCATTATAACGACCATCTTCATCAGTTTCTGGCGGAGGTGGGTGTTGTCCAATCCTCATGTTCTACTTGTCCTCAAAAAGGGTGGTTCCACGCGCGGCGGCATGGTGAGAAGAGTTAGTTTGGGCCAAGTGCTTCTCCCCGGGTATCTGAATAGAATGCATGATCAAGTTAGAAAACTGGGCTTGATGAAACAAACTATTCTGCACAGGTTCAGGTTAGAATACTTAGAGTGGTTGTGTTGTCGAGCTTATTGCTAAGCTTGAGGCACGGGAGTATAGTGGGTAGACTCGGGTTCCTTAACAACACCATTTTACCTTCTCCCCGACAACGGTGCCAAAAAGTTAACCATCCTAAATCACGCGTCAAAAAGAGAAGATTAAAGTAGTCATACTTTTAAAGAGATAACCCAACACTCAGGCCCCCGCAACGATAATGGGGTCCAATGTAGCAATCGGGGTCGAACACAGGGACAAGGTTGATCATGCTAAGAACGCAGAATCAACACTCTCTATACTCCAGCATAAAAGAGGATTAATATGTGTTCCCGAGGGAACGGTAGTTCGAGAACATGAACAATAAGACAAAAGAAGTAAAAGAAACAAACTGTAACAAGTATATGGGAAAACTCGGGTTGGGGCTCACCGGCCAAGGCATCTCTCCAACAAGCATACTATCTCTCTCTCCTGCATACTCATATTAAGATTACAAGCAACCACAAAATGTCTACTGCACTCTCTCTCAAGATGAGGATAGATTTAGGCCTAAAAGAAGCCTCTCTCTTGAGACGACAACTCAAAAACCTCACAGCAAAACATATGGGTTGAAGCAATTAGCATTTCAACACTCTCATGCATTCATACTACTCCATGACATGGGATAAAAGTGATATTACTCTCTCGAGAAATCAACAATCAAACATCACAAGATGGTAGCTAAGCATACAAGTGAAGCATTAAAACAGGTGCAAGGAGATAATCTTGATAAGAATATGTATATTCAAAAGAAAGAGACAATATACATGTTGGGAGAGCCTTAGTGGCTACTCCAACCCAAGTTATGGTGTTTAGACGCTCATGCTTGTGGGTAACATGGCAGTTCTATGAAAAGATACATCCATGAGATACCACGAAGAAAGGGGGTAAGTATAGTGTGATACTACACACTACTTCTTCAGATCTGGATCTACCACGGGGATGTCTCCTTCTCTCGAAGAAGTGGCGGGCACAGGCGGTCTTCTTCTCTCTCCTCAGCTTTCTCTCTGAAGATCTAAGACTGATGGATGGTCAGCAACGGGTCTGGGCTGCGGAGACACTTCATGGTATCAGCATCGAATCTCCCTGATTTGATGTCCTGACAAGACAGGTGGGGGCACTATTTATAGGCACCATCCACCGACTTTAGACCGCGATCACGGTCTTTGGAGAAGTCGCGGTCGTGGTCTTTGGAAAAGATGTGGTTGCAGCTTTGGAGAAGCTGAGGTCACGGTCTTTGGAGAAGTCGTAGTTGGCTGACTCCTAAAATCACCACAACAAGGCTTTAGTCAAGAAGATAGATAAAATGTATGCAAATTTGACTAAAGTTATTCTAAAAGCGGTGTAAAATATATACAAAAAAATCTGTAAAGTGTGGTGTTATCAGGTTTCCTTTATATGATCAACTTAAGGAGCTTACTTGTTGATAACATATGGCTTGTTTTAACTAAATAGTCGATTGTGGGTTTTACCCTACTCTGAATGGAACATTTTGTGTTGTTAATCAAGGGATGTTTAGGGTTAGATGGTGAATCTTTCTAGAGCACAAATCAAGGACTTCATAGGTGGTTTATCAAAGGTGTTTACTTATGTAAACAACCAAAGTTCTTACCTTTTAAAAATCCAATGGTTCTGGGTGACATTGTGGTATGGTGATACAGGTTGAATGATGTGGTATGGTGATACGAGTTGAATGGTGATGGGTGACAACCAAAGTTCTTACCTTTTAAACATCCAAAGTTATTATCCAGATAGTTGTGATTATGTTGTTAGCTCTTCTTCTGATATTGATATGTTCAACCAATTAGACATGCTCATGTTGCTAGCTATGCTATGTTACTATACTTGCTCATGATGCTAGATACGCATATGCTACTGAATTGCTTATATTGTCAACAATATAAAGAATGATAGTATGGCTAATGATGATAGTTATTATCTGCTCCTTTATGTATTTTTTTAATCATCAGTACTACTGATGTTATTTGTTATATCTGATTAAACTTCTTCACTGTTTAATTATTTAAAAATATTGTACTCAATAAACGTTGTTGGAGGTTATATCTCTTGTTGGGACATGGGTCTCACCCTTGTGGTTCGCCACATTTTATTTAGGTAATTAGAAGTGACGAAAACAAACATGTGGCAGCAAAGAGGAGCTATAGTAATGAATCTTTGATAAAGTTGATTAGATGTCTAGTGTGTCCTAGAGTCATCCATGTACTTTTTGGTCCGGGTAGGAAAAGTTTGTATATAGTATTTCAAACAAATAGAACTTTTGTTAGCATGTTAATGCTTGTTGTGTGGCATATATGAATATTGTTCTCATGTGTATATATGTTGTGGATAAGGCAATAGAACATTTGTATCAAATTCTTGGCCTAGTATGGATAAAAGAAATATTTGGAGTCTTATACAAATGTTTCTGAGAAGGTGCTGACATTGAAATCGGTTTTAATTTAGCCATATTTTTGGGTATGTGATTAATTAGTGATTGATTGTGTTTTATGTTTTGAGTAATCTCGTTTAGTGTAACGAGTTCTCACAAGAGGCTAGCCAAAGACTTAGCTCAATACGAGTGTCCTTCTCAACCGTATATAGTTTTACCTGACCCTTGTGGAGAAGATCATCATCACTTGTCTATAGTACTTAATTGTATATCTTTTAAAAGAGCATTGTAATTTTCTTCTTCCTTTCTTGTTCCTATGCCACAGTTTACTTCTATTTCTCACTACTTTGACATAGAAGGTTGTGGTGAAGCTCTCTTGGTGCTACTTCAAGTTTGAAGGTTGGGACCAAGGTGGTGGATATGGATTGCGATCCTCTCCAAGTGGGTGACCTTCTGGAAGCCCATCAAAGAAGGTGGCAGTTCTCCTTAAGAGAAAAAGGAGGGTTTTCCTTGCTTCACAAAAGATACTAGTAAATTGTATGCATCATGTATCAGTATAGAAAAGGAATAAAATACTTGGTTAATAAATCTTGGTTGGAAACAACTAGTTAGTGCACCAATGTATTTTTAAGGAACCAATATAAATTTTATGTCACCTTGTGGTTGCTTCTTTTGTCCACTTTTCTTGCTTTTATATCCACATTCTTTAAGAAAGTTGCTATTAACCATTTTTTGTTTTAAACCACAAAAAGATCCCTTAATCTCTATTCACCCCCCCCCTCCATAGTCTTCAGTTGGTATTAGAGAGGGATGCAAGGAGCCTTAACTGATCAACAAAATGAGGGACAACTGATTGGGACAACTCAACCTAGAAGGAGCTCATGGTACCTGGCCTACACTCTTTGATGGATCCAAAAATCAATATTGGAAGAGGTGAATGCAATTATTCATTCAAGGATGGAGCCACGAGTTGTGAAATATAGTGGCCTTGCCATAGAAACCTCCTACAATTGAGTTTGAAGAATGGGATGAGAGTACAATAAGAAAAAGCTACACTCAATTCCAAAGCTATAAGTATCTTATATTCGCATCTATCTCCTGGATAATTTGATACAATATCCTCTTGTGAAACCATATATGAAATATGTAGAAAACTTTCAGTTATACATGAAGGTACTTTACAAGTCAAGAATATTAAGACTAATATTGTTTAAGAAATAACTTGAACTATTTTGTATGCAAGAAAATGAAACTATTTCTGAAATATATACAATATTTTCTTTTGTAATCAATAATTTAAGTGCCTTAGGATAGAACAGAAGTGAAGAAGATCAAGTCTCAAAAATACTTAGGTCATTACCACCCAAGTACGAATTAAAAGTCTCCACATTAGAAGAGGTAAATGATCTTACAGAGATGAAGATGGAATAGCTCATATGGAACTTGGAAACTCATGGAGTGCAACTTGAAGAAGAGGAGAGCCAAGAAAAAGACCCAAGACGTGTGGAGAAAATGGTTGCATTCAAAGAAAAGTTTTCAACAAAACAAAGCTCTTCCTCTTCAAGAAATTCTTCTAGTAGTAAAGAAGAAGTCTACATTAAAGGTAAAGAATTTGTGTTTTCTTCTTCCAACAAAAATTTTAGATCTTTGTCTACTAGATGTCAGTTATGTGGAGAAAAAGGTCATTGGCAATCTGAATGCCCTAAACTGAAGAAGAAGAAGGGTAAGTTCAAGGGAAAAGCTCATCTTGTTGCTTGGGATGATTAGAAAGAAAGTGAAGATGAAGTTTGCCATCATTTAGTTGTCTGCATCCTTGTCAACATGAAGAAGTTGATAAATAAGGAGTACACATAGATGCACATGATGAAGATGAAGTTTAAGGTAATAATGTTATTTGGTATCTCTTTCTATTGTATCCAAAGATGATCTTATTTCTATAAATGCTTCTTTTCATGACCAAGACTTTACATTAAAAGAAAAGCTGCTTTATATTAAAAATTTACCTCCTTTTTGTGTTCATGTTGATCATAACATTATTCTTCAAGCAAATTCTGATTTAAATGAAAAAATTTCTATTATTGAAGAAGAACTTGCTAACACTAGACAATGCTTGATTTCTACTACTAAAGACAATCTATCTCTTGCTAAAGAAAATGAAAAGTTGAAGTTGTCTTTAGATAACTTTTCTAATAGTAGAAATATGTTACATTGTCATGGACTTGGATACATTCCTAAACATGATAAAAGAAAGAATAAGAGGAATCATATCTTTGATAAATTAAATACATGTCTTTCCACCTCTATTAGTCATTTAATATGTTCTGCTTGTAAAGGATTCATACATTATGCATTGAAATATCATTTCAAGAAGAAGAAGGGTAGCTCTATGGTTTGGGATCCAAAATTCCTAACTTAGAATAAAAAGGGGAACATGTTGAGATATGACCTATCCATAATTTTGATAAATGTATTTTGGTCTTATCTCAACCTAATTTGGTATACATGTACATATCTTTTCTTTAAATGAAGATTCATTTGCATATCTTCTTTAAATTTGTTAAACTAAAATTCCAGATTCTCCTTAAATGTCTCTTAGTCGACAAAAACTTTTTTGTCAACAAAATAGTTTGACTAAAAACAAGACTATCAGTAATTTATCTTAGAAATTCAAATCATTGCAAGAAATGTCTTAATTTCAATTGGTAACACATCTCTCTAGATTATGTTGATACTTCTTGTCACTAAATTTGATATTCTTTAATATACCTTGTATCAAACTTTTAATAGAGGAAAATCATAATTAGGGTAAATATCAATGTAGTTTTAATTGACATTATGATATTTTTCTATGGACATCATATTTAGGGGGAGTATCCCACTATTGGGGAGAAATAATTATAGAAAATTTTAATTTGTGCTCTCACAGTACGTTCATTGGTCAACCAATAGTTTGACTGAGCTCTCCCTTAGTAGAAAAAATACTTGATCGAAACCCTATCAATGATAAAATTTACTTAATTTAGTTTACAGATTCGAATTTTTACTTGATTTCTTGGTTTCTATATTTGAGATGAATACTAATCATGAAGTTTGGGTGCTTAAATGCCTATTTCTTTGTAAACCTTTTTTTATGTTTGAGATCCTTTTACTTGGTATAAGATTAAGGGGGAGCTCAAATTCCTTTAATATAACTTGCATATCTTTTTTTGCTCTATTCTCTATATCAATAAAGGCTTAACATCCTTTAACCTTTGGCTTAGAGATTCTTTTAGAGTTGTTATTATGGTTCATGCGGCTTTTATATACCAACATAGTGTTAACATCCCTTATATTTGGTGTAGAGATTCTTTTGTTGATCTCATTTTACGTTTAATGGAATTTCTAATCATTCTGGGCTTAACATCCCTTGAAAATGATTGAGAAATCAGTTTTCCTTTTGTCTTTTGATTTTTATAGAAAATTCCTATTTCATGGAGGACTTAATATTCCTTGCATTGATATTGAGATATTCTTTAAAAATTGTATTTTTATATAACTCTATATCATTGTGGACTTAACGTTCCTTACCGTTGATTTAGAGTATCTTTTTGATATTTGTGCTTTATGGGATCTTTTTATCATGAAGGACTTAACTTTTCTTTCCTCAGTAATTAGAAAATATTTTAATATCATTATTTGATCATATATAGCTTTTTGACTATCCCAAATGTGATTAATGTCTATCTTTTCTTTTCTCATCAATTGGTATTCTTTTTCAATTGGTACATTGGGTATAAACTTTTCCTCTCCAAAATGTCTATCTCCTTGAGGGGGAGTGTCTCCTTGAGGGGGAGCACTGGTAACTATTGACCCTTTTATATTTTGACAAAAGTGGGAGAATAATCCATGTGATAGTTTGATTGTTAACAAAGAAATTTAAAGGTATGGAGTTCTAAATTGGCTACTTTTAGTTTATCTTATCGAAATATTTTTCATCATTATAAAGGGGGAGATTGTTGGCTTTTTGGATATGCCACACTCAAATTTCTATGATGCATATATTTCCTATCTTAAGTCACTAACGTGTGTATTAAGTGTTTCAGATGATCAAGGAACTGAGTCAAGATCCAACTACAAAGACCATGCAATTTTATA
Organism: Alisma plantago-aquatica; assembly: GCA_963693085.1. Lineage (NCBI taxonomy): Eukaryota > Viridiplantae > Streptophyta > Magnoliopsida > Alismatales > Alismataceae > Alisma > Alisma plantago-aquatica. The sequence continues at coordinate 1,412,754,568 of OY856409.1, read as the reverse complement.
TATGTTTGGATGCTTGTAGGTCAAGTTATATAATGAGTATAAATTGTACAAGTGTGTTTTTGTACAACTTGTTAGATATGATGTAAGGACACATGATGATTTTCGAAAACCTAACCAAAACCCTATTTCATACATAAATGAAGCCTTTAGGATAGTTAGATTTTATTAAAAAAAATCATGAGATATGTTTTCCCATTTTTAACACATCTTACATAGAGTTTCTTTTGGTCTAAGTCTTTGTTGACCGAGATTCACTCAGTCACAGACTTTGTCGAGCGGGATATATTCATTGCAAATTTATGAGTTTTGGGTTATTCTCGGTCCAAGTATATGTCGACCGGATGAGTCTTGTTCGATCTCTTTGTCGATCGAGATAAGTTCTGTAGACATAATTAATGCAACTCAACTAGCCGTTGTAACTCAATAGCCTTAACTATAACAACTAGTTTACCATTAATATTGTCCTAGACCCTCCCCCATCTGCCCTAACCACTTGTAAGTGATTCCTATATATAGGAGTGGTTTAAGACTCTTGAGACACACTTGAGCATTCTACTACTTGCTACTGAAAGATCCAAAGGGGGGGTGAACAAAGTTTTATAAAATATTTGAACAAATTTAAAGTGTAATAGAAATGAAAGAGACAACCACAAGAGAGAGATAGGATTTAGAGTGGTTTTTTATACATTGTCAGTCCACTACTTTAATGCCCGGGCCCACTGCCCAAGGCTCTAGTAGAGTTTCAGGAATGACGACTGTCCCCACAAACCACCACTAGCCTTAACTGTCCACTTTATCCTCACTCACGCGCATGCCATGATCAACTTCCCAATAAGTCACCCATCCAAGTACTACTCCAAGCTGAGCACACTTAACTATGGAGTTCTTAGTGATGGGATCTCAGAAAAGGAGGTGCACCTTGGTGATATGGGTAGTCCAATCATTCCTTTTAAGATCATATTATCTGAGGCCTCAAATCCTGGGATGTTACAATCTCCCCCACTTAGACTCTTGACGTCCTCATCAAGGCTCAACTATATGGCCTCATAATCTGACCCCATTTCAGTGCATACCCACAATGGCCTATGGACACCCAGCTCCCGATCACGGAATACCAATGCAAGGGTGGCTACATCAACCATGGATAGCCCTTTCCTACATGCCTAGACCGCACGACTGAAGAATGGCATGCCACATGGCCATGCGGGCCCCACCTACTAAAGGGGTTATGGTTTTGATACCATTTTTAATGCCCGGGCCCACTGTACAAGGCTCTAGTAGAGTTTCAGGAATGATGATTGTCCCCACAGACCACCACTATCCTTAACTGTGCGCTTTGTCCTCACTCACGCGCATGCCAGGATCAACTTCCCGACAGGTCACCCATCCCAATACTACTCCAAGCTGAGCACACTTAGCTATGGAGTTCTTAGTGATGGGCTCCCGAAAAAGGAGGTGCACCTCAGTGATATGAGTAGTCCAATCATTCCTTTTAAGATCATATTATCTGAGGCCTAAAATCTTGGGATGTTACAACTACCTAGTTGTTGCCAACTAGGATTTGCAACACATACTTTTATTAATTTATCAGTGAGGAAAAATTACAAAATGATTGTTGTAACTAAACCCTCTTCTTTACCAAACACAGAAGAGCACCACCAAACCTCTTCTTTTACGGACACGTCAACAGACAAGAAAAGAGAACCTCCACACCTCTTCTTTTATAGAAACACCGAGGTTCGAGGAAGTGCACTACCACATCTCTTCTTTTATGGATGCAGTGAGGGCCAGGGAAGAGCACCATCACACCTCTTCTTTTACGGATGCATCGAGGGACGAGGAAGATCACCACCACTTGTAGAAGTTGTACAACCGCAACCACAAGTAACATAAATAAGAATGGAAGAAGGATATTATTATACTCTTTCATAAGATATACAATCAAGCTCTAATGGACAAGTGATGATGATCCACTCTACAAGTTTTGACAAAACTATATTTTGTGGAGGAGGATTCTAGTATAAAGCTAAGGCTTAGGCTAGATGGATAGAAACTTAAATTGTGGAACCTAAGCTCTTTGAAAGTGATGGAAAGTAGTATGCAAAATTTTGTGTATATGATCACAATTTCTATATGCAAACTTGTTGTTTAGGTATCCCAAGACCACTCCTATATATAGGAAATGTTTACAAGAGGTTAGGAAAACTTTGGGTAGTGTCTAGAGTGTTCTAGGACAAAACTAGCAGTTAGCATTAAGTAAATTGAATTACAACAACTAATTTGACTATTTGCTTAATTGAATCCATAGCATTCTGGGTCCACAATGTTGTCGACTGGAACCATCTCGGTCAACAATATTGTCGATCAAGATTTACTCTTGTATAGAATTTTCTCCAATAGATATATGTTGGTTGAGCTCTCCAGTCAAATGTGCAATGAATATATATCGATCAAGAATATATTTGACTGAGAGTGACCCAGAGCTCAAATTAATGCAAAAATAATAGGAATACCTTATCTAATGAAATCTAACAACCCTAAAGGTTTCATATAAGTATGAGATAGGGTTTTGGGTGGGATTTGGAAGATCATAATTTGTCCTTATGACATGTCTATCAAGTTGTACGGAAACACATGTGTTATGACCCACGTTGAGGTTAGCCAGTAAATACCTCAATTAGCGTGAAACACTTTGATTAGTGTTGAGTATCTTATTAAACATTGTGGTTAATCAAGATAAGCTTATATGTGAATCAATAGTTGAGATTGAAACATCTGAGGTAATTAATGTTAATGGCAATGATGATCGTTAGGTTAACTAAGTTGCATTAAGTACCCATATGCAATTAGTGCTTTGACCAGTTGTGACAAGATAATCAACATGATTTCTTGCACTGAGGGTGTAGAGGATCTCACACTTGAATGTTTGCAAAAGAAATCGTGTAATTCGGACTTACAGAGAGAAAGTTATGATGGTTTCAAATTATTGGGTTTAATATGTAATTTTTCCAAAATTTCGGTTTATAACCCTTTTTCCCGTTTCCCTTTTCTTTATTTATTCCTTCATCTTCATGCGATCGTTTCCAAGAAGAAAAAAAAAAACCACCGCTTGAGAAGCGGCGCTTAGCAAGTCCTCGACCGCGGAGCAGTAGGAGCAAGGGAGGGCTTCTTAGGGCGATTTAGGGCATTTCAGTGAAGATTCGACCTCCGTCCATCCTTCCTCACTTTCCGTTCTTCTTCTTTCTCCCCAGCCTCGCCCTAGCCACCCACCCTAGCCAGAGTGTCGGCCAACCAAGAAGCAGGGGCGGCGCCCAGCTAGCATCTGCTCCTGCGCCCAAATTTGCAGCAGCATCGTTGGCCGTTTAGGGCTTGGAAGGGCTACTATGGTGGCTGCCATTGTCCTTGCCCGTTCCCTAGAGCGGCGCCCCAACCTGCTACGTTGTAGCATAATAGCAGGCCGGTCGGCCACAACTGAGGGAAGGGAGGGCGGCGCCCCAGCAACAGTGCGGCCGCAGCAGCGGCCAGGAGCAGTTGGGCACGAGCCAACACTCCAAAGCAACACCATCAACCTCCGCCTCCTCATCAACAACACTACGGTATTTTCCGGCTGGAGCATCTGGATCTGCCATGGGGTTTCCACAGCCTGTACCTCCTTCAGGGGCCATGGGTTCTCCTATGCCAAACTATCCTGGTGCTCCTTCTGCTCCTCCGGAGTACTATGCCCATGGCTATCAGGCTGTTCCTGGCTACGCAATCACCGAAGGAAGGCCTGTGAGAGAGCCCCCGCTTCCATGTTGTGGCTGTGGAATTGGTTGGTTCTTGTTCATTATCAGATTCTTTGTTGCTGTTGTTCCTTGGTATTTTGGAGCATTCATACTTCTTTTCTCTAGAATCGATCATCGGGAGAAGCCTGGATATGTTGCTTGCATTGTTGCTGTTCTAAATCAGTAGAAATTGGACGCATGAGACGCTAAGGAAAGGTAGCTTTGACCCCGGCCTTGAGGCCTAGATTCAAATTGGGCAGTTCCAAGGTTGAAGACAACCTCTGGACGTATTTCTGGACGGATCCGGACAAATTCGGACATTCCGAATTAGGTGAGTAGGATTTATTTTATTTATCATTAATAAACTCAGGCGTTTGAATATTTCCAATTATGTGCGCGAATTACGCTGATAACAGGCGTTATCAGGCGTAGGGCAGCGTTTGGCGTCGCCCGACTTTTTATTTCATAAACTGCTTCTAGACGCTGTTATATGATTAAATTTAGCATTTGATCAGTGTGGATTGAATCGGTTGATTTATATGGTTCATTGGAACCTAAATTACTTATTTGAATGTTGAAATTAGAAATTCATATATGAAAATGGTATGGTTTGGGTATGAACCCACACAATAGAGATTTCTGATAAATTATCAGATGTACGATTTCAAAGTTGATATGAATAAATAAAAATATGCAATAAAACCCTAATTGCATATATCTTTTGACGTTAATATGTGTAAATTGATATTTACATGAAATGGCACATTTCTCTGAATTATTACCAGAAATTCTCAAGTTTTGTTATTAAATTGTGTTGTGATAGGTAATTAACTTTTAATTGAGTTAAGTGATGCACAAACCAAGATTAGGGTTAATGTGCACGTTTTTCGAGAATTTTAGAGAATTGACAAATGTTGAGTATGATTCTCGTATGTGAAGTAAATTTATTTAATTTGTGCAATAAGATGTTCAATTGCTTAAATTCGCTATGTATGTGCCAGATTGAAATAAGTTGGGTTATTTATGCATTTCTAATTTGTCTGAATGCATGGTATGAGAATTTCTCAGAAATTACAATGATTTGAAATATATTGCTCTGTCAGTTTAGAATGACAGTGTATTGTGATCTGATATGAAATCAGTAAATGTGATATTCCTGTTTAAGTGTTTATATGTTAATCAGTTAATAGACTTAGATGCCCTGACACCGTAGAACCCCTTTTGGAGGTCTGTGCCTTAGGGGTGAAATGACCTACCTAGCGTGAGTCTAGATGGTCGGTGGCTCGTGTTTAACAATAATCCGTGCGTGTGTCACGGTGGCACGAGGACAGAGAGGCAGTGTTCAACAATAATCCGTGCGTGTGTCACGGTGGCACTGGAGTAAATAGGGGTTATTCAACAATAATCTGTGCGTGTGTCACAGTGGTAACCCAGACTCTCCGCCTGTGTGCTCAGGTTAGAGGAGGAGTCTAGAGTACACTCTTTGAGAGTGCAATGAGGCCGTGTGAGCCTGAGAGTCCTGACGCAGACCAGGACGGCAGTCAGACTTAGCATTTCCCGGGTGTGTCGCTAAGTCTTGTACGGTGGGTTCGTAGTTCGCTACGAGACTTTATATGCAGAGTACACTGCATATGATCAGGGCATAAGTTAAAAGATGATTACTTAGAATTAAGGTAGATTAATATGAAACTTGTGTATGTTCAGATTTAGAATTTATAATACTTGTTCTTTAAATGTTCATTATACTTTTCTGCGATAATTGCACTGTTTAATTAGAACTGCTCAGATTGTTATTTTATTCACATATTCCTGTTAAAGGTAAAATACGGAGTTGTTTAGTGATAGCTAAATGAAATGTTATTCACTGAGCGAGTAGGCTCATTCCTCTACTCAAACATTTTCAGGTCAACGACAAATTCCAGGAATCAGAAGGATCTTTTCATCCTAACGCTTAATCTGTAGAAGGTATATGTAGTTAGTTTAGTTAGATAGTGGTCTCTTAGTCCTTTCCCCTCGGTCCTTGGGACATGGAGTGGGTGAGAGAGAGTGTGTATGTGGTATGTGTATAAAGATGTAAATTAACTGTTATGCCTTATTTTATGTCGGACAATGTAATATGTTGTAGACTGTGTTTATATTACTAGTCAGTTAAAAAAAAATGCTTCCGCAGATTGTTTAGTTTCATTTTACAGCATAAATCAGTTTATCTTTTTAATGTCTTTAAAATGGTTTAAAAAGTTATGAGAGGTTTGGCTTGTGAGTAATCCCATCCTGTCGCGCCCTAATCTCATGGTGTGTGGTTAATGTGATATCGGGGTGTGACAACTTGGTATCAGAGCATAGGTTGAGTACATGGTTACTCTAAGGCAAGGTCAGGGGACGACAAGAGACCAATAGGATTAGGACTTAGGTGTCTTCCTTCTAACTACAATTTTATAACAGGAAATGTTCTGTTATAGTATTGCAGATGGTAGGAAGATGATGTGGTCACGAGAATCAAGTTGAGAGTTAAGCTGAGTCATCAGAGATCATTAGGATCAAAAGATAAAAGTTATAAGTGAGGTACATAAAAAGTGACGTGTCTTTAGCTCTGGAAGGTCTGAGTGTTTAGATACCCTGGCCAGGTTTCTGAATACTTAGATTGACCAGTATCAAGCTACTCTGTCTATTCTTCTCTGGATGCCCTGGCCAGGTATGCAGAGGAAGGATAGGCCAGAGAAAAACCCTAGAAATCTTAGGGTTATGAGATAAGAAATTAATATAGGAATAAGAGGTTTAACATAGGATGTGATACAATTTTTGTTTTATATTGCTTATTTGATTGAAAATCACTAGAAATGCTTTTATATGCATGAAATTAGATTTTCAGTTTGTAAAGTAAATATGATTCTTTTATATTGTTGTGTCATGAAGCGATTTATTTAGTGTTTGCATTCTTTGTATTAAGTAGACCAGAAGTTATGTTTAAATGAGTATGCCCTAGGTGGATATTCTTTCCACATGTTTGAGATTAATAGGAGTTGGTTAATCCTAAATAGCTCTTGGCTTCAGGACTACAGGTTCGGCCTGGTCCGGCTGGCAGGATGCGTTACTGAGATCTAATGACTCCTATTAACAGTATAATTAGAGTAGACTCTGGATGATTTAGACCTGAATCATAGTAAGAATGTACATACGATAAGACGTTGAGATGTAAGAGAAAGATTAGAACAGCTAAGAAGTAGCTGGAAATGATATCATAGGCCCAATGTTGGAATCTCATATGAGAAATCCATAATTAGAAATAAAGGAACATGATACAAGGTTCATATTCAATTTAATGATTTGTATTATATGAACTCTAAATATAAGAGTATGGAAAGGATATGAGAAAAATATGTAATGGCTAAGATAGAAAGAATTAGCTTTGGGTTGGATCATGGAATGGAGTAAAATACTTTTATGTACTTCAAAGCAAAGAGAAAATAAAAGAAAAGAGTTGAGTATATAATAAGTACATAGAAATAAAGAGTTTTATGTAAATCATAAGACTAGGATAAGAAGCTTAGTTGAATCAAAAGAAATGTTAGAAATAATGACCTTGATTAAGGAACGACGATTACATGACATAATTGAGAGTATGGAATGCATATCTTTATCATAAAGTTTAATACATTCATACATACTACCTTGGAATTATGAGTCTCTATAGACTAACAAATTCGTTCCTAAAATAAAGAACAAACACATAACTTAGAAAATGAATGCATCATATATGTTGTATAGCTACCATGGTAAAGACGTATAAGTGAATGAAGTAATGGCACACAATACGATGATGAAACCCTAGTAGGGTAAATTCAGAATGTAATGTATTTTAATGTCCAAGTAAGAGAAAGGAAATTCCAGTAATAAGATAAGGAAGATTTTGGTAAAACTTATGAGATTCAAAAGTTGAATTTCAAACTAAGGGAGCAAAGTTAGATCACAATAACGCTATGTTATTGATAATGATTAAACCCTAGAATGTTTAGAGTTGTAGTAATTCAAGGGATATCACTAGTGATTTGACCTTGAATACTAGCATCTCTATAAAACAAGATCATGAGATTTGTTCTATGAAAAGTAATTTGGCACTGATAGTGATCCAGGGTTTAAATGTAGCCAATCTGAAAGTTAGATAAACAATATGAAATGACTCAGAGAAAAGAGTAAGATATAAATTGAAATGTAACAAGTGTGTTTGAAACAAAAGGAGAAATATAACATAACTGAAGTGTATTTTGAAATAAATTCTTACGGTAATAACATGAAGTAAGTACCATAGAATGAATAGTATTACCCGATACATGATCTGAAGTTAACTGTTGTAGTTCATGCTCTTAAGACATGGTGTCACTATCTTATGATGTGACAATAGATTATCACCCTGGAAAGGCGAATGTAGTAGTTGATGTCCTCTGTAGGACGTCAAGTTCAACAACGTATGTATTTTCCATGGCATGTTTCAAGAGAGACATGCTAGTGGAAATGCGAAAGTTGAACTTAGACTTAGGGGTGACAGAGTAGAGTTGTTGGATTGCACAGATGCAAGTCAAACCTACTTTGTACGATCAGATCAGGGAACTACAGTAGGGTGACAGTGAATTGCAGTAGATCATGCATGACATGACAGGGGAAAGATACCAGAGTTCATGTTTTCATATGATGGTGTGTGGTATCAGCGTGACAGGTTGCATGTACCTCGAGATAATGATTTGAAAGAAAAGATTCTTGAGGAAGCACATGCATTGATGTACACTATGTATCCAGGCAACACTAAGATGTATATGAATCTCAAGGAGTTGTATTGGTGGCCTGGTATGAAAAGGATGTACATGAGTACATGACTAGGTGCAGTGTGTGTCAGCAGGTTAAGGCTGAGCACCGGAAACCTAAAGGTACCTTACAATCTCTTCCTATACCAGAATGGAAATGGGAACATATCACAATGAATTTTGTGATAGGGTTTCCCTTGACACCTAGAGGTTGTGACTCGATATGAATGATTGTGGATAGACTGACTAAGTCTGCTCACTTTCTTCATATTAAGTCAACCTGTCCCGAAGTTGACTAAGATATTTATGGATGAGATAGTCAGATTGGATGGTATCACAGTTTCTATTATATCAGATAGAGATTCTAAGTTCACATCTAGGTTTTGGAATCAGTTGCATCGTGCTTTGGGCACAAGTTGAGATTCTGTACAGCTTTCCACGCACAGACGAATGGTCAGTCTGGGAGGACCATTCAGACTCTTAAGGACATGCTGAGAGCATGTCTCATGCATTTCAGAGGAAGTTGGGAAGAACACTTGAGCCTTATAGAGTTTACATACAATGGTGGTCACCATTCCAATCTTGGTATGGTCTGTATGAAGCTCTGTATGGTAGAAAGTGTAAATCATCCATATGTTGGTATGAGGTAGGTGAAAAGCATATTCTTGGACCAGAGATAGTGGATTTGACCACTGAAAAGATTACAGTGATCATAGAGAAGTTGGAAGCTGCACAGGATGGGCAGAAGAGTTATGTTGAGAAGAGGCGTTGACCTCTTGAGTTTCAGGTTGGTGATGAAGTGTACCTGAAAGTTTCACCATGAAAGAGAGTGTTGAGGTTTGGTATGAGAGGCGAACTGACTCCTAGGTTTATGGACCCGTATCCTATCATTGAGAGGATTGGACCTGTAGCCTATAAGTTAGATTTGTCATCCAAGTTGGTCAATTTACATGATATGTTTCATGTATTGATGGTAAAGAAATGTTGTCCTGGTACAGAGAAGATAATGTACCCAAACCCTATACAATTTAGACTTGATGTGTCCTATGTTGAAGGACCAGTAAAGATAATTGATCGGGGGGTCAAGAAACTCAAGAATCGTGAGATGCCTTTAGTGAAGGTCTTAAGGAGGAACCATAACCTAGAGGAAGCCACGTGCGTAACAAGTTTCCTTTTCTCTTTTAGGAATTTCGGGACGAAATTCTTATAAGGGAGGGAGATTGTTATGACCCACGTTGAGGTTAGCCAGTAAATACCTCAATTAGCGTGAAACACTTTGATTAGTGTTGAGTATCTTATTAAACATTGTGGTTAATCAAGATAAGCTTATATGTGAATCAATAGTTGAGATTGAAACATCTGAGGTAATTAATGTTAATGGCAATGATGATCGTTAGGTTAATTAAGTTGCATTAAGTACCCATATGCAATTAGTGCTTTGACCAGTTGTGACAAGATAATCAACATGATTTCTTGCACTAAGGGTGTAGAGGATCTCACACTTGAATGTTTGCAAAAGAAATAGTGTAATTCGGACTTACAGAGAGAAAGTTATGATGGTTTCAAATTATTGGGTTTAATATGTAATTTTTCCAAAATTTCGGTTTATAACCCTTTTTCCCGTTTCCCTTTTCTTTTTTTATTCCTTCATCTTCATGCGATCGTTTCCAAGAAGAAAAAAAAAACCAACGCTTGAGAAGCGGCGCTTAGCAAGTCCTCGACCGCGGAGCAGTAGGAGCAAGGGAGGGCTTCTTAGGGCGATTTAGGGCATTTCAGTGAAGATTCGACCTCCGTCCATCCTTCCTCACTTTCCGTTCTTCTTCTTTCTCCCCAGCCTCGCCCTAGCCACCCACCCTAGCCAGAGTGCCGGCCAACCAAGAAGCAGGGGCGGCGCCCAGCTAGCATCTGCTCCTGCGCCTGAATTTGCAGCAGCATCGTTGGCCGTTTAGGGCTTGGAAGGGCTACTATGGTGGCTGCCATTGTCCTTGCCCGTTCCCTAGAGCGGCGCCCCAACCTGCTACGTTGTAGCATGCCAGCAGGCCGGTCGGCCACAACTGAGGGAAGGGAGGGCGGCGCCCCAGCAGCAGTGCGGCCGCAGCAGCGGCCAGGAGCAGTTGGGCGCGAGCCAACACTCCAAAGCAACACCATCAACCTCCGCCTCCTCATCAACAACACTACGGTACTTTTCCGGCTGGAGCATCTAGATCTGCCATGGGGTTTCCACAGCCTGTACCTCCTTCAGGGGCCATGGGTTCTCCTATGCCAAACTATCCTGGCGCTCCTTCTGCTCCTCCGGAGTACTATGCCCATGGCTATCAGGCTGTTCCTGGCTACGCAATCACCGAAGGAAGGCCTGTGAGGGAGCCCCCGCTTCCATGTTGTGGCTGTGGAATTGGTTGGTTCTTGTTCATTATCAGATTCTTTGTTGCTGCTGTTCCTTGGTATTTTAGAGCATTCATACTTCTTTTCTCTAGAATCGATCATCGGGAGAAGCCTGGATATGTTGCTTGCACTGTTGCTGTTCTAAATCAGTAGAAATTGGACGCATGAGACGCTAAGGAAAGGTAGCTTTGACCCCGGCCTTGAGGCCTAGATTCAAATTGGGCAGTTCTAAGGTTGAAGACAACCTCTGGACGTATTTCTGGACGGATCCGGACAAATTCGGACATTCCGAATTAGGTGAGTAGGATTTATTTTATTTATCATTAATAAACTCAGGCGTTTGAATATTTCCAGTTATGTGCACGAATTACGCTGATAACAAGCATTATCAGGCGTAGGGCAGCGTTTGGCGTCGCCCGACTTTTTATTTCATAAACTACTTCTAGATGCTGTTATATGATTAAATTTAGCATTTGATCAGTGTGGATTGAATCGGTTGATTTATATGGTTCATTGGAACCTAAATTACTTATTTGAATGTTGAAATTAGAAATTCATATATGAAAATGGTATGGTTTGGGTATGAACCCAGACAATAGGGATTTCTGATAAATTATCAGATGTACGATTTCAAAGTTGATATGAATAAATAAAAATATGCAATAAAACCCTAATTGCATATATCTTTTGACGTTAATATGTGTAAATTGATATTTACATGAAATGGCACATTTCTCTGAATTATTACCAGAAATTCTCAAGTTTTGTTATTAAATTGTGTTGTAATAGGTAATTAACTTTTAATTGAGTTAAGTGATGCATAAACCAAGATTAGGGTTAATGTGCACGTTTTTCGAGAATTTTAGAGAATTGACAAATGTTGAGTATGATTCTCGTATGTGAAGTAAATTTATTTAATTTGTGCAATAAGATGTTCAATTGCTTAAATTCGCTATGTATGTGCCAGATTGAAATAAGTTGGGTTATTTATGCATTTCTAATTTGTCTGAATGCATGGTATGAGAATTTCTCAGAAATTACAATGATTTGAAATATATTGCTCTGTCAGTTTAGAATGACAGTGTATTGTGATCTGATATGAAATCAGTAAATGTGATATTCGTGTTTAAGTGTTTATATGTTAATCAGTTAATAGACTTAGATGCCCTGACACCGTAGAACCCCTTTTGGAGGTCTGTGCCTTAGGGGTGAAATGACCTACCTAGCGTGAGTCTAGATGGTCGGTGGCTCGTGTTTAACAATAATCCGTGCGTGTGTCACGGTGGCACGAGGACAGAGAGGCAGTGTTCAACAATAATCCGTGCATGTGTCACGGTGGCACTGGAGTAAATAGGGGTTATTCAACAATAATCTGTGTGTGTGTCACAGTGGTAACCCAGACTCTCCGCCTGTGTGCTCAGGTTAGAGGAGGAGTCTAGAGTACACTCTTTGAGAGTGCAGTGAGGCCGTGTGAGCCTGAGAGTCCTGACGCAGACCAGGACGGCAGTCAGACTTAGCATTTCCCGGGTGTGTCGCTAAGTCTTGTACGGTGGGTTCGTAGTTCGCTACGAGACTTTATATGCAGAGTACACTGCATATGATCAGGGCATAAGTTAAAAGATGATTACTTAGAATTAAGGTAGATTAATATGAAACTTGTGTATGTTCAGATTTAGAATTTATAATACTTGTTCTTTAAATGTTCATTATACTTTTCTACGATAATTGCACTGTTTAATTAGAACTGCTCAGATTGTTATTTTATTCACATATTCCTGTTAAAGGTAAAATACATAGTTGTTTTGTGATAGCTAAATGAAATGCTATTCACTGAGCGAGTAGGCTCATTCCTCTACTCAAACATTTTCAGGTCAACGACAAATTCCAGGAATCAGAAGGATCTTTTCATCCTAACGCTTAATCTGTAGAAGGTATATGTAGTTAGTTTAGTTAGATAGTGGTCTCTTAGTCCTTTCCCCTCGGTCCTTGGGACATGGAGTGGGTGAGAGAGAGTGTGTATGTGGTATGTGTATAAAGATGTAAATTAACTATTATGCCTTATTTTATGTCGGACAATATAATATGCTGTAGACTATGTTTATATTACTAGTCAGTTAAAAAAAAAAAAGCTTCCGCAGATTGTTTAGTTTCATTTTACAGCATAAATCAGTTTATCTTTTTAATGTCTTTAAAATGGTTTAAAAAGTTATGAGAGGTTTGGCTTGTGAGTAATCCCATCCTGTCGCGCCCTAATCTCATGGTTTGTGGTTAATGTGAGATCGGGGTGTGACAACATGAGTACACATATATACATGGTATAACTTTATTTGCAAGTACCCAAACTTATTTATTTGCTAGGTCTTTGTAGTTGGACATAGATTATGTTCCTTGATTACCTTAAATAATTAATACACATGTTAGTAATAAAATACAGAAAATATATGTATCATTAAAATATGAGTATGGCATATCTAAAAATCCAACAATCTCCCCCTTTATAATGTTGACAAATATTTCCATAAGATAAATTGAAAGTACAAAATTTTGAACTTCATACCTTTGTATACAATTTATCTCGTGGGTTATTCTCACTCTTTTATTAAAATAAAAAAGGATCAACACTTACCAGTGCTCCCCCTCAAGAAGACACTCCCCCTCAACAAGATAGTCATTTTGGAGAGAGAATAACTTATGCCCAATGTATCAATTTAAAGAGAATACCAATTGAAGGGAAAATCCAAAAAAGATAGAAATTAAGGTATAGTAAGGCATAGTCAAAAAGCCATATATGATCAAGGAATGATTGGAATAGTGCCTAATTACCAATGAGAGGAATGTTATGTCCTTCATGATAAAAAGACCAAACAAAGCACAAATATCATAAAGATACTCTAGATCAATGGTAAGGAATGCTAATTCCACCATGAATAGAGATGCCATAAAAAACATTATAAAACCAAAAACTAATTTCTCAACTGTTTTCAAAGGATGTTAAGCTCAAAAATGATTAGAGAATTGTTTGAGCTCAAAATGAGGTCAATAAAAATATCTCTAGACCTAATATAAGGGATGTTAAGCCCATATTGATATAGAAAACCAATAAAGCAAAGATATGAGGTCAATAATATCTCTAGACCAAATATAAGGGATGTTAAGCCCATATTGATATAGAGAATCCATTAAGCACAAGGTTAAAAAGATATGCAAGTTATACCAAATATTTTGAGCTCCCCCTTAATTCCATACCAAGAAAAATGTGCTCAAACATAAGAAAAATATTTACTAAAAAGATTGTCATATAAGATCCCAAACTTCATGATAAACATTCATGTTAGATGTAAAAACTAAGATATTAAGTAAAATTTGAATCTGAAAACAAGTTTAAAAAATCATGTTGCTGATAACATTTTGGCCGAGAAAAATTTCGACCGTGTTCCTGGTTGATCCAAATGGTATTTGACTGATATTCTCATATATAGTTGCATGAATGTCATAGCGCATGTTATTTATCTCCGAGTTCAGATCAAAAGTATTTTCTTGATCATTTCTCCCCCTTATCATAATACTCAGAAAATTGTCAAATGTAGCCACATGAAGTATGAGCATTATGAGAAGTCATCTCTTAAAACATTTCATGATGATACCAAATAAGCATGAATGTCATGGCATATATTAAGATAAAAATGATTTGAAAATAAGGATCATGAACTTTCTACTCCTTATGTAGAGATAAGTTATGATAATTAAAAATAATTTTTGTTCTTCTCTTATCGAGATGACATGAGAGTGCATAATACCTAAGAAAGACATGTTCATGACTAATATAATTTGATAGTCAAATACATGTGTACCAATGTAAGGATGTTAAAAGTTATACAACATATTTTCAACAAGTTCCATAAAAATAAAAATAGGAAGAAATAAAATCATGTGGAACTTCTATTATAATCCAAAAGATTTTTCTTTGCATGCGTCAAATAACCCTTTAGTAGTAGAAATTTAAGCATTTTCTTTTAGTACCAATGTTTTCTTTCAAAAGTGTCATTTTAATTGTACATGATTAAAATATATTTTTGTCTTGCAAGAACCACACCATTTATCTGTGCCTATTCCTATCAAGGTAGTTGTGGTAGTAAATCAACAATTTTACAATGTTTTGAGGTCATGGAAAGTGAAACATATTTAAGTGGAATGTGAATAGACCACGTCAAAAAGGATTAAGAATATGCATTATGGAAATGCCTTGAACTTGTTATTTGAAAATTTCTTTAATCAAAGAAAACTTAAGAGAGGGAATTTATTATCCCTCTTAGTCAAAATAGGAAACTTCAAGGGCATTAAAGATTTTTCTTTTAAGAATTATTTCTTAAACTTTTCTATTTACAAAAAGGTTGGTGTGAGAATCATGACTCTCCCAAAAATATAATGTTTCTTCTATAAATATATTCAAAATTTATGGTGAAAGATGGAAATATCAAATTTATCCGCAAGAAAATCTAGCATTATATAGGGAGTTAAAACAATCCATCATTTAAATTCAGGCCAAATAGAGTTACAATGGTAAAAATGCATATAAATCACAAATAAAACTTTGATCAAATTTAACGCTTAAAAATGTCTATTGATTGGACATGATGAAAGCATGTCTCACTTTTAGCAATAAATGAAGCATTGTCTAGTAATATCTTTTTTAAGCATAGAAGTTCATCATCATCATCATCTAAGTCTCAATCCCAACTATGTTGGGGTCGGCTACATGGATCCTTTATTTCCATTCAGCTCTATCATGGGCCATACTCTAATTGAGATGTAGAGATTCAAAATCTCTCTTTATAAGCACATCCCATGTTAATTTAGGCCTTCCTCTTCTTATATTTATAGTGGTTGGCTCAATAGCATTGCTTTGTATAGGCGCACTAGTAGGTCTGCGTTGCACATGTCCGTACCACCTGAGTCAGCCCTCACACAACTTGTTCTCAATGCTCGCCGCCCCCACTTTATTCCTGATATAGTCATTTCTCAAGCGATCTTTTCTTGTCTTCCCACACATCCATCTCAACATACACATTTCAGCCACATTCATCATGTTGATACCTTATTTCTTCACTGACCAACATTCACTCCCATAGAGCATCGTTGGTCGTATAGGTGTTCTATAAAAGTTACTTTTTAACCTGAGAGGGTTCTTATGATCGCATAATACTCCAGTTGTACTCCTCCATTTCAACCATCATGCAGTGATCTGATGACAAACATCATTTTGGACATCCCCATCTATTTGAATAATAGAACCCAAGTAATGGAATTTATCACATTTTGGTATATCTACTCCATCCAACTTGGCTCCATCATTCACACTACGAGATTGGCTGAAATTGCAATGCATATATTCAGTTTTGATCCTGCTAATCATCAATCTATTTGATTCCAATGCCTTTCTCCAACATTCAACTTTATCATTCAATCCATCTTTAGTTTCGTCAATCAAAACAATATCATCAGCAAATAACATACACCAAGGAATATCATGTTGAAAATTCTTTGTCAACTCATCCATAACAAGAACGAATAGATATGGACTGAGTGTGGATCCTTGGTGTACCCCAACTGTGATAGGAAAAGTTGGTGTCTTTCCTCCAGGAGTCTTGACACTTGCAGTAGAGTTATCATACATGTCTTTGATCAAGTTAATGTATTGGATAAGCACACCCTTTTTCTTCAAAACCATCCATAACACTTCTTTGGTTACTCGATCATAAGCCTTCTCTAGATCGATAAACACCATATGAAGATCTCTTTTACTTTGTCTATACTTCTCTATAAGACTCCTTATCAGAAAAATAACATCTGTTGCTGATCTTCCAGGCATGAAACCAAATTGGTTGTTTGATACATGCGTTATAGATCTTAACCTTTGCTCAATATTCCTCTCCCAAAGCTTCATCGTGTGACTCATCAGCTTGATACCTCTGTAGTTTGTATAGCTCTAAACGTCACTTTTGTTCTTGTAAATGGGGACTATAGTACTATTTCTCCACTCATCTTACATCTTCTTGGTATTCATGATCTTGTTAAAGAAATTTGTTAACCACATAACTCCCTCATCCCCCATACTCTTCCATCCTTCAATGGGAATACCATCTGGTCTGCATGCCTTTTGCATTTTCATCTTTTTCAAAGCATTATTGAACTCAAATGGTAAAACTCATCGTGTGTAAATGATATCTCTTGTATTCATGTCACACGATTCACTAACATTATATGTAGTATCTCCATTGAAAAGCTTATGGAAGTAATTTCTCCACTGGTTCTTGATATCATCGTCCTTCACCAATACTCTACCATCTTCATTCTTTATGCATTTTACTTGACTCAAGTCTCTTCCTTTCCTTTCTCTTATACGAGCCATTTTATATATATCTTTTTCCCCTTCTCTAGTGTCCAGATTCTTATACATATCATCGAAGTATCTAGACCTTGCCTCCCAAACAACCTTTTTAGCTTCTTTATTTTCTTGCTTGTATCTTTGGAATGTTGCATCATCTCCAGATTTCGGCAAGCTCCTATAGATCTCCCTTTTCAATATAATAGCCTTCTCTACTTCATCATTCCACCACCAAGTCTCCTTCTGTGGAGGCCCACAACCTTTAGACTCCCCCAAAACCTCTTTGGAAATTTTTGTTATACAGGAGCTCATGTTATGCCACATAGTGTTAACATCAGACTCCAAATTCCAAGTTACCTCCTTGATGAGTTTATCATGAAAAGTCAATTTCTTTTCTCCTTTAAGATTCCACCGCTTGATCCTACTATCTTGGTTTCTATTATGCTTGGCTTTATTGATCTTCATGTTAATATCCAAAACCACCAACCTATGTTGGGTCGTGAGTTCTTTGCCAAGAATTACTTTACAATCCTTGCATATGTTATGATCCACCCACCTTGTAAGGAGGTAATCAATTTGTCTACAGTTGTGCCCACTCTTGAAAGTAATCTTATGAGATTCTCTTTTCTTGAAATGGGTGTTTGCCAAAATCATATCATATGCAACTGCAAAATATAATATCCTCTCTCCTTTTCCATTCCTTCTGCCATATTCAAAACCACCATGAACTCTCTCATATTCGACATTGCTACTCCCCACATGGCCATTTAAGTCACTCCCAATAATAATCTTCTCCTCGATCAGTATTCTTTGCATCAATTCATCCATGTCATCCCAAAAATCCTACTTCGTATCCTCGCTAAGCCCAACTTGGGGGGCATAAGCGCTAATAATGTTAAAAATATTTCCCCCAAGAACAACCTTGATAGCTATGATTCTATCACCCATCCTTGTAATCTTGACAACGTCATCCTTCAACATCTTATCAACAATAATACCTACTCCATTTCTATGTTTATCAATACATGTATACCATATTTTGTATCATGTGTCTCCAATCTCTCTACAGCGTTCCCATGTCCACTTGGTTTCCTGCAAGCAAGCTATATTGACTTTTCAGCTCATCATGGTATCCACTATCTCCAAAGATTTTCCTATAAAAGATCCAATATTCCAAGATCCAACTCTAATCCCTTTTTGTTGAACTTGCTTCTTTAATTGCCTTCGTTGAAAATGTAGCCCTTGCACATTTTTCACTACATCTGGGAAATGATGCAGCGGGACTAGCTTCTTTACCCACACCCGTCCAAGATGTGGAAACCCTTGCACATTTTTCACTACATCTGGGCGATGATGCAGTGGGACTAGCTTCTTTACCCACACCCGTCCAAGATGTGAAAACCCTTGTTTGTCCTTCAACACAACTGGGTGTTGCGGTGTCGAAACCCCTTGCATATTTATCACTGCACCCGGGTGCCAATGCAGCACGTCGCTAGGTAGGGACGCTCCAACGATATTCTTATAAGGATCCATGTCATAGAAAGAGTGACAAAGTTTTTATAGGCTGGCTGTCAACCTACCACCAACCCTCCTCCTTTACTCGGGCTTGGGACCGACTACATTTACACAAAATATGAAAATATAGGCCGAGTTTTTAAGCATAGAAGTTATATCATCAAAATTTTCTTGAATTGTTATGATTAACATGAGTACAAAGAGAGGTAAAATTATAAATGCAAAGGCTTGATAAAGGAGTACTTATAAGATTATCCTCTATCTTCTTGTGAATAGTTCTTTTTTGTTCATTAAGAAAATTTAGTTATAAGGAGTCAAGCATACTAGACAATTTGTTCTTTTTCTAATTATACTTTGTAATTTTACTTGAAGAAATTTCAACAAGTTCTAAGTATTTATTATCCAAGACAAAGAGAATTTTACAGATGTGAAATTGAGACATTTTTTTGAAACATGGAAATTAAATTTTTGAAAGTCTCATTTTAGTTTTAAGAGATAATCATGTGGCAAACTGACTCTAATTTCTAATTATAAGATAACCAAATTATAAAATTACTATTTTTAATTCGGTCGAGTTGTGTTTCGACCAATTTCCCCTTCGGATGAACTTTTCTTCGATCGAGAGGTTGTCTGTTACAAAAAATTTTAATTTTCAATCAACTTAAAACATATGAATCAAACAAGACTTTTATAATTTACCTCTTTCACAATAGTAATCAGCTTTTCAACTTTATTCAGAACAATTTCCATAGTTCATCTCTAAATAAAGTGGAAAGAGATACCTCATCATCACCATCATTACCTTCAATTTCATGTGCATGTCCTTATTCTCCTTTGTTATTACCTTCTTTCTTCTTCTTCTTATGTTTAGGGCCTTGGGATTGCCAAAGATCTTTATCTCCATATTGTTGACATCTAGTAGACAAAGATCCAACATTTTTGTTAAAATAAGAAAGTACATACTCCTTACCTTTAGCATGAATTTATTCTTTACTACTAGAAGAGTCACTTGAATAAGGAGACTTTGGTTTGAATGTAATTGTTTTCTCCACACACCTTGCTTCTTTTTCTTTCCAATCCTCTTCTTCAAGTTGTACTATATGTATTTACAAGTTCCCAATAAATTGCTCCATCTTCAGGTTGGAAACATGTTCTTCTTCAATTATGTTCTTCCCTAAGGTACTCAAATTATTAATTATAGAAGAAAGTCTAGCATTGATTTTAGAAATAGTTTCATTTTCTTGCATATGAAATGATTCAAACTTTTTGCTAAACATATTATTACTCTTAACTAGTAAAGTGTCTTCATGTGTAACTAAAAGTATTCTCCAAATTTCGCATGTGGTTTCATAAGAGGATGTTACATCAAAATCTTAAAGAGATAAATGAGAATATAAGATAATTATAAATTTGGCATTGAGTGTAGCTTTTCTTACCGTTGGATCATCCCATTCCTAAAATTCTATTGTAGGAGGTTCACAAGGGTGGATGACCATATTCTAAAGATTTACATCAATACCTTGAATATATAATTGAATATCTTCCTTACATTGCTTGTAGCTAGATCAATCAAAGATTGTTGGTATCTTTCCATAATTAAGGTTGCTAGTCACACCATTCCCCATTGCTTCAAGACCTGTAAGGGCTCCTTGAAGACCTGCTCTGATACCAAATGAAATATCTAAAGGGGGGTGAATAGTGCTTTGTAAAATATTTAAACAAATTTAAGGTGTAATAGAAATAAAAGAGGAAATCACAAGAAAGAGATAAGATTTAGAGTGGTTCCGTCTACGACGTCAGTCCACTACCTAGTTATTGCCAACTAGGATTTTCAACAAACACTTTTATTAATTTATCAGTGAGGACAAATTACAAAATGGTTTCTGCAACTAAATCCTCTTCTTTATCGGTCACAAAAGAGAATCATCAAATCTCTTCTTTTATGGACACACTGATAGATGAGGATGAACACCTCCACACCTCTTCTTTCATGAAAACACTATGGGCTGAGGAAGAGCACCACCACACCTCTTCTTTTACTGATGTACTGAGGGCCAAGGAAGATCGCCACCATACCTCTTCTTATACGGATGCACCGAGGGCCGAGGAAGAGCACCACCACTTGCGGAAGTATTCAAACAACAATTACAAGTAATAAAATTAAGAATGGAAGAAACATATTACAATACACTTTCACAAGATATACAATCAAGCTCTTATGAGTAAGTGATGATGATCCACTCCACAAGGTTTGGGAAAAGATATATTTTATGGAGGAGGATTCTAGAATAAATCTAAGGCTAAGTCTAGATAGATAGCAACTTGAATTGTGGAACCTAATCTCTTTGAAAATGATGGCAAGTATTATGCTCAAGTTTGTGTATATGATCACAATTGTTGTATGCAAACTCCATATTTAGGTGTCCCAAGACTACTCCTACATATAGGAAATATTTACAAGAGGTTAGGACAACTTTAGGTAGTGTCTAGAGTGTTCTAGGATGAAAACTAGCCGTTAGGATTGAGTAAATTGAATTACAATGACTAATTTGACCATTTGCTAAATTGTACCCAAAACATTCTTTGTCTAAAATACTATTGATTATAAACCATCTCAGTCCGCAATATTGTAGATTTTCTCTAGTTTGGAATTTTATCCAACGATTATATGTCAGTCGAGCTCTCCAGTCAAATGTGCAACAACTATATCTCGATCGAGAATATCTTTGACCAAGAGTGACCTAGAGCTCAAATTAATGCAAAGGAATACCTTATCTAATGATATGTCTAATGAAACCTAACAACCCTAAAGGCTTCATATGAGTATGGGATAGAGTTTTTTGTAGGTTTTGAAAGATCATCACTTGTCTTTACATCATGTCCATCATGTTGTACGAAAACACACAAGTACAAATATATACATGGTACAACTTGATTTGTAAGTATCCAAACTTATGTATTTTCAAGGTCTTTGTAGTTGGATCTTGATTATGTTTCTTGATCACCTAAAATACTTAATACGCATGTTAATAATATAATATAGGAAATATTTGTATCATCAAAATATGAGTGTGGCATATTCAAAAAGTCAACAACTATTCTACTCAAAGAGCTTAGCTTCTTCATTTTCCATTATAAGTTGACCTCAGGCTAGCAAAAACCTTAGCTCAGTACTAGTGTCAGTCTCCAACAAATATAGTATTGCCTAACACTTTTGGAGAATATCGTCATCACTTGTCCATAGTGTTTAATTGTATATCTTATGAAAGAGTGTTGTAATTTCATTCTTCCTTTCTTGTTCTTGTGCTACGGTTTGATGTTGCTTCCTACTACTCCAAGGTATAAGGTTGTGGTAAATCTCTCTTTGCACTACTTCAAGGTTGAAGGTTGCATCTAAGGTGATGGAGGTGGATTGCGATCCTCTCCAAGTGGGTGACCTTTTGGCAGCATGTCAAATAAGGCGGTAGTTCTCCTTAAGCTAAAAGGGGGGGTTTGTCTTATGCCACAAAAGACACCAGTAGATTTTATGTATTGTGTATCATTATAGAAAAGAAATAAAATATATGATTTAGAATTTTGGTTGGAAACAACTAGGAAGTGGACTGATGTATTTATAGGGAACCACTCTAAATTTTATGTCACTTTGTAGTTGCTTCTTTTGTCCACTTTTCTTGCTTTTATTTTCACATTCTTTAAGAAAATTTCTATTAACCGTATTTATGTTTTAAGTTGCGAGGGGATTCCCTTATCTCTATTCAACCCCCCACTCTAGAGTCTTTCATATTATAGATCTTCTTCCTATTACATGTCAATAAATTACCACTAGGAATAAAACCACACATGGACCGTAATAGGGAAACATAGGTCAACAAGGTTGGTACTAAATCCAATTATTAAGCTAGTTGAAAAAGAAAGATTTATGAGATCAAATCTAGGTATTCTTTTTTGGTGGACTATGGTTATAACAACATGATAATCTAGTTACCACATTAATTTCAAAAGGGTACGACTATGCAAAGTGGTAACTAGAATCAATAATGAGACTATCATATTTAATATCAAGATATCCAATCATCCAAAATAAAACAATTTATCAACTGGCACAATCAATCTAATATTTGGTCTTCATCAGTGTCTAGGTGCCTAGCATTCTCCCTTCTATGAGAGAACAACATTTTTGCCTATGGGGATAACCAGTTCTGGGGGACCTCCAATTGTTCATTACCACTAAGCATGGTTGGGGAATATCACCCACCAAATCTAGTGAGCCAAATATCTTAGTTATTTCAATTTCTTGTGGCGATATCAAAATCAACCAATCAATGTTGAACATTCAATTTAGTCACGGTGACCTTCAAAAGGAGGGAAAGGCCAGTGCAAATTGGTTCACCCCTTTTTGCAAAATTCTATGAATGAAATTTAAGACGAAAATAAATGTTCAATAACAAAATTGAGAATTTAGTACCCTCATATCAAGCAAGTGTCTAACATTTTCACAATCAGGATTCATTGAGCCTGAAGGTTGAAAGATCTATAAAAGAGACACATTATGAGTCACTATACGATTCTTTGACTTGGAATCACCTATTAGTTGTCACTATGTGAATGTTTATTATTATTATCCCCCTTAGTTGTATCTTAGATTGTCATATTTCCCCACGTTTGTTATTAAGTTCAAAGACGTCAATCTTACATTTAAAAATAGTAAGTTACATTACGTTCCTTATAACTCCATAACATCCCCAAATAATGGGGTAACTAGTCGTTTCATTATAACTAAGAGAACACCAACATACCCATATGTTAATAATTAAACCTCAATATGTGAACATAATTATACATCTAATAAAACAAAAATGAAGATATATCTTGTATAATCTAAGAATTAGTCATCATATGTTTCATTTTGCAATATGATATTGTCTAAAACTGATTAGGTTCTCCTTTGTGGTTTTCTATGTTTCCATTGCGATCGGTTGATCTAGGTTAATAGGGGTTCATAAGTCAATCTTATATTTTTTTATACTCGAGCATGTACACTTCGAAGGTTTGTACTAATAATGAGAGTAGATTATTCACAATAACTAACATATTACTCATCTGTTTACTAGCATATATATACACAATAATCTGACTAATATTTACATAATGACTCAGCTTGTCTGCGTTATTACTGAAACCATATGATGAGATCGTTATTAATCTTTTGGTCTAGCTTGCCTCTACTAATGGGTTTCTTATAATCACCATTTATGGATTATAAATTTACTAATGGACTGTTAGTTAATGGTCAACCAGTTATCCTAAATACAATGAGTATGTTTAATATGTAGTAGGTCGCGATTAGTATCTAGTAGTTTACCTATTAGATCTGTGTTTTCTGTATTATGCAAGTAGGTAGGTACAGTCGATGATGCTATAGAAAATTCTAATGTATACTTAATATTGTTACAGGTGTTCATATTCAAACAATATCACTACTTTTATATATAATAGGTCATGAGACTATCTACGTGAAAATTTTGTAAAACCCATTAGTACTCTGAAACAAATTCAGTAAAAACGAATGAAGAAATTAACCTGTAGGTGCTCCAAACAATGTCGATCCTTATACTGATCAGTTCTGGGTTGGATTCTAATGGTTGAGGTTGGCTTGAACCTCATCCTTGGACTCTCTGGACATGTCTAGTAGTTCTCTTGCAGGTATGTCTCTTCGAGAAGGTAGCAGCGTGTGGCATATGCAGCGCAACATGGCACTGTGATCTGCAGGTTTGAAGCCCAAATATTGGCGTATAAGGAGGAGAAGCATGGATCTAGTGGCGAGATTTGTTTATTGTGGGCTGCGAGTTGCAGGTCTTCGAGGTTGAAGGATGGATCTGCCGCCACGACAGATGCTTATTGTCGTTGTTGTTTGCAGGTCCGTGAACAAGGTTGGAGTGTTGGAGATTTGCTGGAGTCCAAAGATTTCAAGTCATGGCTTGGTTTTCCGGCTAGCCATCATTCATCTAGAGGAAGAGGAGGAGGAGTTGTGTGGTCGTTATGGTGTGGCACAGAAGTGAAGGTGGTAGTGGTTGGTGGCTGTTGGTTGCAGCCTGCGCAGGCCGGCAATGTAGCAGGTGGCTGAAGTCGACGGGGTAGGTCTCGACAGTGCAGGCTATTCGAGGCCAAACGAGTGATTGGGAAGATCTGTAGGACACAGGCCATGGGTTTTGGTTTGGTTTCTTGGTCGTGAGGAAGCTCTGCAGGTGGAGGTGGAGGTTGCCGCTGGCTGAAAAAGGTGGATCTCATCGATGGGGTGTAAGGGGTTTTATATAACACTTGTGGGGCTAGGGTTTTCTAAGAGGTGGTTGGCGAAGGCAGACCGATTAGTAGAGGGGACCAAACAGGAGAGGAGGCTAGGAAACATTCACCATTTCCCATCTGTAACCACAGCCATAAAGTCACGAGAAATAGGGTTGGCGGGTGTTAGAGATGGTTCACACATCCGTTTGACCGGAAATCAGGACCCAATTAACTCGTATTGGGTATTTATTTCTGAATTTATATCTCCACATTCACTAATTCTTTTTACCTTAAATTTTAACCACCCCTTCAAATGACATCAACCTAAATTCTAAATATATGAACTCACATATTTATGATTCCAAGGTGGCCAATAAATTTACTCACTTAATTAATTAAAATACAATCATTTGATAATTAAATTTGTATTTTGCGCGACTCCAATGCCAAGAATTCATATTTAAGTTCAATTATAAGATTCTGAAATTCAAAGGGGATGAATGGATCAAAATGAGGACAAATTGCATTTTGATGCTCGTGCGAATTTTGAGATAATTCAATGAAGTTCAATTATGAATGGAAATTTGGCAAAAGAAAATTCAATTTGAGAAGATCATGTATAATAGCTCAAAATCAAGTTTTGTACCAAATTTTGTTATGTTACAACCACTTTTACAACTTTACCCTAACTTATCCCTAAACCCCCTTGACCACTATATATATACTAGTGATGGGTGGGAGTCAAAGGTTAGCACACCTTAGCCATCATAGCTTCCACCCACTTCTACCTACCTCATTCACTCCATATCCTACCATCTATCACCCAGACCCTATTTTTCTTGGGTTTTGACCATATCCACTTCACTTTCCATGCCATTACACCCGCTTGGAGGAGAAATCCATGCTTGGAGCTACTGGAGGTGAAGTTTGGAGCTTCTCCACAAATGTTCATGGAATTTCCATCTTCTACTCCCTTTTCTTTTGTTGTTTCTTTGATCATGACTAGCCAAGTCCCCTTTGTGGGTCGTTTGATAGCAAACATATGTAACTATGGTAAAATATTTATCCATTATACTATGCTTTTGTTTCCAATTGCTATGATATTGCTATTTCTCCTTCCTTATCACTTGTTGTGATTGTTTGAGCTATGGAATCACCTAAGGCATGGAGAAAGGGGGTATTTGGACTATTTAATTGGAAAACTTATAAGTTTTCTAGAGTAACGTTAGCTAATTTCCCCTACCCTTTATCCCTCCATTCCACTAGCCTAACATGATAGGTCTAAGTAAATAGGCTTGTTCATCCATATGCACTTATAAAAAGGCATGTTTACTGGTTGGATGGGGTGAAGGAAGGTTAAGCACCCCTCTTCTACATCCATACCACACCTTTCCCCTAAATGTATTAGGAGAACCCTACAGATAAACCTAGACCTGGATAATCCAGTCTAATATTTACCTATACCTTAGTGAATTGAGCCACATAAGGCTGGATGGGAAGTGATAGGGACTAGTTACCCTATACGCCATCATGTCACTCATGGATAACTAATAAGTTAGAATTTATATTGTACATTGTTCCTTTTTGTTTTGTTTGATATCTTAACTGTTATTTGTATGAACATGAGTAGGACCCTTGAACATGGTTGATGGTTCCATATCCCCTCAAACAACACACTACTTCAATTACATGCTAAAGTTGTAACTTGCTCTGTTGCCATCTAGTTGCCATTTTTGACTTAGATCGATTGCTTGTTCAATATAGTTAGCTCTTGCTAAAGTAATTAGTTCTTGCATTTTATTATGTGTGTTAATTTTTAATTGGTCAATTTCATAGTATATTCATAGCTTCTTTTTCTTAGTTAATCGCCCTGCTTAGTGTAAACTAGGGTTGTTCTTTCTTATCTAGTGTTACTTGCCTTCCTTAGTTAGTTAAACCTAATTGCGAATTTGATTTAGATTCCAATCTTGCTCTGATTACTTACCTTAACACTTAGTTTAACTTAAACTCCCTAGTTAAACCCTTTAAACCCTACAAACCCAAGAAATAAACTAGCTCTAGCATCCACTTACTCTCTGTGGATTCAACCCCGTACTTTATGCTCTCTATAATATGCTCTAAGCCCAAGTTCTTGTAGATCTATTACTAAGAGCCAGTGTCATTCATGTGATTTGTTAGTGTAGTGTTCCCTAGGCACATCTAGTGGCAAGTGTCATCACCCAAATAAACTTTAATAGGACGACCAAGATATGTTGATGGATTTTACCAAGTTCAACATGTGTATGTGTGAGAGAAGAAGGATGAATGACGGAAAAGAAGTTTAACTGAATGGAGAAGAAAACTTAACTATGAAAGTTTTTGCAAATCATAAATTTTGGATCTAAAACTTGAAGATCTTTTTTTCGTAGATGTGAGATGACAAGATGAATTAATGAAATTCATATACGAATTAGTGAAGAATGTGAGTAGGGGAGAGGAGGGATTGCACCTTAACCGATTAGAAAATGCAATGATTTGTGAAAATGTGGGAAATTTGTTTATGATAAAGATAATTTTGATAGAAGGGGAAGCATCAAACCCCTGAACTGGTGTGGGGGAGAGGTGGATGGGGGAAGCTTTTTGAAAATTTGGATTGAAAATGTACATGCTTATCAGAAGAAGATGTTGTAAATAGACATACAACCATCTATACATGGGTGATAAAAGTGCCCAAACTTATCGAGAAACATTAAAAAGGATCTGGTAAAACCAAACCAAACAAGGGCCACTGACATGCAAAGACCATGGAAGGATATAAATTCAAGGAACCCAAACATGTGAGAATAAACCCCACACTCTTGAGTTTGGGGTGATCCTTACTATTATAGGGAGTGTGGTTCCTTTAGTCGTTGCCAACTAGTTGATAAACACATTTATGTAGGGTATGAAAAATACATCATAAAGTAAGTATAAGGGCATGTATGCCTTTCCAAATTAAATGTTTCCAAGCACACATAAGTAGTTATGTGTGAGGGGAGAATATGAGAATAGTCACACACCACTAAGTTGATGTGTAGTTCCTTCAATCATTGTCAATTGGGATTGAGCTAAATAACCTCACTCTAAAACACCCAAGGAGAAAGTTACCAGAGTTGGATGTTGCATTAGAAGTGGTAGGAAGTGTCGGCCTCCAATATTATTCTAAGTTTGTATTTTGTAGATTGACTTAAAATTAAAGCCCTGGGAGTTGGGGATCTCAATGGGGAAGGTATGGAGGGGGTCAAGGTATACTCGTACCCTTACCCTTACACTTACCCACCACATAGAATTAGGCAACAATAAGGATAATCATCCTCCTCATTCTTCTTGCCATGTGCTTCTTCTTATTCCCTTTACAATTGGGCAAACAAGGAAGATAAGTGTAAATGAGTAATCCAAAATAGTTCACATTTGTATTTAAGTGTTTGAAGCTTTAATTGGGTTTAGTTGGAGTTCTACTAGATCAAAGTTTAGAGTATTGTCTACATTGTACTATTTTCTATGAAAACTTGTTCAAATTCTAACTCTTAAACTAGCTGGTAAATTTAAAACAATGAATTGTTGATTTCAAACAGAACTAAAAGCATATATTGAATACCTTAAAAATTCTAATATCAAACTAAATTCAAGTGTGTAGTTCCAAATGTAGATTTTCATCTTAGGCTTGTTATCACATTCTCACCAACTAGACAACATAAAATCTTTCTAATATTCTAAGTACTTGCCATGAGCAATCAACTTGTAAATATATACATCAATTTTATATGCTTTAGGAAAACTTATATGCACAAGTTCAGAAAGAGTATAGAATGCATGGTAAACAACTATGAACAACCACACTCTATTTTTAAGATAAAATAAACAAACAGTACTTGTGAGTTAGTTCAACTGATATGTCTAAGTTTGTTAGTTGTAGGTTGTGGGTTCGAAATCTAGTTGGAAAATCAAGTTGATGAGGTCAATAGAAACATTTAAAATATCTCTTACATTATTGTGATGAAACTAGACCTCTTACCCACACAAGAGTAAAAATTATTATATAAAACAAACAAACAACTAGTTTGCAAACAATAAATACAATTGATTTTCACCATGGACACAAAAAAGTATCATGGCGGGGTAAAGAAAAATTAATTAAGAGAATAACAAAAATCTCTACAATAGCCATAGAGAAATGAGAGCATTTTAGCTCATCTGATAGAAACATGGACCATAAACTGTTTAGAAGAAGTGGATGATATGGTGGCAGGTGTGGAACTGTTTAAAGTTGGAAATGGTTATTTTTGGTGAGGTACGAGCGCTTGCAGTAGCCCACATAAATGTGGGGCCTCCATGCCAAATGGCTTCCTTGAGGTGTGGTAAGTCTAGGTGGATCTTGAATGAGTAGTTATCAATGTTAGTTGAAGCTTAGAGGAGTAGTTGATGGTGTTGGTTGTAGCATGGGGAAGAAGTTATTATAATATCTCACTACGGAGGACACACTAAGTTGGGAGGGAACACCATAGTCTGTAAACAAAGGATAAGCCCAAGATGACTGTCATGGATTGTGGAAGATTTTGAAATCTAAGACATGACCTCAAGGTGCATGCACTGATCTTGAGGAATTGGCAACTTTGTTTTGTAAGGGTTAGACACTAGGTGTATTAGGTTTGGGTTATTTATACATATAACCCAATTATATATATTTAGTACTTTTTTTAAAATATTAACATGTAGGAATTGATGTGAGTGGTTACACACAAATAAACTAGTGTAAAATTCCCCAAAGTTTAATTTTATTAAAGCAATCAACTCACTCGCTAGAGAACATGTCAATTGTAGCACAGAAAAGGGTCAAACCCATGAGACAATATGATTAAGAATTTTGTTTGAACCTATTACTAAGAATAATATTTATATAGGTTGTTGATAATGATCATATCTAAAATTGGAATAAATACTATAGAAGTAAACCTTGATTAGATCAATATTGGGAGTCCAGAGTTCACCACCATAGCCTATGTATTTGCTTCCAATGATCCAAATCCATAATATAAATAGTTAGATTAGGACCAAACAGATTTGCATTCTTGGAATAACACAAATCTCATAAGGATTAAACATCCCACAAATCTAAGATCTCGATGATTGTGAACCATTATACAATCATCCAGAAGAACTCTATATGGGATCTCTCCTGGAGTTCTATGAGTTTTAACTAGTGTTCTAATCCTAGGTCTGGGATCTTACTACCAAGAATTATAATAGGAAAGAATATTGAGATAACAAGCATTAAGTCAAGTATTAAGATTGAATGAAAACACATTTAACCAATAGAAATCTTAAAGTTAAAAATAATTCTTACAAGATACGGGCTACGAGTCTACATCCAATGTCCAGTAAAAAGGTATACTCACTCATAGTAGAAACAATATAATAAAAAAGAGATAAGGATTAATGTTTCTACGGATGTAGAGAAAGAATCCAAGATATCCAACTCTATTCTTCAATCTATTAGTAGTTAAACAGTTTTCGTGATGAATATGGTTGTTCCTCCCCTTGCTCTATGCACCCAAAGGAGGCTCTGAGATGACCAAGTACGGTCCCCATTGAATGTGGTGATCGGCTTCTCTTTATTGTGAAAGATGAAGCCTTCTATTTTGTCTGCTACATAAAAGGAGAATATTGGGAGAGAATAGTCGCTTAAAAATACCAATCAACAACAACCATTTTATCTCCATGGAGAGTCCATCACATAGAGAATATTTAGGAGTTTGATTGCAAAGATAATTGTGGAGAGATAAGGATCGTTGTTGTTGATCTATAATCTTTTTAATATTAAGAACATTTAGCAAATAGAAGACCAGCTCGATTCGACCATAGTCTTTGTTGGTGGAAACATCTAAATAGTAGTGATATAAAATAATTGACTAGAGGCAATGTAAAATACTCGCCAACTGACCCTTTTAAGTCTTTACTAGTTACCCACTAGTCAGTCTGACTAGAGACATAATTCCTCCAACAAATAATTGTGGAAACTGATATTATGGTAATGATCATTGACCCTTTCTAGCATTAGATAAAACATTTTCTCATCCCAACTAAATGGAAAATTGATCCAACTAAAGGGATATACTTAGCCAATCTTTGACTTTTATCCAATAGAGATAACTAAGACTCTACTAGTGAGACTAAGAGTATCCTAACTCAAAGGATTATACCATTACCAATCACTCCAAAAAAGTCAAGGGAACCTAGAAGATATTAGTATGATATATATTAACATGATTTTATGTAAAAATGGCAAAATATCGTTGAAACATTATTTTTTAAAACATACACATTTTCACTTAATCAAACTCCAGTTTATGAAACCAAACACATACTAAGCATGTATAGTAACCTTTGAACATGTTAAACTTTAAATCAGAACTCATCAAGAGTAATATCATACTTAAGAAATAAAATGTAGATTGGGGATAAATTAAAAAAGGGTCTCACAACTCACCCTTTCTCTTAGGATTTCTTCTTGATATCATAGAAATGGAAGAATGACAATGAAATAGGTCCTCCTTTTCATGTGTCTTATCACACTATATGACTATTCCATAACACCTTCACCAGAGGTATCTCCCTCTCTCTCAATTTTCTATACATGTATTTCTAAGATATGAACTAGTCTCCCATAATAGGAAACGTAAATTGATACTGATACATAATCTGCTTTATCTCTAGATTGCACTTTCTCAACATATATATGTGTGCAGTTTGTCATACTCCAAAGATAACTGTCAATAATTTTCCTTGTTAACACATTCCACTATGATGATATGACCTCATGAGATTAACTCTTGGTCTAGTTTTTGTTAGTAATTTTCACTTATTTAGAAAAATTAATTGAAAATGTATTTGTTGACAATTGGTTACAAATGAAGCTAAATATTATTCAAACATAAAACTTGGAATTGTTTGATGTTTATGAGTCCATGATGAGATTATTTCTTTTTCATTAATAATATTGGAGTTGGTTTCCCGTCAAAACTATGAAACATATGATAAACTAATCCAATAGAGTTAACTTGAATTGAAGTATAGACAAGAAGGTATATTATTTTTAGGATACCTACATACATATTGATTGGGTAAATTTCCAATTATGTTTGAAGGTGGGTAATGATGGATATAAATTATATTCTGATGAATTTTGGTGGCACATTCAAATAAATGAAAACAATACTCTTGGGCAAGTTAAGGGATTCATTATTACTACCATAGTTTGGTATGATTCCTTTTGGCAAAGATAGTAGAATTAGAGAGTTTAAGAAGAAAAAAAGTTGATGAATTATAGAGTAAGATTAATGGGTCAAGATAAATTTGAAAAGTTTCTCTTTAGTGTTGAACATTGTATTTTTATACAAGTAGGATGTTTTCTCTTACCCTTGATTAAGGAGTCAATCATTGTGAAAGTTCTCCTATCTTGAGTAGGAGAGAGAATATAAGTTATGTTCCCCACTGATGAAAAAGGAAGGGTATTGCATATGATTCTACATAAGGGCATGTGATCCTTGGTAGTGGGTTGACAAGATCCCAAGTTGGAAGGCTTTTGTAATATATAGACTTTTGAGTTGTTTCTATAAGATTACCATGGTTTAACAAATTGTGAAATTTTGGAAAGATAAATTTGTTATCAATATTTTGATATCCTTTTTAATAAATGACTTCCAAGAGCAATGGTGTTAGTTGGGGTATTCCTTGGCAATGGGTTTGAGGAAAACCATATTATATGGATGCATTTTGTGGAATTGTTGAGTTATTGGTGGGCTTTTGAATGAATCAACATATACAACACAATAAAAATATATTATAAAGTGATTGAAATGTAAAATATCAATCATGTTCTTATTTAAGGTTTCTTGGGAAAAGTCATATTTGTTGATGTTGATTCAATGCCCTTGAAACGAACCTCGATGGATAAATTATGCAGATAATCAAATAGAGTCTCTTTGATCTCATTTTTGGTCGAGCGAGAGACTCCATGATAAGGGAATAATTTGAAAATTTTCAAATCATGTGAATCTGTAGAATGGAAGTTATTGATTTTTAAACAAGGGAAATGGTTTTTGAAAGGATAATCATACATTAATTGATTTCTGACCATATTTGCTAATTAATGCGACATATATACTAACGGAAAATGAAGCCGCTGTGTATTAGTTTCATTTAATGAAGGCCAATGGACTGAAGGGAAGGAGATGTGGTTGTGTGCACGTCCTCAGATTGCCATTAGTTCGTTTCAAAGCTCTATTTTCACGGGACGGAAAGGGCAAAGAAACGATCAACTGGATCTATGGAGGAAGAGCGATGATGAGGCCACGGAACTTGGCGCAGACTCTTCTCCCATTTAACCCCTCGTACTAGTGGGATGGAGGCCTATGTGAGGAGGAAGTTCCAATCCTCTCCTCCTCTTTGGTTCTCGACAGGGTTGCAGAGCCTGATAGGAAAATGATTTTTGGAAAAGGCCCACACCGGTGACCTAGGACAGTTGAGGCTCAGAAGAGCTTGACGCCACCATTGGGGTACCTATCAAACTCCTCCATGGCTAAAGGAATTCCCACGTCTTCATTGTTGGTGGTTGGCAACTTTGAGTCTTCAATGTTCAGTAGAGATCGAATACGGAACGGGTAATACTATATCTGATATTTGAATCTGAAAAAAAATCCAATCCGATCCGATATCCGACGGATATCACGTGATAATATCCAAATCCAATCTGACAAATAATATCTGAATTTAGATAAATATCCGATCCGAACCAAATATCATAAATGTATTATTATTGATACATTATATATAGAAAACATTGATATTACTATGAATATATATGATAAATATATATATATATATTTATATTTTTATGTATATAATATATTTTTTATAATATATGTATATATTTGTCAGATTTTAGATTTTTTCGGAGCAGATATAGCCGTATCTGAAACATTATCCGAAATTTTTGAATATGAAATTTGATATCCTAAATTCAATTCGGGTTATGCGAATGTTGGATTTTTTTTTTAATTTCAGACTCGAATCCGGATCGAATTTTTGGATTCCGTATATTCATTTATAGATCTTAGTTTTTAGGCAGCTTCCTATAGGGAAATGGAATGTAGAGAAAGCCCGTAGAAGAAAGCCTCTTCACGGCATGACTTGCTCTGCCGCTTATGGAGCCGTGGTTTGGGGTGAAGCCTTCGGCTCAAGCAGCCCCTCTATACTACTATTGGGCATACACCTTCGGTAAAAATGTGACTGGGCCGCGTATCCCTCCCAGAATCCAGCTAACGTGCTCCTAAGCTTGGGCCGGTGCTGCTGCTGATTGAGCTGCTGATGGGCCCATCCGTCATCCATCACAAGGTCATTTATTTGTTAGAATCCAGAAAATAGCTATATATTGCAGAAAGCGAAGAATATAGTAGCAATGTACAATCATAGTAAAATTATATACTGTGTCAATCAGGAGAACATGACTTACCACCTTATAGACTTATATCTGGGATTTTAGACATGAAATTCACTGATATGTAGAGATAAAGAGATAAATGATGTTTGATGTTGCCTTTAATGTGACACTGCATATTTTGTAGGTTAAACCATAATATAGTTTTTACACCATGTAAATGGTTGTAATATGTTGGAAATACATAATTTTCTGAATTATAGAAACATTCAATGAGATATTTAAGAAAACCCTTAATATGATTAGAAATCCTAATCTTAGTTCTTTTAGCAAGTTTATCTAAAAAAACCTAGTTTTTATTAAAAACCTAACAGGATTATATATGTCATATGATATGGAAAACAGCTAGGGTTAAGGGTTTGTTTTGGAATGACCCTCCTATTTAATATGAACAATAATAATGTCATAATGATCTTACAGATGTGAATCTAATACTATTTTGTGGTTATGCCTTTGACCAGTTTTGACTAAGTTGAGTCTCTACAACATTTATAGGACTATATGTCGAGGCATATAGAAGTTTCCTCTTTGATGAATATTCCATTGGACATAGAAGCATACTCTGTTTCCCCTTTAAACATTTGATATTATGTAGTATCACTTTACATATTCTATTCTATTGCATAGAATATATGTTTCGTGTGATTACTATTTTTGTTCTTCTTCTTCTTATATATATATATATATATATATATATATATATAAGAAGAAGAACAAAAATAGTAATCACACCAAACATATATTCTATGCAATAGAATAGAATATGTAAATCTTAAATATTTATAAGATGATCCATTGTATTATATAGATGGTGGCCTATCCAAAGGTGTGGTAACCACATAATTAAACAGATGTTGAATAGAGGCCTTCCTCTTCACCTTTTAGGTATTTGGTCAAGTGGTATCTATATATGGATGTTTTTTCATTGACCTTTTAGGTATTTGGTCAACTGGTATATATTATTGGATGTTATTCCATTCACCTTTTAGATTTTTGGTCAACTAGTTCCTATATCTAGATGCCTCTCCCTTCACCTAGTGGGGTTTTAAGGTTAAGTGGTATATGTGGCCCTTTCCCTTCACATGGTGAGATTTCGAGGTTAAGTGGAAAAGTTGTAATGTAGAAGAATGTGAATATGACATAATATATGTCTTTTTATAATGACATGTTCTTATAATCTTGTTTGGTTTTTTAATCTATGTTGCATGATATATTTTGATATTAAAATATTGTGCTTCTTTTGTAGTAGCAATGTTCATTATGAGAACCACTTAACCCATGTGTGTTGACTTTTTCATATATTTTAAAATTTAGGTTCATATTAGCATGGATGGAACTACAAAGATGTGAGTGTCGTGAGCAAATATCTGATGGAAACTATTGTAGATCATGTACAATGATGTATGTCAATTTAAACCTACCTTTAAGATATAACTCACCTTTTGCAATAAATTCATGTAACTCTTCTATGTATGAGTGTTACATATTGTTTGGTGGTTTGTGATTGTTCATGTATTGCAATGTGTAGTCTTATAATGTGTGAAATTTAATATTAATGATAGATAACATTTCATGTTTGTAAGTATGGGATGTTACACCTTGGGTATGTTCACCTCTTCCCATTCTTCTCTTTTGTAGAATCGCTATGGAGGAAAACCATTGTCCTAGCCTGTTAGACCAAAAATGAGGAAGTGTGGGGAAGGATAAGATCAAAGAATGATACCTATGGTGTTGGTTGTTTTCACACAACATAGGTAGTAGGAGAAGTTATTGTGGTCTCTCTATATCTAGGGTTGGGTGACGATACCCTTCTATATGGCGACATCTGCAAACTAGATGAAGGGGAGGTAGAAGAAATGTGAGGCAGTGGGGGGGGGCAAACATGGATTGATGGTTGTTTATGTATCTTTAGGGAACTTTGAGATAGAGTCATGGCTTGTTCGAGACTGTAGATGTGTAAGAAGTGTCTAAGATCAGATATCAAATAAGGAGGAGGAAGTGGAGAAGGGGGACTGAGGTCAAGGGGCCCTCACATTCCCAAAGAAGGATTTGGATAGCTAGTTAGACCATGCCTTAGAAAGAAGGAAACCAATAGATGCAAGCCATTAGATCTAAAACCAACAAAGTAATTTTTTTATTAAGATATTTATCTATTTACTAATTAAAAAATCTAAATAATGTTCCACAGAATGATTAAAGGGAGTCAAGTATAATTTCAAATGAAATTATAAAAATTACTAATTTGAACATTCAGAACTCAAATTCATCAACTAAGAAAACCTAGATCTTTGAATTGTGTAATTTAAAATAGCTACAAAACACCAAAATTTTAAAAAATGAATATGTATTTTGATACTCATTATCTTTCTCATTTTGTCATAAGACTACTCTCTAAACTAAAACCTAACAAGAAAATGTCAACAATTTGACACATCAAATATCAATACTATTGCATGAACTTTTACAATGTGCTTATTTGGACATCTATAACAATAATTAATACTCAACTTTGAATGTATTTTGTTCTATAAGTATTATGATTCCTTTGTAGAAGTATTGGTAAGACATTTATTAAAGCAATAATATATATAAATTAAAAATATAAGAATAAATTATAACTAGGAAATTTTGTATGTTAATTTAAGTTGATATAATGGTAGCATATTACTTAATGTTGGTGTTTTATAAAAACTCAATGTAGTAATTAACAAATATGCACCTATTTCGGTTTAATAAGCATCATTCACAAAGTAACATAAATCTGCATAGGTAATAATGAACAATAACTTAATCATAGTAAACAAGATTTCATATTGAACCATATCAGAGCTTAACTAACAAAGAACAACAAAAAAAGATCACATAACTCATCCCGTAAACATAGAAAGAATGCATAAAAGTATAGAACTGAAGAATTAGGGTTTCATATGAGTATTAATGATGATGAAAGGAAATAAAATGATAATATGACTAACTAGTGTTAATATATTGAATTCTAATTAAGACATAAAATAAGAAAATTTAAACCCAAGGTTACTGACAAAGTGAAATATGAGTAAGATAGTAAGAAGATGTAAACGCAATCAAACTTAGAGTAACTTAAGATGGAGTTATCTAAAGGAGTAGATTTTAATATATGTTTGGTTATCCTCATTTCAAGAGGGTCATATTTCATGTAGATCTAAGATAGTTCTAGTGTTTTCTTGACATTTGATATATGTTCCATGTCAATTAAGAAATTTTAAATCATGATCATGATACATATATTTCTCATGTAATAATATATTTGAGTATAGTGAGGTTATGTCTGGCATTATGTTTATGTATGGGAATTTAATGCTATATACAATCATGACATCTCTTTATACTTATAAAATTTATGTTCTTATTTCAAGCATGTCCTACCATATTTTAAGAAATATCATGTTAATTAAGGGATAACACGTTCTCCTATATAAAGGAGACCCATGAATGAGAGTACAATTAAAAATATAAGAATTAATAATAAATCCAAAAATGATTCTTATGATAAAAGAAATATAGGTGCCTATGGGCATATGTTCTAAGTAAGAGTGAACAATTTGTAAAATAGAATAAGAAAATAATGATATTTATGACATTCATGATTATTTTTTCTCGAAATATATTTTCGTAATGTATATTATTCAATGCTATTTCAATTGTTTTCTTAAAGAAAGTATTCTTGTGTAAAATGTAACATTACTCAATTCTTATTACCCTAATACCTATCCATATGTATGCATGGTTGTGGATGAG
Source organism: Alisma plantago-aquatica (assembly GCA_963693085.1). Classification (NCBI taxonomy): domain Eukaryota; kingdom Viridiplantae; phylum Streptophyta; class Magnoliopsida; order Alismatales; family Alismataceae; genus Alisma; species Alisma plantago-aquatica. The sequence goes on along the minus strand of OY856409.1, from coordinate 1,412,716,153 downwards.
ATGTCCACATGTTCAAAGCTTCATGAAGCTTAGGTTATGACTTCCACCAAGGCTCTACTGGTTCTACTTTAGTGGACTAACACTATACATGTATATCCAATTCATTGGGTCAAAAGATTTTTTTTATGGTTGATCTCTAACCTCTAGTCATTAGGGTTCATATGTGAATTCAAACCATTTTTAGTCTCTTGTTAGAATTGTTCTAGTCTATCTTGTATTGATTGATCTTTAATTCTATATCATCCATTTTTGGCATTATATTTAGATAAAGAAAGAACTATATGATTGTCGTGAGTAAATCTAAAAATTGAAGGCTTTCAATCTAGGATTTTGACATCAAATGCTACTTATAAAAAGATTTCATGTCACACCAACTCCTGGTATGAGTCAATTTGAGATTTGTGGATCGATTGTGTCAAAAGTTGTTGCAATATCTTTTTGGTAGGATAGCTTTTGATCTTCGTTCCAACTAAGACCAACTTTGTGCACAAGCTAGGTACGTTTTCACCACGACCATTTTACAATTTTGAAGTCCTAGTACTTGCATAAAATGACTAAATCAGACCCAAACCTTATCTTTAACTGAGGGGCTATAAATCAATTCTTGATCTTATCACTTGAGGACTCTTTCTCATCTTTTCACCTATTCTTCTATAGGAATAAGGTGGAAGTTATAGTTCATCCTCAATAGAAATGGGTATTCTCATGAGGTTCCCATGACTTCCCAAGATACACCTTCACTCCCACCTCATTTCCATGGGTTGGAAGTTAGTTTGCACTTGCAGTGATAATTTATCTCCAAATTTTATTGATAATTGAATATCACCCACCATTTAATGTCCCTACACCAAAACAAAACACTATACCTATTTTCATGGACAACTCACCATCCACATCCATCCATTCACCAAAAAGCACAATTTAGGTTGTACTAGTGGGTGTTTTTATGAGATTCTCCCTTGTGGATAGTCGGTCCAACATTATTCACTAATCTTTTCTTACTACTTTCTCATCCATAACACACGAGTCAATACCATTTCCACTAACAAAAATCTTTCATATCAACCCCAATAATTTTTTAAACCATCTCCCTGATGACTATTTTGTCACCTTATCACTCCATATTACCATTATACCCTTCATATCCATTCTCTACAACCATTCCACATTATTAGTATGATTGGAAAAAATCTTCAACAAGAAAATGGGTCAAAGTGAAAGGCAAGTATGCAAACATTTAGGAGGATACATCTCACCATTAATCCTCATTTCTCCTCCATGGATTATATTTTTTTATTGTACTTTCTTCATATTTTAATTGTGTTTTTGATAGTATAGTTCCTTTTTCTAAGGCCTCATATAACCTCTAATGAAAACCTCAATAATCAACTAAACATTTTCTTTACTTGTAGTTAACCCTTTTTGTACATGTAGTGGTTGTATCACCTTAAGTTTGGTGTATGCTCTTGTAGACATGCTTGAGTTAGGATTGTTTTTGATAATTTGATGATATTTATGCTTCACATATATTTAAAGTTGAAGTGATGAATTGGATGATTATGCCCTTGAAAAGCTATTTCTCTTCTTACTTGTACTACTTTGTGAATATGGATTCATATGGACCTAGGGTTAACTACTGTTAAATATAGCCTTATAGGCAACTTGCACCTCATTAACTTGCACGTTATTTATCATGGTTGAGTGCCCATTAATATTTTACGATCTATCGATATCTCATATTTCTTTTTACTTAACCCTAAGGTTCCTATTGGTGCTTGATTTGAATTGAGTTTGCAACTTTCAATGTTCATTTTCTTACTTATTCTAAGTTATTAACCTAATTAACTCTTGAATATTCTCTAACTATCCTATATACTAAGTAATAGTTGATTACATTGAGCTAATTAATTACAAAACCAACAATACTAGAAATAATGCCTAAGTTTACCCTCTCCTTGTAGTTGGAGACATACACAATATTGTATATACACCATGCAATAGTCTCTATTTAAATAGTATGTTCCTTAATAATTTTGTAATATTGACATTATTTTTAGATTCTCGTTCTCTTCGTGCTATTTTTGGGACTTTAAAAAGGCTCAAAATCTTTTTGGAATCATTATTGAGGTTTTCGAGTAGTTTTTCTACATGATTACCATCTTGTGTTCACTCTCATGATATTACATGGTTTAGTTGTACTTGCCACTTGGTTTTATAACCTTTATGACTTTATAGTTTCTTAATTTTCAGATTTTATTTACTAATCTTGTTTTCTTCTTTGATAGTGACAAATGATAAATCCTAGAGATTTTTCTTATATTAGACAACTATTTCATGCATTCTTTCTGCAACATGAGTGGTTGTTAATGTATTTATTTTTCATTTGGTATCTTTGAATCACTTGGGATGATTGGAGTTCACCCTCAATTACCCTAAGTGTGGTTGTTTTATTTTAGTAGATTCCACCTTTACCTATTTCATATTTATTGATACTCTACAATTAATATACTTTTCTAATTTATTCTTATTTGGTTTTCTTATACTTTGTTGCTCTTTATCTTTTTCTTATATTTTTTCTTTGCTCAAGTTTATTCTTTTTGTAGGTTCATCATGTCCTCTCATCATCTCCCAAGTTATGTGTATTCACAATATATGTTTCCAAGACCCAATGGATTTCTCAATTTATTGATGCTTTACTTGATTAGTATTCTCTTATAGGGTGTTTGCTCTAAATATGATTATTTTCCTAACTCTTACTATTTAGGCAATATTAGAATTTATTTATGGGAGTGACCATTTAAACCCACCCCTGCCTCCAAATTAAGCTATCTATCACATACATGACCCAAGATGATACCAACCATACTCATTTGACCCTAGCTTCCTACCATCTCCACTCACCTTATATAAAAAGTAGTTATGAAAACTCATTTGACCATGTTTAATACAATGATGCACAAAAACAAATGGGTAGGCTTCTGAAAATATGGTTTATATAGTTAACACCACCCCACCTATGGTATCCTCTCATATTCTTACACTTTGGAACCATGACATTATATCAAATTGGAGGATTACTGCTCATTATCATATGATTTTGAGGTGTTTTTAGGAATGACTTCAAACAAATCATGGCTGATTGGATAAGGGTTTCACAAGGTATCATATTATATGATCCAAAACATGAAACTAATGAGCACAACACATAGCATATATTTTTCCCATTATGGTTTCTAGGAGTGATAATTCTAGTGATACATACTATTTGGTCTTATCATGGGTATAAACAAACCAATATTAGATTATACCATTTAGTAACCATGTGACATCCTCATCATGATGAGGCTCAATCACAAATAGATATCATGTATATTGTATCCTCTCACGTCCATCCCATATGTTATGAGATTGATGTTACATCCTCATCAACAAGTGACAATTTGGTTTTCTAGGATCATATGGAAGTTGACCACTTAGGCTTCAAACTTAATTTTGAGTTTTTACATGCCAAGATGATAAGAGATCACATTCCTTGTATTAAGATGAGGAGAAATCCATTAGGGTAGACCTTGAATAATGTGACACTCTGATGGGCCATATTGATATATATTGAGGATTTCAACACCCATTACTAGGTTGGTGATTCCTTGCTTACTCCAATTATGCAATCATCTTGTGTGATATATTTGCATCCACCAATGGTGTGCAAGTTGGTCTAGACTTTAGCATTGCTTTCATGGGTATTGTTAACAAAGAAGATATCATTTCGGAATCCTTTCCTGAGTTTTAGGATCATCACAATATGTGATAGCAATCTAGAAATCAAGTGGGTCTAGTTGACCATTTTGGGTCGATCTTTGGGCATCATAATGCATTTATTCATTGGGTTCTTGATGATGGGTTCAAGGAGAGAGTTACATGATTGTGTCAATCAAGGGACTTACAACTTATCCATTGTGTTCCCTCTTCACCCTCTCTCTAATTTTGTGAAAATTTCTCATAGAACATTTTAATTTGATGTTGCCATTCTAATTTGTTATGTTTGTTTCCTACTCTTCAAATTAGCTTTATATTTTGTTGTTACTAGTATATATATAGTCTTAATTAGTTTCTGAACACTAAGATCAATTTTAAGTCACGATGATGTTTTGTTTCATAGTTTTTTCTCATGGATGTTTCTTTCCATCACAATCTTGATTTTGTTTTTAGTTTTGAATATTTTAGTGGTTTAATTCTCATTATGATTTCTTAGCTTACTTTAAAATTTTAGGTTTCTTTTGTTATTTTTGTCTCAATTTTTTAAATCAATTTTGAAGTATTTTTTTATTTTTGTTTAGTTTATGCACATCACTTGGTATGTAGATTTAGTGTTATAGATTGGGAGATTGACCGTCTAGATTGTCTAATTTGGCCGGTCTTAAGGATTAGGGAAGTCATATATTCTAGGGTTGGGCATAAAACCAAATAATACCGTGGAAACCAACCAAGCTAAAGCAAACCCACAAGTCGTATTCAGTTTTTAGAGGGTGATAGGTCTGATATATTTCCAACATTTTCAAACTGTTAACCAATGGTTTGCTTTAGCTTGAGGGTATAGTTTACTCAAACCAAAGCTATACATATGTCTACATATGAATTATGCATATACTTATATTATGAAAAAATACACACCTAAACTTACCTATACTATACTAAACAAATTGTGTATGTTAGAATGTATAAACAGTGCTAGCTAAAGATGAATTTAATAAAAATGACTATGTGGGATGATGCATGCATAGTGAATTGAATTTATTTGGGTTATCTCAACAAATAGATTATATATATATATATATATATATATATATATATATATATTCCTATGTTAATTTTTTTACACAATGTGTACCTGGAAGTTAATCTATCATGTTAGATAGATTAATATATATGATGATAAATGGTTGTATTTTCATGAAAATTTGTGATCCACTTTTTTGCTTCTTGGCCAACAAATTGAAACCATAGAATACCAAACCAAAATAGAATTTAAGGTATTAGTTTAGTTGGTTTTGGTCCAGCTAAAAAATGGTTTAGTTTTAAAATTTTCAAAAATTCGTTAGTACGACGTGTGTTGTAGTTTTAGTTGTAAATGAAACCAGACCAAACTATGCCCATCCCTACTAGATCAGACAATTCCTTCCTTGCCCCCTACAACCACCTACCAAACCTCAACTATAAAGACCCAAACCTTACAATCAAATCCTTAAAAAAATTATCAAAAGATATAAACAAGTATTTTTATTCATATAATTTTCTCATAGTACATGGTGTTCATAGAAAATATACATTGGATATTAGTAAAAAAATTAATAATCTAGTCTTCATATATAGAATAGGGTACCTCATGAAATCTCTTCTAGATTTTGATTTGATCACATTTCCATGAACCCCCAGAGGAAATGAAACCACACATGGACCCCAAAAAGAGAAACATAGGTTAGTCAAAAGACTGGTACAAATTTGATATTTGAAAAGTAAAAGTATGAACCTAGATACAAAGAATTTTTATGAAAAATGCAAGAAATTAAATAATCTGGGAAGTTATGAAATGGAAAAATGATATTCAAAGTCAATAGGATCACATATCAAATTTTAAGACTAGAAATTCAAATTTTCAAATAGATGGCACATGTCAATGTTTAGTTGTCATGGAAGTCATAGGTTCTCCCCATGGAGAATGACAACACACCAACTGTGTTTCTTATTACACTGAGGGATCTTATGTCCTTCTCTCTATGCAGAGTCATGGAACTATTATTCCACTAAACTAATGGGCACATGCTTGCCCTTTCTACCATTAAACAATTATGCTACTATTTTTAGAATTTAGTTGTTGGTGTCCTTTCAAGATGGAAGGCTAACTTTTAAAACAATTTTAGGCCAATCAACCTATCTACTATTCATTCATTCAATAGGAAAAAATCTTTGCAAATATAATAGAAATTTCATACCTTTTAATCAAAGCATACAAATAAAGTTTTCCAAGCGTTGAACTCCATGAATCGATGAAGATATAGCTACAAATTGGACTGGATCATATATTCTTCAATTTGACTTAGTTAGGATTCTGCTTACATATAGGATCACTATTCCATATTTATTGCATCATTACTATTTTTATTTCCAACTAGATTGTGTAGGATCAATTTTACATGCTCAATTGTATCATACTTTATATCGATCAGGTCTCAAATGTTTTCCTCTTCTAATATAATATAATTGTATTTATTCCATATTGTAAAAATTGTTCATACTATCATGTATTATTTATGAAAATACTCTTGTCAGGTATATCCAAGGTTTAGTACAAATACATCTATATATATGAGTTATACAGTTAGGTATCAATTATGTACATGGATACAAGTAAGTGATATATTGTTATATGAAAATATAGTATAAACTTACACCTCATATAATTCAACTATGTCAATATATAAAGACATACACGTATATGTTTATAAAGATACCTTGTTCTATGTGTTCCTATTCTATCATACCCTTTATTTCAACCATGAAAAATTCATAAACATATTATTCCTATCACCGTCAAACTAACATAATAATCTAGGGTTTTTCATGTATATATGCCAAACACTAAGGTGGTTCATTAACGAGGTTAGATCAACATTTCACCAACATTTATAATAGATTGTGATATTCTATTTTATATGTGACAAAATTTATTTTATAAAAATATTATCTACTAGTAGTCACATCCTACTACATGTACTCATGTGATGAATATTAGAGAAATTGATGGAGTACTTGGAAGATAAATAAGTGTTACAGTGTAAATGTCTTGATCATCATCTAGGTTATTGTGCACTATATTAATGACACCCTACAAGTTACAAATCTCATAATTACTCATTTTAATACATTGTTAGGATAACATGTATGAAAGTGTGTTGGAAAATAGGATCGAGTGAACCAATATCAGTTCTCTTACTATTTGTAGAGGTTAATACTATAAATTCTGAATCTCCTCCCCAATTAGACTCATACGTACAATTAATGTTCATGTGTAGATTGCTAATATAGTAAAAAAATACCTTATTATCAATGTGTTTTGAACCAATTTTCACGACCAGTTCTTAGTTTCAAACCTAGAGGCATGAGGTGATATCCACATGTTATCATTTTAGTTAGAGTCAAGTCATATATGAGATCCCTATCAAAGATAAATAGCATGTCAGGACACTTTATTGGCTTGAATATGTTCTCCATCGAGTTTGGGTACTGCAGATCTGCTCCCACCTTGGAGTTTTTATTTCTATTCATATTGGAAACTGGTAGAGATCTAGGGGTAGAAAGTTCTCCTTAGATTGTTTTTGTGTGGATGAAGTCAACTTAGAGATCATCCTTATAGTAGTCGATGATACGACTCAGGAAACAGTTTCATCATTGTGTTCCATTCTCTATGATTTGTTGGTCAGAGATAAGAAATTGGTGACTCTCGTCAATCTTGGCAGTGGCATCCAATAGCATTAGGGTGAACATGGGAGAATATGTCTAGGTTGGAGAGTAATGAGGCTAGGTTGGGCATGTAACCACATGACCGAACGATATGAAATTTTTTCATGTTGCAAGTTTGTGATAATGTTTAACTACATGTATTTTGTACTCATGTTTGAGGGCTTGGCGGGATTTATAGGATGAGAGGTGAATGCTTGGTGAATAAGGGAGTGATGTTGAGACATGAAGGCCATCGAAAGATTAAGGGGAGTGGGGTATAAGGTTTTATAGTGTTATGGATATTAATAATTTGATTCCATTTCTATTGTGTGTTTTTAATGGTAGTCTAGGTCTTTAATTCATTTGAAAACCAACCATAATTATCTGAATAGAAGAGTCTTCCAAAAATAATGCTTGATTGCATATTGGAATTCAATGGCTGGTTTATATTGCATTTACCATGCTAGCAGTTCACAAAGAAGACCAAAAATCATATTTAATGTTGGTTGTTCGCATCACATATTGACAAAGCAAAGGAGAATTCAATTAATACCATACTTTCCTTTCATTCTATATGTTATTTCTGTTACGCTCATAAGTAGAAAGGGAAGGGTGTGGGGACAAGGCAAATTGTAGATAGGTTATTTATTAATTAGCTTCTTTAAAACTTATTACTACCCCATTCATTTTACTTATATAAAAACCTTCTTAGGGGCTTAACAACCATTTATTACTCCTTGAATTAAGAGTATTCAACTTTATTCATCAACTACCAAAATCTACTTAGGTTAATCTCTAAAAGTTATAGCCCTCATATGTTTCATAATTTCTATGTTGGTTGTTCCAATATTTTATGTTGGTTGTTCGCATCACATATTGACAAAGCAAAGGAGAATGCAATTAACACCATACTTTCCCTTTGTTCTATATGTAATTTCTATTAGGATCATAAGTAGAAAGGGAAGGGAGGGGGACAAGGCAAATTGTAGATAAGTTATTTATTAATTAGCTTCTTTAATACCTATTACTACCCCATACATTGTACTTATAGAAAAACCATCATAGTGTCTTAACAACCATTTATTACTCCTTGAATAAAGAATACTAAACTTTATTCATCAACTACCAAAATATACTTAGGTTAATCTCTAAAAATTACACACTCATATGTTTCATAATTTCTAATAAACTAATATTTAAAGAATATCATATTCAATCTAATTATCCCATTCAATAATTAATATCCAAACATCAAAATGTTTGATACATAATTCTAAATTCAATACTGGCCAATTTGAGAATATAACACATGTGAGGCATGATCGTGATATTTAAACACATTCTTATCAATGTAATTCAGTAATAAGAAGGATGTGACTCATGAAATTTTTACAAGGCCAAATTTTAAAATTATGTTCAAATGAATAGAAATAAATTCTTGGTACATGAATTTATAAAAGGGTCTAAATAGAATTAAAATACATTACAAATGAAAAAAATGATAGAATGAGACTTGAAATGTGATACCATTTGTAAATGGGGTAATTATTTGTTGATTTTTAATGTTCACAAATTATAAGTAACATAAGGTAGTTTATGGTTTCATAAATCTAGAACCTGCCATCATTTATGGCATCATGAATGTTTAATGATAGATTGTATAGGAATATGATATCTCTCCAACAATAGGTCAATTCAAGAAAATTTGTATGAGTAACTATTATGCGAGATCAAAAATTAGAAAGGTGAGAGAATGGTTAATAATGATTGAGTGTTTGATAATTATTTTCACCATTTAGTAATTGCATTACGTAGTGAAATATGAATTGTATATGGTTTATGGTTCAATCTTTACTATCAACAATTTAGCAGGCCGTCATTCTCTGTGTATCAAGGAAATAAAATAATTGTAGTGGGGTTTCTTATTTCTTTTGGGTGGGACAAACTTTATTAAATGATCATCCCTTCCATTTGAAATCTATAAATGGGTAAAATAATATTCTCACTATGACCAATAAACTCCTTACTCCATATCCCTAGTTAGGTGAAATGTTTTTCTTACTAGAATGATCAATTTCTTTAGTAAGAAGAAATATAATGCAAAAATTGATATGTCGATGTGATGATTTAATTGATGGATTTGAAAGATGAAGGACATAATTGCAAAATAAATTTCATATGAAGATAAGTAACTTTTTATGTGTAAGGACAAATGTAAATGGGGCAAAATTTTGTTAAATGCATCAGTTATTCCATCGTTCCTTTTCCATGGAAACACATCTATAACAATTTACTATTTCATGTATAATGAAGACATCACATCATCGAAGATAATTGTTAGCGTGTGAATATTTAATATGTAAGCAATTTTTGATTAGTTTTATTTAGACTTAATTATTTCACTTAGGGTTGTCTTCCCATATTTATTCTTCTTTATGTTACTCATTCATGATATTCTTAATAAATTAATATTCATCTATGTATATGTTAGTATACTATCAAATTAAACTCAATCACACATTTAATAATGTCCAATATTAATTTCTACATTAGTATTGAACTTAAAACAATTTCACAGAATTATTATATTTTAACTTCTGAACTAATTTATATATTTTTTTCAATATGTTACACCAACCTTTGATTTTTTAGTGTGATCTCTAATACATATCCTATTTCTCTTCTCTTCCTTGAATCTAGCACCCATGATCTTACACTCTTAACCCAATCTTACCCCATGCCACCCAACTTCCACCTCCTAGACCTTGATATCCATCTGTAGCCTCCACTAGTCTTGTTGCAACATATTTCCCCCTTCCACCTCCCTAGTTTTGTCATTCTTCCCTCTTTCGATCTCACTTGATCAAGCTCAATTCTTCCCTTCTTCTACATCTAACACTAACACAAATACAAACACACTCCACCAGTACTCTTCCTTCACTTTTACACCCACTATTGTTGCTTCTATAATCCATAACATGCCATCGATTAACATTCTACACCACTTTCAACCACTCCACAACACCTATCCTACACCACAACATATTAACAACACCATTGTGTTCTCATCCTTTATCTTTTCCACACCAAGACTTACAACCCTCCCACTATAAAGTTATCATTATTTGCACCACTTCTCATTAACAAATACCTACCTGCATTAGAACACAACATCCTCCATCAAAATGTATTTTCCCAGGAAAGAAAACTATTTTCCTGTTACTAAGAGTGACTATTACCACCTCCTACAATAAATCATTGTGTTTGGTTCACCATAAATTCCACCATCCCCTGACCTCTATTTTCACCACCTCCTTATTCATTCTCAATATATCCCACTTAAATTGTAGTACGACTGTGTTTCCCCTCAATTCTTCTTCTCTACCAGACTTCTTTCTTCAACACATGCACTCTTTTTTTTGCATTATAGAGTATTTTTCTCAAGAGTCATATAACTTGTAGTCATATCACACAACCAAGGAGAAGAGCGCACCCAAAACCAATGGCTTGGATGTAATTGATATCATCACCACACACACCCAACAATCATTGAGAACACCTTCCCTCCCTCTTTTATGTTCTTTTCTATGTAATTGTATAGTTTTTACATGTTCATTTCGTAGTTGATCTTTGTGTTGATTTTGATTTGTTTGATTAACTAGTCTTATAAAAGTTATTTAAAAAATTTAATAGGTTCTTCTAATCATTTTTCTTTACTTCTTAAGTTGTTTTAACTTCCTTAGATCCATTTTTAGTACTCTAGTTTAGCTTAAGTCTTATAATTGAATAAATTGTTAGTGCATGTACAACTAATATTCTAGAATTGACCTTTTTAGGTTAGATTTCTAGTTTAGCATTCTCATTTTTCTACCCTTTTTCATTTTTTTCCACCTATAAGGAGGGAGTATCAACCATTCTTATAGTGGAGAAGAAGAAAAATACCTCTATTCTGAGCTCCATGGTAATTTCAGCTCTATTCTTCTCTCTTTTTGTGTTTAATTGTATTGTGAGTAAATAAGCCTTTTTGGTGGGTTGCTTGGATGAATATATGTGATTTTGATAATGTTGGGAATTATTGATGTAATTTACTTTGATTTCATCAAAATGTCGTATGCTATTACTTGTTATCACTTCTTATCTCTTTCTATGGTAATTGATGTATAAAAGCACCTAAGGCATAGAGAGAATGGAAGAGAGGAAGATAGAAGAGGAGAAACTCCTAAGTCCAACTAGTGGATCATTAGTTAGTTTTCCTCTTTTACCACCTATCCCTCTACTTTACTATCCATGGGTGTGAGATCTAAGTATCTAGGGTTGATCCACCATATACACTTAGTAAGGAGAATCTTAACTGGTTGGTTGGAGGTAAAAGGAGGTAAAATACCCTTCTCCTAAACCACATACTACCCTTGACACTAAATTCATTACGAGAATCACTACTAGAAACCTATACTAGGGTGGTCTTGATTGGAATTTATCTATTCCCAAGTCAATTGATCCTTGTAAGATTTGAAGGAATGTGTTAGGGACTAGTTCCCCTATGCACACCCCATGTCACCCATGTCCAACTAGTAGAATATGACCCTCTATCCACATTATTCTAAGTTGTTTGGTTTGATATCATGCTCATTGGATGTAATTGCATCGATATGAACTCTAAAAAATGGTTGATGGCTACATAAACCCAAACAGCCCACTACCCTAATTGCTTGATAGAACCCTAATTGCTTGATTAGAACCACGATTGCCTTATTTCTATATGGTGTTAGTTAATATAGATTCCTTTCTTGTTGTTTTAGACTAATAGCTTTGTTGATAGTTAATATCTTCTTTAGGTTTAGTCAGTTCTTGTTAGGTATTTCTTGTGTTTTATTAAGTAATGAACTGCTTAGTGTAGTGTTAGCTTCAATTTCTTAGTCAATTTCCTTTCTTAATGTTGATTAAGAATGTCCTTATTAGTGTAGTGTTAATTACCTTCCTTAAATGTTTTCTTTGATCAAATTGACATATTTTTTTAGTTCATTAGAATCATTTGTGTAGGAATAATCTAGGTTTACTCTTACCTTCTTTATTGCATCCACCCTTACTGTAATAAGAAAATCCATTAAATCCTGAAAACTCTACAATCCAAATTAGGAACCTAGATAAAATGAGACCTACCTGTAGTGCCCCATCTGTCCATATGGCTTCAACTATGTACTAGCTTCATATATACTACATAACGATGAATGTGTGTTTGTGGACCAATTTATATCGAGTTTCCCTCTGAATTTTGTTAGCTTGGTGTTCCCTAGGCGCATCATGTACTATATGACCATATAGTTAAAAATGCATTACACTAACAATAGTATGTATTCGACATGATCATAGGACTAAGGGAATGAACATGGTTGTCCACACAACATCTTGTAAGTTCATATCCTTTTCCTTCAAGTAACTTGTAAGTTGATATCCCATTATTGACTCATAGTTGTTATCATTTGAATACTTTACCAACAGAAGATACTTGTCCAAGAATCCTCCTCCCAACTAGTAACTCATTATCTCATAGAGCTCTAAATTACTCTTCAATTCATATAATTCACTCTAACCTCTCATAAAACTATGTGTAATATTATATTCAAAACATGCAATTATCTACCAATTTCTAATTTACTTGACCACAATCTAAAGATCTACTTTAGACCTCAACTTTATAGAAACCCCTTGAGTATCACTTGAGTGAGATTATTATCTGATACAAAGATTAAGAATTCCAAAAATTGCAGTATGAATCTATATGAAAGAAGATAGGTTGACTTTGTGATACTACCTACCATGAAAAAATGTATCATATATTCACTTGGTATTAAGTACACCAATGAAAATCACAGTGAATTTTTTGCATTTCAACTTTGTAATGTTCAAATTTTGGAACTAAAGATTGATTTTTTGACATAAAAAACACTTATGGACAAATGTACTAACATCCCTTCATGGCATTCCACAATTCCTAAGGTCTGTTCAACATTCATATGTAACTAGGGTGTATTCTATACTTAGTTTGGCCCTTTTTCATTTTAAACAGAACTTACAACCTAATATGTATCTTTATATTAGACTTATTTGGTTTGTTCTTAATCGTCAAGATCAATTGAAATTCTATTTAGATACCACCTCACCCATCAATTCAAATATCTTGTTATATTGTCCATCATGTCATACTAGAAACCATAGGTATCTAAGATGTAATCTTACAAACAATCACCACTTGGAGGATATTGTACATCTACAAAAAAGTCCCACTTTATGCTCAAGGAAACAACAAATAAATCCTTCTTTTTAGATGATAAGAGAAAATCAGTCCACTTCAATATATCAAGTTCAAATCAGTCAAGGTAATTAGTTTTTTAATACTCTTCTAATATTCAAAAAATAGATCTAAAATATTATGTTTAATAGAGATTATCTAGATCAAGAAACATTATCAAGAACGAGGAACCTCAATTTTATAAAAAAAATCATGCAATTAATATTCTCTCAATTCATCAAGAACTACCATTAGGTTCCCTATATGATATAAAATTGAATTCAGTGTAAATAATATTGTTTGTTATGACAACCACATATTTCTTCAAGAATGACGAAGACCTTTCTCATTAGATCCATGAAGGAAAAGGGATATTTGTCAATACAAATAGGCAAGAAGACAACTTATCCATATAAATATATTATGTGAAAACTCATCTTCAACCCATCACCATCCTTTTTATGATTGAGGTCTTACCATTTTAGATTTTAGTAACTAACTATATGAAATTATTTTGGGTTCACAACATTATTGTACTAAATATTTGACAAAGCAATCTATAATTATACTCTATAAGTATTTATTTTCCTATATATGAACCAAAGGAAATAATAACTTGTAAAACTTTTACACTATTTATATTTGGTTCCCCAAACCATGTATCATGTTTAAAATTAGAAAATTTATATTATAATTTCAAGGTCTATAATTGGAAATGAATTCATAGAGGTCAAGACAAAATAAAAATGATTGAAAAATAAGATGAAAGGTTAATAAGATATTTATTTTTGATAGACATCGCACTCCTCTCCTATGTATAGGAAAGGAGGCTTGTACAAGAAAGCAGAACTTAATCCTGATGGACCAAGACAATTAGCCCCATACAACATCCTAAACTAAATAATAATAACTCTAACACTCCCCTCTCAAGCTAGAGTGTGGATCAAACACATATGAAACTTGGAATTACAAGACTCAATTAGACGATACAATAAATATAAAATAAAAATGTCACTCCCCATACATGATTTCTACCCACCTTAAAGATGACTCTTCAAATAATAAAAGATCTGATGAGACCTCCTTTGAAGTTATGTTCAGTACGTTGGAAATACTTGAGCTCTGAAGGGAATACGGAATGAAGAACATCACCATATGGAACTGAGATAGGGGTGGCAAAATAGCCAGTACCAGACCCTACCTGGACTGACCCAACATGAAAATTTAGGTTTTTTGGGTATGTTCAGTTTTGGGTCGGGTCTGTTTGGGTCGGGTCTGAAAATTAATTCGTTTGAGTCGGGTTTTGTCTAGTTTGGGTCAGGCCTAGTTGGGTCGGGTTTTAGTTTTGTTTTATTTTTGTAGATTTTTGGAATAAAGTATATTTTATGATTTTTGGGTCCAATGGGGTCCGGTTGACTTTGATTTGAGGATGGCTGGGTCCAGTTCTAGTCAGGTACTTTCAAGTCTGGGTCCATTTAAGGTTTGATTTATCTGGGTTTGAGTCCAATCGAATAGGTCAAATTTGAGTCGAGTCCAGCAAAACTCGAACCTTTTTCCAGGCCTAAGTAGAGATCATAACACCATGACTACATCATCTTCACTTGAGATGCATTTGTGATTGAAATCAGCACAATCAAAACATTCAATATGATGTAGCAATAGAGGTATTTCACACACAAATATGATGAGGTGATGATGACTACAAACTGGATCCATCTAGAGTGTTACTCTTGAGGGGTTTATGGAATGAAAGACACCATCAAGGAAAGCCCAAGATATCACTAGAAGAACTGTCTTGGCACATTATGGATGGAAGATGAAACTTCAATAAGACATAAATAAAATAGCTCAGTGAACAAAAAATATTAAAAAATCATCAAACTTGTAGGTGTAGTATTTGTAGGCTTGATATTGATGAGTTTTTGAAAAGTAAGCATACATTTTAAATATGCACTTGGATTGTCACAAACCATCACCAAATTGAACAAGATGTTTGAATAAGTACAACAAGCTCTATCCCCATATATGTCAATGATAACTCAAATCCTTCAACTTGCATGAAAGTGCTAGCCAACTATAATAAGAAAAGCACATGTATTCAACCTACATGCATATCATGATACGAATACGAAGAAGAAAGTTTCATTGGGAAAAAGACAAACCAATGATGCACTAGAAGAACATTGTTTAGTCAGAATGAAGTACTACAAAGACATCATAAGATGTATGGATGTGTGCAATATTAAGAAGTGCTATGAAGATTAAACTAGTATGCATTGATATATATTATATCACTCATACTCTTTATCCTCATACTCCCTCTCCATACATTTTCTCTCTCCCTCCTCATATTTTGTCCTTCCTGTATACTTCCCCCACATCAAATGCAAAGTGAATGAGTAGTTGGTGTAAAAAAGAGACAATACTCTATACACATACAAAGGAAATAACGCATGAGATGTGGTGGGGGGAATAAAACTATCAAAGGAGAGGAATAATTCTTTTTAGCATGGTACCCCCTTTTTTAGTTTTTTATAAATGATCACATGGTCTTTCTTACCAATATGTCACTGATATATTTGATAACATCAGTCAATGTACTACACGACCCAACTAGACAGATCCAGACATAAAAATAAATAGATCTTTGTCTGATCCTAAAGAGCCCATTTGTATGTCCCTTAGGCTGGAAAATGTAAGGGATGATGGGATGGTCGCCAGGGTATCGTTTAGATAAAAATCAGATTAGGTTAAGGATCTAATTAGAAATAGGCATATTGTTTCACTTTGGACATACCAATTGCACCCAACTTGGTCCTCGTTAGGAAAATCCAAATTATAATTTCATGATCCCTTGACTTTTTGGCCTGAGTATCAAGAAATACTACTCAAGATATTGAAGTATGTTTCCAGTGATCCAGTGGGAATACCATAGATCATTATTTTCCCTTGTTTCTTCTCTCTAACACAGTGCGACGTGGGGTTGACTGACTAGAAAGGTAGTTTTGACTGGGTAGTCAAGGAGGAGTTGAGTATAGACTATAAGGAGTGGGGCCCAAGAGGGACCAGTCCTTACTTAAATTTAAGGAAATACTTGTAAAATAGCCCAACATATCATATCACAATAAAACCATTAAAATAATTGGGGTGTACAATATTTCTTTAAATAGAATGATAACAAGAACATAGTTTTGTTGCAGCAGAATTTAAATCTAAATTTTACATGATTTTCTCATCATATTTCAACTAATGAGCCATAAATGGCTTCCAACTAAAATCAAAGCTTAAACTACTCGGATCATATTATGGTGAGTAACCTCTCCATCTCAGAAGTCCTCAGCAACTAGATCTAGGCGTCACCGCCTAACTCATGGTCCTCAGGCTGTGAAACATCTGGGTGGGTTGAAAACAACACTTAGGCGAGGGAAAAAAAGAAAGGACGTTAGTGAATGTTGAGTATGTGTAATAATTAACAACTAGGGAATACTTTAGAAAGTTCAAAACAAGAGCATTAGAATAAGGGATGATCAAGAGAAGCAAGTTCTAAGAGAAATATACCAGGAAAAGAGATATGGCATGTCTAAAATATAGAATATCAAATAGGGAATCTTACTTTTAAACTTTTTCCATTAACAATAACAAACATAAATTGTGCATGTAACAAACAAAGACTAATATTATTTCAAGAAAGGCTGAGACACCATATGATCATCAACCTAAAAATAAATAATGGGTGGAGGTAGCACACCTTGGTGGAGATAGCATGCCCCTATAAATAATGGGTGAAGATATCACACCTTGGGTGGAGATAGCACACCCCTATATATATGGTTGTACACATGTACCACTACAAGAAGTCAAAGATTGAATCCTAACCCTTCCAAGTCTAAAGTATTCAACCTACATATAGGATTAGGCCCATCAATTATGGATTAAGTTCTAATATATATAAGTATTAGGAAAACCCTAAAAAATCAAATCCATCACTAAAACCCTAGGTCAGCTCATATTAAAGACCTAACATTTGTTTTAGATTTTCTTAATGATATCTTGACTCAAAGTAAAAATGTTATTAAGGATGTTATATTTAGTTTAATATCAGGATCACAAGTGAAAGCAAAAACCCTAAAATCCAAATCTTCGGCAAAAATCTAGATTGACACATGATTTTATCTCAAAGAGAGTGTTCAAGGTTATTGATCATGGATTTGACTCCAAGATCTCAACTTTGTCCTATAAAACCTCTCTTTAATTATTAATGTGATATTATGAAGGTTTAAAACCCTAAAAATTCAATCCTTAAACTTTTGAATTAGGCGATGAAAACTAGGTTAAAAGATAGAGAAAGTTCTCACGATTCCAATTTTTTTTATTTTTGGAGATTCCAGTAAAATAATATGATTTTACAAGTTTTAGGGTATTTACTAAAAATTTATGAAAATATTTTGTAAATAACTAAAATGTCCTGGCATTATGATTCAAAACATGAGGGTGTGACATTTCGATTTCGTATTCATGAGGTGGCGGGCAAATCAAATGAATCATGGGTAATTACAGTAGTACCCATCAAGGAAAAGATTACTAGAAAGAAATGAGAGGGGGTAAACAAGTAAACTTGCCCCTAGTCATATTCCCCCCATGCCTCACGAGAGCCATGGCTGCTCACATAGCACAAACAATAGACCGAGATTGGGGAAAATCCAACGAGCGATTCATTCGTGAATCTGGAAGAAAAAAAACTTTCATGGAGGATCGGGGAACTTAACCCTTTATTGGATTAAGTTTTGGATATGGACGTCTATGCAAGGTTTCACAAGCACAACACAAAGATCTAAATTGATGGCAGGGTGAGGGAAAATTAGAAGAGGCAATTACTGGCATGTGATGTGGTAGACCTTGGGGTTGGGCTAGGTTTATATAGGATGGGGTGTAAACTGATACATCGAGAAGAATGATGAACAAATTTGGCAATTCTTGAATACTACACGATAGATCCTGAGTACGGTATCATCTAGTATGGGATCATTCTACGAATTGGGAAAAGAAATTTCTAGAAAAAGGTTGACAAACGAGAGAGACATCATGATTTAATAATACACATAATCAGCAGTCTGTTTCCCTTTTGGGTGCAAGGTTGAAGATAATCTATGAGAAGAATGATCACGATCCAACATCCCAGACAAGTCACGTGCATTGGCAAGCCCAGTCGTGACATTATTGCCTTCCAAATCAAAATCAAATAAAGTGACAGTCTTTTAATTTCTTTTTCTTTCACAAACAAATTGGATGAGTAAATATCATCCAAACAGAGTGAAATTTGGTGGATAAGGTAATAAGGACCCAAAGAATTTAATTTTGGAGCCAATTTTGTCCTTTGGAAAACTTCAGTATGTGAAACACACCATTTGAGAGAAAGTATATTTTCTTCATATTAATGCATTCCTTTATTATTTCTTAACCAAATTTTGTGTGTAATTGTCTCTTGACCAAACCTATCCACGGGAAAAATCTATAAGTATAATTTTGAACTTAAATACCTTAATTTGATAAATTTTCACAACTAACCCCCAAACTAATGAATTCTCCTATTTCTTGCATTAAAACATGAAATCTTTATATTTTGTCTAAAACTCTTACATTTGTAGGTTATTAAATTCTAGCACTACCAAGATTTATGAAGAGTTCAACATAAAATTTTATAATAAAAAGGGTTTAAGGACAAAGATTACCTAAATTTGGATAATTTACAAAGATGGTAGGGCATGGGACATTCGGGGACTACATGATTTGTGTGGATCAACAAGAGGGGGAGACTCTGAGAGTACTATATAGTATAGAGCTCGACCCTTTTGTGATGTTTGGGTAGACTTGTATATGACATCATACTTTTGTCCAACTGGGGATTGTAACTTGGTATTGAGAGCGCCTACAAGGTTAGCCCTCTCATTGTGAATCAAAACAGACTTGGAAGGAAGAGAAGAATTGAGATTAGAAAGTTCATAATTGTCTTTCTACTTGTGTTTATGTAGATAACCTCTGTAAGGAATGGGACCCGAAAGGGAATCCATTCCTACTTAATTTTAGAATAAACTCATCTATTCAAACATGCTCGAATAGACACAATTTTTTTCTCAAATGATGAGATACACAAAGAGACCAAAGAGTAGCAGCATAATAATATTTCTTGACTATATTCAATTTAAATTTGATTATAGAAGTACATTATCAACTCCCAAAAAAGGTTTACATGAAACTTACAATGTAAGGATATAAGTAGAGGGATAACCAACTATTTGAACTCTATCTCCCCATAAGCTTCACCTAGAATGTCTATGTCACCAAGTCCTATACCTAGGGTTGTGCCACCTCTGGGTGGGTTGAAAACAACACCCAGGGTAGAAGGAAACAAAGAGAAAAGTATGTCAGTGAATGTTGAGTATGTGTAATAATTAAAACTATGCATAACTTTAGAAATTTCAAAAGAAGATCATAAAATTAAGGGATGTCAAGAGAAATAAGTTTCAAGAAAATTATATTAGGCCAAAAGATGAGGCATAACTACTAAGGAATGTCAAGTAAGGAATTTTTCCTTAAAAAATTTCCATTAATAATAATAACAATAAATTTGTACATGTAATAAACAAATACTAAAGTTATTTCAACCATGATTGAGACATTGTTGGATCTCAAACTAAAAATATGGGCAGAAAAGCACACCCTAGGTGGAAAAGCATGCCTCTATAAACAGTTGGTGGAAAAGCACACCCGGGCGAAAAATCATGCCTCTGTATATATAGTTGTACAAATGTACCACTATAAGAAATAAGGCTAGTGTAACCATGCACATAAATAGTAAAAGGCAAGTATAAGCTTAGTCTATGTGAAGTAACAAGATGAGAGCATCCTAAATATAACATGTGGGGTCAGAGGACCCATAAGTAATATCCAAGAAAATAAGAATTTCAAAATGATGAAAAGAGAATAACTACTCATGCCTCATATGGGAAAGGCTATTTGGTCATGATAGCAGTGCTTAGAAAATAGAAAAGATGCACATACCTTAACTTGAGTTTCTAAATCAGAGATTGAATCCTAACCCTCCAAGTCTAAGGTTAGCTCAACCTACATATAGGTTTAGATCTATTAATTAAGGTTTATGCTCTAAAATATGTAAGTATTGTGAAAACCCCTAAAATCCAAACCGATCAGTAAAATCCTAATCTGATTCATGAGAATGACCCAACACTGACTCCAGGGTTTCTTAAAGGTAAATCTTGATTCATAATTACAACTTTATAATTTTTATATTTTCTTTCATGACCATAAAGGAAAACAAAACTCAAAACTTTAGCAAAACCCTAGATTGACATTTAATTATATCTCAAAGAGTAAATTCAGGGTTACTGATCATGGATATGATGCCACAATCTGAATTTTAACCTTTAAAATCCTTAATGCTATAAAATTAAATATGTAGATCTTGTGATTCAGGATTGTAGATATTTTTTTAAGGATTCCAAAACATATTTTTTTGTAATTTTTGGACAATCAGAGAAAACATTATTATTTTTCAAAGTTTTAACCAATCAAAATGCACCAAAAATCCACGTCATTGGATTGGACCCGGTCAACTAGTCAACTCTATCGAGTTGGACCAATCAGAAGTGGTCAATCGGCCTTGGCCCAGTGCCAACTCATCGAGTGGGAAGTAAAGGTGGAAGATAAAAAATACCCAAACTCCCCTACATGAGAAAATAATAAAAGAATGATGTGGCGAGGGCAAAATGAGGATTTCATACGGGGGGTCACCCCCTTCCTCGGTCACTCGCCATGGTTTCTACCCGAGCTGTTGCAACCCCAATTTTGGGTTCTTTTGGTGAGAAATGCAATTTCTCTTAATATAGATATATGAAGAAGATTTGAATGAATTAATTCTGTTTACAATAGCCTTGTTAGTTGCTTTGTGGGTCTTATTGGCTATTGGGTCCAATAACAAGAAAAAGAAAATAAAAGAGAAAAAAAAGAAATTCAGTTAATAAAAGAATATATATTAAGAAAAGGTAGAAGCCTCTAGAAGGCTAGGTAATATCCTCCAAAGGTTCATTTTGTGCCTTTAGAGTTCCTTGAAGTCCAAGGAATTCAAAATGGTAAGGTAATGGCAAAGGAAAAAGAAATATCAATTAAAATTGGGTTAATTAATGGATAACTTGGATGTGAAGGAAACACCCGTTTTCATGGGAATTTGGGTTTTAAATGTAATACTCGATTAGATAATGACAAGATGGAGTTTTCTCTAAATTTTGAGTGAAAAATAATAATCAAGGAGAGAGAAATGAATTTCCCAAGTTTCCTTGTTAAAATCCCCTTTTTAACTCAATTTTATGAAATTAGGTTTGGGGAGAAATATCGGCCGATGGATGACCCGCGTGGTCCAAGGGACCACAGATACAAGGGTATCCAATCATCATCTACTCCGAATCACAGAAGGATCGGGAGAAGAATTAGGATTTTCATTTCCCAACAATTGAGATGACAATGCGAGGAACTATTGAGTCCATTGACTTCGGGAGAAGGTTCCGAAGAATCTAGACGCTAATTTTATGTGCTATCGTCGACGAGGGAAGAAGTTCCCAATCTGCTAGACTCTCCGATCAAACCCTATATATAGGAGGGGTACTTGAGGGTACCAGTATACCTAAAGCCTACTCTAAACACTACGGAGAGTGATGACGAGAGGATCGACGGGTTTTATTGCTAAATTGATCCTAACCTACCCCCTCTACAACCTGCCAACCTCGCCGGAGTTTGGGTGGCCTATTCAAGGTGAAGGCAAGGAGCAAACAAGCAATTGAGAAGCTCGTTGAGTTTGGGCGGCAACGAAAAAGCTTCAGAGCATCTCGGTTTCCTTGCTGGTGGCCTGGACCTGGACCTCAGAGTCAACCGCGGCGTTGACCTCGACTCAGCTCGTGCGAGGAGGTAGACGACGAACAACGATTGTCCAATCACAGTCCATCATGATCCTGCGTGGACATCCGACGATCCATAGAGGGTTATTTTAGGCACGTGTGATGAGAAGCATCAGATCCAAAGGGAGGATCACCGGTCCACCGATCAAACGGCCACCGATTTATTGGTAAATCGCCTCTCTACTCAAATATTATGGAAAAAGGCTTTTCTTTGTTAAAATTGTAGAATTGCTAGAAAACTCAGATGAATAAACTTTATATATGAAAGTTGATCAAAAAAATATGCGGAACAAGATAAAAATAGTTTGGTAACCTAATTCCATCTGTTTTTGCAAAAGTCTGTTATTTTGATGGAAAATGTATTAAAATTAGGTTAGAAACCCTAATCGAGACTAATGGATGAATTTATGAGGATTACTAGGTTAATTCGAGTAATATTAACATGTTGAATGATAATGTCAAGTTTTAATCTGATAAATATGGTTAATTGCATAATTTAGGGTTTTACACCTAGTATGGTTATTAATACATTTAGAAAGCCTAATTTAGGGTAAAAGAAGAAAGAATTATAGTTAATTCAAAAATATGGAATTATGTTGTCAAAAGATGATCCTAAGCCTGTTAGGAGAGATAAAATGGGAAACCTAGGGTTTATGAGTAATTTTACCTAATTAGGGGTTGAGGTATTAAAAGTGAAGCAAGACCCTAATTGCAAGTGAAACCCTAAAAGAGGCAGAAATCCTAAAAAGGAATACAAACCCTAAGAGGTAAGATGGTTTGGATAGATCATGATAAAATGGAATTGTATGATTATTTCAAGATCCTTGCATTTGCTTGCTTGATTGGATTTCCTTTCTTGGTTGACTCTATCTCAAAGATCTGCAAAATAGGTATGTGGTTATTTATGATTAACTGCTTTAGTTTCACGGGGTTTCCTCAGATGATTGATTGAATTTAATGCAACCTAACTGTTGGATGTTCATATTTGCAAATTCATAAAGTCACTATGATTATGACAGTTAATTTATAAGTGTGTATTCTCTCACCTACATTCCACCCTGATGTATGATGCAATAAGGTCAAGCCCAAGAGGGAAGACCAATGGGCACCATGAGAGGTGACCCCAGGCACCAAGCTCAGGATAGAGAAGGTGGACTTATGATATTGCATGACTAATGGGCACCATGAGAGGTGACCCCAGGCATCAAGCTTAGGATGGAGAAGGTGGCCTTAAGTCTATTGCAAAAGAGAAACCCTAAAGAGGGTATTCTAGGGTTAGGGCAAAAGCAATGGAGATTGACACACTGAAAACGTAAATTGAATTGTTAATTAACTTGATTGTGATATTTAGGTTGTTAGTCATATATTAGAAATTTTGGTTGTCCCCACATATCAGCATATTCATTTATGCTGACCGATGTTTTTCTTGCAGACATTTAACAAAAAAAGGACAAACAATAATGTGGCACATTGTGGAAATAAGAATTAAAGTGCAAGGAGGATTAGTTAGAATAGATTCCAGCTGTGGATAGTGACGTGGCATATATTATTGCACTAACAAACTCACTTAGGGTTGAAATCCCTAAGTTTTTAACCAAAACAACGTGCAATAATACCACCCGCAAGCGGACGGGTCTTATCGCAGTATAGTTGAGGATTGAATCCCAAGGGACAACGTTTTTAAGAATCTTTTTCTAGTCGAATCTAGTTGAATCAAGACTAATATTTAGAACAAGGTTGGTTGAATTAACTTTAATTAAACTAAGTGCGAGACAAGTAAAGGATTAGGATTAAAGGTTGATTAAATATTAATGATGGAAATCGATGGGATGGTCCCGGGTTTCACCACCACTACACATGCAATCACATCCAAACATCAAACATCCAGGCAATATATAACCATTCAAATAGAGCTGCTGCAGAACCCCCCATACGGGCTTCAGGTTCGCGTAAGCATCACCTTAGGTATCAAATGTCTCATCACCATCTAGATCACATACTTACGGCTCTGAAGATACAGAAATCCAAATGAAGTTGTGGGCCCCCTATACAGGCGTCAGGCACACGGAAGCGTCACCGTGGGCTAGATGGCTCGTCACCACACGGATCATACACTTACGACCTCAAGGAATCCCATTCTATTTCTAGTTTGGGAGTCAACTGTGTTAATCGACATTCAAAACCTACGCATTGAAGTTCTCGCAACATAGGAAATGAACAAGATAAATGCAAGCAGGTGATCAATCCACAAGCACACATCGACGATTAACAACGAAATGGAAGATTATATACATGCCATGGGATGTTTAACAAAAAGATATGAAAGCATGGGTAGAAGGGCTAGTCCCCGCACCCCAGCAAAAGTAAACTACTCACTCATGGTGAGAGAAACAAGAATAACAAGAGAGAGAAGTTTCTGCCATGAGCACGGTGAAGAAGATGATCGCAGCTCTGGGGAGAAACGGTCTTCTACATAACGTCGGAGCAGATCTGGAAGAAGAGAGAAGTACACCACGATAGACGAGGCAGATCTTCTCTCTCCACCTTCTTCTTCTTCTCGTAGTCCTCGCTTGCAGTAGGAGGAGTAGCTCATGGACGAGATAGTGGCGTACAAGTGGCGTAGATGCAATAGATCTAGATCTAGATCTGGTCTAAGTGGCTTGTAGATCCGATTATTCACTCTAGATCTGGGTGAACAGGCTGCAAAACCACCACGGGGCAGGTTCTTGGCTATGGAGATCGTCTCCTTAGGCCCAAGACAGACCTGCATCCTAACGGCGTCTGGAGATGATGATTTGACGGGCTGGAGTCGTGTTCTATTTATAGGCAGGCTGGGCACCGACTTAGATTCGTGACCTCTATAATTTTGCAGTAGGTCACGGCTTTTTGCACGGTCGCGGCCTTTTGCACGGTCGCGGCCTTTTGAATGCCGCGATCATGGCCATTCTACCACGGTTACGGCTTTGAAGAGGAAGTCATGGGCAGTAATAGATGTTCACGATCTGGCTTAGGTGGAGAAGAAATAGCTGCGGTTTTGAGAGGGGGAGACGGTGGTGCTGTTGTAGGTGCTGAAGTGCAGAGGTTGGATGGAGATCTGCTGCTCCTGTGAAGTCCAGGTTGGGGCGAGGGTATCTTGACCTAACTGCGGTCATGGGGGAGAAGCGCATTGATCACGGTTGTTTGAGGGTGGCGGATCCACGGAGGCAGGCAGAGAGGTGTAAGAAGGCCGCAGTCGCGGCTTGGAAGATGCAGATCGTGATACTGAGAAACCACGATCATGTTGTCGTTGCTTGGTCATGGTGCAGTGGGAGAGAAGGAGCAGATCGAGATAGGGGGCTTGGTGGATGGAGACCGGGGGTGGAGGTCGCGGTTCTGGGTGAAGGAGCCGCGGTCGTGGTTTTGAGGAACTGCAGCCATGAATATTGGAGGTCGCGGTCGCGGCTTCTCAAAGGTCGTGATCTTTGGATGTCGTGGACAGGTGTCCATGATTATGGAGGAAGGAGAGGAGCGAGTGGTCATGGCGTCTGAGGATCACAGGTCCTTGAAGAGGTTGTCGTGGTCGCGGGGTTTGGATGTCGCGGTCACGGCTAGGGTATGCTATAGCCCGCAATCTGGAAGAAGGAAGAGAGAGCACTGTAGTTGGCGTAAAAGAGATAAAGGGACCTTTGACTTGCTTTGACCCAGCCCAAACCAAGGGTTGAAATGGATATGGGCCTAGGATATGAGGCCCAAAGCTCAAAATGACATGTACAAGGTTGTAGAAAATCATTAGAAATAGGGGTAAAATCAATTAAGCCAATACAAGTTGCATCTAAGAAGATAAGGCAAAAAACGCTCGGATGCAACCGAAACTGGGCTAAACGAGATGGTTGGACTGCGATGAATATGCATTCATCAAAATACCCCAAACATAAACGTTGCCCATCCTCGAGTAACACAAAATCTAAAACACTAGCTGGATGAAAACTTTCAACTCGTGTGATTGCTTCATCTTCACATCACGATTGTTTCTTTTCTGCTCGGTATGACTAAGTGTCTCAACATCCTGAGATCACAGAACACATTTTACCATATCTTCGTTCCCGAGTTCGCTTCCCAATATCACTTCCTTTCTACTTTTTCCAAAATCAAGCATGTCAGAGAGTTTCGTAAGAGTCCAGAGATACCCACAGAACAACAAGTGTGCACCTGATCTGACACTGGTGTTTTTAGCATTAGGGAGGCATTCATAGTGCCTGTAGGTAGAAAAGGGAGTGAAAGGGTGGTATGGAAGGAAGAAATAAATCTCTCCTCTATTCAACTCGAGATTTTTATTATATGATTTGCAATTTCATTGATTGCATTTTTTTTTTGCGAACCTATCCTCTATTCGACTCGAGATTGCATTTCTTTTTGTGTGCACTTTGGCATCTTTCCTTGGTGATATGCCCCTATTTCGTAATGAGGGGTATGGAAGAAGCGTGAAGGGAGAGAGAGTGTGCCACCCCGAACTTGGGGTTTGGCACTATATTGGCTATTTTTATTTGTTTTTGATGAACGAAGGGGTAAGAAGATGATGGAAGAAGTGTAGAAGAGAGTTCAGATCAGAGTGCAACTTGATTTACAATTCAGTGCACCGGGTCATTATCCTTATAATACTCTGCTCAAATAATGACTTGATGAGGATCTGATGGAGATTCCATGCTATTGTTTTGCTAGTCAGATAGGATGCACATGTTTGATCCCTCTCAGTTTGATAGATACTTTCCATATCTACTGATCATGATGTTAGGATTCATAAGCTTGACACGGTGATTTCTAATCATTGGCTAGTTTCAGAAATTATTCTCCTTGAGGCTTCGCTTCGAATAAGGAGGGTATAATGATTCAAAATTGCATTGAAGAACAGGATAGCCGGCGAGGTAAAGTCTTTGATTGAAACAAAAGCGTAAAAACTTCATCAAGTTTCTATACAAACAGCTATGAAAACTTTTTGAAAATTTTTGAAAATTTTGCTCAAAATTTCAACGATGAGATCTTAAGTCTAAAACAGATAGGACAGGGTGGAAAGTAGAGTACGTACCACCCACCCTCCACCCCAAACTTAGAAATTTGCTCGTCCTGAGCAAACTCTAAATCTGAGATGGAGGGGAAAACTGTGCCGGTTGGTCCACCAGATGTGGTTGCATTCCTTTCGGTGACGCGTCCTCCATTTGAAATCTCAAAAATGGAAACTATCAGAACTTAAGACTGCATTTTGTGATGCATTGTCTACTAAGTGCAAAATTTTCTAAAAACAAAACTAAAAGTAGAAGCTAAGTTAAAGATTGGGTTGCCTCCTGACAAGCGCCTGTGTTTTACGTCGATGGCTCGACGTGATTTCTTCAGCTCTCTGGTAGGTATGTCGGTTTGGACAGATTCATCAATTCATCAGTGCTAGTATCAGCTGTGGTGAAATATCTCTTCAAGCATTGCCCATTTGCCACAAAATCACCTGACTTCTCACTCCATAAGGTAAATGCACCATGTGGATAGATGCTTTTGACAATGTATGGTCCCGACCATCGAGAACGGAGTTTTCCTGGGAATAACTTCAGTCTTGAGTTGAACAGCAGAACTTGGTCTCCCACTTGAATGTCCTTCCTCTTCAGATGACCATCGTGCCAAAGTTTGGTGCGTTCTTTGTAGATTCATGCATTCTCATAAGCTGTCATTCAGAGTTCTTCTAGCTCTTGAAGTTGTAAAATCCTAGCTTCGCCCACTTTCTTAATGTCAAAATTCAGCTATTTTATTGCCCACCATGCTTTATGTTCTAGTTCTACAGGCAGGTGACATGATTTTTCATAGATAAGTGTGAAGGGTGTTGTTCCAAGAGGAGTTTTGAACGCGGTTCGGTAGGCCCATAAAGCGTCATTGATTTTCACTAACCAATCCTTTCGGTTTTGTCGTACTGTCTTTTCCAGGATAGCTTTGAGTTGACAGTTCAAAACCTCTACCTGCCCACTAGTTTGTGGGTGGTAGGGGGAAGCTACCTTGTGCGTTACACCATATTTTCTTAACAATGCTTCAAAGCTTCCTTCCAGAAAATGAGAACCTCCATCAGAGATCACAGTGTGTGGGACTCCAAAACGGGGAAAATGATATCTTTGAACATTTTAATGACGTGTTTTGAATCGCTAGTAAATGTTGGTATTGCCTCTACCCATTTGGAGACATAATCAACCGTGACTAGGATGTAGGAAAATCCATGTGAGGATGGGAATGGACCCATGTAGTCCACTCCCCAAACATCAAAAATCTCAACTTCTTGCCATACCTTAAGTGGCATCTCATCTCTTTTTGTAATGTTTCCCATTCTCTGACACTTGTCACATGACAACACAAAGTTATAATCATCTCTGGATATGGTTGGCCAAAAGAAACCGCATTGCAAAACCTTCAAAGAAGTTTTCTTAGAACTCATATGGCCTCCGACTGGGCCTGAGTGGCATTGTTCTAAAATAAGTTGGGCTTCTTTCTCAGCGATACAACGTCTGTAGAGACCATCAGCACAGAGCTTGAAGAGGTACGGGTCATCCCAATGATATTGCCTCACATCATGCATGAATTTCTTTAGAGCATTTCCAGTATACTCAGGGTGGATGACACCAGCGGCAAGGTAGTTCACATAGTTCGAGTACCAAGGAGTAGTTTCTGAGACTTTCATAAGCTGGTCATCTGGAAGAGAGTCATTAATTGGTATCTTTTCAGTTTCCAGAGTGTGGATATGACTTAAGTGGTCTGCTACAACATTTTATGTGCCTCTTTTATCTCTAATCTCAAGATCAAATTCTTGCAATAGGAGAATCCATCTTATTAGCCTTGGTTTTGGATCTTTCTTTTTTAAAAGATAACGAATAGCGGTGTGATCGGTGTAGACAATCACCTTTGAACCAATGAGGTAGGATCTAAACTTATCAAAGGCATATACGACTGCTAGGAGTTCCTTCTCAGTAGTTGCATAGTTCCTCTGAGCTTCGTCAAGGGTCTTCAATGCATAATAGATGACATTATGTTTCTTCTCTATACATTGGCCCAGAACGGCTCCCACCGCGTAATCACTGGCATCACACATTATTTCAAATGGGCATTCCCAATCTGGAGCTCGGATGATGGGTGTTGTTGTAAGGGCATGCTTTAGATTGTTGAAACTCTTGATACATTCTTTATCAAAATAGAAGTCAGCGTCCTTCAGCAACAAGTTTGTCATGGGCTTGGTTATCTTGGATAAATCCTTGATAAACCTTCTGTAGAAGCCCGCATGACCAAGGAATGTGTGGACTTCTATTACATTGGTAGGGATCGACAGTTTGGAGATCACTTCGATCTTGGCCTTGTCCACTTCAATTCCTCAATTACTGACTCTATGGCCAAGTACAATACTTTCTTTTACCATAAAATAACATTTCTCCCAATTTAGCACTAGATGTGTTTCTTCGCATCGTTTGACGAAAAGGGAGAGGTGTCTTAGGCATGAATCATATGAATCCCCATATATAGAGAAATCATCCATAAAAACTTCCATAATGGTTTCGGTTAAACCAGCAAATATGGCTTCCATGCAGCGTTGGAAGGTTGCAGGCGCATTACAGAGTCTGAATGGCATCCTTCTAAAGGTGTATGTTCCAAAGGGGCAGGTAAACATAGTTTTCTCTTGGTCATCTGTATGTATAGGAATTTGGTAGAATCTGGAGTAACCATCGAGATAGCAAAAATATTCCTGATGAGCCAATCGCTCTAAGACTTGATCTAGGAAAGGCATCGGAAAATGATCCTTACGTGTGGCCTTGTTCAATTTTCTATAGTCGATGCACATCCTCCAACCGGTTACTGTTCAGGCGGGGATGAGTTCATTATCTTCATTCTGTATCACAGTAGTGCCACCTTTCTTTGGAACAACATGTACATGACTCACCCAAGGTGAGTCAGATATTGGATAGATGATTCTGGTAGTGAGAAACTTGATGACTTCGCGGTGGACTACTTCCTTCATATTAGGATTCAGCTTTTGTTAATGCTCAACAATCAGCTTGTGGTCTTCCACCATAGGTATTTTGTGCATGCAAAGCGCTTGACTGACCCCGGTGAGATCGCTCATCTTGTAGCTGATAGCTTTCTTTCTTTCCTTTAATTCTTTTAGGAGTTTATCTTCTTGTTTGGTCATTAGATCAGAATTTATAATAATTGGACAAACCTTGAGATCATCCAAAAACACATACCTGAGTCCCTCGGGCAGGGGCTTCATTTCAGGGGCTTCTGGCTTCTCACATGGCTCTTCAGTTACATTCATAGCTTTGAGTTCCTCGAACCTGGCTTCAGGATCTTCCTCTACAGAGTCGAGGTGAAGGACACAATCCTTAACTTGTTCGTTGATGAAATTTTTAGAAGATGGGTTTGTTAAAGCCACTTCTAAAGGATCGTCTTGTTCATATTCCTCTTGTGTGAGGAGAGACATTTGCTCAATGCAATCAATCAAATAGACTTCTTCCTGCATGATCGGTCTTCGCATGCTTTCAAAAACTTTGAACTCGAGGGTTTCTTTTCCTAGTCTGAGCAATAAGGTCCCGGCTAAACATCGATCAAGGCTCTTCCAGTGGCGAGGAACGGATGGCCAAAGATAAGAGGGTATCTGGCATCTTCCTTTATGTCCATGATGACAAAGTCACAGGGGACATAAGAGTCTTTTCCAACCTTAACAGGGACATCTTCAATGATTCCTAAGGGAAGAGTCATAGAGTTATCTGCAAGTTGTATGGTCATTCCCGTTGGGAGGAGTTATGCAAACCCTAACCTCTTACAAAGGCTGAGTGACATGACAGATATGCTAGTACCGAGATCGGCTAATCCCTTCTTACATGAGGAGTCACCGATATGGCATGAAATCCCAAAGGATCCCGGGTCTTTCTGCTTCTTGGGCATCTTGCTCTGGATGATATCAGAAGTACTTGATGCTAGCTTAACTATCTCGTATTCTTCAGTTATGTACTTCCTTGTGAGGAGAGACTTTAAGTACTTAGTCCAGGCTGGTATCTCGGCCAGCGCATCTAGAAAGGGTATATCTACATGAAGCTTCTTCATAGCTTCTTTAAACTTGTTGAATCGAGTATCGAGCTTTGTCTGCTTCAAACGAGTTGGGAAGGGAGGACGGGGCTTGTATACTGGCACATCTAGCTCAGGTGTGTCTTCTACCTCCACATCCAATGGTTCCTCCAATCTTGCTTTGTATGAATTATCAAAGGTTGGTTGTTCCTTCGGTTGAGGCTCGGGTATTGTAGAGTCTTGGACATTCACAAAGTCATCATTGTTTGTTGCTACTATTGGTATCTTAGCAGGGGGTCAGAATAGTCTTTTCCAGACCTGGTGGTGACAACTTTCAATTGCTCAGGATGTTTAGGATTGTTTTCGGGTTGTCCAGCAAAGACTCTAGTAGGTGGCTTCATGCTAGCTGCAAGTTGAGCTAGTTGAGATTCAATAGCCTTCTGATGGGCTTGCTGGTTAGCTATCATAGTCTGCTGCGACTGTAACATCTTCTCGATAGCTGACAATTTGTCATCAGGAGGGATGGAACTGGCTTGTTGCCCTTGTTGTTGTTGTTGGTAGGGGACTTGGTTGGGATTCTGAAACTGAGAATTGTTCTGATAATTGTTGTAGTTTCTATTCTGGTAGCTACCTCTAAAGTTTCCTTGATTCTCGAAATTTGGTTGTTGGTTATACTGGAATCACGGCGGGCCTCATTGTTGAGTATTTGAACCAAGTTGTCGCGAGTTTTCCGCTCCATAAGGGTTTCCATATTGAAAACCCGGATGGTTCCTATTCTGATTCGGATTATAGTACCCTTGACCAGGGATGGTATTGATGGCGTTCAGACTTTCCATTTGACCATTATCTCCTTGGGCACATGTATTACTCAAAACAACATCATAGAGAATGTTACAGGCTAGTGTAGAATGATCAGTTCCCTTGCATGCTTCATAGAAGAGTGAAGCTGACTTAACTTGCTCTTGTTGTCGAGGGGGCGAACGTCCTCTTCCAATAGCAGAAAGAGAAGATTCTAGATGGTCTTGCTTGGAAACTAAGAGTTTGAGAGATTCAGCGATAGACTTGTACTCGGGTGTTGCTTCAGCCATAGCTACCTTCAGCACTCCCTTGCCAACAGGTCTACCCCAGTTGGCTTGGTTTTCAGCTCCAAGGGTGACAACCTTTCATGCGCTGTCATAACTCTGACGCATGAAGTTTCCTCCAGACGAGGAATCCAAAAACCTCTTGATATCATCGTCCACACCTCTATAAAAGATTTCAATGAGTTGATTCTTTGGAATGCCATGATGTGGACACTTGCGTAGAAGCTCTTTGTATCTTTCCCATGCTTCAGCTAAGGATTCTCCAGGGACCTGGGTGAATTGCGTTATTCTGCCACTGATTTCATAGGTGAGAGAAGGTGGGTAAAACGTTTCTAGAAAAACATTTTGAAGTTGTTCCCAAGTGGTGATGGGTTTGCATTGCAAGGAGTTATACCAACTCATAGCCTTATCAGCAAGAGAGTACTTGAAGAGACGGAGTCTGATGGCATCATATGTGACTCCATTTTGCTTTGTCATGGCACATAAATCTATGAACCTCAAAAGATGTTCTTGACTATCTTCTCCTTGCTTGCCATAGAAAGGGCTATTTTGAAGCAAAGTGATCCAATGTGCCCGTATCTCAAAGTTAGGAGCGTTGATGGGAGGAGGTTGTACTGGATGATGAACGTCAACAGCTTTAGGGATTGAGAACTCCCTAAGGTCTTTTTGTAACTCTACTTGTTGAGTTGTTTCTTGGGCTGCTTGGATTTCTTCTTGAACTGCAGCTCAGGTTTCTTGCATAAGTCTATCTCTTTGTGCATTAAGGGCTTGATCTACCCTTTGAGAAATTTCCTCCCCTTGAGCCATTTTTGCCTGGTTCTCTCTGTACTGACGGCGAAAGGTTCTGTCTATCTCAGGGTCAAAGCTAGCAGAGAGTCTGGGATTGTCCGAGCGGCGCATACACTAGACTTTGTGGGTACCTAGGATGGAAAGATCTTTTACTGGTAAGATGGATGGAGTAAAACCAAATTCAAGTATATACGATCGATAGTATCAAAAGTAAAATAAAAACCTAAATTAGTCTCAAAAGAACTAGATTTAACTAGATGATTCTGTTGTCCCCGGCAATGGCGCCAGAATTTGACGTGGCATATATTATCACACTAACAAACTCACTTAGGGTTGAAATCCCTAAGTTTTTAACCAAAACAACGTGCAATAATACCACCCGCAAGTGGACGGGTCTTATCGTAGTATAGTTGAGGATAGAATCCCAAGGGACAACGTTTTTAAAAATCTTTTTCTAGTCGAATCTAGTTGAATCAAGACTAATATTTAGAACAAGGTTGGTTGAATTGAGTTTAATTAAACTAAGTGTGAGACAAGTAAAGGATCATGATTAAAGGTTGATTAAAGATTAATGATGGAAATCACTGGGATGGTCCCGGGTATCACCACCACTACACATGCAATCACATCCAAACATCAAACATCCAGGCAAGATATAACCATTCAAATAGAGCTGCTGCAGAACCCCCCATACGGGCGTCAGATTCGCGTAAGAATCACCTTAGGTATCATATGTCTCATCACCATCCAGATCACATACTTACAACTCCAAAGATATAGAAATCCAAATGAAGTTGTGGGCCCCCTATACAGGAGTCAGGCACACAGAAGCGTCACCGTGGACTAGATGGCTCGTCACCACACGGATCATACACTTACGATATGAAGGAATCCCATTCTATTTCCAGTTTGGGAGTCAACCGCGTTAATCAAAATTCAAAATCTACGCATTGAAGTTCTCACAACATAGGAAATGAACAAGATAAATGCAAGTAGGTGATCAATCCACAAGCACACATCGACGATTAACAACAAAATGGAAGATTATATACATGCCATGGGATGTTTAAAAAAAAGATATGAAAGCATTGGTAGCGGGGCTAGTCCCCGCACCCCAGCGAAAGTAAACTACTCGCTCATAGTGAGAGAAACAAAAATAACAAGAGAGAGAGAAGTTGCTGCCATGAGCACAGTGAAGAAGATGATCGCAGCTCTGGGGAGAAATGGTCTTCTACACAACGTCGGAGCATATCTGGAAGAAGAGAGAAGTACACCACGATAGATGGGGCAGATCTTCTCCCTCCACCTTCTTCTTATTCTCGTAGTCCTCGCTTGCAGCAAGAGGAGCAGCTCGTGGACGAGATGGTGGCATAGAAGTGGCGTAGACGCAGCAGATCTAGATCCAGATCTAGATCTACATCTGGATGAAGTGGCTTGCAGATCCGAGTCTTCACTCCAGATCTAGGTGAACAAGCCACAAAACCACCACGGGGGCAGGTTCTTGGCTATGGAGATCGTCTCCTTAGGCCCAGGACAGACCTGTAGCCTAACAATGTCTGGAGATGATGATTTGACGGGCTGGAGTCGTGTTCTATTTATAGGCAGGTTGGGCACCGACTTTGATTCGCAACCTCTATAATTTTGCAACAGGTCATGACTTTTTGCACGGTCACGGCCTTTTGCACGGTCGTGGCCTTTTGAATGCCGCGATCGCGACCATTCTACCACATATGCAGCATTGAAGAGGAAGCCGCAGGCAGCAACAGATGTTCACGATTTGGCTTAGGTGGAGAAGAAATAGGTGCGATTCTGAGAGGTGGAGACGGTGGTGTCATTGCAGGTGCTGAAGTGCAGAGGTTGGATGGAGATCTACTGCTGCTGTGAAGTCCAGGTTGGGGCGAGGGTATCTTGACCTAACTACGGTCATGGGGGAGAAGCGCACTGATCATAGTTGGTTGAGGGTGGCAGATCTGCGGAGGCAGGCAGAGAGGTGTAAGAAGGTCGCGGTCGCGACTTGGAAAATGCAGATCGTGATACTGAGAAATCGCGATCGTGTTTCCGTTGCTTGGTCATAGTGTAGCGGGAGAGAAGGAGCAGATCACGATAGGGGGCTTGGTGGATGGAGACCGCAGGTGGAGGTCGCGGTTCTGGGTGAAGGGGCCGCGGTCGCGGTTTTAGGAACTCCAGCCATGAAGATTGGAGATCGCGGTCGCGACTTCTCTTCAGGTCGCGGTCTTTGGATGC
Source organism: Alisma plantago-aquatica (assembly GCA_963693085.1). Taxonomy (NCBI): domain Eukaryota; kingdom Viridiplantae; phylum Streptophyta; class Magnoliopsida; order Alismatales; family Alismataceae; genus Alisma; species Alisma plantago-aquatica. The sequence continues at coordinate 1,412,680,229 of OY856409.1, read as the reverse complement.
CGCGGATAGGTGTCTGCGATTATGGAGGACGGAGAGGAGCGAGTGGTCGTGGCATCTGAGTATCACGGGTCTGTGAAGAGGTTACCGTGGTCGTGGGGTTTGGACGCCGCGGTCGCGGCTAGGGTATGCTACAGCCTGCGATCTGGAAGAAGGAAGAGAGAGCACTATAGTCAGTGTAAAAGAGATAAAGGGACCTTTGACTTGCTTTGACCCGGCCCAAACCAAGGGTTGAAATGGATATGGGACTAGGAGATGAGGCCAAAATCTCAAAACGACCTGTACAAGGGTGCATAAAATTAATAGAAATAGGGGTAAAATCAATTAAGCCAATACAAGTTGCATCTAATAAGATAAGGCCAATAAAAGCTCAGATGCAACCGAAACTGGGCTAAACGAGATGGTTGGACTGCGATGAATATGCATTCATCAGATAGAAGTTAGATATCTAAGTTTTTAAAAGGTATGAAAAGTTTTATTTTATTCCATCCTTTCAGTTTAGTTTGGTATAATTTTATTCCTGACATTGCATCATGGATGCCTAAGGTGAAGCATTACCGTCACATTCCATATTATTCTCAAGTATGAACCCACACATAATTCACGGTGTAACCATCAAGTTATAGCATACTAAGGTTTCAATAATAGTAACAAAGTACTCCATGATTGTATTAGTCATTCAAGGACTATTCATACCCAATTTCCATCACTTAGTTATATTAAAGCTAGGTAAAACAAGCTATACCTCATTAGGGTTACATATCAATACAATATGGTTATCATCCTTTCTATTCTTATGAGTGAATAGGTAAGACTACCTTATTCAGGGTAACCCTCCATTTATTTTATCATCATTTTAACCATATCACCATACAACAGTTGTACAATACTAAGATGGATTACTGGTATGAATGACTACAACTATCAGACACCTGAAATTAACATATTGCTTATACATGTACACTGAAATCATACATAGAACCAATTTGCATCCCTTAATATACCTTCAACAAATTATACTTCTAAAAACAAATTCACATATTACTAAAAGCCATTATTTTCTCTTATCTCTCTTCTCATTCATTACTACTTACTTTTTGCTACTTATCCTTCCCATTTTAATCATGTAGATTAAACATCCCTAAAATTGAAATATACAAGCTAAGAATAGATTATTCATCATTCTTTCTATTACTGCAAGAATTTATTTCATATCACACTTCACTCATATTGTACTTCTCCTTTTATTCAAAACACACCTCTTATATTTCAAATCTATTTCTTATCCTTTGCTCTAAATCATTTCCATATGGTTTATCTGCCTTTCAGATTAGCTAGGATTACTATCAGTGCTAGTTTACTTCTCATAGTGCAAATTTCATGATCTTGTTTTATAGAGATGCTAGTATTCAAGGTCAAATCACTGGTGACATCCCTTGAACTACTACAACTCTAAACATTCTAGGGTTTGGTCCTTATCAGTAGCATGATGTTATTGTGATGTGACTTTGCTCCCTTAATTTGAATTTCAAACTTTGGATCTCACAAGTTTTAATAAAGTCTTCTTTATCTTATCGATTGAATTTCCTTTCTCTTACTTGGCCATTTAGATAGATTACATTATCAATTACCCTTCTAGGGTTTCATCATCATATTGTGTGTCATTATTACATTCACTAGATGTCTCTACCACGGTGGTTATGCATCATATATGATTCATTTTCTTATCACTTCATTCCCACATTGATTCATTAAGGAAGATATGAAAGAGAAGATGATTTTGAGACTTAGAATTATTATCTTCAAACATTCAATAATACATTTCTCATGTGTAGGTTTAATTAATTACCAACAAGGATACTTGACTAATTAGCACTTTCTTGAATCTCGCAACCCCTTTCTTTTATAATCTGTATTACTCCATTATGTTTCAAACCCTTCTTTACTTTCCATAATCCCCTTACCATATACTACTATTCCACCTGTCATTTTTAACTTCTAGTTTTCTCTTATGATCATGTTGCTTATTTTATGTGTATGATCATGTATGCCATGTTACATATATTTCCTTTTATCCTTCTACTAATGTGAAGTTGAAATTCTAAATCAATAATCTCTCTAATAGTATCACCTCATGTTTAATACATTACATATCCTTCACTTTAAATCAAATGGCTCATGCATGGGTGAAACATAGTTTATCTTTCAATTAAGTGTTTCCTTCATGAACATAGTCTACCTTTGTATGACTTATTCATTTATTTAGCTACACTTTTGTTCTTCTTTTAGAAACTAGTTTGTTGTTCTATAGAGACTTAGAATCCAAAGGCATTAAGGATGAATGTATTAAATTTATTAATAAAGGTATACATTCCATGCTCTCAATTATATCATAACCCTCATTCCTTAATCAAGCTCATTATTTCCAACATTTCTCTTTGTTTCAACTAAGTTTCTTATCCTAGTTTTATGATTTACATGCTCATCTAGTTCTCTTCACTTTAACTCTTCTGAAGACTCTTCACTTATTTTTACTTACCGTATACTTAACTCTTTTCTTCTATTTTTCCTTTGCTTTGGAGTACATAAAAACATTGTACTCAGTTATATAATACATTCCTCATGATTGAATCTTACTATCTTGGCCCTTACATACTTGTCTCATATCTTTTCCATATTTCATATTTAGAGTTCATAGAATACTAATAATTAAACTTAATCTGAACCTTATGTCGTGTTCCTTTATTCCCAATTAAAGGTTTCTTATATGAGGCCCCAAAGTTGGATCTCAGATATTAGTTCCAACTTATTCTTAGTTATCCCAGTCTTTCCCTTATACTTCAAACTCTTAGAGTATATACATTCATACTAGAATTTGGATCTAATCTATCCAGAATTTACTCTTGTTATGTTACTAATAGAAGTCATTAGATCCCAGTAATGCATCCTGCCAACCGGACCAGGCCGAACCTACAGTCCTGAAGCTAAGAGCTACTCAGGATTACTCAAATCCTATTCATCTCAAATGTGGGGAAGAAAACTTATCCACTTAGGAAAGCTCATTCAAAGATCATTTCTAGTCTACTTGATACAAAGAATGTAATCAATAAATTCTACAACTGCATACTGTACAAAAAATCTTAAAGACCCATATATATTTCAAAATATGGAATATCTGAATTCAAACATATAAGATACTTTCTATTCATATCCAATAAAACAACAATATGAAATGAAAGTTCTATCTCATTTTATATTTATGCTCTTAATTCATGTTACTTATCTTGTTTCTAACCCTAATATTTATAGGGTTCCTCTCTAGACCATCCTTCCACTATATACCTGGATAGGGTATACATGAAAGAATAGACAGAGTAGCTTGATACTGGTTGATCCAAGAACTCAGATACTGGGCCAGGATATCCAAATACCAAAATCCCCAGAGCTAACATCATAACATTTCCTATCTGCCACGCTTATGACTCTAACTTACTAACTTAATGGTCCCTAACCACTCAGCCTAAGCTCTGATACCAAGTTGTTACACCCCGATCTCACAATTACCATAAATCATGAGATTAGGGCATAAATTGAGGATTTAACGTAATACAAAAATCACCCTTAACTTTTTCTTCCTTTTCAAACTCTTTGTTTTCTCGCATTGAACCACATAAACTAACTTTACAAGAGAATTAAACTTTCATTTCTCTAATATAATCTCAGCATTTAATGATACACATCCATGCATTCATTATGTTTCTCATACTTCCATGTACATACAACATGACACTCATTTGCATTCTCTCCTATTAAGAAAACAAACATGCAAAACATCATTTACAACTCTCTCTCAGATCTATACAAGGACCTAGAGTGATACGGACTGAATGAACTTAACTATACTCAGACTTAACTCTTGTGGAAGATCTACTCTGATGCAATTATATCTTCTTCAAGTCCATGTGATTTCCCTAAAAATTGTGAGTAGACGGGTGAGCCTACTCGCTCAGTGAATGAGTACTTCAAAGAAATAGTAAGAAGCACTAATATAATTACAGATATACTTTTGAGCAACTAATATCAATTATAACAGCAGTAAGTTTTAAAGAGATTGATCATTGACAATCATAAATATAGTAGGATACTCTAGATACCAACAAGAGAAAATCAATATATGAGCATGAATGATAAATTTCAAAGAGAACTAATAATTCAGAAACATACAAAGAATAAATGTTGGGAAATTGTACTCGAATCTTTCTTAGCCTTTCTTACCTATAAGAAACTCTTTAAACCTATATGAACATATTTTAGCTTATGCCCTGATCATATGCAGTGTACTCTACATATGAAGACTCGTAGTGAACTATGATCTCACCTTTCAAGACTTAGCTTTAAACCCAGGAAGCTAAGCCTAGAACTGAATCTGGGTCTGCTTGACTCGAACCATCACATCTGACTAAGGCAGCTAAACAGCTGGCCTTTAACTGGACCTCTCCTTTTAGGCTGAGTATACATGCGGAGGGTCTGAGACACTTTGTTGGCCTCATCTTGATACGCTCTATGGGTTACCACTGGGATCTTCGGTTCATGTTGGGTAACCTATCTTCTCTTAGGAGACTTTCTCAAGGGCTTCGTCTCCCCGCACGCTCTGTGGTTGCGATCCGATCCCCGTATACTGATTGCTGCCAGGGTGGATTGTTTCCTCCCTACAGTGCAGACATCCGTAGGGAATCTACGGTGTTCAGGGCACCTATGTCTATTATTTTATTATTCTTAGAAAGCTGTTTCTACATTGTACCTTTCTCTTACTTATACTTGACTCGGATATCTCTATGGTACCACATCTATTTAATTAAATTTTATAATACAACATGTACATCATTCTAAACTTGGCAGAGCAATATACTCAAAACACTGTAATATACTGAGAAATCAACATTTTATACCTACAGGCAGACTAAAATTATTAAATAACAAAATACATGTCCACCTGATACTTTATACACTAGAATCATGAAATTGAATTTCTTAATACACTGATAAGAGTTAATTACTTGGCATACGAGTAATCGTCATTTGCACATGTAAATTATTTGTACTTTCTTGGGAAACATGCACCTCAAACCAAATATTGAGTTGTGCATCACCACATCTCATACTGATAACATTGATATCAAAATATTTGATTCATTGAACACCCTATCCTTAGGGTTTCATTTACCTCATTCACTTATCACAGGGCTCTCATAAGGATTTCATGCGACATAAACATTCACTGAATAAAGACTACTATCAAAAAATCATATAAAATCAATATATGTATGAAACATTGGAACTAAGATGAATTTGGGTTTCCATGCCATTAATTGAGATAACATGCATCAATAATAAAATTGAATAAATAAAGTCTAGCATGTTAAGAAAATCCGTTCAAATGGATTTCATGATATCTATTCGCAAATATCCAACTTTCCTCGCATCTAGGGTTTCACCCTCTTTACTGAGATATCAAACAAACACTATTCACTTTGAACAAAATCTAAGATAGTATCTGACATATATGCACTATGAATTTAGATAAACAATCATTCATAACTAAGGGGATCTAGATAAGTAATTTTCTCTATTTACTTATACAGCAAATTTTAGTCATAGACAAATTCCTTATATTTCAGTTTACTCTTATAACCTCTGTGAATACTTAGGAAATTCGCATTAGGATGTATTGTAGACATTTCTAATATGATTTTATCATCTGAACTTCATCCAAACAGAGGAAGAATCCATTTCATATCATTTTGCAACAACTTAGAATAAATTGATAATTCAGGGTTTGTAGTCACATACTAGAAATTAAAAATTATGGATGAATTAACCAATTTTCATGAAATATACTATTTAAATAAATTTCCCACTCACCCTAAGGTGTAAAAACACCTTAAAAATGTAGCTCATCCCTGAAAATCTCGACCTCATATCAAATCCCTAGCAATTCACCCAATTCTTCTTCCTTTCAACTCGGAAACCCTAAAAATGAGGGATTATGAAGAAAGAGTGAGAAAATGGGAAGTTTTGATCCATTTTGGATCAAATCAGAGGAGGTACATAATATTGACATGTGAGAGAATATTCACCATTAAAGTCTATGCAAAGAAGCTAAACTTACATGATTTCATCATTCCTCGGACTGTAAAACCCTAGGTCAGCATCTCCATCACTTTCTCCTCTCAAACCCTAACTCTCCCTCTCTCTCTAGGATTTCATTTCTCTAGATTGAATCAAAATTTATGAGATATCCTTGTGTTTTAGGTTGACCATATAGAGCAACTGAGCTGCTTGGGTCAATTGCACTTTGACCCCTCACTAAACTTTTTTTATTTCAATAGATTTTTCTGTCATAAAAAGGTTTCTGTAATTCGTGTATTTCAGAGATCAAACCTTCTCCAAAAATTATGATAATTTATCCTTTTGTGTATAATTGAGTTAGTAAGCTTTAGTTAAACTTTGAGATCATTCAAATCTCCCATTAAATAATTAAAAATCGAATAGAATACTACTATCCAGAATTCTGCAGAAATATCAGTTATTGTAATTCATCTACTGATAAGGTCTAAAAACATCTAAAATTATGAAAATTTTACGTGTTGTTTATAATTCAGTTTTAGATCACCATTTAAAATTTCATATAATTTGGAGTTATCAATAAATAATTAAAAATAAAACACTACACTACTAAAAAGCACTCTGTCAGCATTTTGGTCGAAGTATAGTTCGACCGAGAACCACATTCAAAGAACACTCAAATATTCTGAAATTTTTCTCCAATATGCATAATTGAGTTATACATATCTTATGAAAAATTCAATTAATTAAAAAAATTTAGAAAATATTAAAAATCATTTACCACACTGCTATCTTGATCAAATTCCATATTCATGTACTATCAAAACCCTAATTTTTTCCGATTAGGGTTTACATTTCTCAAACCCTAATTATTCAAAATAAAATCATAGTTAGAGTTTCTTCTTAGGTTTGAAACATCACAATTGATCTACTATCATTAATCAAGTCTAAACGGTGTTCAATCTAATCAAGCATGTAATCATTCAGGTAAACCCTAGTTTACCAATTAAGCACAAATGTGGTCATTACAATCACGGTCCGGGGGCTGGCAATATTTTCCTCCACCCTGCTAGTTGGTTATGAGGACTCTCAGATGCAGTGTGACTGCCTGGCCAATGTCTTAGGTTCTGACTCAAAATAATTACCTTTAGGACTCTCTCATCTTTTTCATCCCTTCTCAATCCTAATTCAATTAAAAATTCTAAGATTTAGGGTTTTCTCTCTCTTCCTCACCCTCTTGAGGTCAGGGTAAGTACAATAAGGATTAATAAATCCTCAACCAAATAAATGAAAATCATGTAAATAAGATGTCATGGACATAAGATAATAGTTTATGCGTAAACTAATGATAGTTACATGCTTAGTTTGCATGACATGTGTTGTCGTGCCCTCAGGAGAGACCTGAGGTTAGACCTTCTTAACAAGAGGATGAGTAGAGCCTTGGAGGTAGAGGTCTCCAGAAAGAGGTAGAGACCTAGTGCATCCTATGAGGATGATGTTAACCCTAAACCCTAAGTGGTTGTTAGAGAGAAATGGCATTATGAGTTAGATATCATGGTCGACCATGAGTGTGGGTTGACATGCTTTTGGTTTTGGAATACCTATGAGAAGTATGAGCTATGTGAGGTTGGTTGACCTAGTGCCTTTTGGGTGACCCAACTTGGGAAGGGTCGTACATGTGAGGGTGAAGGATAACTCCTTCATTGATGAGGTTAGTGATGACCGTATAGAAACCCTTATGGGCATATGTGAGCATAGATGAGCATACCCCTATTTAGGAGAGCATGTCAGTAGTGCTGGAAGTAGGTTGAAACCTAGGCCAGAAGGGCATGTTGGATAGCTTATGAGATAAGCATGAAGAGTTATGGCTAATCTTGAGTGAACATAGGTGTAGGCATGTGAGCTTTATCCACCTTCTTAGAGAGAGAACCTCCAATGGTAAGGTCAGTTGTAGGGTTAGCTCTAGAGAGAGATAGCAAGACCCGAGTAAGAGGGTTGGAAGCTTAGACTCCAAGATATAAGGAACCTTGAGAAGTTAGGTATGTTATGACCTAGAATGAACGACCTAAGTGGATGTTTGTGGTTGCCTCATGCATGATCCTTGGAGGTTTGTGGTATCTTGGTTGCCTTTAGAAGAATCAAAACCTAGAAGAAGGATAAGGCTGCTGGTACCAATGTACATATGATATAGGTGCCTACCTTTTAGGTATAGGAAGAGAGTTCCTTAGACCGAGGAGGTATAGTAAAAAAGTTGTGAGGCATCATACCTAGCTGGTTGTACTTGAGGAGGGCTCGAATCTGAGGTGTTGTTCATGTGGGAGGATAGTAGGAAGTGCATGCTATACCTCGTACATGTTTGGTTTGTTATTAAAAAGTTGAGCATGGAGTTGGACAGCTCTTGCATAAGAAGTGAACCTAGGGTTCCTAGACCTAAGAGGGTAAGTAGTAGTACCTAGTGCACCTGATGCTCGTGAAGATGCTTGAGTTCCTAAGAATTGGAGCATTGTACCCCTCATGATTAGAGGAAAAGGAAACCCCTTGAACTAAGTTATATGTTTGATGAACCTTCACATATAGGTGAGTGACATATGTATGTATGATCTTGGTCCGATGTTGAGGAATAGGAACAAGTATGACATACCGAGGAGACCTAGCATGGTTTAGTAGGTGGTCTTCTTTGTAGCTACGTGTCATATTAGCTTGATAGGGCTAAGCATGCTCATGTTGATGTAAACCCTAGATGTAAGGATGTTTGTGACCTTTGTTTCTCTCAAGAGATAGTTTTCTCCCATCCTGGGGAGGGACCCTTCTGTAGGGTGAGTATCAACTTTTGTGTAGGTTCGAAGTAACCTAAAGAGGTCTATCATAGGATCTTGATGAGCTAAGTGGAGAGCACATGGTGTGAGCACGAATCTAGAGACCCTTGTGTGACCATCTCAAAGGTGCATGAAGATATGTTGCCATGGAGGTAACCTTATGGGGCCTGACCAAGTTAGGTAGGTCGCGATGATCCATATGAAAGGATGTAAGTTTGACCATGAGTGCCTAGAGAGATGATGAAGTTTTGGGTAAAGATTCAAGAATGAGATGTGCTATGATGGAATCCTAAGTCAATATTAAGGTCATGAAGGGTTAAGACCGATGGAAGTAGGAGTTGTTTGGTCCCTGGATGCACAAGACCATAGATTCGGGAGGTAACAGCTACCTTTTCCCAAGGACCATGGATTAGGAGGTTGGCCATCTTCATGATGTTCATGGGGCCTAAGTGGTAAATTTGATAGGCACTCCCTAGATGCATAAGGGTCAGATCACTCCAAAAGTGTTGGCACCCTAGAGACCTTGAGGTAACGACTAAGGATTGCACATAAAAGAGATATATTAAGATACAGAGGTGATGGAAAAAATCTTCCCATGGGTGTAGACCCATAATCAAGATGTTCATGCACTTTGTTGGACCTTGGTTGATGAGGTGGCATCATGGGTATTGATGCTAGGGTTTGCATGGTTTGCATGAATGTTTGACTTGTTAGTGTCCACCATGTTGGTGTGACCTTTGTAGCAACCTATGTGTTTTGTGTCATTGAGAGTACTTCAACCAAAACACCTTGCTTAGATTGAGTTGTAGTGACCTAGGTGCTTTATCCTTGGATTTGGTCACTAGGGTTTGCTTGTGATGATGTGTGTCAGCTTGTTGTTTGGGGTAGCATATTGTAGCATTCACTACTATATTTTCCCTTTTTTTTTTCAAGTAGACCTAAGTGGTTGCTACACTACCTTATTTATATCACCCTTTGATGCATGCATTTTTAGAGTGCTTGATGGCCAAGGTTTTGATGGACATGTGTCCGTAGGTTCTCTAGTATCTTGACACCTCACATTTTTCACCACTCTCCTACCCTTGAGCATATATACCCTTTCTTTCACATGCAAGTAACCCTTTTAACTCTCTTCTTCCTCTCTTCTAGATTGTGTTTTGCCTTGAGCTTGGTGGTGCAAGTGGAGGTGCTGATATTGGAGAAGGTGGTCGCTCTCCTCTTGCATGTGGTGATCTAGGGATTGTTCATCTCTCTTGTGGTGGTTCTTGGGATCCTTGATCTTGGTAAGTGGTTTTACCTTCTTTGATCTCATTTTCCTTGAACCCTCTCTTTCTTTCTTCTCTTGTCTATTATATTATGGATTACAATGGTGGCTATCTTGAGGAACTTCTCCCATAGAGGTTGATACTATGGTTTGACCATGATAGTACTTGAGTGAGATGACATCTCCTCTTTCTTCTTTCTTTTTCAGCCTAGGGTTTTTACCCTCTCTCTTTTGATCATCCTTTCACCTTGGTGTTCTCTTATTCTCTTGACATGATCTTGCTTGGAGTTGGATTTGATCCAAGTTTGGTGTTTCCTTCTCTCGTGGAGCTCGTGACTTTGGAGTGGATCTTCACCTCAAGGTGGGTTATATGACTCTCTCCTCTACTATTGTTACACCTTTATCTTTGCTTGCATGCTACTGTTCTATCTCTAAAACATGATCATAATATGCTAGATGATTTTATTTTGTTTTAGGGATAAATATTATATAGTTTTCTTGTATATGTTGTTCTTTCTGCTAAACCCTAATTCATATACTTGAAATCTAAGTGATGGTGGAGTTGTTGTTTCTTATATGCGCCTTAGATGTTGGTTTTATCACCATGTTTATGGTTTGGCCCTTATGTGTTAGATTGAGGTTTTGGTTCTTGTGTACATGTGTTGGATGTTTTGTTTTATCTTTCTTTACATGGTTTCCTTCTGATCTTAATGATGGTCATTTTAGGGTTTGAAGTTCATGATCTTCATGTGGTTCTTATCTTAGTGATGCTTGAGTTTCTTGGTGTTTCTCTTTTGTTTTGGTCTACATGTTTCCTTAGTTTCTTGACGTTTCTATGACCATGTTGATGGTGTTCTAGGGTTCTAGATTGGTCACCATAATCCTAACCCTAAGACACTTCGTTCGCTACATATGTTGTTGTTTGGTGTCGTTACATGTGAGCCTTGTGTTGATTGCTGCTAAATATGATTTGGTTAGATCAACACAACCTTGTTTATATGTTGATATGGTCGCTATGTTGGTTGGATCACTGATGGAGCTTCCACTCATGTGGAATTGCATGCACCACTAAAATCCTAAAGATGGTAAGTATTTAAGTTTAGCCTTGCTTATACTAGATAGAGAACTCCACCCATGTATGCTAAGATACATGGAAGTCTTATCGTAGTATAGTTAAGGGTCGAATCCTCGAGACAACGGTCTTTTTGTTGCCAACAAGATGGAAAACGTTGAAATTTCACTTAATCACTCAATAGTCGGTATTTAGATCAAAAGGTTGATTTGGTTGTTTTTAAGCTAAATGCAAAATAAAGTAAAGAAAGCAAGTAAATCTAATGAGTTATACTATGATAAAAGATCACTAGGGTGTGATCGGTTTTTCACCACCACTACACATAGACATGTAATGCACGTTCTAACCTAGATTGAAAGGTGTATTGGAGATGTGGGATGCACCATCTCTACTCTTGGAACAGGAAGAACTCTATGGTTGGACGGCCGCCAAATGCTTATGTCATCTCGTTATGGGGGTGAGAGATAGGGTAGTATGCATGCCATACACTAAGGATAAAGACGATGATGTGAGTTGAAACATTGCTATGATGTATGAGGATAGAGATAGTAGCATACCTTTGTGGATTGTACGATGTGTGGATGGTTTACAAATACCAAGAGAACTAAGGTAGTCAACTTATAAGGATGTTCCTATCATGAGTTGTATGGAATTTATGAGTTATATAAGTTTGAGTTTGACGAGCTCTGAGTTTTCTTGATAAAGATAGACCTTAAGTCTGAGATGAGATAATAAGTGGAATACATGGAGGTGTATGTCTTCACCGTTACCTAGCAAATAAGGATGTAAGGTGGTAATGGATGCTTTAGTTGAGATGCAACTGTCTTTTTTAGCCCGTCGAGAGGCTAGAAGAGGTTGTTAGGTGAGCCCTAAGTCCGAAGAGGAGACCTGTATGGATAATTCTTAGATACAACTAGACATGTTGGTCGAGTTAGTGCTTGCTTGGTTAACCAACCTAGGGCTTGATGTGATAGAAGGATGGTTGTAGAACCTCAAATGCACTTCTCTGGAAAAGAAAGTGATGAAACCCATGACTAGAGTGTTTTAGGGTTTCTGAGGAACCAACCATTGAGGAATCATGACATACAGAGATCATGATGTTAAGTTCACCATACACCATGGTACTATTAAGATAGTAAGTTGTAGTAGTACTTTGGATGCCTAAGATGAAGAAGTGTATAGAGTTGCATGTGGCTTGTCACCATGCATGCCAGGAGGTGAAGGATGAACACCAATAACCCAGTGAGTTGATATAGAGGATAAAGATTCCCCGATATGGAATGGGAGTTGATCACCATGAACATTGTGGTGAGTCTCCCCTGGACTGAGGAAGGTCAAGATGCAATATGGGTTATGGTAGATGATAACACCAAATTTTGTGATGTTTATGGCCCTTATTTCATTGTTAAAACCACCCTTTTAAATTGTTTTCCTCTCCTTTTTGTCATGTTTTTGAATAAACAGGCCACACTACACTCTTATCTTGTTTTAATCATCTTTTGTAGAGTTTTCCTCATTTTTCCACTCCAAAATCAGTAAAAGGCTCGTCCCGGCCCATGAACGTATTTTACCTACATCGGCCCTCCTACCAGTCGGCTGACACACTCACTACCCGCCCTACAACAGCCCGATACAAATGATGCGCGATACGGGTGTGCCGCGCCCGAGAAGACTCTGACGGGTGATATGCCGCTTACCCGATAGGGAGTTGTACCCGCCACGACTACTCTCCCAATGAATCCTGTCACGCAATACTAGCCACCCACTGGCAGGCACCCACCCGTCACGATAGCCGACACGCTTGCTGCTCGACACCCACTGTGTGGGGCGACACGCATGTCGGGCATCCCTGAAGCCGCGCTAATAGAGCCGATGGAGGACACGTGGCCCCCAGAGAACCGCAACTTCTTCCAACCACTGCCTATAAATAGCAGCTACAAGACCTCGATGGGACGGGTCAGAATCTCATGAAAGCTACCTTTGGAAAGCACCCGGAGCTAGTGTGTTGCGTCCCATAGGCGTACCAGGCGATACTAGGTGAGCACTTCCCTGACCCGAGAGGGCAGGAATTGTTCACTTAGAATCCATCCAGGTCGCCGCAGCAGCCCGATATCGACCAAAAGGCCACCCGATATGAGGAACTCGATACTATAAGTGGTCTCTAGCCTGACACGATACTGAGCCCGATACAAATCAACTGTTACGGTGTGTCACCCGAGAGGGTGGCATCCCGACACGACCGTATCGAGCATGAGTGCTTTGATCGATACGTCTGCCCATCATGGCATGTCGCCCGATAGGGGATGCTGCCTGACACAGGCATATCGGGCAGAGCTCCCGCCTAGTATCGGGCTAGAGGGACCTTAGGGATCTGCTGCTGCTTGTCGATCTCCTAAATCAAGGAGGTGATACTTATCTTCCCTTTTGCAGTCAATTACTTTCTTTATTTAAGCAATGTAATCGAACCCTTTTATATAATGATTATGCTAATGGAATTAGAGGAGTTTCAAATATTTGTTGACTTTATGTTTGGTTCCTTTGTGTTGGATGATTACTTTGTTTAGCATCTGAACTCTATCTTGTATGCTTGGATCATGTTTTGACTAGCTATCGAATCGTGTTTCCTATTCCAGCAACCTCGAAAGAGGTGTTTGGTCCGATCAGGGAGTACGAGAGTACCCATGATCAGAGTTGCTTCAGTTATCTTTCAACTCTAACCCAAGACCAGCAACCTTGAGAGAGGGTGTTGGTACTTAGTTAGGGGTACCTTCTTTGAGAGAAGGCGTACTGGATGTTCCTACTGCCGCTTGTTTTACTGAAGTTTTCCTCCTTCATTCCTTACCAAGGCGATGGTGTTATCTCCTCTGGTTCTGTTGCGCTAAAACCCTAAAAACTGATAAATGCCAAAAACCTTAATTTTCCTTGTAACTCCAGTTGGAGATAGTTTTCTTTTATTTTACCAATTTTTGCCTGTTGTTCCCTTTGGGAACTTTATCCTCACCTTGCTTTTACCGGAGTGTATTGTGATGATTTGGTGTTCTTAACACTACCACCCTTGTCCCTGTGGTTCGACCTCGATTGCTACTTCAGACCCCGTCATCGTTGCGGGGGCCTAAGAGTCGGGTAATTTAAAAGTCCGACTACTTCAAATTCGCTCCTTTTGGACGCGCAATTTAGGTCGGTCAACTTTTTGGTGCCGCTTCCAGGGAAAAGGCAAAATGGTACTGTTAATGAACCTGAATCCACTAACTACACTCCCGTGCCTCAAGCTTAGTAATGAGCTTGACAACACTATTCCTTTTGATCTTCTAACCTGAATTGAGTATGGAATAGTTCATTTTATTGATACTAGTTTTCTAAATTAATTATACGTTCTACTCAGGTACTCAGGAAAGAAGCATTTTGCTCAGTTGAGCACCGACACCACTAGTCATGCCACCTCACATCGAACCACCTCTGTCAGAGGGTGAGCAACACGCTAGAGTTAGACCTCACTCACCTCCGCATGGGAATAATGACCGTTTTAATGGCGACCAACAACATGAAGAACCTGAAATAGAACAATTTGAGGATGACCATCTCCACGAGAGACGTCGTCATCACCGCAGACACCGAAGAAACCAACATAATCAGGAGCAGATTCATGGGGACAATGACAGTGAAGATTCTAACGAAGAAGAAAAGACCCTCAGGGAGTTGGCTGCCACAAAGGCCAATAATTCAAGATGTCCTATCGTCATCCCCAGGTTTAATGCAACAAACTTTGAGCTTAAACCATCTGTCATATCTATGATCCAGAACAAGGGCTTCAGAGGGAATTCAAAGAACGATAACCCTTACCATCATCTTGATGCTTTTAAGAATATCTGTGATACCATTAAAATGTGGGGAGTTCCACAAGAAGTCATTTAGTGTAAGGGCTTCATCTTTTCTTTAGAGGATAAGGCCCTGTCCTGGTACCTCGGGCTACCACATCAAGCTAAGAATGGATGGAATGCGCTGGAAGACGCTTTCGTGAACAAGTTTTACCCTACGGAGAAAATTGTCAGGAACAGGCAAAGGATCACGTCATTCATGCAGAAACCGAATGAGAATCTACACGAAGCCTGGGAAAGGTATCAAGAGTATCAGAGGGACTACCCTCATCACAACTACAAGAAGGGGTTTCCTGATAACCACCTTCTACAATGGTTTGACCCCCGAAGAAAGGGTATCGCTGAATGCAGCAGCAGGAAGCGACTTTCTGGGAAAGAAGCCCAGTAGATCCAAAAAGATCATCTAAAACATGGTCGAGTTACAAGATGGCACCGACTACGAAAGGTCTGATAGAGGACATGCTAAGAAGGCCGCTAATGAAGGACCTTTGGTGGAATCCAAAGCCCTCGAGGCTATCACCACTCAGATCCAGAAGATAGCCACTGATGTCAGACAATTGAAAGAATCAGGTGGAAAAGGGAAGAAATAAGTTGAGAAAGTTATGAAATGTGTCACCTGCGGAGAAGGTGGACATGGGGTTGATAACTGCATTTACACCCGACCGGACGAGTCAAGTGAAAGTGAATCCGAAAAAGAGGAAGCTGAGAATGTCTCTTTTGTCAACTTCAAGAGACCGGATCACCCTGGTTTTAACTATGGCAACAAGGATGCGGCCGAAAACTCGCATTAGCTAAATAACCCAACCAAGCAACCACAAGGTTTTGAGAAAAGGGGCGGACAAGGTCAGTTCACCAGAACTGGTAATTTCTAATCAAACAAGGCAAACTTCCAAGGGCAAGGAAAGTACCAAAGTCGCCAAGCAGCTAACCCTAGTCAAGGCCAGGGTCAAGCTAAGGAGCAAAGTCAGGACAAGAACTCAAACCAACCAGACTTGGTGGGCCAATTGTTCGATTTTGTCAAAAGACAGGATACTATCAACAACCAGCTGGCACAAAGCGCGTTGTCAGATTTAGGAGTTCTGAACATGAAGCAGGTTTAGATGGTGGACATACAAACTCACCAATGCCAAATAGATCAGCAGCTGGCCCAGATGGCTGAGTTAATAAAGAACCCCTCAGGTAAGATACCCTCCAACACTGAATCTGCTAAAATGGCGGTGCTGAGATTAGGGAAGACAGTAGCACACCCTGAAGAAGCCAGACCTGAGGAACCTGAATCAAGGACTGTGACAGAAAATCCCACAGAGGAAGACAACCAACAAGCTCATGTCAGGGGGCCAGAACCAAGATCTATGGAGGAACTGTTTGGTAAAAGAAGTCCTTACTCTCCTAAGTTGTCTTTCCCTTACAAACTCATAAAGGCACATCTTAAAAAGATATACGAGAGGTTTATGGAGTCAGTAAAGAGGCTTCACCTCGAAGTACCTTTTCTGGATGCTTTAGAGGAAATGTTGACCTATGCCAAGTTTTTCAAGGA
The DNA here is from genome assembly GCA_963693085.1 of Alisma plantago-aquatica. Lineage (NCBI taxonomy): Eukaryota > Viridiplantae > Streptophyta > Magnoliopsida > Alismatales > Alismataceae > Alisma > Alisma plantago-aquatica. Next base: position 1,412,663,542 of record OY856409.1, on the reverse strand, counting down.
TCTGATCACCAAGAAGAAAAGAGGCGGAAGGATTGAGACCGTGCACCTAGATAATATGTCTTCTGCTGTAACATACCGAATTCTGAAATTTTGTCTTTTGACCCTCTTTCTCATCTTTTCCTTTCATTTATATCCTTATTGGCCTTTCTATTTAATTAGTGGAATGTATAGTGGTTTAGTGAACATTTATTCACTAATTATACTAATGGAACGGTTTATGCTCAAATACCTCAGTGAAAGCTTAATTACCATGATTAAGTGATCTAAACCTTAATCTAACTTTTTGATGTGATTTGAAAACATAACATATGCCACATAACTCATTTTAGTGGTAATATGAAGATAAGAAACTTAATCGGATGAACAATTTAGATAATGGGCCGTTAATGGGCCATATGACATATCTCATAAAAATAAGTCTCAAAAGAGGAAACAAAATTCAAATTCGAAATCTACATATCAAAATTATCCTACATGTCAAATTTCATCTAATTTGAACCACCTTGAAATATTAGGATAAGTTTAGGAGAGAGAAAATCAATAAAAGGCATAAGTAATTAATAATGTGATTTTATAAATTCAAAATATGGAAATAATGGCAAATTCATATTCTACACATTAAAGATAACTTGTGGATGAAGTTTGGTCCAATTTGGATGTTGTTTGTGCAGGTTATGTAATTTTAGGTACATTCTGGACTTTTATGCAATTTACCCAATTGGGAGGTTTTCTTTGCAAATTATCAACTGAATTTTAATCCTTAGATATTCCCTTACTATCAAAGATATTTTAAACCATTGGAGAACCTATTTTCACCTTGGTTTGATGGTATTTCTTTCCAAGGGCATTATAGGGATTACCCTCTTTATAAAGATGCTTATCCTTAAAAGCTATCAACCAATGAGGTTATTTCTTTCTTGAAAAACGGTGGGGATGGACTAGAATAATATATGGGCCCTTAGAACCGACTTTGGATATGCATGAAGCCTGTATGAGATATCCTATTGCATGGCCATCAATCCCTAGGCTAAAGACACATGGAAAGTCCCTTAAGACTCCTCATACTTCACCTTTTTCTATATATAACCATACATACCCCTTTCCCAACTCACAAATTCGAAACTCTTGGTCTCCGTTTCTTTCCTATATCTTATATAATAGTTCCTTTAGTATTTTTCCACAAAGTTGCTGACCCAAGGTAATAGAGGGAGCCTACCTTGGTGAAGAAGGCTCATATGGCTTCCAAATTGCTCTATTAGGGTTTCTAAAGACCCTCCTTGGTAATTTCGACCAAAACTAGTAAGTATCATTCTTTGCTTCCCTATTTTCATGTTTATAGTATTTCTCAAACCTTCCTCCAGGTCGGAACCATGACCTTCCATGGTAAAACTCCACTAAGAACCCTAAAAACACCTCATTTCTATGCTCTTTTGCTAGGGTTTATCACCTCTAAGTGGAGAAGGTGATCTTTGTTCAAGAAAGGAGCTAGGCTTGGAGCAACCAGACCTTATAAGCTCGGGATCCTTGCTGTTTGGACCTTATTATCTTCCCTAAGTATGAGTTTCATAACCCCCTTCCCATATATTTCTTATTACAGCTTAAAACTCATGATCTTATGTTAAAAATTGACAATGTGTCGATTTCTGATTGGTCGATTTTCAATAATTCATAACTTTTGAATCGTTTGTCCAAAAATTAAAGTAAAATATGTTATGAACTCAGAAAAACATGTTATTTTTTATAAAAATATTTCCAAGTATTGGTTTTCAGTTTTGTCGAAAAGAGTTTTTAGAAAATGAATTAAATACATAAAAATCACCAAAAATACACTTTAACCTTCATAACTCCAATATATGAAAAATTATATGTTTTCTTAATCAGAAAAACCTAACTAAGTTATTGGTGTTATTTTTGAGGTATGAATCGAGGTTTTGTGTAAAAATTTCATATATTAGGGTTTCAACTCTTTAATGTATATATGTTATTCTAATACATGAATATGAAATTGGAAATAGGACAAGTGGACCTTGATTTCAACTAAAGGTTTGGAAAAGAGGTTAATAGGACTCTAAGTAAGATAGGTATGTTGTATCCCCTATTCCTCTATGTTGAGAAATTCACCTATGCTTATTCATTCTCTTTGTCCTATGCACATTAGCCTATACACAATGTTTTTTCTTTTGAAAATCATTGTTCATGTGAAATACCTTATTTGATGTTGAACATGTGATAATGGATATTCTTTTGAACTCTTATCTTATGCTTTGTTCATGATGTAACTCTAAAAGATGACATGTGATGTCTTTTTCCCACTTATGAGGTGGATGTATATGTTGGTCACTTATGTGGTGACTAGTTTATATATTCTGACTATACTTTCTACTTTCCTTTACATTTAACATGCTATGTGATTCAGTAGCACTAGAGTAGTGTAATTGCATTGGTTTTTATGGCAGATGTGTTATTTCCTGCCGAGCAGATGTGATATTTCCTGCTCTTTTGGGATGGAAAGGAACCTCAAACCCAGGGCAAGATGTGTGATTCTTGGCCCATGTTTTATATATTTGGGAGATTGGAAGTATTCCTTTCTCTATCAGGTTTCAAGTTTATGAGACTTGGCCACCTTTGTCTTTATAATATTCTAGTATTATGCTTATCTCACATGCATACAGGATGATGGTTATGATATGTGCTTATGTGGCACCACTCTTTTATTTAATAATGGCAAGTATTCTTTTGTTATCGTATGATTTCAATTCCTTTTCTCTTGATACCTATTTGGGTGGTCCTTATCTTTTCTATGGGAAACCTTTTATATTTGATGTCCTTTATTCCATATATTTATCAATTTCCTATTTAGTATGCACATACCAGCTTTTGTTGATGTCTCCTGTTGTTTCTTTCTTTTGTGGGGTATGCTTCCAACCCCAGGTTAGATCAAGGAGTATATAGCTTTTGGCTTGGACCTAGCTCTTGGAGATTTGCTTTGGAGACAAGATTTAAAGTAGCTTGAACTTCCCTCTATCTAGATCCTATTTTTTATGTTGATGTAACCCTAAATGGGAGAATTTGATGTATTTTTGTAAACCTTTGTGAAATTGAATACAGTAAGTTATTTTTTTATTCCACTTCTTTCTAATGGTGTTTTGTTTACCATATTTTAGTAAGGGGGTGATTTCACCTCCTTACAACATGGTATCAGATCCCATGGTAGTCGGAATCTGGTTATTTTAGTTTTGTCTCCTAATTAGAATCCCTACCTTACATAGTTCCTTTTGGTGACATGGTTTCCCTAGAATTGATCTTTAAATGATGAAAGGTTAATTTAGGACCCTATAGTTCCACGTTAGTATCATGATGAATAAAACCTTAAAATAATCATAACTAAAATATGCATAGCTTAATGTTGTTTGGATTTGCCTTTAGGAAACTATTAGGGCATGAAGTTGAAGCAAAGGTGTCTAGAAAGGATCAGGTTCTGGGGGCTGGCAATATTTTCCTCCACGCCACTTGCTTGGTTTACGAGGACTCCCAGATCCATATGATACCGGCCTGGCCTAAGCTGAAATGGATTGTCCAAAATAGTTTGCTTTTAGGAAATAGAAACTTTAGACATCTATGTTGTATATATTTGGGAACCCTAAGTTTTAGGTGTATGATGACTTGTTGAGGATGGATACCCAATATAGTTCCCTTATGACCCATATAACCACATGTTTGTATAGTTATCCCTAGAACCTACACTTTGAAGTTTGGTGTTTAGTAAGAAATCAGAGTGCGCAGTGAAGCGTGATGTATCTTGTATATGGTCTAGTTAGACTCACCCTTTTACCTCTAGATTAGTTTGGCTTGGTAGGTCAAACCTTTTAAGGGGTGGAGAATAGTTGGTTTGATGATGTTTGGGTAGTTATATTTTAAGGATGAAATCCTTTCAAAGGGAATGGAGGCATGTAACATACTAAAATATAGCTACTCTAACTTTAGAAACCCTAACTCCCTAATTCATAAGTTAGTGTGCTTGAATCCTTAGTTTTGAACAAATAAGTTATAGTTGTAACCACATGTTTCTTTATATCCAAAAGAACATATAACGATCATCTAATGAATACTTCATATATTTGAACCCTAATGAATATCTAATGCACATAATAAGAGTAAGTCACTTTTTAATACTAATAATGGATAGGCATGATGTTGACCATGTCATAAACCAATAAACCCTAATGAAATGACGAGTAAGATAATTGTAACCTAATCTTGTATTTAATGCATACTAAGAATGTATAGATGAAGAATAATGATCATGTTAACCTGAACCCTAAGTTGTAATCATCTAGCCTTAACATAAACATCCTTAATGCCTTTCATGATACATTGATGACATTAGGTTCCATAATCAGTTAACATACTTTGATACACATAAATGATATATATAATCATCTAAACACATATTAATCAAGTCATCAATATGAAATGCATGGTATGTTACCTTGTTATCTAATATACACATGATTGGTCACTTAATGTAAATCAATTTGTAATATGTCCCACCTTGATCACTAAAATACATATAATGACTTCAATATGGATAAGTAGTAATTGATTCACATAAAAGTGCATAATCAATCATAAGAACTGAATAAATATGAAAAAAAATGATTAATGATGACATTAATGTGAATAAGAAAGTTAATGTGACAATGTTAAATATAGATATAAGTGATTAATGTGACATTATTTGGATTACTTGTAACAAGTTGGATAAATGTATTACTTCATGCAAAACAATTTGTTATAATTCACTATGTTGATAATAGAGACTAAATCCAATTATTAAGGATAATAATCAAGTATATTGATAATTGAGTAAACTCTAATTGCGTTAAAACTCATAATGAGGTAAATAAGAAATATATATGGTTTCGAGCATAATAATGAAATATAACTCTTTTGAAAACAAAGTAAATATTACATGACACAATTAAAATAATAATAATGATAATGTGATATCATAATAAATATAATATTAATCAGCCAAAAATGTAAATAATGTTAAATCTCCGAGAAAGAATATCTAAATGATGGAACTTAGGTGATCCTTGAGAACCTATCCTATGTTGAAATGCTTGTGGAGTATATGTTGATGAATTGTTGGGTGGAAGTTAAGGTTGGAGAAATAACCTGATGTTTTGTGATGAGATGTTGCACACTCACCCTTCCCTTCTTGCTTGAGATTTCGGAGACGAAATCCTCTTTAAGGGGTGGAGTGTTGTAACATATTGAATTCTAAAATTTTGTCTTTTGACCCTCTTTCTCATCTTTTCCTTTCATTTATATCCTTATTGGCCTTTCTATTTAATTAGTGGAATGTATAGTGGTTTAGTGAACATTTATTCACTAATTATACTAATGGAATGATTTATGCTCAAATACCTCAGTGAAAGCTTAATTACCATGATTGAGTGATCTAAACCTTAATCTAACTTTTTGATGTGATTTGAAAACATAACATATGCCACATAACTCATTTTATTGGTAATATGAAGATAAGAAACTTAATCGGATGAACAGTTTAGATAATGGGCTATTAATGGGACATATGACATATCTCATAAAAATAAGTCTCAAAATAGGAAACAAACTTCAAATTTGAAATCTACATATCAAAATTAGCCTACATGTCAAATTTCATCTAATTTGAACCACCTGGAAATATTAGGATAAGTTTAGGAGAGAGAAAATCAATAAAAGGCATAAGTAATTAATAATGTGATTTTATAAATTCAAAATATGTAAATAATGGCAAATTCATATTCTAAACATCAAATATAACTTGTGGATGAAGTTTGGTCCAATTTGGATGTTGTTTGTGCAGGTTATGCAATTTTAGGTACATTCTGGACTTTTATGCAATTTACCCAATTGGGAGGTTTTCTTTGCAAATTATCAACTGAATTTTAATCCTTAGATATTCCCTTACCATAAAAGATATTTTAAACCATTGGATAACCTAGTTTCACCTTGGTTTGATGGTATTTCTTTCCAAGGGCATTATAGGGATTACCCTCTTTATAAAGATGCTTATCATTAAAAGCTATCAACCAATGAGGTTATTTATTTCTTGAAAAATGGTGGGGATGGCCTATAATAATCTATGGGCCCTTAGAACCAACTTTGGATATGCATGAAGCCTCTATGATCTATCCTCTTGCATGGCCAGCAATCCCTAGGCTAAAGATGCATGGAAAGTCCCTTAAGACTCCTCATGCTTCACCTCTTTCTATATATAGCCATACATACCCCATTCCCAACTCACAAATTCGAAACTCTTGGTCTCCTTTTCTTTCCTCTATCTTATATAATAGTTCCTTTAGTATTTTGCCACGAAGTTGCTGACCCAAGGTAATCGAGTAGCCTACCTTGGTGAAGAAGGCTCATATGGCTTCCAAATTGCTCTATTAGGGTTTCTAAAGATCCTCCTTGGTAATTTCAACCAAAATTAGTAAGTATCATTCTTTGCTTCCCTATTTTCATGTTTATAGTATTTCTCAAACCTTCCTCCAGGTCGGAACCATGACCTTCCATGATAAAACTCCACTAAGAACCCTAAAAACACCTCATTTCTATGCTCTTTTGCTAGGGTTTATCACCTCTAAGTGGAGAAGGTGATCTTTGTTCAAGAAAGGAGCTAGGCTTGGAGCAACCAGACCTTATAAGCTCGGGATCCTTGCTGTTTGGAGCTTATTATCTTCCCTAGGTATGAGTTTCATAACCCCCTTCTCATATATTTCTTATTACATGCTTAAAACTCATGATCTTATGTTAAAAATTGACGATGTGTCGATTTCTAATTGGTCGATTTTCAATAATTCATAACTTTTGATTCGTTTGTCCAAAAATTAAATAAAATATGTTATAAACTCAGAAAAACATGTTATTTTTTTATAAAAATATTTCCAAGTATTGGTTTTCAGTTTTGTCGAAAAGAGTTTTTAGAAAATGAATTAAATACCTAAAAATCACCAAAAATACACTTTAACCTTCATAACTCCAATATATGCAAAATTATATGTTTTATTAATCAGAAAAACCTAACTAAGTCAGTGGTGATATTTTTGAGGTCTGAATCAAGGTTTTGTGTAAAAATTTCATATATTAGGGTTTCAACTCTTTAATGTATATATGTTATTCTAATACATGAATATGAAATTGGAAATAGGACAAGTGGACCTTGATTTCAACTAAAGGTTTGGAAAAGAGGTTAATAGGACTCTAAGTAAGATAGGTATGTTGTATCCCCTATTCCTCTATGTTGAGCAATTCACCTATGCTTATTCATTCTCTTTGTCCTATGCACATTAGCCTATACACAATGTTTTTTTCTTTTGAAAATCATTGTTCATGTGAAATACCTTATTTGATGTTGAACATGTGATCATGGTTATTCTTTTGAACTCTTATCTTATGCTTTGTTCATGATGGAACTCTAAAAGATGACATGTGATGTCTTTTTCCCACTTATGAGGTGGATGTATATGTTGGTCACTTATGTGGTGACTAGTTTATATATTCTGACTGTACTTTCTACTTTCCTTTACATTTAACCTGCTATGTGATTCAGTAGTGCTAGAGTAGTGTAATTGCATTGGTTTTTATGGCAGATGTGTTATTTCCTGCCAAGCAGATGTGATATTTCTTGCTCTTTTGGGATGGAAAGGAACCTCAAACCCAGGGCAAGATGTGTGATTCTTGGCCCATGTTTTATATATTTGGGAGATTGGAAGTATTCCTTTCTCTATCAGGTTTCAAGTTTATGAGACTTGGCCGCCTTTGTCTTTATAATATTCTAGTGTTATGCTTATCTCACATGCATGCAGGATGATGGTTATGATATGTGCTTATGTGGCACCGCTCTTTTATTTAATAATGGCAAGTATTCTTTTATTATCGTATGATTTCAATTCCTTTTCTCTTGATACCTATTTGGGTGGTCCTTAACTTTTCTATGGGAAGCCTTTTATATTTGATGTCCTTTATTCCATATATTGCTCAATTTCCTATTTAGTATGCACATACCAGCTTTTGCTGATGTCTCCTGTTGTTTCTTTCTTTTGTGGGGTATGCTTCCAACCCCAGGTTAGATCAAGGAGTATATAGCTTTTGGCTTGGACCTACCTCTTGGAGATTTGCTTTGGAGACAAGATTTGAAGTAGTTTGGACTTCCCTCTATCTAGATCCTATTTTTTATGTTGATGTAACCCTAAATGGGAGAATTTGATGTATTTTTGTAAACCTTTATGAAATTGAATACAGTCAGTTATTTTTTTATTCTACTTCTTTCTAATGGTGTTTTGTTTACCATATTTTAGTAAGGGGGTGATTTCACCTCCTTACATCTGCTTTTGTCAAAGCAGATTTACCCAGCAAGAAGAAGGATCTAGGGGCTTCCACCATTCCTTTTGCCGTTGGAGATAATATCGAGCGGAAAGGTCTTGCTGATTTAGGGTCTAGCATAAGCCTTATGCCCCTAAGCCTGGCGCAACATTTGGGTTTGACGGATATGGTCAAGACCAACATGAGGATTGAATTGGCGGACCATACCTTCAAAAGACCTGTAGGAGTTGTTGAGGATGTACCGATCCGTGTGGGAAGTTTCTTCATTCCTTGCGACGTTGTGATCATTGACACTGTGGAGGACCCTAACTATCCTATCATCTTTGGACGCCCTTTCTTGTCAACAGGAAGAGCATTGATTGATGTTGCTGAAGGAATAATCACTCTGAGGATCGGAAACGATCACTTAGATTTCAAAGTAAAGGATGCTATGACGGGACCGTCCCTACTAGAGTCCGCTTACTTTGTAGAAAGCTACAACCAGTTTTGTGAAGAGGTGGAAGAAGATATGGTAATTGTAGACCCTTTTATGAGAGCGTCAAGCAATTAAGACTCTGATTCTGAAGATCCAGAAGTTGTCGAGTTTCTCAACTATCTAAATCGGTTTGATGAAGATCTAAGCGACGAGGAAGAGGTAATTGAAACAGTTAAGTTTTCTTCTCTAGAGGAGGCACCGGAAGAAAAGGCACCCAAGGCTAAACCCAAGCTGAAGCAGCTGCCTAAAGGATTAAGGTATGAATTTCTAGATCAAGAAGAGAGAAATCATGTCATCGTTAATGTCTATCTTACGAATGATCAATTGGAAAAGCTTCTGGAGGAGTTGAGGCTCCATAGGCAGGCTATAAGATATTCAGTAGAGGATATCAAAGGCCTTAGCCCTGTGCTATGCATGCATCGCATTAATCTGGAAGAATCTGCTAAACCTCTTGCTCAAGCCCAGAGAAAATTGAACCAGATGCTAAAAGAAGTTGTGAAGAAAGAAGTAATCAAACTGAGGGATGCATGCATCATTTACCCAATCAGTGTCAGTAACTGGGTGAGTCTGATCCATGTGGTACCGAAGAAAGGAGGTATAACACTAGTAAAAGGAGACAAAGGCGATGAGGTGGCGGTCTGTACCGTCACCAGATGGAGGATGTGCATCGATTATAGAAAGATGAACCAAGCCACAAAAAAAGATCATTATCTGCTTCCTTTCATTGATCAAGTTCTGGAAAGATTGGCGCATCACGATTATTTCTGCTTTTTGGACGGTTTTTCTGGGTTTTATCAAGTCCCCATCTTACCAGATGACCAGGAGAAAACTAGTTTTACCTGTCTCTATGGTACCTACACCTTCTGAAGAATGCCTTTCGGCTTGTGTAATGCTCCTGCAACGTTTCAGCGTTGAATGATATCGATGTTTTCGGATTTTCTGTAAGACATCGTGGAAGTTTTCATGGACGACTTTTTTGTCTATGGAAAGGACTTCAATGCCTGTCTAAAAAACCTGTCTCTGGTCTTGTAATGCTGCGAAGAAAAGAGTTTGGTCCTGAACTGGGAGAAGTGCCATTTTATGGTACAAAAAGGCATTGTGCTAGGGCATAAAGTCTTGAGGCGTGGCATTGAGGTAGACGTTGGCAAGGTTGAAGCTATATCTAAATTGCCTCCACCGAAGTCTGTAACTGGAGTGCAGAGTTTCCTCGGGCATGCCAGTTATTATCGATGATTCATAAAAGACTTCTCGAAGATCTTGAAACCATTGTCAAACCTCCTGGGTAAGGATGTTGAATTCGACTTCTCTAATGATTGTCTAAATGTTTTTTAGACCTTAAAAGATGCACTTGTCTCACCACCTATCCTTCAAGCTCTGGATTGGGAGCTACCTTTCGAGCTTATGTGTGACTCTAGTGACTATGTTGTAGGAGCGGTCCTAGGACAGAAAAAGGACAAAAGGCACCATGTCATTTGCTATGCCAGTCGTACTCTGGATGAGGCTCAGGTAAATTACACGACTATAGAGAAGGAGATGCTCACGATTGTTTTCTCTTTCAATAAGTTTAGATCCTATCTTATCGGAACAAAGGTGAAGGTCTACACAGACCATGGGGCAATAAGATATCTTATGCAGAAAAAGGATACCAAGCCCAGGTTGTTAAGGTGGTCTTTGTTACTCCAGGAGTTCGACCACAAGATCGTTGATAAGAAGGGTGCGGAAAACATAGTTGCATACCACTTATCAAGGATCATAGTTGAAGACCAGAAGGAGCCACCTATTAACGACAACTATGCTGATGAAGCGTTGCTGATGGTTGAAACCAAAGATGAGAATTTTCCTTGGTTTGTAGATATTTGTAATTATCTTACCTGCGGAGAATTACCTCCTGATATAACGTACAATCAAAAAAATAAACTCTTTTCAGATGTAAAGAACTACTACTGGGATGATCCTCTTCTCTTTAGAAGATGCGCAGATAACCTGTATAGAAGGTGTATCCCTGAAGAAGAAGTTCTAAACATTCTGAAAGAATGCCATGCCTCACCATATGGAGGACACCTGGGGAGTGAAAGGATCGCCACCAAGGTGCTACAATCGGGGTTTTACTGGCCCTCTTTGTTCAAGGATGCTGCAAACTATGTAAAAGTTTGTAAAGAATGCCAATCGACAGGAAACATTGGAAGAAGAAATGAGATGCCTATGGCCAATTGGGTCGAAGTTGAGATTTTTGATGTCTGGGGAATTGACTACATGGGTCCATTTCCCCCATAAAAAGGATATCAATAAATTTTAGTCGCGGTGGATTATGTATCTAAATGGGTGGAAGTTGTTGCCACTCAAACTTGCGACTCCAAATCAGTGATCAAGTTGTTTGAGAAAACTATCTTCCCTCACTTCGGAGTACCTCGTACTGTGATAAGCGATGGTGGATCACATTTTGGGGAAAAATAGTTTGAAGCGCTCCTGCAGAAGTATGGGGTTAAACACAAGGTTGCTACGCCCTACCACCCTCAAACTTCTGGGCAGGTGGAGGTTTCGAATAGACAGATTTAGTAGATTTTAGAGAAGATTGTCAGCCGCACGAGGAAAGATTGGTCAATAAAGCTTGATGACGCCTTTTGGGCCTATAGAACTGCATATAAGGCACCTATTGGAACCACCCCTTACAAATTGATTTATGGGAAATCTTGTCATCTACCCTTAGAGCTTGAACACAAGGCTCTTTGGGCGATTAAGTTCCTGAATATGGATCTGGAAAAGGCAAGGGAGAAAAGGTATCTACAACTGTAGGAACTCGAAGAGATGAGAATGCATGCTTATGAGAATGCAAGGATCTATAAGCAGAGGACCAAAGTGTGGCATGATGCCCACCTGAAGAAGAAGGATGTGAGTGAAGGTGACAAAGTTTTATTATTTAAATCTTCAATTCGTCTTTTTTCAGGTAAGCTGCAAACAAGGTGGTCTGTACCCTTCACCATAGCAAAGATATATCCATCAGGAATGATGGAGCTGTATGATAAAGATGATCCATCCAAAGTTTTTCCAGTGAACGGGCACAGAGTAAAAAGGTTCTATGAAGATGAAGCGTTCGTGAGAAGGACAGAGATAAGTTTGCAGGATGTGGAAACAGCTGAAGGTGCAAAATGAAGGATCTGAAGTTGTCGAGATGACGACGCTAACTACAGTTCTCCTCGGGAGGCAGCCTGAGTTTTTACTTTTCTTAGAATAGGACGTTATTTCCTTTCCTGGAAGAAAAACATTACGAACATTATGATTGTAATAAGGCCCGAGTCAGTGCATGCGTCACATGCTCTGACTCTTCTGTTTTATGGGCCACCGCTTGGTTTTATGAGCATTGATGAGTAATGCTATCTGAGGCTGGGAACTTCACCTTAGGCTAATGATGTTTTACCCATCAATTACTTTTTCCTTCGCTCTATTTTTTATTTTTCATCAAGTATCTTGTTCTGAAACCTTGTATCGGGCAAAGATACCTTGCTCTCTGGCCGGTATTGGGCAAAGGACTCAAGCCGAATGCAAGACACGCCCCTATCAGGCTAGGCATATCGGGTGTCACACCTTAGCAATAAACTGTGTCAGACGATACACCGAGCAGTGAGCAATCGTGTCAGGCGGAATGAGTAATAGCCCTTGATTTGACGGATGGGACTGATTTTATTGCCCGTCTCGGGAATGATTTGTCTCCTTGGCTGACACATGCCCCTGTTTTACCCGTTTTACCCCTGACCTGGATTGCTATATATAGTAACTGAGGTTAAATTGTGTCGGTCAATGACATTTACTCCTCACCTACTCCCGTATCGTGCAGTAATTTCTCTCTTTGCTCTAGTATCGACCACTTAGCTTCTGCTCCCGTGTAACACAAGCTATCTTCAGATAACAAAGGTATAACCTGACAGTCGTATCATTTGGCTTGCCCGACACGACCCTCGTATCGTGCATTTTCATATCAGACTTAAGGCTTTAGCTGACTTCCTTGCATCGCCCGATACACATTTGTGTCGGCAACGTTACCTTTTGACTGTGTTGCGCGACACATCTATAACGTGCGCTTGCCTGATACCTTATATCGGGCAGATGCCCGTGTCGCCCATTCTTGTATCGCTTCGTGTGTTTCTGTTGTCGAGAGACACCTTTTCTTTCAGAGCAACCGTATCGGGCACTTCGCATCGCATGACTGTGATGCCCGACACACTTTGAACTTTAGGTGTATCAGGCAATGGCCATGACATTCGATTCTTCTCGTGTTGCCCAGTCTTGTATCGCCTCGCGTGGTTCTTTTGTCGAGTGACACCCTTTTTTAGATGATCATACTGGGCATTATATTTGTTTGCGGTGACGCCCGGTGTCTCACGATGAACCTATGGTGATTTTGAGCCGAACGCCATATCGGTCGATACAGGCGTATCGGGCGAGCATCATATCACTCAGTTTTGAAGCCCGATGCAGTAGTGTCGGGTAGCTCTTGTATCGGGATGAACTTTTCTTATCGTGCAATCAGTTTTCTTTTAGACACTGATATCGACTTTATGTTTTTACCTACCTATCGGGCAAGGTGAAACATTTAAATGCTTAATAAACTTGTCTGATGATAACAGAAATGGCATATACCGTGCAGACCGTCGTTCAAGTTGACGAACACGGTCAGAGGATTGACACCGAGGCCACTGTAGGAGCTACGACGGTCGGGCCCAAACCCCAAGGCAGTTGGGCCATCCACGGCTGAAAAGAGACCAAGGACGGAAGAAGTAACGGCCCCAAGAATAGTTTCAACCGTAGCGGCAGAACCTATGGATCACACACCAGGTAGGTTCGTGCCTAGAGATAATGAGCACGGGGATCGGTACTCAGAACTGGAAAAAAAAAAACTACAGGCCGAGCAGATTCTGCCACCAGTCGTCCTTCCTTCAGCTAGGCATTTTCGACATGCTAGAAAATGTCCTAGTTGTAGCAGGACTGAGGAAGGTCTGCTTCAGCCACTCATCCTCCTACACTAAACTCACTAGGAAGTTCATGTCATCTCTCCACCGGGTGCAGAATAAACCCGAGGAAATCGAAGAATATGGCAGAGCAGACATACTGCAAGGGCGGCTATACAATGCTGAGCATGTCATCTCTGAGAAGCTGCTAAATTAGATCTTCTCTTCCAGCAAGGCAGAGAAGGAACTACTTAACAACGGTGCAAGGATCGCCGAAGGAGACAGGTTCAACCCGGTAGAGCTCTGGAGAAAGCTGACCGGCGAGTCATCGTTCAAGCTGGGAAGCAAGGTGGCGGCGGTGCACTCCTGCTTCTAGATAATAGTGCACAAGTTCGTGGTGTGCCTGCTCTTCAGCAAGAACGAATCAAGCAACGTATACACCGAAGAACTCCATCTCATGTGGCACATGATGGAGGGAAGGGTGGTCAACCTGGGATGCTTCTTGCTGAATAGACCGCACCCCATATATGCCACCAAGGAGTATTGCATGGGTGGCATCATCAATCTGATTGCGGTCGGGTTGGGGTACCCGAGGGAACCGCGCGGTCTTTCAAGGACAAGGGGAAACGATAAGATCGACCTCAAGTTCCTCATAAGGGCCAGCATCATCAGGAAGGAGGGGCGAATCTATTTCTACAAATTCGCAAGAACAAACACCTTCCTTCCGCTTCCTAGCTGCGCCAACTACGACGCAGAAAAGCTGGTCTTCACCACCACAGAAATTTAAGCGGTGGCAGTCAAAGTCGCTTACTCCGCCACCACCAGTATACAAGAGAGGGCGGATGCAAGAGGAGAACCAATTCCTCTCGACACACGGCAGGAAAAATCTTCCACAACTCCTGTCGAGCCGCCCACCGCTCCAGAGCCTCCGACGGAAGCGATTAATAGAGCTTTCGTCGCTCCTGCCATACCAGCCGCAACAATGACAACATCAACTGCGGTTGAAGAAGTACCAGTGATCGTTGAGGTCGCCGAGACAACCAGGGATGAGACAACCACACTAGCCCCGATGGAAGCTACCGCGGAAGAGACAGTCGCAGCTCTAGAGTCTTCTGTGGTGCCCTTAGTGGAAGAAGAAGAAGCGCAGCCGGGCACCAGTAATGGGGCGTTCGCCGAGATCCTTGAGATGGAGCTCGGAGCTACGCAACCTACGCCGACACCGCCGCCGGTGTCTCCTGTGGCAGCTGCAGAGGAGGTCACCAAAAACACTGAGGTGGAGCAGCATCCACCCACACCGCGACCCTCACCACCACCACAGACAGGCGGGGCAGAGTCAGCCGCAAAAGTGCTGACGCATCGCCCAGAAGTAACTACCTAGTGAACAGTCCAGATTGATACTACCCCGAGTGAGGCTGCACACTCGTCGGGTAGATCTTCATGTGGGAGGAGTGTCACGAGGATGATAGGGAGATCTGTGGGAGCCCCTCTATCGCTCAGACAGATACTGGGGCACGAACTCGATAACTTGTGGGAGGTAACATAAAGCCACTCAGCTACTTTCACTTCACTAACCCGCAAGTTTTCTATCTTCCAGCAGAGACTGAATAACCAGGAGCGGCAACTGCTGACTCTAGTTGGCCTTCCCGGCCAACTAAAAGAACTCAACGCCACACTACAGCAAGCTCTCCAGCGCCTTGACGCGATTAAGGAGAGGATGAACAGGGAGGACGACCATCCGCGCCCAAGGTAGCCGAGAAGGTCTCCGTCACCCCCAAGCTCAGGGTATGCACCCTCCTCATCTGCGCCCTCTACTTTTGGTGCATCGTCTTCTTCAAGAGGGCCTTCTACAATGCCTGACAAAGAGATGACACACAAATCTGCTGACGGGTCTCCAGTAGGAGAGGAGAGCTCCCGAGGCGTAAATGACTTCGCTCCCTCCGCCTCCAATGATGAAGCCGAAGATAATGACAAATCAGTCAACATAAGGGAGGATTCTTCTCATGAATCGGAGGGAGATGGGGGGGACATTGAAGCTGCCAACCAAAGGCACCCCCCAGGGGAAAAAGCTCGACGACAGATGAATTCTCTGCGCCGTCAGAAATAACTTCTTTTGAGATGGCAGACTTCGACAGAAGGGCCATCGGATACCTGACGATCAGGGACCAAAAGCTGTTAAATAAGGTCCTGAGGTCGCAGGATGAAGAAGAAGAAGTGATCTGGAGCGACGACTACTTTTCAGTACAATAGGGAACACTTTGAAACTTATTCCACTCCCCAGCCATCGTCGGAAAGAAGTTGTTCAGGATCCTGGAGGGTGCAATCATTGAGAACATCAGCACCAAGACAGGTCGGCAAATGATATACAATGCCACCCTGACCTTGGCAAGAAGATTAATGATGGGAGTATCAGACTCCATCGTGGTGGTCAACATGATGCGGCATATTGAAGAGCACAACACGAACCTCGTGTTGGCCCCATAAAAGCACCACAACAACTGGTTCCTATGTGTGGCAGACCTCCGAAACCACGATGTCCAGCTGTTCAGCTATTGCAATGAGGAGGTGCCATGCTCAGGACTAATCTTCAGTCGCCCGGAGGATAAAGATCTCAGACTTCTACCGATGCGTCTTCTCCGAGCTATCAAGCAAAGAGTCCAACGTCATAGCGGCGTTTGGAACTTCTTCTCTATCAGAGACTTCCCAATCCAAGCAGAATCAAGAAGTAGGAATAGCGCACCTATCGTCTTGCGCACCATGGAGGTGCTCAAAATATTTGGAAATATAAGGCACATCCAGGGCCAAGACTTCTTCCAACTCAGGAGCACCTACTCTCTATTGCTGATCAAAGACAAGCGCTACTTCCAAGATGCAGGGGTACCAGAAAGGCTACTGGATAGTGACCAAGTAGATGAATCTTCACAACCCAGCAGCACTCTGGGGAAAGAAGCTGAGATGGAAGCAGACGTCTATGGGGCAGGCAAGCGGTTAGAAATCCTACGGGAGGTACACGGAATCGAAGACCCCACTTCACCTGAAACTTCAGAAGAATTGATCAACAACTGCGACTATTTCTCATACTCTACACTCACGAAGGAGCAAGTCAATGAAGTTCTTCTGAAGTTAGCTGACTCTACCCCTGCAGACGTCATCTACGAGGCAGGCAGTGTCATAGTCCTTGTTGATGACTTAAGGGATATGGTAAAAGGAGGATGTTTGGCGATATCCGTGGCGGACGCCTACATCCAGATACTACAAAAGAAGTTTGAACACGCATACATAGCTCAACCCATGTTGTTCAACAACATCTGCCTTCCGACGAGATAGGAGAGAAGCAATCTTTTTTGGCAGAATTACAGAGCAGGATTCCACGCATCATTTTCCTGCTGATTCTACACTACAACCACTAGACGCTCCTGACGATGTACACTCGACAACGAGCAAGAATCTTCTACAACAGCTCAGACAGCAACAAAGATCATCTGGTACAGTGTACATCGACAGCGCTGACATTCCTCGAGCACTTGGTACGAAAATACTATGATGAGGTGGCAGTGCTGATACAACCATTCCTGGAGACAACAACTAGCAAATGGCACGAGCTTCAGTTCTGCCACCGCAGTCCACAACAAATTCCTTTATCCAACGACTGTGGCATCTTCGTACTGGAATGGATATCAAATCAAGAGACGCTTGATCAGCTCCACCACATCGACTACCATAGCAAACATGGAGAATATGTGTGGGAGCTTCTATTTGGCAAATGCGCGCTCACAAGCTAACCCTCACTAAGTAAACATTACCCTACCCAATCTACTTCACAACTCTGGGACAGAGTGTGGAGTAAGTTTAGGGGGGGATTCTATGTACCAGTGAGGGAGGTACTAAAAGTCTTCTGAACTTCACCCCTTTTGTTCTTTTTGTTCTTTTTATATAACATGTGTACATATACATATACATGCCTCATACAAAAATTTTGCTTATTTTGTCTCTATATTTATGTACAAAGACATTTTATAGTAAAAACCTGATACGACTTCTTGCCAGTTTGTTTTCTCTGTATCCAAAGAGATGCAGGTTTTTTTATGTCTTTTTGAAAATGCAGCCTCAAACAACAAAAGACTACAACTTTCCACGCCAAAAATTTTGAAAAAAATAATCTCACGACAGTTAAGAGACGTGTATGCAGAAGGAAAAAGCTACCCAAACAGAAGAAAAAAAAGTTCTCTTGTTTTCCCTTACCCAACAAAATCCCAAAAAGAGATAATAGCCTTATGAGAGTGAATAAAAGCATGAGAGTTGTGCTAAATGAAGAAAAAAAATTATGTACCCATCTTGTTTTCCAAAAGTACCCATCTTTAGGCATGGTAGATCCGGGGCAGTGGTACGTAGGATGTGAAATCACTGCTCTAAAGCCAACTGGCTTGAATTGCAGGGACCACTCGCCTGCTAACGGACCTGTACCTGGATGGACTGATGGGAAACAAGAAAAACCCACAAAGCCTTAAGCCTACCCAAACACACAAATTTCTATTCCCAAAAGCTGTTTGGTGTGAAAGCTAACTTCGGAATCATACACCCAAGTCTCGCCGAAGCTGTGGAGAAAATTTTGCTCAAATAAGGCAGGAAAAGTAAAGTATGTTGTTCGTAGTCGGGCAGTATTCTCTGTAAGACATCTCAATACTAACTCAAACCCTTTGTCTGAAAACTACACTGATTAAGAAGAAGTATCACAAACAAAGTTTTAAAAATTCATTGAGGACAATCAAAATGCTAAGTTTGGGGGAGTTGATAACACCAAATTTTGTGATGTTTATGGCCCTTATTTATTGTCAAAACTACCCTTTCAAACTGTTTTCCTCTCCTTTTTGTCATGTTTTTGAATAAACAGGCCACGCTACGCTCTTATCTCATTTTTATCATCTTTTGCAGAGTTTTCCTCATTTTTCCACTCAAAAATCAGCAAAAGGCCCGTCCCGGCCCATGAACGTGTTTTACCTACATCGGCCGTCCTACCAGTCGACCGACACACTCACTACCCACCCTACAGTAGCGCGATATGGATGTTATGCAATACGGGTGTGTCGCACCCGAGAAGACTCTAATGGGCGATACGTCGCTTACCCAACAGGGAGCTGTACCTGCCACGACTACTCTCCCAATGAAGCCTGTCATGCGATACAAGCCACCCACCGGTAGGCGCCCACCTGTCACGATACCCAACATGCTTGCTGCCCGACACCCACTGTGTCGAGCGACATGCATGTCGGGCATCCCTGAAGCCGCGCTAATAGAGCTGATGGAGGACACGTGGCTCCCAGAGAACCGCAACTTCTTCCAACCGCTGCCTATAAATAGCAGCTACAGGACCTCGATGGGACGGGTCAGAATCTCACAAAAGCTAACTTTGGAAAGCACTTGGAGCTAGTGTGTCATGTCCCAGAGGCATACCGAGCGATACTAGGTGAGCACTTCCCCGACCCGAGAGGGCGGGAATGGTTCACTTACAATCTGTCCTGGTCGCCACAGCAGCCCGATATCGACCAAAAGGCCACCTGATACGAGGAACCCAATACTCTAAGTGGTCTCTAGCCCGACATGATACCGAGCCCGATACGAATCAACCGTTACGGTGTGTCGCCCAAGAGGGTGGCATCCCGACACGACCATATCGGGCATGAGCGCTTTGATCGATACGTCTGCCCGTCATGGCGTGTCGCCCGATAGGGGATGCTTCCCGATACAGGCATATCGGGCAGAGCTCCCACCCGGTATCGGGCTAGAGGGACCTTAGGGATCTGCTGCTGCCTGTCAATCTCCTAAATCAAGGAGGCGATACTTATCTTCCCTTTTGCAGTCAATTACTTTCTTTATTTACGCAATGTAACTGAACCCTTTTATATAATGATTATGCTAATGGAATTAGAGGAGTTTTAAATATCTGTTGACTTTATGTTTGGTTCTTTTTTGTTGGATGATTACTTTGTTTAGCATCCAAACTCTAGCGTGTATGCTTGGATCATGTTTTGACTAGCTATCGAATCGTGTTTCCCGTTGCAGCAACCTCGAGAGAGGTGTTGTAGCTCAGGTGTTTGGTCCAATCAGGGAGTACGAGAGTACCCAGGATTGGAGTTGCTTCAGTTATCTTTCCACTCAAACCCAAGACCAGCAACCTGGAGAGAGGGTGTTGGTACTTAGTTAGGGGTACCTTCTTTGAGAGAAGGGGAATTGGATGTTCCTGCTGCCGCTTGTTTGACTGAAGTTTTTCTCCTTTGTTCCTTACCAAGGCGATGGTGTTATCTCCTCTGGTTCTATTGCACTAAAACCCTAAAAACTGATAAATGCCAAAAACCTTAATTTTCCTTGTAACTCCAGTTGGAGATAGTTTTCTTTTATTTTACCGATTTTCACCTGTTGTTCCCTTTGGGAACTTTATCCTCACCTTGCTTTTTCCGAAGTGTATTGTGATGATTCTGTGTTCTTAACACTACCACTCTTGTCCTTGTGGTTCGACCCCGATTGCTACTTCAGACCCCGTCATCATTGCGGGGGCCTAAGAGTCGGGTAATTTAAAAGTCCGACTACTTCAAATCTGCTCCTTTTAGATGCGCGATTTAGGTCGGTCAGTAGATCGCCTTACCTAGATGTCCTAATCTGAGAGAAAGAGAGAGTACTGTTAGGGGACAGATCCGGTTGAACTATATATGAGAGAGAGAGATGGTTCAACTACACCATGATGCGAGTTCAAAGGTTCTTGAGTATGACCTAAAGATTCACTTCCATGCGGTGGAAGTAGATACATGAAGAACTTGATGCTAGTTTGATGTTTAGTACAGCTTATCACCCCTAACTGATAGTTAGTATGATCCAAACTAGAGGGTCTGATGAGAGTGTCTATGCTCATTTAAGGTGATACATGGAGACAGTTCTTGTCCAATGAAAGTTGTGATGATAGCCACCATAGCCAGTATCAGGATGTAAGAAGATTGATAAGGGAGGTCGTGTCGGTCACCGTTTCATGATGATGATGTCGGTGGAAAGACCTTGGGAAGGTCAGAGAGACCACATTGTGTGTATATGTAGTCGCTTTGATCGTGTGATGGCTGAGAGAGCCCTGGGGTGACATGAGTCATGAGATGATGCGACGCAGACTGACATGTAGTTCACTATGGGAGAATATGTGATATGAAAATCTGACCCCTCTGAGTTATAGCTGAGAAAGATGAGTCCCTGATACATATGTCCATTTGAGATGGAGTGGTGGAGATGCTTATGTTTAGACTTACCCCTCAGGATAACGTGATGTATGATGTGTTCGATGAGTCCGATCTAGAGCACTATGTGAGGTACCCAAGCCATGTATTGATCCATGAACCTATTAAGCTTCAAGAGAGGTTGAAATGTCCTGAGTCACCTACAAGGGTATAAGATATCAAGGTGAGAGAGAACTCAGATGTAAGAATATAAGATGATGAAGGTTCATGGGAATCACCATGGAGAGGGTGAAGCCACATGGGAGCCATGATGGACATGAGAAAGTCTTATCCTATTTGTTTGTATGCTTGGTGGAATTTTGAGGGCAAAATTCCTATAAGAGGGGAAGGATGTTACAACCCCAATTTTGGGTTCTTTTGGTGAGAAATGCAATTTCTCTTAATATAGATATATGAAGAAATAATGGTGTGGTTTGATTTGAATGAATGAATTTCGTTTACAATAGCCTTGTTAGTTGCTTTGTGGGTCTTATTGGCTATTGGGCCCAATAACAAGAAAAAGAAAATAAAAGAGAAAAAAAGAAATTAAATTAATAAAAGAATATATATTAAGAAAAGGTAGAAGCCTCTAAAAGGCTAGGTAATATCCTCCAAATCTGGATTTCGTTCCTTTAGAGTTCCTTGAAATCCAAGGAATTCAAGATGGTAAGATAATGGCAAAGGAAAAAGAAATATCAATTAAAATTGGGTTAATTAATGGATAATTTGGATCTGAAGGAAACACCCTTTTTCATGGGAATTTGGTTTTCAAATTTAATACTTGATTAGATAATTCCAAGATGGAGTTTCCTCTAAATTTTGAGTGAAAAATAATAATCGAGGAGAGAGAAATGAATTTCCCAATTTTCCTTGTTAAAATCCCCTTTTTAACTCGATTTTAAGAAATTAGGTTTGGGGAGCAATATCGGTCGTTGGATTACCCACGTGGTCCAAGGGACCACGGATCCAAGGGTAGTCGATCATCGTCTACCCCGAATCATAGGAGGATTGGGAGAAGAATTAGGATTTTGATTTCCCAACGATTGAGACGATAATGTGCGGAACTATTGAGTCCATTGACTTTGGGATCGGAGAAGGTTCCGAAGAATCTAGACCCTAATTTTATGTGATATTGTCGACGAGGGAAGAAGTTCCCAATTTGTTGGACTCTCTTATCAAACCCTATATATAGGGGGGGGGGGTACTCAAGGGTACCATCATACCTAAAGCCTACCCTAAACGTTGTGAAGAGCGACAACGAGACGATCAATGGGTTCAATTGCTAAATTGATCCTAACCTGCCCCCTCTGCAACCTGTCGACCTCGTCGGAGTTCCGGTGACCTATTCAAGGTGAAGGCAAGAAGAAAATGAGCAATTGAGAAGCTCGTTGAGTTCAGGCGGTAGAGGCAAAGCTTTTGGGCATCTCGGTTTCCTTGCTGGTGGCCTGGACCTCAGAGTCAACCGCGGCGTTGACCTCGACTCTGTTCGTGCGAGGAGGAAGACGACGAACAACGATCATCTGATCGTGGTCCATTGTGATCCTACATGGAGATCCAACGATCCAGATAGGGACCAGATATTTTAGGCATGCATGATGAGAAGAATCAGATCCAAAAGGTGGATCACCGGTCCACTGATCAAACGACAGCCAATTTTCTGGTAAATCGCCTCTCTACTCAAATATTATGGAAAAGGGTTTTTTTGTGTTAACATAGTAGAAATTGCTAGAAAACTCAGATGAATAAACTTTATATATGAAATTTGATTAGAAAAATATGAGGAACAAGATAAAAATAGTTTGGTAACATAATTCCATATATTTTTACAAAAGTATGTTATTTTGATGGGAAATGTATTAAAATTAGGTTAGAAACCCTAATCGAGACTAATGGATGAATTTATGAGGATTAATAAGTTAATTCAAGTAATATTAACCTATTAAATGATAATTTCAAGTTTTAATCTGATAAAGATGGTTAATTGCATGATTTAGGATTTTAAACCTAGTATGGTTGATAATACATTTAGAAACCCTAATTTAGGGTAAAACAAGAAAGAATTATAGTTAATTCAAAAATATGGAATTATGTTGTCAAAATATGATCCTAAGCCTATTAGGAGAGATAAAAGGGGAAACCTAGGGTTTTTGAGTAATTTTACCTAATTAGGGTTTGAGGTATTAAAAGTGAAGCAAGACCCTAATTGCAAGTAAAACCCTAAAAGAGGCAGAAATCCTAAAAAGGAATAGAAACCCTAAGAAGTAAGATGGTTTGGATAGATCATGATAAAAAGGAATTGTATGGTTATTTCGGGATCCTTGCATTTGCTTGCTTGATTGGATTTCCTTTCTTGGTTGACTCTATCTCAAAGATCAGCAAAATAGGTATGTGGTTATTTATGATTAATCGCTTTAGTTTCACGGGGTTTCCTCAGATGATTGATCGAATTGAATGCAACCTAAATGTTGGATGTTCATATATGTAAATTCATAAAGTCACTATGATTATCATAGTTAATTTATAAGTGTGTATTCTCGCACCTACATACCACCTTGATGTATGATGCAATAAGGTCAAGCCCAAGAGGGAAGACCAATGGGCACCATGAGAGGTGACCCCAGGCACCAAGCTCAGGATAGAGAAGGTGGTCTTATGATATTGCATGACTAATGGGCACCATGAGAGGTGACCCCAGGAACCAAGCTTAGGATGGATAAGGTGGACATAAGTATATTGCAAAAGAGAAACCCTAAAGAGGGTATTCCAGGGTTAGGGCAAAAGCGGTGGAGATTGACACACTGAAAATGTAAATTGAATTGATAATTAACTTGATTGTGATATTTAGGGTTGTTATATGCAAAATTTTGGTTGTCCCCACATATCGGCATATTCATTTATGCTGACTGACATTTTTCTTGTCGGCATTTTAGGTACAATAAAAAAAGGACAAGTCGTAACGTGGCACATTGTGGAAATAAGAATTAAAGTGCAAGGAGGATTAGTTAGAATAGATTCCAGTTGTGGATAGAAGTTAGATATCTAAGTTTTTAAAAGGTATGCAAAGTTTTATTTTATTCCATCCTTTCAGTGTAGTTTGGTAGAATTTTATTGTTATTATTGATTATTTGTTGAATCTTTGATCTGGTTAATTGGGATAACGGTTCTGACCTCTTGGTCTCCCTTAATTGGGGGTTACTGGGAGGCGGGGTTGTTACATGAGCAGTAACAAGCCAAGCCCGATTTGGGAGAATCTACATACGACAAACACATTGTGATTTGAAGATATGAAAATGAAGAACCAAAACTTGATATGAATAGTGGAGAAACCAATCACTCATGAGTGGCATCACAAGTCAGAGATGGAAAGCGGCTTGATAGTGAACCAAAATGCAACCAAAGAAGAAAATGCCTTGATAGGAAAGTTTGTTGGGCTGAGACAAAACCCTAGAATAGGTTAGATGTTTATAGGATTAGGTTGGATGATGTATATAGTTGGAGCTTTGAGGTAGGCTTTAAAAGAAGATTGGTTGTGTCATGGATATTCGATCAAAAGGTAAGATCTTGTGCTAGTTAGATGTGGAATTGAATTTGCAAATCTAAAGCAACATGTTTCGTGAAATTACGTTGAGAAATTAGTGAGTTATGCTCAAAAAACCTAATTGAGATTCACTTTCAATGTAGACTAGAGGTAGGACATGACCTGTGGATCACTCAGTCTGCAACCGTAGCGGCCGACAACTACTTCGGGTCTGAGAACCAAATGGGCAAATATTAAATGTCCAATGCTATATTAAAATCTTTATATAATTGTTTTAGGGTGTTTTTAAAGTCAAAATAAGTCCAAATTTGGTAGGTTAGCTAATTGTAGGGTGAAGAATCCGATTTTGGCATTAATTATTATTTTTGAGGACATTTTGTATTTTATTTAATATTTCTAAATATTATCACTATAATGCATTACATGCATCTAGAAACTCTCTAAAAATATGAAACTTGTCCTATGATAAATATTGATTATGGAGAATACAATTATGAAATTAATTAATTTTTTCAACATACTGTGTAATATTTTTTGTCTTTAAATTATATTCTCTCTCCTAAATGAACTAAAATATTTATGATTGTGCAAATTAGATGAAAATTTACATGTAGGCTAATTTTGGCATGTAGATTTAAAATTTTAGATTTATTTCCACTTGGATGACATTTAATAATTTATTTCATATATTTTTCTCTTATTCTTACTTTCATTCTCAGTTAGAATAAAAATAGTTATTATTATGCAAATAATGTGTATCTTGGCACCCAAGGCAATTGGGACCCAAGGAGCTCGAATCTGAAGTTAGATTTATCCTTTGAGTTTTCTTTTTATGATTTTAGGACAATTCCACATCATTATCACTATTTTTAACGTTGAATAATCTAATGTCACATTATCATGTTTTTAGGTTTTATTTTTTTTCTTGTTCCATAAGGCTATAGAAAGTTCTAGGACAAAATTATTTTATCAATATCTCACTTGAGTGGTAAATTTGCATTTTAGACCCTTATAGAAATATTGACTGAGGTATTTATGCTTAAACCCATACATTGGCGTGAACAGTGATCAAATTCCACAAATTCAACATCAAAGATTAAAAAAAGAAAAACTTAGACAAAGAGCCAAACTGAGAATATAACTAAGTTTTGGTATGTTACAACACTCCACCCCTTAAAGAATATTTCATCTCTGAATTCTCAAGAAAAAAGAGAAGGGTGAGTGTGCAACATCTTATCTCTGAGCTCTCAATAATTTCTTCAAATCTATGGTACTTATAGAAAACTTCATAGGAAACTCCTCATAGGTTGGGTTCTTATGGTTCAATAAGGGTTTCACTTTTGAGACTTCATTTTATGATATAAAACATTTAACATTTTTGACTTATTAGCGCTATATTTATTATCATCCTTATTATTATTTTAGTTGTGTCCTATTATATTCTCTTTATTGCCAAAAGAGTTATATTTCCTTATAATGAAAGAAATCATATATATTTCTTGTTTATCACATTAAGAGTTTTAGCACAATTAGAGTTTAATCAATCATCTCAATATATATTCACATATTAGATCATTATCTCTAATTATTTGATGTAGACTCCATTATCCTCATATTATCAACATAGTGAATTATATCAGATTATGTTGCATGAAATAGGCAATTTTATCCAATTTGTTATTAAGTATATAATTAATCCAAATAACGTCACATTAATTACTTATATCTACATTAAACATCTATACATTGTCACATCACCTTTATTACTCACATTAATGTCATCATGAATCATTTTCTCATGTTTATTCACTTCCTATTATTAATTATGCACATTTAACCACATGTTATCCATTCATGCATATTTATGTAAATTCAATTACTCATTAGCCACATTTGAGTGACTTAGTGTATATCAATGAGTAAATTCAATTACTCATTAACCACATGAAAGTTATCAAGGATGTATATATTGAGGTTAGATGATTAGAACTTAGGGTTTAGCTCAACATGATCATTATACTTCACTTATACCTTCTTATTAAGTCCTAGGCTAGATTCCATTTATCTCACTCATCATTACATTAGGGTTACTGGTCATGACATGGTTAGCATCATTTGTATCCACAATTTGGATTCTTATGTGAGTTATTCATATTAAATATTCATTAGGGTTTAATCATGTGAATAATTCATCAGGTGACAACTATATGTTCATTAGGATATAAACAAGCATGTTAGGGGATAATCCTAACCTTTTTTGGTCAATTCTAAAGATCCAAGCACAATAACCTCTGAATCATGGAGTTAGGTTTTCTAGAGTCAGAGGACCTAGATTTCAATATGTTACAACCGCAATATTTAATTTGATCCACCCTATAAAAAAATAGACAACTAGATAGTTTATCATGAAGAGATTCATGAAAGCTAGAGGTAGGGGGTGTGTGGAATCAATCACTAGATATCTAGGACTCAGGGAAGGCACATATGTATTGGTGATGGTCGGGTTGGAGACCACCAACAGATAGGTTCACAAAGATTTAATTTTTAGAAAGAAGATGATCATGGAGGCTAGGATGATGATGTCTAACATGTGGCCAAGCTAAGAAGAGACAGAGAGCACCCATAGGTGAAGGCTTTCTCTCTTTCTCCCTAGAATTGTGATCAATACTATGATAGATGGAAGTCTAATGAGATATATTTATTTGATCGATGATACACTCCTCTACTTAATGGGACAAGACAATTTGACCCGTATAATATAATAAATTAAAAAAAAACTCTAACTCAATGCACATATAGTTGTACTTATCTTAATTTTATCAAACAAGCTTGAGCATTTTCTTTCAATTTTGAAGTCTCAATATAGTTGTATCAAAACTAAAAACTTACAAAATAATTTACTTAAAAACTAATAGAACTATAAATTAAACCATCACATTGTAGATGATATCACATACTAGTCTCACCTTCAGTCAATATCAACTGCAACTGTGGTATAGGATATCTTCTTTGGCACCTACATGTGTTTTGGTTTATCCTAATAGTTGATGATACCACCAAAATGTTCCCTACTAGTGTATAACCACAATTATCACTAGGTTGATGGTATTAGGTATAAAGCATGCATATATAAAACTTTACCTATGAAACATAGTCAAGAAGTTCAATTCATTGCACTAAAAGAAACCTAATAGTTAGGTATTATTATATAGTTCCAACATATTTTTTTCACACTAATTGGCTTCACATGCCATTCAAATGCCCACATATACAATTGATGAATTAATATACCTTGGTTATCCTTTCTTCAGGATGACTCATGTGCTGAAACCCAACAACAGAAGTTGTGAATTTACCACAATTGTGATGAAGGACTCATAGTTTTCAAATGTTACTTGGGTTTTTACATAATCTAATTAATATGGGACCAAATATTTTATGCCCATCATCTATGATTGTCTCTATTTTTAGTATTTCGGATTCATTGACTTGTGAGGATCATGGGTGGGGTGTACACATAGGTTCACTAGTACTATCCTTGACACAAAAGATGTGAATTCGTTTAATATGCCAACAATATAGGATGGACACATCATTGTAGTAGCATGCCTAAAAAGTAATATGCATAATTGTAAAATCAATTAGTTTACTATATAAAATTTTGTATTTAATATGTTTGTATCTCATTACTTCTTACATGCTTACCTAAAAAGAAAATTTTATACGTGAAGCTGACCAGAGGTCCAGAACCATGTTGGGAAATATCGTATACCCATAAAAGGTCAAGTAATAATAAACATATTGATGATAGTAGCAAGTGGAACAAATTAAACCCATGTTAGATTTATCAATTATCTCGTTCTTACATTAATACTAGGCATAAATCCATGATATGCACGAGTTCCTTAATAGGCTGCAATGAGTATTTCTAGGTTAAAATTTAAGAAAAGAAGATGCAATAAATATGTACAATACATATCTTAATAGGTCTTCTCATACAGACATGGACTAATATGTAATTTTAAAAAAGAATGGAGAAAATTGCATCCAACCCCCTCAGTGGGATTTCTTATATAGTATAGATGAGTCTCCTAATATAATATATAATTAAAAAATTAAAGACAAAAGTGTGGTGTACACATAGGGACCAGTATGTAATTTCAAAAAATAATACAAAAAATTGCATCCAATCCCCTTCATAGACTTTCTTATATAGTATCGATGATTATTCTAATATAATATATATTTTAAGAAATTAAAGGCAAGCGGGTGGTGTACACATAGAGGGAGAAATATGTAATTTTAGAAAAAAATAGAAAAAATTACATCCAATATCTTCACTGACTTTCTAATATAATAAGTTGAGACTCCTAATATAATATATAATTTAAAAATTGAAGACAAAAGTGTGGTGTACCCACACGGGGACCAATATGTAATATCAAACCTAATGGAGAAAATTTCATCCAACCCCCTTCGTGGGCTTTCCTTTATAGTACGAGCCTTCTATATAATTTATTAAAGATAAAAGTGTGGTGTACACATAGGGATCAATATGTAATTTTAAAAAATATTGGAGAAAATCACATCCAACCCCCTTTGGGGCTTTCTTATGCAGTACAGACGAGCCTCCTACAATAATATATAATTTAAAAAATCAAAGACAAAAGTGTGTTGTACACACAAAGGGACCGATATGTATTTTTAAATAATAGTAGAGAAAATTGCATCCAACCCCCTCCAAGGACTTTCTTATATATTATTGATGAGTCTCCTGATATAATAGATAATTTAAAAATTAAAGATAAAAGTGTGATGTACACACACATGGACCAGTATGTGATTTCAAAAAATAATGGAAAAAACTACCTCAAACCCCCTCAGTGGACTTTCTTATATTTTATAGATGAGTCTTCTAATATAATATATAATTTAAAAAAATTAAAGACAAAAGTGTGGTGTGCACACACATGGACCAATATGTCATGTTAAAAAATAATCAAGAAAATTGTATCCAACCCTCTATTTTGGCTTTCTTATATAGTATAGATCAGCCTTCTAATATAATATATAATTTAAAAAATAAAGACAAAAGTGTGGTGTACACACACAGGTACCATCATGTAATTTCAAAAAATATTGGAGAAAATTGCATCCAACCCCATCTGGGGCTTTCTTATATAGTATCGATGAGCCGCCTACTACAATATATAATTTCAAAAATTAAAGACAATAGTATGATGTATACACACAAGGACCAATTTGTAATTTCAAAAAATAATGAAGAAAATCACATCCAACCCCTTCTGGGGATTTCTTATATAGTATATAGATGAGCCTCCTACTGTAATATATAATTTCAAAAATTAAAGACCAAAGTGTGATGTACACACACAGGGACCAACATGTAATTTCAAAAAATAATAAATAAATTTCATCCATCCCCGTCTAAAAACTTTTTATAGTGCAGATGAGTCTCCTAATATAATGTATAATTTAAAAAATAAAGAAAAAAGTATTGTGTACACACACATGGACCGATAATTTTAAAATCGAGAAAATTGCATCCAAGCCGTTTCATGGAGTTTCTTATATAGTACATATGACTCTCCTAATATAATATATAATTTAAAAAATTAAAGATAGCAATGTGATGTACACATAGGGACCAGTATGTAATTTCAAAAAATAATTGAGAAAAAAATGCAACCAACCCCCTCCTCTGGCTTTCTTATATAGTATATATGAGTCTCTTCATACAATATATAATTTAAAAAAAAATAGGCAAACATGTGGTGTACATACATAAGAACCAATATGTAATTTCAAAAAGTAATGGAGGAAATTGCATCCAACCCCTTCCATGGACTATCCCATATTAGTATAGATGAGTCTCCTAATCTAATATATAATTTAAAAAATAAAATACAAAAGTGTGGTGTAAACACAAAGGGATTAGTATGTAATTTCAAAAATAATAGAGAAAATTTCATCCTACCCCC
This sequence comes from Alisma plantago-aquatica, assembly GCA_963693085.1. Lineage (NCBI taxonomy): Eukaryota > Viridiplantae > Streptophyta > Magnoliopsida > Alismatales > Alismataceae > Alisma > Alisma plantago-aquatica. Next base: position 1,412,632,940 of record OY856409.1, on the reverse strand, counting down.
TCTGTGGGGCTTTCTTAGTACAAAGGACACGTTTGTAATTTATAAAGATGTTAATAAAATTGTAAGACTAATCCAAAATGGCTTGTTTTATAAAACTAAAGACAAAAGTATAGTGTGAACACAAAGGGACCAATATCTAATCTCATAAAATAATGGAGAAAATTACATCCAACCCCCTCTATGGGGCTTTCTTAGTACAAAGGACGTGTTTGTTGTTTATGAAGATGTTGGAAAAAATTACATGAATAATAAAAACATCTTGTTTTAGAAAATTAAAGGCAAAGTGTGGTGTAAACACAAAGGGACCAGTATGTTATTTCAATAAATAATGGAGAAAATTGCATCCAACTCCCTCTGTGGGCTTTCAAGGATGCGTTTGTAATTTATAAAGATGTTGAAAAAAATGGATGACTAATCTGAAATGGCTTGTTTGATATAGTATAGATAGATAAATTAAAGACAAAATTGTGGTGTACACACAGGGACCTACATGTAATTTCAAAAATAAAGAATAAAGTTGCATCGAACCCCCTTTGCGGGCTTTCTTAAATAGTATGCATGGGTCTCCTAATAATATATATAATTTTAAAAATTAAAGAGAAAAGTGTAGTGTACACACAAAGGGACCAATATGTAATTTCAAAATAAATAGAAAAAAATTACATCCAACCCGTCCATGTTCTTTCTTATATAGTATAGATGAGTCTCCTAATATAATATATAATTTAAAAACTTAAAGACAAAAGTGTGGTAACACACACAAGGACCAATATGTAATTTCAAAAAATAATAGAGAAAATTGCATCCAAGACCCCACATGCTTTCTCATATTAGTATTGATAGATGAGTCTCCTAATATAATATAAAATTTTAAAAAGTAAAGACAAAAGTGTGATGTACACATAGGGACCAATATGTATTTTAAAAAATAATGAAGAAAATTGCATCCAACCCCCACTGTAGGCTTTCTTATATAGTATAGATGAACCTCCTACTACAATATACAATTTAAAAAACTATAGGCAAAAGTGATGTGAACACAGGGACCGATATGCAATTTCAAAAAAGAATGGAGAAAATGTCAACCAACCCCCTACGTAGACTTTCTTATATAGTATAGATGAGTCTCCTAATATAACATATAATTAAAAAATGTCAAAACAATAGTAGTGGTTTACACACAAAGGGATCAATATATAATTTTTTTTTGTAACCCAGGAGACTTATAAGGCTTGCGCCAAGCCCAAACTGGGGAGCTTAGCCCCATCCCATAAGGAGCATAGCACATTAAGTCGCACAGAGGCCGACAGCACTACGAGAAAAACAATTCCAAACAGTACCACCAGGGAGATTTGAACCCGAGACCCTTCATAAGGGGCCATGTGCTGTGACCACCAGAGCTACTGCTCACCGGCATGATCAATATATAATTTTAAAATATAATGGAGAAAATTGCATCCAACCCCTTTTGTAGAGTTTCTTATATATAGTATAGACGAGTCTCCTAATATAATATATAATTTAAAAAATTAAAGATAAAAGTATGGTGTACACATAGGGACCATTATGCAATTTTAAAAAAGGGACCAATATGCAATTTAAAAAATAATAGAACAAATTGCAACCAACCCCATCCATGGGCTTACTTTGAGTCTCTTAACAATATATAATCTAAAAAAATAAAGACAAAAGTGTGGTGTATACACATATATAGGGACCAATATGTAATTTCAAAAAATAATTGAGGAATATCATAATATATAATTTAAACAATTAAAGACAAAAGTGTGGTGTAAATATAAAGCGATTAATACGTAATTTCAAAAAACAATGGAGAAAATTGCATCCAACCCCTCTGGAGGCTTTTTTAGATACAAAAGATGCATTTGTAACTTTTAAATATATTAGAAAAAATTGCATGACTAATTTAAAATGGCTTGTTTTATATAGTACAGAGTAAACACAAAAGGACCAATATATAATTTCAAAAAAATAATGGAAAAATTTGTATCCAACCCCCTCTGGGGGGGACTTTCTTAGATACAAAGGATGTGTTTGTACTTTTAAAAATATTGGAAAAAATTGCATGACTGATCCAAAATAGCTTATTTTATATAGTATAGATGGGTGTACCTATTATTAAACCCAAAATAAAGATACATGGGATTTGATAGACGGTTCTTGTATTCACTTGAGACATTCTTGATATAGTTTCCATTTACAGTGAAGGATATCAGTTTGGTTGGTCAACTCTGCATCCTTCTTCAAAATTCCATCTCTTGAGTCATGACCTCTGATCAACCTTTCATGATAGACTTCATTACATGCCTGATGGCAGATGATGTCTATCTATTAGAAAACCCTCAGAATCAAGGAAGGATAGGAGGAATGGGTGAGCTCGCTAGGTTCTGCAAGCCCCTATTTGGTTCGGAATCGGGATTCTGTAGTTAGGATTGGGTTAGTCGGGGTTAGCATGTAGATCTAGATTGGGTTAGTCTGGATCCAATCTGATTCTATTTGACAACCCAGTTTGATTTTGGTCAGCTAGTCAGGATTCAGTCTGATTCTATTTGGCAAATCAGTCAGGATTCACTCTAAATCTGTTTGGTAGCTAAGTCAAGATTAGGCAAGTCATGATTAGACTGTTGTCTAATTCTACTTGTCAATCAAGTTAGGATTTGTTTTGATACTGAATTGCTTCTAACATATAACAATATGAAAGATTGTGATAACAATCAAGCAATATAAGCTAAATAAAACAAGTGATATGATATATTAGTATGAAAGTATGCATACAAGTACTCAATAATACATAAATAAAATACAAGTACCCGATTAAAAATGTAAAGTTTAGTACATATTTTGAGACACTCAATAATATGGATTAACTTCACTCATTTGTAGCACCAACATATCCAAAAACAATATTTTGTATTTTTTCTTGCTTTTAACTATTTCCATAATGGTTATGTCCATCCCTTCAGCTAAATCATTGTGTTACAGGGTGCATATAACTGTCTTCTGATGCCAAATAAAAGATTTTTTCACAATAAGACCTGAATTCTCTAGAAGTATACTCACCTCCATTGTCAAAATAAAGATACTTTAATTTTTACCTATCTTCCTTTCAACCATATCATAGAATTTCTTGAAGGTACCAAAGACCTAATCCTTCCTCTATAAGAATTAGACCCAAACTTTTCTAGATGCATCATCAATGATGTGTCATGAAGAATTTGTTTCCACCCAAGGAGTTGTATTCTAGAGGACCACAAACATTAGCATAAAAGTTGTCTAAGACATTGGACTTTTTCTCACACTGAGCACTAAATTGGATCCTTTGATTTTTCCATGGAAAACAACACCCAATGGGACTAAGGATTGCATTTCTTTAACATGGGATCAATTGTTTCTTTGCTAGAACTGTTATTTATTTCTCACTCATCTGCCCGAGCCCCATGTGCAATAAATCTAGAGAACTATGGATTCCACAACATTGATACTAACAATACAAAACTTTATGTTTATCATTTAAAGGGTGCATCAAACTTTCCCCATAGCCTCAACCATCTGTACTTTGGTGAATGCAGTTTTCAAGTCGCCAAAATGGTAAAAGAAGACCTGAATGTCCAATCCGTAGTCAGAAATGATATTGTAAACAATGTAAGGAATATGTATTATATTCTTCAATAAGATGTTATAACTGAACTCTATCCCAATGCGCACATAACTAGTTTCTTGAATCTTTTCATAGGTTTTACTAGACATCTTTGTCATTTCAAATTTACCAGACTTGTAGGATAAATAAGTGTCTATTGGGGGTGATGTATGAAGAAGAAATAGTGTCTAATACCCACTCATTATTTTCACTAATATGTAGAAAATTTCCCATGAAAACTCCACATGTGAGTACCTCTACAACATATGTAACAATTCTGTTGTTTCTATATCATCTATCACTTTTAGCTTTCCTTCAACAATTTCTCTTTTGCTATTAGCTGTGGAATTTCTTAAGTGACCTTCTTGTTACAGTAAGGACAAACCATCTTACTTTGGAATTAAATCTGGGCCTTGAATTTTCTATTTTACTACCTTGTCTGCGACATTGACTACTACCCCCATCCTCAACAACAAGATCATGTGAAGTAGATGTCTCTATTGAGCTATGTTGTCTAGTCTCTTCATTCAGTAGGTTATTAGATACCAAGTCCAACATCAACTTCCCATCTAGATCAGAGTCGCTAACAAAAATAACCAGAGCCTCCCAACTATCAAGTAAAGAACCAAGAAGTAGAAGATCTTATAACTCATCATCAAGTGACAAACCCATTGTGGCTAACTGATTCACCATACTTTTAAAATCATTTAAGTTCATAGTATTATTATTTCCTTCCTTGAACTTTAGGCTCAAAAGATTCTTAATTAGAAATTATTTATTCCATGTCATCTTCCGCTCATAAAATGACTCAAACTTCTTCCATATGGTACCGTGTTGAAACTTGATGCATTGTCTTCTTTAATCGATTATTGGATATCATCATCATGCTAGTCTACCATCTCGGAAGTTGACAAGGAAATAGCTTAGTTGGGTTCGGGAGAGTATTCTGAACACACTAGACCCACGTTCTTTGCGCTTTAGAGATGTCTAGAAGAAACGCCCAAATTGCCTAAAATGGGGGGCGACGACAAGTGTTAGAAACCCTAGAACCAGCCCACAAGTCCTATATATAGGACCCCCTCTTGACTCCTCATGATTCCACAAACTCAACTGGCCACTTCCTTGCTGCTCTTGTGCCTCAGATCATCGTATTGGACCAACTCTGTCGAGCTCCAAGCTGTGACACCACCGTGAGTTTGTATGTTGGATCGGGTGAGGACGAACAACATCTGTCGTTCGATTGGAGTCCATGGTGGAGCGAGTGAAGGACCAATGGCCCTGGTCTCTCTGCACTTCAAGTTGACTGTGAGTGGGCACGCACCTTGAGGACCACGTGATCCCATTTAGTCAATGATGACCCGTGATCCCATGACTGCCAATTTTCCAAAATAAAAGGGTAATTTGCCTCTCTAGTCAAAATTCCAGAAAATCAATGGATCTTGTTTAATTCACTAAAAATCGATCTTTTGGCTAAAAAATAAAAGTAAATAGTGTGTTTTGATCAGAAAAATACGTAGAATCTGATAAAAATAGAATTAGAGTCTAATATCATGTGCAATCCAAAAATTATATGAAGTTGCCTCTCTTAATACATTAGATCATGATAAAATCCTAAAATGATGTGAAAATCAAGTATAATGAATCTTTTGGGTTATTCTGAGTAATATTAACCTATTGAGAATAAAAGGGAGAGTTAAATTTGAAAAAGGTAATTTTATGCTTATTTTAGGGTTTTATGCACATGATTATGTTTATAAACCCTAATTTGGGAAAATATGGGTTTTAATGGTTTAAATCTGAAAATGCAATTATACAACAAAGATTTGATGATCTCAAACTTGTTTTAAGATTAAAGAACCCTTAATGAGGATAATTGGAATAATTAGGGGTTTTGAGAAATAAGAAATCTATTTTAGGGTTGTTAGCCTAAAAAGGAGGTAAAGTTGGATAAAGAAATCTAAGAAACCCTAATGAAACCTAAGGGGCTTGGAAGCCTTAGAAAGTATCCTCATGTCATTAGAAAGGTGTTTTGACATCAGGTAATCTATATGTTTTAGGAATTAAGGGTTGTTTGCATTAAGGTGATTGCTTGGATAGCTTGTTGAATTTGGATTCTATTGCTCAAGAACAGGTATGTGGTTATGCTTATGGTTAAATCACTTTAGTTTCCTGGTGATTCCCAAAGTTTTATTGATTTCTTAGAATAATTGCCTGATTATCTTTTATTTCATGAAACTATAAAGTGACTATGACTATCACCATAATTATATGTGCATAACTAGCTCAGATCTTGGTCCTCCTCTGTAGCTCTATGTTGATGAGATAGATGGCCTAGTACATGGTCTACCTGTGAGGTAGGATCATCAAGTTATCACGAGTTGATGTGTTGGTCTACCCTTAGGTAGGACCATACGACTCCACAACCCTATGTATTGATCTACCTATAAGGTAGGATCATGGGGGTTAGTTGAGATCTACCATATGAGAGGTAGTATCCATGTCCACTGTAGGGACAACATAGAGGCTAGGGTATGTAAGGATTAAGTAGTCATGTTTAAAATGTAAAGTTTTCTTGTTAAACCATAATTGCTTGCAATATGTTGTTACAATTAAATGCAAGATTATTGTTTCCCCCTCATACTAGTATAATTTGTTATACTGACAGCTATTTTGTTTGTCGGTGTTTTAGGTTATCAAGAAAATGGATATTCCTTTAAAGTGACATTGATGGAATAAAGCTTAATAAAGAATTGGAGGATAGTAGTTAGATTAGTTCTTTCTTGGGTAAAGACTTCAACTTACTATATTTTGCAAGGTATGAATAGAAAAAATGTATTCCATTAAAAGTTTAGTTGTAGTAGAATTTATTAATTATTGTTGATTATTTGCAAAACCACTGATCCTATTTTGGGATAACGCCTCTGACCTCTTGGTATCCCTTAACAGGGGGCTACCGAGAGGCGGGGTCGTTACAGTCCCTAACTTTTATTCTCTATCCTAAATAAAACTAGGACAAGTAAGATTGATCTAAATAAACAATGGCATTAAACATGAATTCAGTACACTTGCATAATATTTGATTCAAATTATCATTCACATTGGTGAAGAAGTATTTGTTCAAGAAACAATGGTAGCAAACATAAATTGAACGTTATCTGATTCAAATTTTCATTCAAATTGGCCTAGAAATAGTTGTTTCATACAAATAGAGACTACATAGTTTAGCTCAAAAATTAAATAGTGCAACCAAAAAGTTATAATAGATTGAGTAGATATTTGTCCAATGTGGCATGATCCTTGGGAGAATAGACAAAAAGGGTTGTGGAGACCTGGGAAGCCTCCATAAGATGTTGCATAGCCCCAAAGAAGACAATGGATTCACTTGGTAAATAGAAGTATGTCTTTTCCTCCATGATGAAACTAAGATAGGCTTCGCGAGATAGAATTCGTACGGTGCACGGTGGTCTGACAATGAAGAACCTCTACCGGTTGCGTAATTCAGCAGAGATGATAACAGGATACAATCTAGTCTTGTTTGGAAAATTAAATTGTGGTCAGTTTGCCAAATGAAACCAGAATGCATCATGTAACCATCCCAGTTAAATTAAATAAGCGATAAAATTTCTTCTTCGTCGGCCCATGGTAAAACGTACGGCTCCTATAAGACGAAGACTACCTCAATTTTATTACTGAAAAAAGTCACGTTTCTCTATACCAGAAGTATCATTTTCCCTCTTTCGAGTGATGTAAAAGGTCATGTTGGAAGCCTAAATCTAGACACCCACATCCAACCTACTCTGGTGACCAAGCACCATGTTAACTCATTTTTTTGGATGGAAGGCTTATGTTGATCCTAGGACCTAAGATTGTTCCAAGTGTTGCATCTAACTCATCATCCCATTAAAATTGATTCATTTTGTCGAAAGTAGCTGACATAGTTTGAAAAGATATCAACGTTAGTAGTTAGTGTATTTGTTAACAAAAAGTGTGATTGAATTGAACTAGCCATTTAAGAGGACATATTTGCAATTATGAAATGGGAAACAAATAGTACAATGATTAATTTACTAGATGGACAACAAACAATAGAAACATTTACCACCAGACATAGAAGAATCAATGCCAACAACCTATAATTTGGTAAGATGTAAAATAAACAAAAAAACACAATTTAAATTACTATGTAGACAAATACTCAATATTACTAATTTATAATTGTCATTCACATTGAAAAAATGCTCTAACTCCATAATAATAGACTGTACATAGGTGACTTGAATCAAAAAACATCCAAATATAAAATAATAATCAGCTTACTAGATAATGGCTAGATACAAACATGTTAGAGTGACAACATCTCATGAGTTCTTGTGGCAATCTTGACTTTCTCCGTGAGCTGCTATATCAGTTAAAAGAAGTCAAATGATACATATGGTAGATAGAAGCTTGACTACTAGTTGATGAATCAAGTGAAGACAATAACATGATATAGTCTGATTTTGTTTAGCAATGAGACTGCATCTGGTTTTCCAAACAAAAGAAGAATACATCATGTTACCCTTTTCATTGGATCCATCAACTGGTGAAGTCAAGCATATCTCTACCATAAGGATCCTTTGACTTCTTCCTAATGTAACAACATATCATGGTGGATACCTAGGTTAACAGACCCACAATCAGTCTAAGATGACGACCAACTATTGTATTGACCCTTGTACGGTGGTGGGGAACGTATACACAGTCCCAGGTAGGACCATCCCAGTTGGCCCACTTTATGGCCTCATCGTACTTGTCCTATGAGACCACATAGAAATATTGCACTGCAACCTTGTGCTTTTGCTTAACGTCGTATTTTATCCAATCAACAAATAAAGGCAAATGTTGAACAGGGTGAGCAACCCACTCATTGCTTAGTTTTGCATCTATGGGTTGCTCAGGGTGCACATTTGGTGGGCTCTTCATGTGAAGATGGATGATGGGAGTGCAAGAAAGGCTTGCAACACTTTCACAAAACTTTGTCCATTACATATTTTTCTATCTTGGAACACGACATCAACATCTAGAAAATAAAATGTTCAACATAATTGATAAATACAAGTTTACGCACATAATGATCATAAAAAACTAATGATGAAACTAGTTAACACAAACCATGAATTATTTTAAAAGAAAACTTAAATATATAGGCAGTGTATTTGACATCAACTTCAACATGTACTAGTTCATAATCATTGTAATAAGTACATTTTGAAATGCATAAAAACATCAAGACTACGTCCTAAAGTTGGTGAGCAATTTTTACTAGGGATTCTTACAACTTCATCCATTGCATTCACCACCTACTCCTACAACTTCATCATTGATGTTTTCAACATTGTTCATGTGTAATGAAACTCCTGGGGGGTAAGTGTGACGAGCCATGACAAAGTTACATGGAATCACATGTTGCACGTCTACTAAGGGCTGAATAAATTTCCCAAAAAGAAACAACTTTGTCTAATAAAATCTCTCCTGAGGTTGTTCCATCAAGTTTTCACCTTATTCAAAGATATTTAAGGCACCCCCATTATGTTTCGAAAGTCACACAATGTCTTCCTCCAAGCCTCTCTAATATATACTCCATTGACGTGTCTCCCCATATCATATCGGTTTCTCATTGCGTCAAGTAACATTTGATCGTTCTTCCTACACCATATACCATATGGCCTCGAGCCTTGCCAACCATAGTATAAATTTGTATGTAATATATTGCAATCATAAGGGTGCATTTTCCAAATATGTGAATACAATATGATCATTCAAATATGAAGACACAATGTGCAAACACCATACAATAATTCAACAACATTACAAACGATAAGTCAAACACTAAAATAGAAAAATTCAGCAAGCTTATAATATAACTTTAACAACAATCAAATTTGTGGGTCCGAGTGCAAGAATTAAATATCGTCCATCTATATATAACCTTGCCATTCAAGCTTATGGAGTCATTGGAGGTGAAGGAATGTCCAAAAGAAGACTATAAGTTTCATCCAACTTGTTAACATTTATTTCTAGCAATTAAACGAGAAATTCTTTCTTGGAATACAATTGCTAAATTAAACTAGAAATGCTATCACGCAATACATCACCCTCCCGAGCATCAGTCCAAGTTGTTTGCTGGAGGGAGCTTAAGTTGAACCCATTGTCTGGGAGGTTAGTTGGTGAACTTTCTTCTACAAATTCATCACCATCATTTTGGCATCATATACAATTGTGTATAATACAACATGAAAATATTAGGTGATACTATGAATCCATGAGATACATGCCTTTTCTTAGATAAGAATACCTCCTCTTCAACACAATGGTGCTTTTTCAATAATATTACATAATTGTGCATGTTGGTGGTTGAACATATCCTTCTTGTTGTTGTATGCATGTCTATTTCCCTGATACTCATCTATATGGTAAGTTGTGTTGTGATATGGTGCAAGGAAATGACAGGTTTTGGTGTAGCCTGCATCAACCAGGTAATCCTTTCTAGTGGGTACTTTGAAATTTCCTATGGTTGTGGCTGGTTGTAGGATCCTCTGCTCTACTGAAGAGCCCTCCCACCCCGTCAGGACATACATAAACTCCATGGAAAAGTATACTACAACCATGACAATCAGTGAGATAAACCCTTTTTATATTTTTATAATGGTTTTGCCTATCAATTTTCACCAAAATTGGTATGTGTGTCCCGTCAATTGTCCCAATGGCATCCTAAAACAAGGAAGTATAGGGTTTAGCTTACAAAATAAATGTTGGTATGCATTACAATTTTTGGTGATAAATATTACCGTGAAGTAAGGGTAGAACCTTGGGATCTCCAAGATGTGATGGTGTGGCATTGTGGATGTGGTTGCATCACAAAATATTCTTGACACAAGGCACACACCCCTCCAAAACTTCATTGAACTTTCTACTTATGGTCTCACCACAGTGAATGTAGTCCTCAGACAAAACACGATTGGTATGGCCATGGTCAATCATATTTAGAAAGTAGCATACGACCTCGACTGATGAAACACCTCTACTACTATGTAATATCCCATGACTCTCAAGCTTGTCCACAAGGGCTAAAATAGTCTACAAATGCATTCAGTATAGGTCATATGTCCTCTATTCATGCTCATGTATGATTTCTAAAACCTTTTGGTGCCCACTCTTAATGATAACTGATCTAGGTATTGAATGTTGTATGTCGTCATCACTAGGATTTCCAGGATGGCGGTCTCTATTCAGTCAGGTATTTCGACATCAATGTGATTTGATGGCCCATACAAGATATCCAAAATTTGTGTAACTAGTTCTGGTGTACATGTATGGTCACTAGAAGCCATGATGCCTATAATTAAAATATTGAAAACAAGATTAAGATAGGATGAAAGAGGGTTCATAAACAAAACTACTTCAAAAGTAGATAGGAAAATAAAATTGAAGTGTTTTCTATGGAAGTAAATATTACAATAATATTCAAATTTACCCAATATTTCCAAACTTAACAACTAATGCAACAAACATCTAACCAGGATATTGAAAATTATTTCAAAAGCGGCAAGAGTTTATGGAATTGTAGCATGGAAGAGTTTTCCTATGATGCATGACCTATGCTAGTCCCGCTTGTGTCAACATCATCACTGCTAGTATGTCACATGGATGGAATACTTGATGTGTTGCTGAAAGGCCAAGGGGGGACTACAAAGAAAATCCATGAGATGACACAAAAGAGGGGGGCATGAAAGGTGGCGGCGTTGCGGTAACGACCCGCACTTTTGAGTGTCTAAAAGACCTTAAAGTCACAAATTGTCACTCATAAAATCCAGGATCAGATTCAAGAAATAATACATAATAGTAAACAATTTCCATTAATGAACAAATATTTACATGTTTACATAAAAAGCTCCTCTAAGGAGTTGCATAACTTTTAAACATAATCAACTTTTACATGTGTGAAGATAAAACATTAAGACTAAACCTTCATGATTAAATTGTAGCGTCTTCAACATCTTTATCTGTACCCTCATGTACATGAACTAAGTATATCTAATACCTAAAATGCCGACAAAAAAATGTGTGGTCAGTATATTGCTATACTGGTACATATATTCAAACAATAATCACAAGTAACATATAAGCAAAAATCTTTATATTGCATTTAAGAACATAAACTTATTTTCATATTCTAACCCATATCCGGTCTACTACCTCATGTATAATCATTGTCCCTCTGGGGCTCATGTGTATTACCCTTAAGATCAGTCTAACCCAGGGTTCAGAATATAGTTATTTACTTTACATGATACTCATAGGAACTTTATAATTTGTAAGAACTAAATAAACAAGCAAGTAGTTTATTTGTCATTCAATCTCATTGAGAAACATCAGAAATCTTGAAATTCAATCCATGTATTCATAAACGTAACCACATACCTTATGCCATCACAGAAACCATGTAGAACATCATATACTTTAAGAATTTTTTCAAACATCCAAGCAACAAAGCATGCAATCAACATGTATCTGAAACAAAGCATACTACATATGTGTCACCACATATTAATATTACATTATTCAAATTTATATGTGCTCCTAAATTAGGGTTTAGGACTATCTCATGTTTGGACTATAAGTTAGGTTTACAAACTCTAATTCCATCATATCGTGGTTTCTAAGATTACAAATTCAGTTATGCATATTAGGTGAAACCCTAATCGTCAACTTAAGCATATTATACTACTCATGATACCTAGATCACATTACTAAAATTAAGATCATAGCAAGATGTCCATGTTGGTTGTAAAACCCTAAATAGCATGCATAGGATTACTAATCTCAAATCGTCCATTACCCATCAATATCAAGGATTTCATTATTATACATAGTAAGATCAGGTGTTAACTTAGTGTGAATGAATCTATTCAATTAAGCATCAAACTTAGGAAAATTTAGATTCTCCCTTCTATTAATCACATCTAAATATGTATTGTATATATTCTTGGAACAAAAACGCATATTTAGACTATGATTATATTTTCTTTCGATTCCTCTCATTTTTCTGAGAAACTTGGCATATAGTTTTACTATCATGGGAGCTATCATTAATTAACTACAATTATAGAAAAAATAACTATTATGGACCAATAAAAAAAGTGCCACATCATCTTTATATTCTATTATTCACTTACCAGAATTTGGATGGGAGAAGTCTTAGTTGCCCCCAGGGCTTGATCGTGTGAGTCGGGATAAAAGAGTCATTTGACTTTGTATTCTCCCCTTTCCCCAGCTAGGGTGACTCCTTCCCGTTCATGGCTCCGATGCACGCCTGTACATACCCCGACGACCTCCCTACCTCAGACACACGGTGTTTCATCTCCTTGTTATAGCGCACTAAACCTCCCCAAGATTGAGGGCATCGTTTCCCTAGCTTATTCCTTGTCACCGTACTGCTAAAACCATTCTTGACATCTGCATCATGCTTGGAAGAGCCAGAGTGACATCCATGACTCCATGAGTAGTACAACTCCAGAGTCTCACCTCTAGGCTTCCCTCTCTTTGACGTACTCCTATTCTCAGCCCTGTTTACTCATCCACAACAGGATGCCCCACCTTCTTTCTCTAATCCTGACCTTGGGGAACTCCACGATCATTGGGAAGGTTTTCCCTACCATTGTCGGAGATCGGAACCATGTCTCCTGTGGTGTTGTGACTATAAAAGTCGAAATATATGAGTATTCATGGATCTCCCTCGAGTTCCAGGTCTGATGCCCCAACGTAGGGTCATCCAAGTAGTCAGCAAGGAGAGCCCGATGTGGGAACCTAGTAGAGTCGTCGTTGTGGGAGACAGAGGGACGAGCCTACCATAGGGCATCCTCCCATGGAGATGGCTCACGAAGCATCCCAGCAGCCTTCGGTCAGGACTTTGCAAGACGCCTATATGATTTCAAGAAACTATGGTAGGAGGATGGATCTCCTTCACAGTGTTGTGCAGTGGGGAATTAGACGAAAAGGGAGTGGGTAGGAGTCGAGTTCCTGCAGGGTACCTTCACCTGTTGTTTACTACGCTCAGAGTTCAAGGTATGGGGTTATCGATGTCCTAAATAGGTATGAAGAACTATGTTCTGCTCTTCTTGGAGGCAAGGACCCCTCCCATGTCCTTCTATATAGGAGGTGGACCTTTAGGGTTCCGGGGTAAGATAGGCATGGGTGGCAGGTTTAGGCTTGCTCACGTTTTGTATTGCGGGGTATAAAAAGACTCATGGAAAGTAGAGTCCCCTCCCTCATATATTCATCGGTGAGGGAGATAGTTTTGGGTTGAACTCTACTAATATGGAAAGGTTCCTAATTCACATTGGACTCCTCTTTTCGTGTTTCCCTTATCCCTTTATCTCATGTGTACAAGAAATAAAAATTACTCTCTTTACCTCTCTTAACCTCTCTTTGCATACAAGTTAGATTCTACTAGGTAAGTCGTCATGTTTTAGGAAGTAATTAATTGTATTCCTATTTATCTTAGATCTTATTCCATAATGCAAAGCCCATGAGGAGTAACTACCATATAATTTTAGTTCTTTGATAAAAATCCACTAAAGGATTCATATTAGTATATGAAACTTTATTAAGTTATAAAGTCTAGATCATATCATTATCTCTCCGCATGGAATTATTGGAAAGCCCTTTATAAACCAAAACTTGTTCCTTTAAACAATTAAACAATCTCATGGAATAACCTCAATATCCAAAAGCATATCTCAGGGACCCATATGTAAACTCTGACTAACACTGGGCTGAAGCAAGTCCCTAAGGCCCACGAATCACCTCTTGGGCCTTCCAAAGGTTCCATGAGACCAATTACATTTCTAATTACCAAACATAATCCTTTGGTAATCATCACATCTTATATAAGCCTGATATGATTACATATGCCCAACACACTTTATTTCTTTAACTTTATCATTCAATCTAATGCTAGGATCTGGAATCATCAACCAAGATCACTCCAAACACTTCATTGTCCTTAATTCATTTAGGCTTGAAATCCATGAATTTCAAGGATGTAACATTCACCAATCCTTGAAAGGAATTTTGTCCTCAAAATACAGGCCTACTAATCCTAGGTGAATGATACTCACATTATCTCAAAACTTAGGGTTAGCACCCCACTTAGGTATCTTGAAAGACTTTTTCATAGTATATCAATTTTTGTTTTATTACTAATATTGGCACCTAAATCTAAATTCAAGTATATCCACATCTCTAGTTTATGCATATTATCATCACTTGATGATTTCCCTCTCGTTGGTGATTTCATTATTAGTTGGTGATTTCTCTTTTCACTTAGGTTTCCAACCTATTATTCATTACTTTTAACACAAGGGTGAGGTAACACCTCTAACCCTAGGTCATGTTGTTACATATTCATCTTAAGACATTTATTCTCAATTTTAAGCATAATGTGTGTCTATCCAATCTCCCTCCCTCATAATGAGATTAAATAAGCATTTGGCTGCATCCCAAACACAAAATTCATTTCATTCCAAGAGCAGAGTAGTACATCCACACATTACCTTTCAATTTCACATATTAAGTTGAATCATACTCTATGTGACTTTAAACTTACTTGTTCTTAATTTCATAGCATTCTTGTATTCTATGGAGTCAAGTGTCCCTTTCCTTACTCTTAAGTTAGAGAACAACTTCTCTCAAGTTTTTGTGACTTCCTTATATCTTTTATATCTGCATCACGTGTATCATTATGAGCCTTAGCCAAATCCTTGGGGTCTCTAGGGGTATAGGTACTCTTTTGGAGTGATCTCATCATTATGAATCAAGGGAGTGTCTTTACATTCACCCTGCTGGGCCACATGAACATCAGGGATGTGGACAACCTCTTGAGACATGGGCCTAGGGAAAACCAATTGTTACCTCCCGACCACTTGGTCATGTGCATTCATGGCTTATCAACTCCCAACCCATCGGTCCTATGTACCCTCAATACACCCTACATGACTCTAGTATTGCATTAGGTCTCTACCCTCCCTAAGGGTTTTTGTTGAGATGTCAAATATTTTAAGCACATTATTCTCTTATATAATTCTTTAACCTGGATTGCCATCACCTCTCACTTTTGAGTAGACATTGTGCAGTGTCGTCCCAACATTCAGCTCAGGCCACCTTCCCTCTAGGGCTTGGTGCCATGTTAGTCTTCCCTCCTGGGCTTGACCTTCTGTGATCTTCCCCTCCAGGGGCTTGATCCTAAACAACTGCACTGTGTACTTAGGCCACCTTCCCTCCTAGGCTTGGCACCACTCTGGTCTTCCCTCCTGGGCTTGACCTTTTCATGACCTTCCCTCCTAGGCTTGATCGTCCACTTAGGCCACCTTCCCTCCTGGGCTTGGTGCCTCATTGGACTTCCCTCCGGGGCTTGACCATTTCATGACCTTACCTCCTGGGCTTGGTGCCTTACTGGTCTTTCCAATCCTATGCTTGACCACTTGTTATGTAGAAATGGCATCCTTGGGTTCAAAGAATGTAAGTGCTTTTATCTTTATATCTTTAACTCTTCACCCCTGTAGGTGAGCTCAACACTGAAATACATTTATTCACTTACCTTTTAAGGGAAGGTCCTAGCCTAGTGTGCCTTCTTGGCTCGTAGGAGGGGGTTAGGTCATCTAGCCTCAACCTGATCCTAAGATCTAGGTTTTTCCTCCCTCATAGGTCATCTTCCCACTCTTTGGGTTGACCCATTCTAGGTTGGCACACTAACCCTAAAGGTTTCATAGATATTCTCCTTTTTTTCTTTTTCTAATAATTAGCCATAACTTGTATTATTATAACATATCAACCCATGCTTGCTCAATGTCTTAGGATACCCCCTCATGGTCTCTCTCTATTTAGTAAACTTGGGTCACCTTCCCCTCCAGGGGCTTGTTGCTACATCGGCCTTCCCCTCTAGGGGCTTGGCCACCATCACTAAACTTCTAGAGACAACATAAGGGGTTTGAGTAGGTTATACTCAACCTTTCATTTTCATTTGTGTGTATATATATATATATGTATGTATATATATATATATGTATATAACTATTGGGTGCATAAATTTCTTAAGACATCCTACTTAAGTTTTATGCTTCTCGTGCACACATGCATGGTAGATTAGGTTACCTAAACCCATCCCTTTATCTTTCTTATTCCTAATTTCAAGTTTCACATGGATGGTGTCCCATACCACCACACCATGCTCATTATTTAAGATTAAAGTTTTATGGTTAGGGTTAGGGTTAGGGACGATACTCTGCCTCTTAGAGTTGTCATATCCCTAGACCCACTAAAGTTTTCACAACCCTAAACCAAGTCCTTTCTCTATGAAAGGGCTTACACATACATGTATCTCTCTAATGTCTATCCTCTCTAGAGGGACTTACACGAAAGGTTATATCTTTTCACATTTTACTTCTCTAACTAATAATTTCTTTTCAAGGCTTTTTAAGCAAAGAGATGAGAAGTAGATGAAAATGTGAGATGAGGAACTTAATTTTTCTCTTAAAATTTCTAAGGATAATTTGAAATTATAAACTATTAAGTATTAGTTGATGAATCTGGGCTCTGATACCAAATGTAACAACCCACACTTTTGAGTGTCTAAAAGACCTTAAAGTTGCAAATCGTCACTCATAAATTCCAGGATCAGATTCAAGAAATAATACAGAATAGTAAACAATTTTCATTAATGAAAAAATATCTACATGTTTACATAAAAAGCTCCTCTAAGGAATTACATGGCTTTTAAATAGAACTAACGTTTACATGTGTGAAGATAAACCATTAAGACTAAACCTTCATAATTAAACTGTAGTGTCTTCAACATCTTTATTTGTACCCTCATGTCCATAAACTAAGTATATCTGATACCTAAAACGCCAACAAACAAATACACGGTCAGTATATTGCTATACGGGTACATAGATTCAAACAATATTCACAAGTAACATATAAGAAAACATCGTTATCTTGCATATAAGAACATAAACTTGTTTTCATATTCTAACCCATATCTGGTCTACTACCTACGGTGTAATCACTATCTCTGGGGGGCTCGTGTGCATTACCCTTAAGATCAGTCTAACCTAGGGTTCATAATATAGTTATTTACTTTACATGATACTCATAGGAACTTTATAATTTGCAAGAACTAAATAAACAAGCAAGCTATTTATTTGTCATTCAATCTCATTGAGAAACATCGGCAATCATAAAATTTGATCCATGTATTCATAAGTGTAACCACGTACCTTATGTCATCACAGAAACCATGCAGAACATCATATACTTTAAGAATGTTTCCAAACATCCAAGCGACAAAGCATGTAATCAACAAGTATCTGAAACAAAGCATACTACATATGTGTCACCACATATTCATATTACATTATTCAGATCTAGATGCGCTCCTAAACTAGGGTTTAGGACTATCTCATATTTGGACTATAAGTTAGGGTTACAAACCCTAATTCCATCATATCATGGTTTCTAAGATTACAAATTTAGTTATGCATATAAGGTGAAACCCTAATCGTCAACTTAAGCATATTAGACTACTGATGATACCGAGATTACATTACTAACATTAAGATCATAGCAAGATGTCCATGTTGGTTGTAAAACCCTAAATAGCATGCAAATGATTACTAATCTCAAATCGTCCATTACCCATCATTATCAAGGATTTCACTATTATACATAGTAAGATCAGGTGTTAACTTAGCGTGAATGAATCTATTCAATTAAGCATCAGACTTAGGCAAATCTAGATTCTCCTTTCTATTAATCACATCTAAACATGTATTGTATATACTCTTGGAACAAAAAAGCATATTTAGACTCTAATTATATTTTCTTTGGATTCCTCTCATTTTTCTGAGCAACTTGGTATATAGTTTTACTATCATCGGAGCTACCATTAATTAACTACAATTATAGAAAAAATAACTATTCTGGACCAATAAAAAAAAAAGCACCACATCATTTTTATATTCTATTATTCACTTACCGGAATTTGGACGGGAGAAGTCCTAGTTATCCCTGGGGCTTGATCCTATTAGTCGGGATAAAAGAGTCATTTGACGCTGTATTCTCCCCTTTCCCCAACTAGGGCGACTCCTACCCGTTCATGGCTCCGACACATGCCTATGTGTACCCCGACAGCCTCCCTGCTGTAGCGCACTGAGCCTCCCCAAGGTTGAGGGTGTAGTTTCCCCAGCTTCTTCCTTGCCACCGTACTGCTGAAACCATTCTTGGCGTCTGCATCATGCTCGAAAGAGTCAGAGTGACATCCATGACTCCATGAGTAGTACAGCTCCAGAGTTTCACCTCTAGGCTTCCCTCTCTCTGATGTACTCCTGTTCTCGGCCCTATTTACTCGTCCACAGTAGGATGCCCCACCTACTTTCTCTACTCCCAAACTCGGCGAACTCCAGGGTCATCGAGAAGGTTTTCTCTGCCATCTCCGAAGGTCGGAACCATGTCTCCTATGGTGTTGTGACTATAAAAGTCAAAAGATAGGAGTATTCACAGATCTCCCTCAAGTTCTAGGTTCGATGCCCCAATGCAGGGTCATCCAAGCAGTCGTCAAGGAGAGTCTGACGTGGGCACCTAGGAGAGTCGTCGTTGTGGGAGATAGAGGGATGAGCCTGCCATAGGGCATCCTCCCATGGAGATGGATACTAGGAGGATGCCCCACCTACTTTCTCTACTCCCAACCTCGGCGAACTCCAGGGTCATCGAGAAGGTTTTCCCTGCCATCTCCGAAGGTCGGAACCATGTCTCCTGTGGTGTTGTGACTATAAAAGTCAAGAGATAGGAGTATTCACAGATCTCCCTCAAGTTCTAGGTTTGATGCCCCAATGCAGGGTCATCCAAGCAGTCGTCGAGGAGAGTCTGACGTGGGCACCTAGGAGAGTCGTCGTTGTGGGAGACAGAGGGATGAGCCTGCCATAGGGCATCCTCCCATGGACATGGCTCACGAAGCAACCCAACGGCCTTGGATCAGGACTTCACAAGATGCCTATATGCTCTCCAGAAACTATGGCAAGAGGATGGCTCTCCTTCACAGTGTTGTGTAGTGGGGAATTAGACGAAAAGGTTGTGGGTAGCAGTCGAGTTCCTACGGGGTACTTTCATCTGTTGTTTACTGCACTCAGAGTTCATGGTCTGGGTTATCGATGTCCTAAAGAGGTATGAAGAACTCGGTTCTACTCTTCTTGGAGGCAAGGACCCCTCCCATGTCCTTTTATATAGTAGGTGGACCTTTATGATTCTAGGGTAAGATAGGCACGGGTGGCAGGTTTAGGCTTGCTCCCATTTTGAATTGTGGGGTATAAAAAGACTCATGGATAGTAGAGTCCCCTCCCTCATATATTCACCGATGAGGGATATAGTTTTGGGTTGAACTCTAGTAATATGGAAAGGTTCCTAATTCACATTGGACTCCTCTTTTCATGTTTCCTTTACCCCTTTCTCTCATGTGTACAAGAAATACACATTACTCTATTTACCTCTCGTAACCTCTCTTTTCATACAAGTAAGATTCTACTAGGTAAGCCATCATGTTTTAGGAAGTAATTAATTGTATTCCTATTTATCTTAGATATTATTCCACAATGCAAAGCCCATGAGGAGTAACTACCATATAATGTTAGTGCTTTGATAAAAAATCCACTAAAGGATTCATATTAGTATATGGCACTTTATTAATTAATAAAGTCTAGATCATATCATTATCTCTCTGTGTGGAATTATTGGAAAGTCCTTTATAAACCAAAATTTGTTCCTTTACAAAATTAAACAATATCATGGAATAACCTCAATATCCAAAAGCATATCTCAGGGACCCATATGTAAACTATGAATAACATTGGGCTGAAGCAAGTCCCTAAGGCCCACGAATCACCTCTCGGGCCTTCTAAAGGTTCCATGAGCCCAATTACATTTCTAATTACCAAACATAATTCTTTGGTAATCATCACATCTTATATAAGCCTGATATGATTACCTATGCCCTACGCATTTTATTTCTTTAACTTGACCATTCAATATAATGCTAGGATCTGGAATCATCAACCAAGATCCCTCCAAACACTTTGTTGTCCTTAATTCATTTAGGCTTGAAATCTATGAATTTCAAGGATGTAACAGTTGCATTTGCTCCATGGGACCTTTCTCAAAGGTTTTGCAACCATATCTTAACTTTCTATGTGGTGTATCGTAGGCTAAGGTAGATATTTCTATTGGATGACTCCTTTAAGGAATTAACAAGAGTTGTAAAAATAGGGGTGGGGGCATTTCGGAAACTTTTATGGAAATGCTGCCAAATCATTGCAAACTCCTCCTTTTCAATGGCTTGTGTGGCCACTCCAGTTCTTAACTCGTGCACCTTTGCATACACCTTCATATATTTGGATACCACATCGCTAGTTACGTACAACGATGATATGTCATTGACGCTCACTTCCTGCTCCTATCGCTAGGAGGAGTCCTCACCCCAACACCTTGGTTATCCATTTCAGCATTGTCTCCCTCACTCTGGGTGCCAAAATAGTCCATGTATTCTTCAACTCCGGTGCTATCTACATTGACGGGAGTATCAGATGCATCTAAGTCGATAACAACATCAACCTTGGAGGTGACATCAGAAAGCAGTTGTCTATCCACTGAAGACATTACATAGTGGCCTTTAGCAATCTTCCTCCCATCAACTCAATGTCTTGGTAATGGTAGAAGGGTAAGCTAATCAATATTGATAGATCCTTGTTTCCCTATTGTCAAACACTTTCAATTAGGAGGTTATATTTAAATGCAACACATGAATGTTATGTGGGTGTATTATTCTACATACCATAAGTGTCTCCCTACACTACAGGGTGTCAGGCACTATGGGCTTGTTCCTGGTCTCATCCCTACTCTTGTTGGTGACAAGCTTCAACTTTGCTAATTCTTTCCTCAGGTTCCTCCACTAAGTTTTGACCTATCCCAATGTACAATCCAGCCTCCCCATCCTATTTTTCCAATTACAAAGTGTTTCTCTCCAAGCCTCCCTGGTAATTTGCCCATCTATACACCTACCTATGTCATATTGCCTCCTCAACACTGCAACGAGAGCCTCATCAGACTCCCTCAACCATACAATATAGAGCTTGGGGTTTGTAGAAGACATACTAGCAATGGTGTTGCACTAGATAATGATATTGAGTGTGTTTAAATGAAACCTTAGTTAGCCATAAATGTTAATGTAATCCACATAATACTGACAATTCATAACATCTCACCTTTGTCAACCTAGGGGTTAATGAAAATTGAGTTTATTTTAAACCATTGTCAACCTATTCAGGCACAAGCAAAAACATCCACTATAAAACAAGAGATGCATAAAGTACAGTCCTAAGTACAATTAATTAGGTATAAATACAATGACATCTTGAATGAGATACATTGGCTTTCCCTTATTATGGGTTGGAAAATGAAGACTCTATTGTTTGGTGGAAGAGTGGAATTGGTCTGCTCAACCCTACTAGCTCTGAATAAATTTTGGTCAGCTACATTTCCAGGAGATACCTACTGTACATATAATGTTGATCGGGCAACTAGTGGCTCTAGGAGGTGGAGACAAGTTGTGAGAATAAGAGGTGAGATGAAACCTCTAGATTGTTTTAACATTGATGATGGAAGTAATCTGTTCTTTTGGAAGGACATGTGGGTTCTTGGGGGTTTTCTTTTGTCTAATTGCATTGGTTTAGATAATATCATCAACCTAGGTGGAGGCTAGAATGTCAAACTATAAATTTCATATATAAAAATAATTGGGTGATTCCTAATAAAAAAAGTTTAAATAACTTCATCAAGTTTACTAAACTTTTATGTGTTAATTCTATAATATAGATGAGATACTCCTTATGAATATAAACATAATCAAGGTCAAGGATAGGTAGGAGATTGCTAGGGAGCATCAACCTTCATACGATTTGGCAATTTATCTCTAGAGAAATAACATTCATCAAATTGGACCTTTGATAGATTGAACGTAATTTTTGATAACAAATTATTCATAACAAAATACATGCAAGACCAATTTCTTGTTATTCATACTTTAGACATGAGGTATGTATAATTGAACCATGAATCAATCATGAAATGATTAATGAGTACCACTTACACATAATTAGGGTTCAAACACATGATTAATGAGTATCACTTACACATATTTGGGTTCAAACACATGCATATCAAGTTGGTTGATTATAAACTAGGGTCTAGTCCCACTACGCATGTGATCTAAATTAGGGTTCAAACATGACTTACATTAATTCATGCATATAAATTCTCATTAAGGTTCAAATAAATCTCTGAGCCAGAAAGCCTCCTATCTAAGGAATTAGGGTTGCTAGAGCATAAGGTACAAATGTTGGTATGTTACGGGTAGGTTGGTAGGAAAGTATGCTATAGACTTTCTTGTTTTGCTTGTCATAAAGAAGAATCCAAACATGTTGCACAAAAAGTGAGCATGCCATTCATGCTATATATAATTATATAGACCTTTCTCCGCAAAATGATATTGAATTTCCAACTTGAGATTGACCTATGCCTATATTTGATATGCAGTGATAAATTAAGAGATATACTTTCTTTTAATAATAAGATAAAAATAAATGTGAATTGTACAATATTAAATAGGTATAATTCATACATAAAGTCACCTACTTAACAAAAGGTATAAGCTAGACAAATTTTTATAAAAAGGTAGGCATGTCACATATATATAGATATGCCTCAAAATCATTTTTGACAACATGATTATTGAACTTTAATCATCAACAAGAATTCAGAAATTATTGATTTATTCCCCTATTTGAGATATAGATTGTTCAACAACCACAGCCACAGAAACAACAATATCAACAACTACAACCATAGAAACAACAATATCAACAACCACAACCTAAGCTTTGTATACCACAACCACAAAATGTATCAACAACATTTTTTAATTTCAGAGCACCCTAAACATTTTGAAACTAAGGATGTATGATCAATTTATATGAGCCAAGAGAATAACTTGCTCGAACCAATTTCCAAAGAATAACTATTGACATTTTGAATATTAAATGGGACCACATTTGTAAACCTACGAAGGAAGCTTGCCTTGGGGTGAGGAAGGTGAAAGACATTAATAAACATGGCATTATATCTAATTCTTGGAATGTGGCTGCCAAGAAGTATAGCATATTTGTTAAATGGCTAAATGAATGGTATTTACTTAGAGACACCTATTGTACATATAATGTTGATCGGGAAACCAGTGGCTCTAGGATGTGGAGACAAGTTATGAGAATAAGAGAGGAGCTTAAACCTCTTGGTTGTGTTAACATTGGTAATGGAAGTAATTTGTTCTTTTGGAAGGACCAGCGGATTCCTAGAGGGTTTATTTTGTCTGAATGCATTGGTTTGGATAATATCATCAAGCTAGGTAGAGGCCAGAATGTCAAACTAGAAATTTTCATATCTGACAATATATAGATGAGATGCTCCTTATGAATAAAAACATCATCAAGATCAAGGATGGGTAGGAGATTGATAGGGAGCATCATCCTTCATAGGTTGGGAAATTTAGCTCTGGAGAAATAACATTCCTCCAAAGTGTATCTTTCACAAACTGGAGGCTATTTTTGATTAGACTCACAATTCAGTATGTTCTCTAGAAAATAGGTTTTGCTATTGTTTCTTGTTGTATTCTGTGTGAGTAGGGCTGTCAAACTTCCAAACATTTATTCTCTTTAAAGTGGTTGTTCTCAGGGGTTCTAGGAGAAGTTAGATGGTTACTAAATAATTATGGATACCAAATAATTTATGGTTACTAACTAGATAGGGTTAATAAATAATTAGGATTTATGATCCAAATTGAATAAAAAAACTACTACATCACATCAAACCAATTTCAATTTAAAAAATATGATGGTATATGATATGATATTGTCAGTAATATAATGCATGTCATTTTAAAAACATAAATGTGATATGATATTTTATAAAAATACTGATAAAAAATCCATTCTTATCATGTACAATAGTATAATTCATGTCATTATTAGTATGACTGTCGATCCCGACTTTAGTGATTGGCTTCTATTTTACATGTTAAATATCATCATTCTTATTCATATTTATTGCATAGTTCTTATTTTATAAAAATGTAACTATTATTGTCATGTGGATTACAATTTGTTCAACTTAGGCCTGATAAGATTAGGGCATGTGGTTATTCCCAACAAACTAGTACAGTCACGTGGATCAGGGTGTGTCCAAATTAGGGTTGATAATATTTTGGCATGTCGCTATTCCCTCACCAAATTAGACCTGCTCAGATCAGGGCATGTGATTACTCCCTCCTCACATATAGGCATGATATAACTATCAACTAAATTGTTCATGACAATATTAGGTCTTATCCATATTTGTATGGGTTATTTCAGACCCGTGCGTGGTTTCCTGTTTATATATTTCAGGTTGTACCCCATTAGGAAGGATAGAAACATAACAAATTTTTACTGCATAAATACAAAATTTTTGGAAACAAGCATAAATTTCTATTAGGGATAAATATACTGGTCTACATGGATATTGTTGTAATGATCACATTAGGTGTGATCCATACATCACAGTAAAGAGGATGAAAAATCCAAATGTGATACCCTAATAGTGTTATGCAATCATACACTCCATTATTGATCATCAATAGTATAGTGATATTTGTTATTTACATATTGACTACATTAGGTTTAATGTAAATGTGCCTGTTGTGTCATGTTAAAATTTTATTATAGAACTATCCATTTATAATTCACATTAGGGTGTTTATGCTATGAGGAAGGATAGATATTGAATAGTATTTCTACTATATAAACACGAAATTTATGGAAATAACCATATAGTTATGTTAGGGATAAATATCCTGGTCTACATGGATATTGTTGTAATGACCACATTAGGTGTGATCCATATATCACAGTAAGGAGGACGAAAAATACAAATGTGCTATCCTAATATTGTGTTATACAATCATAAACTCAATCAAATCAGAGCATTTTCTATAACCATGGTAACATAAAATTCATAACACAACCATCTAATCTATCATTAAAAGTACACAACATTTTTACTTATACAACAACACACACTGATTTTTTTCTAAATTACAATAACAAATTGTGCAAGGGAAATGCAAGGTCGGGTAGGAGTTCGAAAAAGAATGGTGACACAAATACTGGATAGTGGAGAAGGTAGAACCACAACCATTGGAGAAGAACCATCAATATCAACAACCCACGATCCCACCATGAATAATTAGAGAAGCAAGATAGAATAGAAGAGGGAAATGATTAGTATAACAATTGAATGAAAATAATAATGAAACGAGCAAATTGTTGCTCACCTCTTCACAAACGAACGTAACTCAAAATAAGAGGGATCAACAATAACAGTATGTGCGAAAACTTGGTGGAGGATGAGCAGCTGGAGGGGGACGAGCTCAAGCAACAAATGCACCAATATTGTCGTTGGGCAGCCCTTGTCCTACCTAGAATTTCTGTTGGCCCTGTTCGTCGACAAGATAGCGCAATGCCTTTGCAGACAGGATAGGCGGGGCAATAGAGGGGAAGAAGGGGTCAATGGCTCAACTTCGGGCGTGCCAAAGGAAAGGACAGGGCAAGGGCATAGCAGACGAACCTTGCTTTTTAAAGAATAGATGTCCTTGTAGCCCGACGGTGGCAGAACAAATTGATTCTCTTGACCATGAGCTAGAAGAGATAGCTTCCATTGTAGCAGTCTTCGAAAAGAATCACCAATCTACTTCATTGAGGCACATCGGCGATCTATGCGGGAGGAGAAGACGACAGAGGGAGAAAGAGGGGTGAGAGTTGAGGGGTCGAGGGAAAGGGAGAGGGGCGAGAGTCGTGGGGTCGAGGGAGAAGAGGAAGGAGTCGCGATTTGTAAACCTATCCCGGACCAGGATTTGTAATTCTGCCTCCACCGGGACCGAGTTGGTTTGGATTTAAGGATAACGAAATCCCAAAACATAGGTGTTTTGGGATCGGGAACCAAACAACTATCTACGTCAAACCAGAACGGATTTTGCTGACATGGCGGTAAATGACACACCTAAACCCAGACTGGGTCGTGGACCAAACATGGGCTAAGAGACTAGCACGAGACATGTGAGCACATGTTCTTCCGACCAACCTGCTACAGTGGACTAAAGGCCTGAGGTAATCATGATTTGGTAAGGTGAAACATCAGGTGCTAGTGCAGCAAAGGTAAAAACATAGCATCGACAACTTCGAGAAAATCATGTTTCTTGTTTGGGACAGATTGTGCACGGGCAACGTAGCTCCCAAACGCTTGAAAGGACACGAACTTGTGAGGAAAACGTCAAAAGTTAAAGTATCAGCCAATTATTTTCAGTACTTGGTTTCGTGAAAAAGACTAGGTCGACACCACTGCTTGGCATTCTTCGGAAACGTTTGCACTGAAGTATGAATGGAGGTCAACCTCCGGTCGGCTGAGGGCTCTGGGTTTACTACTAAGAAAAGGACGTGGCGCCAGACGCAAGATAAAGAGTGCTGGACGAATACAAAGTATTCCTGTAGGAGAACGATGTTCTAGCTATAGCATTCATTAAATTCTTTCTCAGGCAAGCTAGCTTTCGTCTTAATTTCAACGAACGGATAACAATTTTGGAACAACAGGAGCATGCATTCAGGGGTGATTAGGTGGGGCGAGAACGTCAATGCATGTGATCTGATCCCGCCTTTTATCACCCATAATTGCACCTCTCTGTAGCAGGTTGGCCCTACATATAACATGGCTGGCTGTTGTAGTATAGAATGAAATAATGAAAAAATCATGCGATTCTTTGTGTCATGAGGGGTATTAGCTTTAATTTGAGATTGGATTGTATATCATTCTCTTCTTTTCCGCGCGCTATCACTGATACACCTCAATAGCTCATGTATATATCATATCGTTGTACATACGTACCGACCAATTACATAGCTGCTTCTATAATCAAATCCCAGGAGATGACCGCAGTGAGAATTGGTCAGCCGACTATAAAAAATCACACGATGACGCCGCCCCTAGGGTTTGGGAGAGGCGTGGGTGAGGGCAAGGGAGGCTCATTCGCCCTCCGGATGACGACACAATCACGTCAACGGGGGAAGTTGTGCCCCTGAACGCCGACACGGAAGCTAGCCAGCAAGACACGGACGTGGAGATGCAACGCCCGCCGTCCCCTAGGCCATCCTTCAAGGAAGCAGCGAGTAAAAGACTCGGGCCATACTTGTCAAACCCCGGTGTCCCCTGACACCCTGAAGTCTGAAGACATTATGATTGAAAGCGTGGGCATACTACCTTCCTTCATTGTCAAGCCAGACGTCCTTCCTCCACTACTGGCACCATGGAAGAACGTGGTGATCGTCAAAGCCTTGGGCATGAACATAGGGTACCATGCCCTGGTAAACTGGATTCAAAGCCTATGGGGACTGTCAGAACACTACAGAGTCATCGATTTGGAATATGGATACTACATTGTCCAACTCGCTAGTGAAACTGACTTCATCAAGGTCATGACTGGAGGACCCTATACGATCTTTGGCAACTACCTATCAATCCAGTCATAGTACCCTGAGTTCCGTCCATCGAACCAGATCCCAAGGAAACTTGTGGTGTGGGCAAGGATACATGACCTACCAATTCATCTTTACCAGAACAAGTTGCTAGAGAGAATCGACAATGCCATTGGCAGAACAATCAGAATAGACGATAACACCATTCAGGGACACAGGGGAAATTCGCCAGGATGGCTGTCAAAGTTGACACGTCTTGCCCCTGCTCCCAGGTTTCATCCTCAATGGTGAACACCTTCGCCTAGAATACGAGAACCTGCCCCACATATGCATGCGATGCAGCCGGCCGGGTCACGTGGATGCAGATTGCAGGTATATTGAAGCAGGAGCACCATCAAGTGAGCAGACACCCGCCTACTCACCTTCGATCCACGCGAAGAAACCTGAGCAGAAGAATGGCCCACCAAAGAAAGATGGTACCACTGCCACTGCTAACCAGGCCAAGGAAGTGACATCGGAGGAAGACAGCAAGGAGAAGTCCCCGGACAACAAGGGTGAGTGGCTACTCGGTGGTAGCCAACGCCAATGAAAGAAGGTAGAGAAGAAGAAACAAGACGCCAACTTGGCTACCAACACTGACCCCTCGAACACAATCATCACCTAAACAGACGATGAAGTGGTCCAGGGTAGATCCACCTCCATCAACCCCACCAACCCTTTCCAATTTGGGTCGGGTGATACCAGCACCCTTCCACCACTTCATCTCAGTTCCAAACTGACAGGAGGCCACATAGTGATCCTACATAATCGATGGATCATCGTGCAAGCACCCTCCAAGACTCCAAAGGGGATCCACAAGAAAGGGCGGCTTGCTCAACCGTTAGCCTATTTGTCCTCATCGGCCAAAAAAGCAATTGACTTCAACATCCTAGACAAGGAGTTGGAATCATCAGATACAATTGACAAAGAAGATGAAGATGGGTTGCAGGCGGCAATCGCCTAACCCTCTCAAACTCCCTCTATCTTAATGAATATCATCAGCTTTAATATCCAAGGAGCTTGCTTCGACGATAAAATTTGTTACGTTAAAGAGCTCAGAAGAGCCCACGGACTTCACCTTATGGTGATCATCGAACCTCGATGCAACGTCACAGTAGCTGACGGCATCATCAAGAAGTTAGGCTTCCCTTCCTCACACCGGGTCAAAGCGTTGGGGTTCTCAGGAGGCATCTGGATCCTATGGGATGACACTAGATGCAACATCGAGATCCTCCTCAACCACCATCAATTCATCCACTTTCGGCTGAACAACAATCTCTACTTCACCGCCATATATGGCAGTCCTCAACCAAAGTCGAGGAAACTGTTGTGGCAACGACTTGCCTCCCTACTTCCATCTGAAGGTGCACCATGGTTGGCCGCTGGCGACTTCAAAACGATGCTCAGTAGAACGGAGAAGAGGGGAAGCGTCTTCTTTGACTCAGCATAATCCTCTCTTTTCCACGAATGCCTACACAACACTGGCCTCACGGATATAGGCACAAAAGGATAGCCCTGCACCTTCCGGTGAGGTGGTTTCTACAAGAAGCTGGACAGAGCCATTGCCAATGAGGCATGGCTGTTCCACCTTCTGAATATTGAGATCCAGGTGCTTCCCCGAGTCACCTCGGATCATAATCCTTTTCTTATCACCACCGGACCCAAAGGTACCACTGGACACAAAGGTGTCATTGGACGGGAAGGGTTCAAAACTAGAGCAAGTTGGACCTTGGATGATGACTTCAACGCTTGTGTAAAGTCTAGTTGGGACTCATCAGCCTCCTTCTTTGACGCCCTACTGGCGTTCCAAATAGCCGTGTCAAGGTGGAATCGTAACGCCACAAGGATCAAGTACATGGAGAAGATAGCGACTCTCCGTGAACTAGACCAACTACAAAGGAGGTCAGATCACAATGAACAAACCCACATCGCCTCCCACATTGTGGATCTCCAGGAGAAGTACCACTGCATCCATCTCACCGAAGAAGAAGCTTGGAAGCAAAAGGCACATATCAAATGGTTGTAGTAGGGTGACTGGAACACGAGCTTCTTCCAGTCGTATGTCCAGGCTAGACGACACCACAACAAGATCTCACGACTGAAAGACACCGAGGGGTAGTGGATCTCCGATCCAACCTTGCTCTGAGCCCATGTCCAATCTTTCTTCATCAATTTGTTTACTACACCTTCACCTATATCAAATGTACACGCTAACGACTATGTAGGTGTCTTCCCGGTGATGCCAGAAACCATGCTCTGGACTCTAGCAACCACCCCATCGGAGAATGAGGTTTGTGATGTCATATTCTCTATGGCACCATCGAAAGTGCATGGGCCAGATAGTGTCACGGCAGACTTCCTACAACATATTATCCCTAATTAGCCATATGGAACCTGATATTCAGATTATGTATCCTAATCTGGAACATAACATCAGTAACATAAATCCCACATGAGTATGAAGATATGAAAAGTAATATTGTATATAACATAATGATCTAAGTGAAACCCTAAAATGGACATATTAGGGTTAGGATGAAAAGTAAGATGATGAGAACCTGATGACACTATGTGATCTTGTCTTGATCAGGTTTAGCAAAGATGTAGTTGATATCAAGAATATGTGTGATGATTAGGATATCTCTTTGGAAGGTATGTCATTACCTCTTACTTGGCTTATTATACAATATGCTTGTGTTATATGTGTAGTAAAATACTTGGCATATGATATTGGATGAAATGATTGTTCTTGCATGATATGTTGCTTGATTTTCTATACTTATGGTTATGAACACATGAAACATAATATATTTGTTCCATTATATGAAAGCACTAATTCTCTTTGGTAGCATAGTGCTGGAAAGTGATCATTCTCTTTGGTAGCAGATCACATTGTATAATGATCTAACTCTTTGGTAGTAGATCATATGACCTTACATCTCATACTATTTGGTAGCTAAGATGATGCATTATTCCCTCAGGTGGAAAATGCATGGATGACATAATGGAAAATGTTCTTAAAATATGTGTTCTCTTTTGTTAATGAACATCTTTGTGCAAGTATATGATTTTTCTTATATTTCTTTATAACTTCCAAGTATTAGTTTTATCTTATTTCCAAGCTTAGTAGTGAGAGGTATATAAAAGACACATAGGCGTACTCAGTACAATATTCTTGAATATTGTGTTGACGTGTACCACATGTAATCTTTTTCTTAGGTTATGGTCATGCTCTTGAAGATCCAGGATAGTTAAGAGTTGTGTGGCGAGCTAATGTATAGGTGGACATGTTGTCTTAAGATCCTATTGCTTAGTGGTAGTACATGTATATGTAGAGTTTGCAGTTCAATATGTAATATCAAATGTTGTAACAATTCATGTTGTAATTATATGTTGAATGGTGAACATGTGTTGTATGGCTTTATTATTGTTCATGTACATGTGCTACTGATTGTTTCCTTCTGACTCCCTTGATTTTCACTTTCTTAGCCTAGTGTGTGATGTTTAAATTGGGATTCTCACTGAGGTGAGGGTTTCAATTTAGATGTCTCACATCAGATTAAGTTTTAGAAAATTTGGGGACGTCACATGTGCACTGTCCAACACGCCTTCATCTCAGCAGAGGTGGAACCTGCACTTCCAAACTCACACATGGTGTTGCTTCCAAAGATCAAGTCACCAAAGAATTGCGGTGACATCAAACTGATCTCCCTCAACAATGTGGTGTTCAAGGCCATCTAAAAAACCATTGTAGAGCGCATCAAACCTCTACTAGACAATTGGTTCTCACCTTGTCAATCCAACTTCATCCTAGGACACAAAATCACTAACAATATCCTCTTAGTACAAGATGTTATACACTCCATGAGGACCAAAAAAGGTGCAAAGAGATGGATGGCTATCAAATTAGATCTCTCCAAAGCCATCGACAGAATGAACTGGACCTTTATCCACAACACTTTAACCAAATTTGGCCTTCTGCAACGCCTGATTCAACTAATAATGTCAATCATCCACTCGGGAGAGACTTCTATACTATGGGAGGGTACTCCCATGGCACCATTCAAGATAGTGTAGGGGGTAAAAGGAGACCCGTTGAGCCCCTATATTTTTTACTCTGCTTGGAACGATTCAACCATATGATCCATCAATCCTTCACTAATGGTGATTGGAAATCAGTGATCCTGACAAGAAGAGGCACGCCCCTCACACACGTCTTCTTCGTGGACTATATCATCCTCCTAGTTGAAGCATCGACTGCACAGGACATAAACATCAAGAAGGTTCTGAGTACCTTCTCCCTAGCATCCGGACAGGTTGTTTCTATGACCAAGTCATGTTGCTTCTTTTCCACCAATGTCACTCAACCAGACAGGCATCGTATCAGTAGGAAACTAGGCTTTCAAGTAAAGGACAGTCTTGTGAAATACCTGGGAGTTCCGATCCTCCATAAAAGAACCAACAAGTCCACACATTCAAGCATCCTCAACGCGATCTAGGAAAGAATGAACAGCTGGACAGTCTGACACCTTTCACTACCCAGAAGAGTCACCCTAGACAAAGCAACCTTGCCTTCCATCCCTATGTATACAATGTAGACAACACTGCTTTCACCTGCTCTCTGTGACGATATCAATAGCCATGTATGATGATTCATTTGGCAAGGCTCCTCCGCCTAAAAGAAGATGTCCCTAGTTTCTTGGAAGAAGATCTCAAAAAGCAAAGACCGAGGTGGCCTAGGAGTCAAGGACACTTGAGATCAGAATGCAGCTTTGATGTTGAAGAATGTGTGGTCATATCTAAATGATCCAGACAAGCTATGGGTCAGGATCCTAAAGGAAAAATATCAAGGAAGAGGGGCTACCTCCAAGGCCTCTTGCTCAGCAACTTGGCGATTCATCAATTCAAACTTACCAACGATCCAAGGCATGTTATCCAAATCGATCGCTAATGGAGAGGACACTAAGGTGTGGTAGGATAAATGGCTGGCCGGGGTTGATGTACACACATTAGCACCTAACCATAATATTCCCACAGAGATCTTGGACCTTCAAGTCTCGTCAATGCTACTGGACAATGGTGAATGGGATTGGGACTTCATCCACGCCCACCTTCTGATAAGTACCTAGGAGATTATTCAATTAATACCTCTGCCTGATGCTACAGTCGGGCCCGACACCCTAGTCTGGCCTCATGAAATGTGCGGGAACCTCACTGCTAGATCCGTGTATTGATTGCTATGAAGAGACAAAGAGCAAAACGTACCAGGCGACTGGGCTTCAATCTGGAAGAAATAGGTTCCAGAGAGGATCAGGTTCTTCCTGTAGCTTCTCCAACACTGAGCATTGCTCACTAATGTTGAGAAGCATCACCGCCACATCAATGTTACTGGTGACTATCTGAGATGTCACACAGGTGACGAAACCATCATTCACTGCCTTCGGGATTTCCCAAGAAGTACTGCAATTTGGCATGCCTTCCAACCTGCTCCCAGTTTCTTCCTTGAAGACAAAGAACTGTGGATTTCTAAGATGGTGAAAAGTGAACATGCCATCATGCATCCAATAACGTAGGTAGTCACGTTGTGGCACCTCTAGATGATTCGTAACAACGAGGTTCATGGAGGTAGCACCACACCTATCCCTGCCGCCCTACGCTTCATACAGCTGAGCTCAGAGATGGTGAGAGAGCTTCCCAGTGTGACACACCCTACTCCAGGACTGAGCCCCCTCCACTACAGAGGCGAATCACACCAGTGCACCCTGATTACATAATCTTCACTTATGCTTCCTATACTCTGTCGCCATTAAGATCTCGCTTCGGATGCGTGGCATTAAATCCCAAAGGGAACCTCCTCCTAGGGAAAGGCTACCTGACCAAGGTTGGGTCAGTGACTGAAGCTGAGGTCATAGCAATCCTGCAAGCTGCCATCTTAGCCAAATCCCAAGGCTAGACCAACGTGCTCATCATCACCGATTCTACCTCGGCCATCCAATCTTTGACAACCAAGACATGCACCCAAGCTCGATTCTATGCACACCATCATTATTGGAAGAAGCTTTCCCTCAGCACTCCCTCATACTACATCCTACGCAGCCCCTGGGAGTTCATCACCATCGCTGATACAACTGCCAAGTTTGTCCTCAAGAGCAATGAAATAGTAGAGTTCTCCTCTTGGCCTCCATGGCTAATTTGTAATGATCCCATAGACATGTCTTTCATTCCAGCTTTTTATCCCGTTAATTATTAATTGAAGTGAATTTGTTTAAAAAAATTGATCAGCCGACTAATGTGTTTTGCGCCCATTGGACCTTATAGGGACTAGTCCTCTCAAACGAGGTCACTGTTTCTTACTATATAACACAAACATTCTATGATAAATATATTGTTGAAACATTTCTCTAACTAACCTCACATGATGATCCTCTTGGTAGCATGTCAGCAAAAAAAGTGGGGTCAGGAACAAAAAAACAAATCTCCTTCCCTATACGCTATCTAGTGGGTCACCAAGGCATGTTAGGATATATGAGCCTGAAATCATTTACAATCATGTTTAACGATGTTGGATATGAAGCCCTCTTCCGGCTTGGTTCTATGTGTAATCAATTCAGAATGCCTCGACTATTTAGTCCCACCATACCTATTTTATATAGCGAACTGTAACTTTATAATGAAAAAATATCCTTTCTTCTGTTTGCTCTCTGTCCATATTTCACTATGGCATATAGGCAATGTAGGTCAAGGAGGTATTCCCTTTGTAGAAGGCAATGTACAACCACCTTCTGCACCAGTCTGAAACCATGTTTAACTTTGTTGGATATGAAGCACTCTTTCGGATTGGTTCACCATGATCTATCCATTAATATTTCAGAATGCCTGAACTCTTAAGTATCATCATACTTATTTGGAAGAGAGAAATCCAACTTTATTGTGACAAAGTTGAAATTGGGGGTGCGGGTGGTGGGAGTGGTAAGCCACTTGTATGCTATGTGTAGGAAATACTGCATAACATGCACCAGTTTGCCTATCCTACTACACCACGCACTGTGAATGTACATGACAACCCTGAAAGAGAAATTAGCAAACTTCCTTTAGGAGTTAGGCATGGAGTTAAACATAGGCATTGCGTCAGTTGAGAAAAGAGCATCTGACTCTTACAAGCAGGAGGACTAGGAATCACCAGGTTGAGAGTAATACATAATGCCCTTCTTATGAAGACATCTTGGGAGATAGAATAAGGTAACTCATCGTGGGAACAATTTTTTCATGAGAAATATGCTAGGAGGTCTTTGATATTGGGTAGAGAACATCCATGGTTTCTCAAAAAGACTAATGGTGCATCAATATTTCAAAAAAGGGTGTGGGAGATCTTTTCCCTGGTCATGAAACATACCTCATAGGAGATTGGGCAAGGGGATCTGGATTTTGGGGTGGCATCTTGGAGTTTGAGGGACATTATGGCTTATATAAACGTCTATTTGAGGTAGATCGATAATTGAGAATCCAGTGTATCCATGGTTAACGAGGACTGGTCTTTGTATCATGAGGAGGTGGAGCAGTTGGTAATAGGAAAGGGCCAAGCAGTGCATGAAATGGGTAGGGTGTTTGACCTCAGAGTTATGGACTGTCCAATTTTGTCACCTCAAGAAGATGGTAAATTTTCACTGAGATCAACCATAGGCATAGGTATTGGGTTTGATTCAAAACAGGAAAGGTTGGCCTCTCAGGGGACCCACTAGATCTGGAATCATTCAATGTCCATGAAGATTACACCCTTTGTTTAGATACAGGAACTAGGCATTTTCCTCAAACAAGCCTATCAGAACATGCAACATTCACATTGCATCTAAATATAATTTTTTTGACTCAAGAGAGATAGAGACTATAGAGAACATGTTTTTCAAAGGAAAACTGGCTAGGTAACATAACAAGAAGACAAGAACATAATAGTTACAAATGCCTTTTCTAGATCCTCAAGTCTAGAGCAAGGCATCGGAATTTGTTGGGCATCAGCGCACCATAACACACATGGACAGACCTAGTGCAAGGGCTTCTCCCTCTTGTGACTCTTTGGCATCTTTGGGTGAGGAGATGTGTGAGTCGTTATGATAATAGGAAGATGAATCACATCAACAAATAGCATGAAACAAAACATAACTATGATGTATAGTCGAGGGCCTATCCTTGAGGAAGACAAGAGAGCCTTGAGTCATCTTAGAAGTGTGGAAAAGAGGAGTTTCCTAGGGGACATCAGAGTTAGACCTTTTTGTTGTAAGCTGATTAGATGGACCCAACCCCAATCCTCGAAGATTAATATCAATTTAGAAGTGGTCTCGTGGAGAAATTAAGGGGTGGGATGGGGGAGGGCTTTAAGGTATCATTAGAGATGATGAGCAGATATTTTGGTTGTGTTTATAGGTCATTTTTTGGGGTTAGAATATTTATGATGTTGCCTTAGGAAGGGTTGGCAATTTTCAACCCGATAGGACCCGAAAATGTGAATTTTATTCCAAACCTAATTTCTTTCATTTGTGAACATTTTTGGTTTTATGAGACCTGAATAAGCCAGACTCGATCCGAAATGACCCGAAATTAATTTTTTTGAAGTTTCATTTTTACATTCAATTTCAAGACTTGTGAACATATGACCCGAAATCGACCCGATAGCCAAGTTGGGATGTTGCAGCAGGGCCTTCACTTTTGTATAGAGTTATCTATAGGGGATTACAAATTGAGGAAAATAATACATATTCAGATAAAATTTTAAATGGCTCCCCACCTTGGAGACAAAATAAACAATTTTTGTTGATATATTGTTTTTTAGGGAGAAACATTTAGCCATGTATAGTTGTGTATAGAGAGACCAATAGGATGGCATGTAGGCTTGAGGAATATAAGATGGGCCTTTTCTCTATCTATAGATCCTTTAGACTTGTTGTAATGCCTCCTCAGTTAGATCATAGACAGTCTTGTCTTGTCCTAGGTAAAAGTTATAATAGATCAGTTGATATAAATTATAATTTTATAAGGAGAGACCACTCTTTAGTTCTTAGTTGATTTTTTATATAGATTAGAGGGTGAGTCAAGTTTTGTGTGATGCCTTGTCACACCAAATGAGATTACTCAAAATAAACACGTGATCAACTACTATTCAACCATACATCTAGAAAAGAGGGTAAATTAAACCGATTTAAACATTGCCATCATGTTCCAAAACATTTCCATAAAGACCAACATCTTGTATATCAACACATACCATATCAGGTATTTACATGCATGTCTAGTAGACTCAGCCACAACCTATATACAAAATGTTTGTTTCATAAAATATACCATATACAAACATCAACACACTGCCAAAAACTCAAGTCGATATACAAATCATCTACAAAACAACCCCTGCCCAGACCTGAGAGTACAGTGACGACTCTAGGACACACTAACAACTAGTCAACTTTCTTCTTCTACTGCTCTTTAGGCCGCTCTTCATCACCACCAGGATCCTGATGACATTGTTGATGACCACTTAAAAAGATGTGGTGAACCATGAGGTGAGAGTTACATCCCAACAAGAGATATAACTCTCAACAACGGTTATTGTTTACAACAAGTTATATTATTAAACAAGTTAAACAAGATAAGAAAATTTAGCTGATTAAACTATTTAAGAAGGTTAAGTAGATTAAGTAGATTAAGCTAAAGAGATAGGCTAATTTAAGTAGATCATGACGACGTCGCTGACGACTACTTAAAAAGATGTGGTGAACCATGAGGTGAGACTTACGTCCTAGCAAGAGATATAACTCACAACAACAGTTATTGTTTACAACAAGTTTTATTATTAAACAAGTTAAGTAGATTAAGAAGATTAAGCTAAAGATATAGGCATGGCAACAAGTGTGAATAACAAGTACATAAATAAACAGATAAGACTATTACTTACTAACAGTTGATTATCCTACCGTATTATATAACAAAAAGCAGCATAAGAAACAAGGCAAGGGTTATCAACCATGTGAATCATATTTAACCCTAAGTAGATATATTATACAGCTGGATTATGTCTTTTATTAAGTCTTGGGGAGTTTGAGGTATACCACTCAAATTCCAACTAACCATTGTTGGGTCGCAATCAGCTCTGTACAAGATCTAGGAGTTCCAGAATCCTAAGATCTCACCCCCTTGATTAGTACGAGTGAACTGCAGTGACATGCCAGTCAAACTGTCTGCATTGACATATAAGTCAAACTGCAAACCAGCCTAGTGCGCCCCTGGTATATAGGTCACGACACTAGCAACCAGGGTATGGAAAACCCTATCATTTGAGGTACAACTATAGTTGTCCTCAATCACATTGTAGATATTTACATATTAAATGTTCTCAAACTGAGGCATGACCACAACCATCCTCCAAAACCTTGTGATCAAGATGTCAAGGACACATAACATCATGCACCCCACATACTCAATAGTATGCTCTCCAAGCTTCCCTTAGGAATACTCAGTTCCCCATCCAGCAAGTTCTGACACTGAATGGTTCTACGACACAAGGCACTACATGATAAGGGTTTCACTGGATTAGTTAATACCAATTGGGTGAGTTAAGGCTGCATCATTCAAGTTACATACAAACCCTAAAAGAATTCTATAAAACATGGTGTGTTGTAACTTCAGAAGATATAAAATGTATGAAGTATAACTTTTATCATATAATCATTGGATACCAATCCCTATCACATCATGAAGAGGATAACACCTCCATTAGGGTACAATACCATGTCCAAAGGCCATAAGACCATTCACATTGTTCCCTACAAGACCATTATTATCTTGCCATGCTTTGCCAAGGCTCATCAACCATCATCATACATGTGACATATATGTCCAACAATACATTGTAATTAAGAGACTATGATATTCATGTAACAAAATATTGGGGTTACAACAACATAGAGAGAGAAATAGTATTTCCTCATCATACTAATCACAAAAGCAAGATATGTATGATTAACCATCATCACTTACTTGTATTGAGGCTAGGCTCAATCAAGATAAGTAAATTAGGGTTACAAAACAACAATTGAAATTGAACCCTAATTCTTAGCATCTCCATCGGATCAAGAAAGCATAAGGGTAAACATGATTATTGACTATAGAGTCAGGAAAATTCATCGACCACCTAGGTCAAGAAAACACAGCAGCCACATAGGCTAGAAACACCTTGGAGACTGCTAGGGTTAGGTGCCTTAGCGACCACTAGGTTAGCAACACCTTGGTGACCGCTAGGGTTAGGTACCTTAGCGACCATTAGGGTCCATGATCATAGCGACCAACTTGGATCAAAACTTCATCGATCACTAAGGTCAAAGGAGTCAGCAACCGCCAAGAGTCAAGAAGGTTGGCAACCACTAAAGGTTAGAAAAGTTGGTTATTGCTAGGGTTACCAATACTGGCGACCACTCAAGTTTAGAAATTCTTAGAGTCCGTCAAGGTTATACATATCTCATCCACCACATTGGTTCAAATCATAGTGACCACCTAAGATCAAAACTGTGGCGACCAAACCTGGAGCAAAACTTGGCGACCAAACATAGTTCAAAACTCATTTGGCACATAAGCACCAAAACCTTAGCGACCAATTAGAGGTCAAAAACTTGGTGACCCCTATAACTCAAAACTCATCGACCATATAAGGGTGAAATCTTGGTGACCATCAAGATGCAAAATCATTGGCGATCATGAAGAGCAAAATCTCATCAACCACTAAGAATCCAAATAGGTTGGTTACCACCAAGAATCTAAAAGGTGAATAGGTTGCATCATAAGGAGAGAGATCAGTTCAAAACCCTAATTAGCAACCATCATTAGAGAGAGCAAAAACCATCATTACCACAAGCATGTAAGAACAAAAACTTTCATTATCAAGGGAGGTTGGTGCATAAGGTTTAGGGTTCATCCAAGAATATACACTACTCAAGAATTACCATACCAACACAAACCCTAGGTAAGAGAAGCATTTTTCTACTTAAGGCAACATTTTAGGGCAAGATTATATAGGCAATAATCATGAAGAAAGATATATAACTCGCCTCTAGAATATGGAGAAACTCCAAATAGAAAGGTATATCAAAGGAAAGAAGGTAGAAAACCCTTTCTTGAGCACTTCTCTTGGCCAAACTAGCTCCTCCTCCAACAAGGAAGCAAACCCTAGGTCAATGAAGCAAGAAAGAGGTGTTCTTCAACCACTAGTTCATGTTCCATCATGGATCCGACCAAGAAGAAGAAAGAGGAAAGTAGGACATCAAGGAAAACAAAGGAAAAGAGGGATATCTCACATACCTAGGTCAAGGAACCAAGCAAGGGAGCACCAAACGACCTATACTAGGGTGGATCCAAACCCTAGGTACACATGCAAGGTAGATCAGCCAAGCTCCTTCAATTTGAGCTCCTCCTTCTCCACCAATAAAAGGGGAATGAGCTCCAATAGCAAGGAAGAAGAGAGAGAGAGATAGGTGAGTAAAGTAATTACTTTCATGTAAGGAGGGAGGTATGTATAGGGTCAGGGTGCGAAAGAGGAAAGGAGAGGTGTCTAGCCATGCATGCCATGTGTACAACATCCCAACATCTCATCCATGCAAGAATCTCACACATGCAACTAGGTCAAACATGTGGACCACAAAACCAACGACCAAAAAAGTAAACTCATCATCCAAGGTGATCAGAAAAAGCTAGTGACCACTTGGATTCTCAGCGATCAAGATCATTAGAAAAGCAAAAGATCGCCAACCCTAGACAAGTTGGCGAACAAGAGAGCTACAAATCTCATCGACCACCAACCCTAGATGGCTCACAAGAGACATTGGTGACCTCCAACACTGGGGACCTAATCCTTGGCTACTGCCAAATCTAGGTGGTTTATCAGGTCCAACACCCAAGGTCAACCATGAGCTATGTTACCCATGAGAGAAAACCCTAATTTCATCATGGATAAGTGTCATCATCAAACCAAGGTGTAACAAGGTGCCTCAAATAACCACTAATTCAAGCATGATCTGAAAACATGTAAGGCACAACAAGAATGTGACAAATTGAAATAAAACCCTAGATATGGGTAAACTGCATAAAATCCCAAAGCAAGCATATATCCTCATAACTTACTCAAACAGTGTCCAAACTAGACCAACTTTAAACCTAAGCTTGTCACATCATAATAAAGAACATATTAGGGTTAGATAAAGGTTTTAAGCATGATATTATGATAAATAAGCATGTTCATCCATTTATCTAGATCAAGGGTCTTATGACCATAAACCCCTAACAAGGATTTTTCCCCCAAAATCCTATGTAAGAAAACACGGGTACTTCATATGCATATCATCCTCCAACTTCCAAGTGGCTTTCTACACACTTCGGTGGTGCCACAAAACCTTCACTAAAAATATATCCTTATTCTTCAGCTTCTTCACCCTCCTGTCCAAGATCAACATAGGACCATCAGCATGTGACACA
Source organism: Alisma plantago-aquatica (assembly GCA_963693085.1). Lineage (NCBI taxonomy): Eukaryota > Viridiplantae > Streptophyta > Magnoliopsida > Alismatales > Alismataceae > Alisma > Alisma plantago-aquatica. Next base: position 1,412,591,036 of record OY856409.1, on the reverse strand, counting down.
TCCACCTCCAACTCAACCTCTATTGGCTGCAACGTCTATTCTACATTAGGGTGACACTTCCTCAACCTGGATACCTGGAAGACATTATGCAACTATACAATCTGGAAGTAACTCAAACTTGTATGCCACCTTCCCAACACGTACCAAGATAGGGTATGGTACCATATATCTCGAGGCCAACTTACCCTTCTTACCAAACCTCTGCACACCCTTCTAAGGGCAAACCTTGAGGTACTCATGATCTCCAATTTGGAACTCAAACAGTCGGTAGTGGTTATTGACATAAGACTTCTATCTATCATGGGTTGCCTTCAACTGCTACTGTATCACTTTAATCATCTCTATAGTGTGTTGTACCAACTCAGGACCCAAAAAACGATACTCACCTATCTCATACCAACAAAGGGGTGATTGAAAATGTCTCCCACACAAAGCTTCATACGGTTCCGTGTCTATACTTCTTTGATAAATGTTGTTGTAGGGAAATACTATCAAACGCAGATGCACCTCCCAAATACCAATAAACTACAATATGCAAGCCCTCAACATGTCCTCCAAAATCTAAACAGTCCCCTTAACGTGGATTATTATCGCACTATAAATTCACTAGGAATATAATTCCTAGAGTTTAGCAAAACCAAAGTACAATAATGTCACTAGCAAGAAGACATATCTTATCATAGTATAGTTGAGGATCGAATCGCAAGGGACAACATTTTTAAGAATTATCTAATCAAAGTAACTTAGCAAGATTTAGTATTTATCACAAAAGTTGAGATTGGTTTGATTAATCTAAGGTTATAAGAAATAAAATAGCTAGATTAAGTTTTTGTTATCAATGGATGGAAACACTAGGGTGGAACTGGGTTTCACCGCCACTACTCAAATATACACAATCATTCAAATCCAAACATGTATGAAGATATAATTGGAGTTATGTAAGTTTCCCCTTTTGGTGTCAGAAACTTTCATATGTAGATATCTATGTAAGTTGGATGTCTTGTTACTTACGGATCATCTATCCACTCCTCTGGAGATTTTCCCTCAGAAGTTCTCATCAGGGTGTCAACCAAAGCTAATCGGCATTCAAATCTTAAACATTAAAGTTCTCACAATAAAAGATTATTATAAATCACATAAAGTAGTGATCAATTCAAAAAACATGCAATAAACAATTAGCTATGAATTATCTGAGTTTGTACAATAATTGGAACATGAATTAAATTGCAAGAAAAGGGTAGTGGGGCTAGTCCCCACACCCTAGTGAAAAGACTACTCCCTCAACATGGTGAGGTTAATATCACTAGATGAGGAATAGGACGCCATCATGCTCATGATGGTGGAGGAAGCGACTCGACATGGTGTACGATGATTTTCTTCCTTCCTTCTTTCTCCTTCAAGAATTAACCCTGACTTGCAGCAGAAGCAGGTGGATGAACAATAACTTAGGGAAGAGATCGATCGCCTTAGAGAAGGAGATCCATAGCATGGAGTTGCGGATGAAGGAGATTTGTCGATCTATGCTTGAGGTTGATAGGCGTCGTTCAACTAGGTCGATAGATCTAGCTTGATCGACAAGTCTCATCCTTGCTCTGATCTCAGTGGAAGCATTTCGATGTTTCTCTCTCCAGAAAATCTGAGATGAGTTGTACAGTTGTGCTGGAGGCCTATTTATAGGGTCGAGATTGTCAACCTCTTGTGTTCCCTATCGGTGTCTACCATTTTCCATCGATGTCGATCGATGGGTCCATCAGTCGACGGGTCTATCGACTGACAGGTGTTGACGCTTAGACTTCTATTATCGGTCTTGGAGTTCGATGGGACTGTCGACCTTGAGGGTCAATGGGGCTATCGAGAAGTTGTGTATGTCAATATTAGTGTCAATAGGATTTTCGACTTATAGCTGATTTCTTATCAGTTGCTTGGCCTATGATGATGTCGAGTAGAGTGGTCGAAAATGGTGTCGACCTTGGTTATTGATGGATTTGAGTATCGTTCTTTGTGGATGTTGACCTTCTCAATGTCGATCTGGTGGATCGATGGAGCTGTCAAGTATTGATTATCGACCAAAGTGTCGAGCAGAGAGGTTGACAAGGCTGTCGACCTCTTAATTGCTGGTCAATTTTGATGTCGATTGGCATGTCGATCGACAGGTCAATTTTGCTCTTAGACACAATTTTTGTGTATCAATCTACCTTATGAAAGTGCTCAAAATCTATTTTTTCATAGTGATATAATTCAAAACCTACAAAGGGAGTCAAGAAAAGTATATAATTCTTACAAATTAACATAAAACCCTAAGTAGATCAAAACAAAGCTATTTTAGTGAAAACTAATTATATGCACTACTACAAAAAATGGTTTTTACAACAGTTCATTTTTCCATTTTACAACGGGTGTCATCTGTTGTATTAGATCACGTGATCTTATGGGGGGGTGTTTATACAATAGGTGTTGTGTATGTTGTAATATATGTGTTTTATACAACAGTTAATGCATGTTATAGATCATTGAACACACCTGTTGTAATAAGGGTGTTGTATATAGCATGTTGAGATAAAAGGAAAATACATCTAGACACAAGGTTTCGAACTTGAGACCACTTGAAAGTAAGGAACATCTCAAACTGCTGAACCAGTTCCATTTTATGCAACACATATATCATTTGTTGTACATATACAACAAATGACATGCAAACTTGTTGTGTGATTGTGGTCTATTACAACGGGTAACTATTACAATAGGTGAAAGCCTGTTGTGTAATTATAGTATACTACAATGGGTTATAGTATGTTGTGTAATGATGGTCTATTACAACGGGTTAACATATGTGACTATTACAACGGGTAGAGCAGGTTGTATAATTATGATCTTTTACAACGGGTTAGAGTATGTTGTGTAATGATGGTCTATTACAACGGGTTAACATACATGACTATTACAATGGGTTAGAGCATGTTGTGTAATTATGATCTTTTATAACGGTTTAGAGTATGTTGTGTAATGATGATCTATTACAACAAGTTAGCATAAGTGACTATTACAACGGGTTAGAGCATGTTGTGTAATTATGGTATTTTACAACAGGTTTGAGTATGTTGTGATATTATAGTCTATTACAACAATTTAGCACTTGTTGTAGTATCACATATACTACAACAAGTTTGGCCCTTTGTATATAACTTGTGTTGTATAAAATATATAATTCACAACACACAAATAGACTTGTTATAAAAGATATGCTAACTACAACACAACCAACAGAACGGTTGTGTTTTTCCCGTTGTAAAAAGCATTTTATGTAGTAGTGATGAATGCTAAACTAGACTAAAAATGCAACTAAGAAGATGGATCACAGGCGAGGAGGGTGAGGGAGAGGGCGTGGTGGAGGGCGATTCTCCAAGGATCTCGATGGAGCAGGTGATGGTGGCAGTTCTCAAGGGCCGGCATATGCATCATCCCCTCCAATGGGCCCACGAGTGGTTGACGGAGAGGATATCCCTTAGATCCCACAAAATCGAGGGCCCTCAAATAGTTCCTCATCGCCCTCACCCCCGATCCCTAATTCCTCTTCCTCAATGCAAACGTTATCCAAGGACAGAGGGGAAAAGGCATCGTCGTCGGTGTGCGATTGGGTGCACACCAGCCACCCCGGGCGAGAGTGTTTCACCCCCAAAGTCATGGAGTTCGTAGAGCCGACCATCAGTAATGGGTCAAATCTCTTCGTCATCTCGAGCAAAGATGTGGTCACACCATCCTAGAGTGAGTTTTTCTTGATACGCTTCATAGTGAGGAAGCCTTTCAAGAGCCAGCTCCATGGCTGGATCAAGCGGCATTGGAGGCTGAGTGACGACTTCCAGATATTGGCAGAGGAGCCAGAAGGTTTCATCCTCAAACTTCTGACTGCTAAAGAGAGGGAGAGGGTGTTGGACGAAGTGCCATGGATGATAGATGGGGCTCTAGTCATCGTCCATCCATGGGAGCCTGGAATCATCGTCGAGCATCTGTCTTTCCACAAGCTTCCAGTCTGGGTCAAGATTGAGAATCCCAGTCTTCCCTATATGATGAACAACTTGAATGGAATCGCCAGCTTGATTGGGAGGTCAGTAGATCTTGATGATTTAACTATCACAGTTAACTGCCTCAAGGAGGCACTGGTCTGCGTGGATCTTCCAGCGGATGTTGGCTTCCCCCAGGACATCACTATGGAGATGGGGGGAGCTCCAAGGAATCTTAGACTCGAGTTCATATTGAGGCCTACCTTGTGCTCCAGGTGTTGTTGTTTCGGCCATAAGCAGTCTTCTTTCCCTTTGATAGTTGGGCAGAGACTAGACTTCAAAAAGATACAACTACATGCTGGGAAAGCCAGCAGCACTCAAGGGGTTCAACATATGGCTAAGGAGAAAAACCTTTCCGTGGGATTTCTCCCTAGAGTCACAAAGGCGACTATTGCACAGGTTGAGAGAAATGTTGAAACTAGCAAGGGTCCTCCATGCTTCCAAGAACCGAAGATGGTTTGTTCTTCTTACTTGGAGACTATGGAAGGCCTGGCCCTAGACTGGGAATTGTCCCTGGACAACATGAATATCTCCTCGCAAGGAGCCAAGAACCTGATGCAAGCATCAGGGATCCACCTGGAATACTCCAAGACAGTGAACAAGGACACTGACGAGGAATCTTGTTGCTCCTGCGACCTTGAACCAGATCCTTTGGTGGACTTCAATTTCAATGGCAGTCTAAGGCAGAAGAAGAAAAGGAAGAAGCCTAAGGTAAAGGGAGGAGAGGTGGGAGACTCTTCCTAGCGGGATGGCTGTGGCAGGAGCTATCCCATATGCTACATTCTTGTTTCTTTCTTGCAGGATGAGACATGGAGACTATGATGAAGAAGGGAGTTCTGACTGAGTTCTTCTTCAATTTTTGTGGGTGATCGTTATTGCAGAGAAGGGGGACTCAGTTGGCCTTCAGTCTGAGTCATTCTTTTCCTGGCTAATCAGTGGTGGTTTGATCTAGTATGGTTTTCCATAGGTTCTTTTGAGTTACTATTTGCTGGAATTGTTCTTATTCTGGAGAAGTTCTGTAACCATGGGTGTATGTAGGAGGCCTATCTTCTATGCTCCTTTTACCTCCAGAGACAAGATGATGGTGGAGTTGTGGTCCTCATATTTTTTTGGTATTCTTAGTGTCATTGGGGGCTAGGCCCTTCCTCTGTCATGTCATTGTTTGTTTGAGTTGTATGGAGGATTATCTCTTCTATATGTGCCCATGCGTGATGTCCTTTGTACCTTGATACCCTGCTATTTTGGAGTATCAAGGATTAGATATTTTTTTAGGGGCACTATTTGTACCTCAAGTTTTTGGTTAAGTAACATGCATTTTAAACGACCAAAAAAAAGAATGGGATGAATATGCATTCATCACCCCTCAGACTGGCCATCTATCTATGTATGATAGGCGGTACTGAGCCTTAGTTGTATCCCCATACTTGTAAGTAGACATTCCCAAAAATGACTCATAAACTATGGACCTCTGTCAGATACTAAGGTAACTGGAATAGCTTACAGACAAACTATCTCACAAACATATATATGTGAACTTCTCTATATATGTCGTCTTGACTAGAAGGAAGTGTGGTGACTTGGTCAACCTGTCAACTATCACCCAAATAGAATCATGACCCTTGGGTGTACTATAAAGACCAACCACAAAGTCCTTGGTAATATGATCCAACTTCCACTATGGTATCGACAAAGTTTGTAACGTTCCTCCAAGCTTCTGATGCTCTACTTTTACCTACTGATGGATTAGACTCTTAGAAATGAACTCTACCACATCAAAGATTTAGACCTGACCACCAATACATATCTTTCAGATTATGGTACATCTTGGTAGTTCTAGTTGTTGGCTAAATTGGACATTATTATAAATCCCTTTATTTTAATGATGACAAACATTTCATTATTGTAGAATTAACTTGCTATTTGAGTGTTTCAGGGACAAACATAAAATGTGGTGGATAGCAAAGACTTAGAAGATCCTTATGCTCAAAATTGCTTTATTTTCATTATTGTAATCAATGTAAAAACTTGTACAAGTATATAATGTACAAGTACTTATATATCATGTAAATCAAGTGTTCAGATCTTCCCTATCCACACACAACACTTAGATAGGTCATCTCTTAAATTAGCATCATAATTGCACACGGATACACACACTCAGTAAATGAATACATTGAATCAGGGATAGTCTCGGTCGACAAAAACTTCGACCGAGACACTCTCGATCGACAAAGTCCTCGACCGAGAATAGACCCTCCTATCCATTAGACTGAGCTAGAAAAGTGGTTGGGATTTAGAATCCAACGTTACAACATATTGACTCAGACTCCCACTCAGTCGACAAATTTCTCGACTGAGACACTCTCAGTCGACAAAATTCTCGACCGAGAAAGGTTCTGGACTGCACTTTTTAGCATTAAACAACTAGCCATTGTAATGTAATTAGTGGACACATAACAGCTAGTTGAGCACTAAGAAGACCCTAGAAGGTGTCTAGAACATTCCCAAGCATTAGCAAACCACTCCTATAAATAGGACAAGCTATAGGACACCCAAATCATCACTTGTGCATACAATTACACTTGAGATTCATTCTTTGTGAGCAACAAGCTGAGCTACACTTGCAATCTATTTTCCTTGTGTTATACATTAGTGTCCTATAGCTTAGTATCTACTAGCCACCACACTACCATGTTCATCCACAGTGGATAGGAGATCAATACGCTTGATATAGGATCAAAGTGTTGTACTTAATTGGTAACATTGTTTCTTTCTTCCAATCTTGTTCCTTTTATTGTATTTTGTTCTCCTTTGCTACTCCTAGGTTGGAGGTTGTGGAAAGGAGGTTGTAGGAGCTTCTTAGGTGGTGAAGGTAGCTCAGTGTGACTTTGGACTACTTCTAGAAGGTCTCAACGGGAAGCTACTTCAAGGAGGAAGGCTACTTCAAGGGGGAGCTTGAAGTTACTTCAAGTGAAAGCTGCTTCAAGGTTGGTGAGATGACTTTGGGGTGAAGGTTGTCCAAAGGGTTGTGAAGGTAGTTTTATCTTATGTAACATCCTTGCAAGGTAATAAAATACAATTGCTTTCAAAATCCCAATTGGAAACAATTGGGTAGTGGACTGACTCCCTTAGTATTTGCTAAGGGTGGAACCACTCTAAACACCTTGTCTCCTTCTCCAATATTTTTGTGGTTGCTTGGTTAAATAATTTTTTATAATTATCATAAAACCCTATTCACCCCCCTCTAGTGTTTTTCAATTGGTATCAGAGCAGGCTTCAAGGAGATCTAATTGAGTCTTGAAGATGGAGGGTGGTGGTGTCTACAACCTCAAGCAAAGGAGAAATTTGGACCAACCTTCAATAAGTTGTAGCTGGTGTTTAGGAATGGGACACACAACACTTAGTTGTCCAAGGAAGTCAAAGAAAGAAGAGGTGCATAAAGAGGTACAATGCTTCGTTGCTACTACAAATGAAGAAGAACAAGAGGTAAGTCTTTTTGACTTGTCAAAATAAGATTTAATTGTTAGTCTTCAAGAAATTCATGACAAATATATTGATTGTAAAAAGAGACTAAAAAGAGTTACTAAAACTAATGAGGATTTGTATGCTTAATTAAATGATCTTGCTTTTGAAAAGGAAAGTATTATTTCTAAAAATTCTATCTTGAAATCATCTCTCAATGATTGCAATATAAAGTTGCTTACTCTAGAAACAAACTATGATATTCTTTCTCAAGAAAAGGTTGAACTACTTGCAAAATTGAATGATATTCAAACTCAACCTATTTCTTGTACTCATGTAGATTATGATGTTATTATGAAAGAAAGAGATAATTTGTTGTCTAATCTAGAGAAAGCAAATTTAAATGTTAAAAATAGAATGGATGAGATTGCTAAATTACAAAAAGAAATTAGTGTCTTGAGAAATAATGGTATTCTTGATAAGATTCTAAAAGATTGTTTTGGTTATACTAGAAGAAGAGGTTTAGGATATGTTCTAAAGGAAAACTTTTATCAACCTAAACCTAGGAGAACTCGAGCACCCAAGACCAAAATTATGTATGTACCCAAGAAAAACTCAACTCAAAATCCTAGAAAGAGAAATGAAATTGATTCCATTTGTTGTCAGTATTGCTTGCATCTTGGACACTATTCTTTTTCATGTCCGTACAAGAAAAAGGATGTTGAGTTAGTAGGGGTTCCAAAAACCCAAAACTAAATGAATATGAATTAATCAAGTTGAGATATGACCAATAATCTTGATTTGAACATCCTTATGTCTATCTCAACTTAACACAATAGAATAACAAAATAAACCAAAGAAATTAACCCATAACTTGAACAAACTTATTTCTAAACAACCTACAGAGACACTCTCGGTCAACAAAGAATTGGACCGAAAGTAAGTCAGTCGAGAAAATATTCAACCAACGAGGGCTCTGCACTGAACCTGAAATTACTGGCAAAATAGTAACTTATTTGGTCAAATTAGAGTTTGACCGAGCAAATCCCCAGTTGAAAAATAGTGGACCGAATCTAGCAATTATTCAACCTGATAAAAACCTGTAAAAATAGTAGAAAACTTGGTCGAGAAAATCTTTGACCGAGATGTATTCAATCGAAGAAAAGTTTGACCAAATCAAGTCATATGGAACCTGTTTAATTGATTTAGTTTGCTATCAATATACCTAACTAAGATGATTAGTGGGATTAAAGGAAACCTTTTGAAGAAAAGAACTTTGAGACAAATTTGTCAAATCAAAATATATTTGCATCATACCTTAATTGTGAGATAATGTATATGATGCTTTTACTCAAGTTGCTGCTTACAAAGAAAAATGATGCTGATTGGAAATCTATACTCTTACTACAAGTAGACATGCTTTATTGCAAAAATAAGTCATAAATCTTGAAGACAAACTTCTCAAACATATTAGTAGTTTGCATCATTACATATATGTTAATGACATCCTTATTGAACTTGGTGCAAATTACAACTTGTGTGATTCTAAACTTTACGCAAATTGAAATTGGACATGCTTTCTTTGAAAATTCAAATGTTATCAAATTTCAATTGCTACTTTCTTGAAAAATATGATTAAGCATACACGGTCAATCTTAAATCTGAAAATTATGAATCATGTTTTGAGAAAATTTAATCAAGGAAATTATGGATATGTTTCTATTGCTTCATCATGATTATTGTGGTTTGTCTAAAATAATCCTTAGTCTATATCTATATATAAACCATGTGCTTAGAAATTGCTCTTATCATCAAAATGATTATAGTGATTTAGCTCATTGATGATGCTATAATTGAAAATGTCATTATTGCATTTAGGTAAATCTCTATGGAGCAAATGCATCTTGACATATTAAATGATTATTTTGTGGAAAAGGATATCATCTTTGTGATGCATGAATATTTTCATGATAGACTTCAAGTTTTATGTTTTGCATATAAAATCATCTATGAAGAAAATGGCAAGCAAAATTGTTTGATTTTAATATCTTGCTTAGAACAAGAATGTTAATGTTTTATCTAATTGTTTGTTCTAAGCGCAAAAATGTTACAACTCATATGAATTAAAAATCTTTCTTCAAGTCATTAAATACTATAAGAATCAAACATGTTTTTAAGGTACAATTTTTTTTCATGGTAAAAGTGATCATGTATACAATGCTTCATGGGTTGGTATAAAAGTCATGTCTAATTAGAATCTTAAAACCTTGCTTAGAATATAGACATCAATATTGTATTTAACACTCATTCTAAGCAAAATTAAAAGAATGTTATCATGAAAAGACAAACTTGACCTTAGGTCACACTAAGTAAATCAAGAGCAAGACACCATTTCAAAATCAAATATTGCTCACATGAATTAAGTTATACACAAACTTGATCCTCAGCTATAAAACTGATATAAACTCTTTCAAATTGGTATCCACCCGTTCAAGTTACATAAAGGATTTATATTCAAACAAGTGGATCATTGTGAATGCTTAAACTAGAAATCTGCAGAAATTGCCTCTTGGTCAAAATCAAGTTTGACCAAGGGGAACCGTGGTCGAAGTCAAGGTCGGCCTAAAATAAGCTTGACAAAATGCCTAATTGTAAATCATTTCTTTGTACTCAATCTTAGTATATTGATCTAAAACTCGTTCATCATATTGAAAACTAGATTTTAGTGCAAAGATCTCATAAAGGTTTAACTCAAACTCTAATGCTTACTATGACCTTAGAATTCTTAAATTATCTTGATTATAAGATTAAGGGTGAGCTCACAAAATTTTGTAAACATTATGATAAATCCTGATCAAATCAAACTTTAAAAACTAGATATGACCTTAGGATTATTGAATTATCTTGATCTAAAATGGACTCTCTATATCAATATGGGCCTAACATCCCTCATTATTGATTAGAGATATATTTCTTGATCCTACTGTGTCATAAAGATAATCTCATATCATTTTTAGGGCTTAATATCCCTTGTAAAATGGATGAGAAATCAATACATGTATCCATCATAAGCCTAAATGGATCTCATATCATTTTCAGGGCTTAACATCCCTTGTAAAATGGATGAGAAATCAATATATATCATCATAAGACTAAATGGATCTCATATCATTTCAGGCCTTAACATCCCTTGCAAATGATTGAGAAATAAAAACACATATGCCATGAACCTAAAAGGATCTCATATCATTTCAAGGCTTAACATCCTTTGCAAATGATTGAGAAATAAATTGTGGCTAAATTTCACATAAAAAAATTAAGTGGTTTGCATTTAACCCCTTGCTTTTAAAACTGAATATCTCATTAAGGGGGAACATCAAAGCATAACATTAAGGGGGAATAATAAAAGTCTTGGTTATATTGGCTATCTTTTTGAAATGACAAAGGGGGGGACAATATAAATCAAATGAAAAGAGTTTCTTAACCTCTTGGTTTTAAAAATGATATTGTTTGAACAAGAGAATACATGCAAAGGAAATTTAAGGTATGAAACTCATATGATTTACATTACTTTGATTTATATTGGAAATGTTTGACATCTTCAAAAGGGGGAGATTGTTGGATAAATTGGACATTATTATAAATCCCTTCGTTTTGATGATGACAAACATTTCATTATTGTGGAATTAACTTGCTATTTGAGTGTTTTAGGGACAAGAATAAAAGGTGGTGGATAGAAAATACTTGGAAGATCCTTATGCTCAAAATTGCTTTATTTTCATGATTGTAATCAATGTAAAAACTTGTACAAGTATATAATGTACAAGTACTTAGATATCATGTAAATCAAGCATTTAGATCTTCCCTATCCACACACAACACTTAGATAGGTCATCTTCTAAGTTAGCGTCACAATTGCACACTGATACGCACACTCAGTAAATGAATACATTGAATTAGGGATATTCTCGGTCGACAAAAACTTCGACCGAGACTCTCTCGGTCGACAAATTCTTCGACTGAGAATAGACCCTCCTAGCCATTATACTGAGTTAGAAAAGTGGTTGGGAGTTGGAATCGAATGTTACAACATATTGACTCAGACTCCCACTCAGTCAACAAATTCCTCGACCGAGACACTCTCGGTCGACAAACTTCTCGACTAAGAAAGGTTCTAAACTGCACTTTTCAGCATTAAACAACTAGTCATTGCAATATAATTAGTGGACACATAATGGCTAGTTGAGCACTAAGAACATCCTAGAAGGTGTCTAGAGCATCCCCAAGCATTAGCAAACTACTCCTATAAATAGGACAAGCTATAGGACACCAAAATCATCACTTGTGCATACAATTACACTTGAGATTCATTCTTTGTGAGAAACAAGTTGAACTACACTTGCAATCTATTTTCCTTGTGTTCTACATTAGTGTCCTATAGCTTAGTATCTCCTAGCCACCACACTACCACATTCATCCACAGTGGATAGGAGATCAATACGCTTGATATAGGATCAAAGCATTGACTTAATTGGTAAAGTTGTTTCTTTCTTCCAATCTTGTTCCTTTTATTGTATTTTGTTCTCCTTTGCTACTCCTAGGTTGGAGGTTGCAGAAAGGAGGTTGTAGGAGCTTCTTCGGTGGTGAAGGTAGCTCGGAGTGACTTTGGAATACTTCTAGAGGGTCTCAACGGGAAGCTACTTCAAGGAGGAAGACTACTTCAAGGGGGAGCTTGAAGTTACTTTAAGTGAAGGTTTCTTCAAGGTTGGTGAGACGACTTTGGGATGAAGGTTGTCCAAAGGGTTGTGAAGGTAGTTGTATCTTATGTAACATCCTTGTGAGGTAATAAAATACAATTTATTTCAAAATCCCAATTGGAAACAATTGGGTAGTGGACTGACTCCCTTAGTATTTGCTAAGGGTGGAACCACTCTAAACGCCTTGTCTCCTTCTCCAATATTTGTGTGGTTGCTTGGTGAAATAATTTTTTATAATTATCATAAAACCCTATTCACCCCCCTCTAGTTTTTTCACTAGGGTGTATCATGTACATCAAGAAATGAGCCTCCTCAATCACCATCTTCCTCAACCCATCAATATATTGAACCACTATCCTATTATGAAAGAAAACTATCCCAACATTTGTCTCATGGAAGCCATCATACTTCCTGTTGCCAAACTCTAACATGATATTTTGTATCATGGTATCAATTTGTTGCACATCTCTAATATACTATATAAGGGTAGGCTTCATCTACAACTGTGCTAGCAACCATGCCAATCGAGATACTTCCAATTGTACATTCATTTGGCAAAGTGATATCATCATATCCTTCTTGTGGCACACCATGGAGTGTAATTGTGCCTTGTCTGTAGATGATGATGAAGATGACTTCCAGATCAGTGCATCAACCACCACATTCACCTTCCTTGGATGGTAGTCTATCATGAAATCATTATCTTTGATTAACTCCATCCATCTCCTTTGTCTCATGTTCAGCTCCTGCTTCGAAAATATGTACTAAAGGCTTATGTGGTCGGTGAAGATCTGACACTTCTTTCCATATAGGTAGTACCTCCAAATATTCAAGGCATGGACCACTGTTGTTAGCTCCAGATCATATGTTGTGTAGTTCTCCTCATGTTTCTTAAGCTATCATGAAGCAAAAGAAATCACATTCTTGTCCTACATCAGCACACATCCCAAGTTGTTCTTTGAAGCATCACAGAAGATGATATAACCTTTCACTTGCTCTGGTAGAACTAACACTGGGGCATTGGTTAGCTTCTCTTTCAACAACTAGAAAGAATGCTGAAAATTGTCATCCCAGACAAAAGGAACACCTTTCCTAGTCAACTTGGTTAGGGGTAACACTACAACACTAAAATTCTTGATGAATCTCCTATAGTAACCTGTCAAACCTAGAAAACTTCATACCACCGTCAGTGTCTTGGGTTGTTCCCACTCCAACACTGATTGCACCTTCTTTTGTTCTACACAAACACCTTCAGAAGATATGATGTGACCAAGAAAAGATACATTTGTCAACAAAACATGAACTTGCTGAACTTGGCATACATCCAATGCTACTTCAACAATGTCAATGTTTGGAGAAGATGTTGTTCATATTGTTATCTGTGTCTAGAGTATACCATTGTATCATCTATGAACACTACCACAAATAGATAAAGGTACATTCTGAACATCATGTTCATTTGATCCATGAAAGCTTTCGACGTGTTGGTAAACCCAAACGGCATATCAACAAACTCATAATGACCATACCTAGTCTTAAAAGCAGCCTTATGTATGTCATTCGCCTTGATCGTCAGCTGGTGATAACCTAGCCTCAGATCTATCTTTGAAAACATTGTAGTACCTCTCAATTGATCAAACAGGTCATCTATCCTTGGAAATGGATATCTATTCTTCATTGTGACCTTGTTCAATTGTCGGTAAACTATGAAAAGCCTCATAGAATCATCCTTCTTCTTCACAGACAAGACGAGAGCACCCCAAGGGGAAGTACTCAATAATGAAACCCTTCTCTAACAACTATTACAACTATTTCTTCAACTCTGGCATATATGTTGGTGCCATCCTGTAAGGTGACATGGCTATGGATTGTGTTCTAGGAACAAGATTGATCAAAAAATTGATCACTCTAGGAGGGGAACACCAGGAAACTCCTCAGGAAAGACATCCTCAAACTCTTACAATACATGTACCTCCTAGATACTAGGAGCTATCCACAACAAGTGTCAAAAAAACCTCACACCCTTGTCTCATCAACCTCTCTAATGTCATAAGTGACACCAAACACATAGGAAGGATCTTCCTATCTCCTTGGAAGACCCACTAAACATCACTGTCACAGAACATTACTACCTTGGAGCTATAGTCTTAAACAACCTTGTACTTCTCCAAGGAATTCATCCCTAGGATCACATCGAAAACATGCATGTCAAGTGACATAAGATCCACTTGAATTTTACATCCTCAGAAAGAAAGAATGCAAGATGGACACACCTCTTGCAAGTCATTGAACCAACTAAAGGGGTTTCTAGCTGAAGACTATCACATCTGTTACAAACATGCAGATTACAACTACTTATCACCTCTTTGTTGATACAAGAGTGTGTCACACCTTGGTCAATCAAAATAGATATGAAGAAGAAGTAGATAAGTCAGAATGAAAAGTTCCATCTGATCTTTCATTACCCATTTATTGAACACTCCCTCTAGTTGACTAATAGCATAAAATCTAGTCATCACTTGTTGTCATCCACGTCCTTTGCCAACTGGCCCAGAAGATCATGCCTGTGATGCATGACCATGTCCCTTACCACCACCACTATTGTACTATTGTTGCTTCTAACCTCACCGACTCTACCTTGGCTGCTGGGCCACTTCCTCATCCTTCATAGGGAACACCCACCTCATATGACCAACTTGCCCACACTTGTAACAAGTCTTGGTATCGTATTGTGGCCTAGATGACCCTGTTACTAATACAAATGTTGTGTTGTTTGCTCCTACTGGAAGAAAACTAGGACCTCTGCCCTTTCTTGGGGACCACTATGATGGAACTTCTGATCTTGGATCAAAAAAAGTTGGTCTCTATTTTTACTATGGAGATGTGAACTATAACGACCCCCTCCCCTTGTTATCTTCTATTCAAGCAGACTGAGAGGGTAAGGGTCATTACCATAAATACATGAATGATGGTTTGTCAAATAACCATAAATAATTAACAAATTTTAATTAAAGGGAAAAGAGTTTGAACAAAATAAAAAGTTACACTATCCACTAAGGAGTTACATAATAAAGGTTTCTAAACTTATAACATGATGTGAAAATTAACTAGCTAATCCTCCAGGATTACATTAAATCTTTTATTTTGGTGCCTTTTTCTCTAGATGTCTATATTCATCATACTTGCATAAATGATAGTAGATTATCCTAAAAACCAAGAAATAAAACTCAATCAGTATAACAGGTTATACTGGTATGTGGGTAAAAATTATTATCATCTAATTGTAACAACATAGTCACAACATTTATTGTTAAAGAAAAAAATTAACATTTTCATCATAACTACTCAACCCTAATATGTCCAACCTCTGTGAAACCCCTTTAGGGTTTTATCCCTATAGTGTACATAGGCCACCTTCTCCCTCGAGTTCTAAAGTGTCATATCAGTTTTCCCACCCAGGGGTTGATCTTTGATGATCCTCTCTACCCCAGGGGCTTAATTATCAATTTTTTCATATTTCAATACATCCAGAGGTGGCATATATAGGATTCTATCTAGTCATGTCCATATAATGCGATATACATAGTGACTTTATGAGTTGTAGGAAATAAATAAACAAGAAAGCATTTGTTTGCAACCATTTTGACAAAGCTCAGAATACGCCAAAAAAACTAATGTGGATAGCCATAGGCGTAACCACATACCTTTCTCATGAGTACTTGATGTCCAAGCAAAAGAGCAACACAAGCAACTACCATGAAATTAAAGCATAATATCCATGTATTATTATTTTGTCCAAATTATAACATGAAGACTGACTTGGGGTCCAAGTTAGGGTTTCATCACTTTTCAAGCTCTTTTGGTTTACAAACCCTAATCTTATCATTATATGCACTTTTAATCTCAAGGAAACCCTAATTCATCATTTGATGGGTTATTAATCTCAAACTAGATCCAAGTTGTCCTTTTTAATAAAAAAGATCAATCTTTGATTACTAAGATCAATTGAATATATCGAGATCATCAAAACCTAGAAATTAAAGTTCTTATGCATTAAACACATTAAAGATAGAAAATTTGGGTACTTTTTGAACTACAAGCATATCTAGCTCATGATTATATTTTTATTGAATTAATGCTAATTTACTGAGCAAGATTCAAATATAACTTGTCTCCATTTGAGGTACCAAATAATTATTATGATTATTTCAATATTAATTTAGCTGACTATCATATAATGACACATCAACATATTCTATATCATCCTAACATGTTGTGGAGGCAAGTTGCTCCAATGGGATCAGGTTGACTCAGCACCACGCACTTGTGCGGCAAGGGCAAAGAAGACATGGTAAAAGACATGAATTACCCTTACGTCGTAGTGTTTGCCCTGAGGATACAGAGGTAAATTTACCGGTCCCCTTCTTCTTCATTCATTCACACAAACTTGTTGTCGATGTAGAGGTCAATAGCTAGGTTGACTTTCTACTATTGGGCATTATTGGAGGAATTGAAGGTGTTGTCCGCTCCGCCACACTCTTCCAAAATTATATCACCCTTTTCCGACGATGGGTGATGACCATAGTGCCCTAGACCAGAGGGTCGATGACTGATAAGGAGGTCATTGTTAGGAAGTCTAGAAGGTGGTTGGGTGGGGAACAATTAGTAAGGGCAATGAGATCGGGGAGTCATAGCGGGGCTATTGACAGTCTTATATAGGTGCAATATTGCGGGGGAGCGAGGGTTATATCTCCTCTTCGAAGCTTGATCTGGGTTGAGTTTGGACTATTTTCTAGAATTGGCAAGATAAATGGCAAGTAAATACTTTCCATGATAGTCTCTCTCTCTCTCTCAAATTTGGTGAACAACAAATCGGAGAAAAAGGCAAAGAGGAGAGTGGGAACGAGGCCGAGAAAGATTGATGTTATTGTTGGCTCATTTCCTTTTTCAGCTAGAGGAAGGTGATGATAAGGATGCCATTCATTCTCAATCTAACAGTCTCCAGGTTATGCGAAATTCAGAGAGCCAGGACTAGGTTTCCCAATCATGATTAAAGAGTGACATTTAATTCATTTTCCCTCAATCCCTTTCACTTTAGGAGAAAGAAATTAATTCATTACCTCCTCCTCCTTTAACCAATTGATTCCAAATTTTAAAGGAAGGTTTTAAATAATTAGATCTCAGTGTGGGAAACATTTGGTGGAAAAAAACATATTTTGAGATTCCCCTTTTCTCTCTCTCATCAAAAGTAATATAATTCATTAATTTCAAGTATATCCTTTTATCTTTACGAATTTCTCTAGACCACTAGAAACATTCTTTTTGTATTAAACTTGGAAGGAAACTCATTAAAGTCCTTCCCATCCTTAACCAGTTTTGTGGGATTTATTGGAAAAAAATTAAATAGCCAAATCTTTCTCTTTTAGCATATCCTTAAATTAGTTACTATTATCACATGGGAAATCCTTTTTCTTTCAAATGCTAAAGAGGTCTTAATTACTTTTGTCTAAGCATGGGCAAGGTTTTAGACCAAAAATCGAAAATAAAAGATAATTTTCATAATATCAAAGTCTTCCTCTAATAAGGCATATTTTAGGCATCAAATATATTCTTTTCTCTTTCTACTTCTCTGATATTATTTATTTTGATTATATTTCTTATTAGGGATCATGTGAAAATGAAACCCACTCATTTGTAGCTTTTAACACCACTCTTCTAGAGAATTACACACAATTCTCACAAGTACCTTATTCATTATCTATTAACTTTTCCATTTTTCTTAATAATGAACTTTCTTTCTTCCTTTTTCCCTTATATCCATTATTGGATTAACAAAATTAGTAGAAACCACGAAATTCATAGCAAAGGGAATTTTGCAAAAGAAACCATACTTTTAAAACAAAGCACACCATATTTCCGTTATGTCCCTTTTATTGAAATTTGCATTTCCACCGAGTAAAATACAAATGAAAACCAACTTATAACATCCTTTCCCTCTTATAGGAATTATGTCCTCAAAATTTGACTAATCATACAAACAATTAAGGATGGGTCTTTTCCATGTCCTTCTTTAGCTCCCATGTGGCTTCATCCTCTCCATGGTGTTTCCAAAGAACCTTTAGCATCTCTATCTTTTTATTCATGAGCTCTTTAACTGTGGTATCCAATATCCTTACAGGTGACTCAGGGTATGCCAGACTCCCATGGAGTTGAATAGGCTCGGCACATGGCTAGGACCCTTCACATAGTGCTTTAGACTGGACACATGGAGCACACCATGCATCATACTATACTATGGGGTAACGCTAAATGATAAGCAACTTCACCAATCCTTTCTATAATCTCAAATAGACCCATGTACTGGGGATTCAACTTTCCTCTATTCTTAGCTATAGCTCAAAGGGGTCAGATTTTTCAAAAACATATAGTTACCTACAGTGAAGTGCAAATTCATACACTTTGCATTAGAATACAACTTATGTCCATCATGGGCTCTCTTCATCCTCTACCTAATCAAAGCACCCTTCTCAACATATAACTATAGTTCCCCTAACCTCAACAAGGTCCTCTCATCGACATCATCCTAGTGAAGCAATGACTGACATGCCCCCCAATAAAGATGTAACATATCAAAACCTAGAACTTAATCTTATTCCCAAATTAAGAGGTTAGAAACATTAGTCTTTGAGGTTTAGCCAAAAAAGGATAAGGGTATGCTCTTTAGTGAGCTTAAATATGTTACTGCATGAATAAATCACCCTAACATGTAGAATATAAATAATTATTACCCAATACCTTCAAATTAATCATAATATCAAGTAAGGGTATACAAAATATGCCATATGAGGTAATAATGTGCATAAAATGACAAGGTGTCCATAATTGAGAATAATGATATATAATTCCACAAAATACAAAATAAATAAACTTATGTGAGATAATGATAGAGTAGATTTGTTCTAGATCATTCCTTTGCCTTATGGAGCAAGGAAGAGAAAAAAGAATGAATAATAATTCTTGAAACATGTTAACGTGATATTGAATTATTAATAAGAGAAATAAGAGAAATAATGGATAATGGGTTAAAATTTATAAAAGGAAAACTTATTGGATAAGAATAACCTCATCTTCTTTTTCTTTAGATATGCTTTGGCTTGGAGGCCAAGTTTCACCAATTTAGGATAATAATAATCATATCTATTTTATTTAGAAAAGAAAAGGTATTTTTCCTTAAAAATATTAAATAAAATATTTAATGACTCCAAAAGTGAAAAAAATCTTATATTCATAATTTACACATTAAAATATGCCTTTGGGTGAATTTTCACTCAATTTGTAGAAAGTTTGATTAAAAGGTGAAATCAAGAGAGAGAAAGTGTGTAGAACCTTCAAAATATTAAACAAATGAACAAATAACTCCAACATGTATAATTGATGGAAAATTTGTATCCAAGGCACATAATATGACTTGTGGGTGAAGTTTCAGCAAAATTAGAGAATCTAATAATCATTAATGCATGATGAAAGAGAACATAAGTTTTGATTTATTTTAAAACATTAAAAGTTCTCAAAAGGCAAATCTAATTTTATATTCAGATTCTACATATCAAAGTTAACTTAGGTGTCAAGTTTCAATAGTTTGGAGTTCATTTGTACCCTAAATTGAGGAAAGAGAAAATACCTAAATAATAAATGTCACACTTTAGTCCTAATTCGATTTGGCAAGTGAATAATGTGTCACACATTTTTTTAAATGGTGGATATGCACTTTGATTCGGGCCGTCAATTTTTTGATCTAACAGTCTTGACATCGTCACCTTCCTTGCGCCAAGAAGGAAAGTGGCCACCGGGTGGGATGGTATGAAAATCCCTATTTTCTCAGTCGTTATGCAACATTTTTCTGCGATTTCCCACAAATCGAGCCCTGTTTTGTGGCATTTCGTTGTGAATTGGGAAAATACCCAATCTCAGTTTTGGGCTTCTCAGAGCTCGTTAGCCTTTAAGCCCTAAAATACAACCCTACCTATATATATATCACCCCCAAAGCTCTCATACCCTCCTATCTGACTCTCGTCTCGTCTCAATTTCTTTGCACATTGCATGTGTTGCCATCAGTCAATGAGATATAGGCTTGGGTTTGCGGTGAGCAGTGCTTCCTCTTCTTGTCATCTCAGCTCAAATTGCCTGCAGCTTCAGTTCTGCAATACCTTCCTCTCTCTTCCTCCATTCTTGCTTTCTTGAATCATTGGCATTTACAATTTTGTCCAAATCCATCACAAGCAATTTCTTGTGGAAGCTCACAGGCTTCTACATCGCCGAGAAGATGGATCGCAGGTGAGCTATGTGCCCATATATTGTGGACTATATGGCGCATCAGATGCACCGCAAGATGGATGGCAAGGTGTTAGCATGGCCCTTGTAATGGAATTTCATTTCTTCTTGTCTGAACTGACTAATCTTGAAGAAGTCTTTCATCAAGATATAGGACCCAGCCTTTCACAAATAGCACGAGCTTCATAATATTCAGGATCCACAGACCAATCTCAAGCGCATTCAGATCACGAGATGGCGACCCCCGAATGTAGACAATCTTAAGCTCAATCTAACTATTGGTTGTGCAGTTGACCGGATGGGAGTCGTTGGAAGATGGGCATCCGGTGTCATTCGCAACTCCCACTCCCATGTTAGATTAGCTTTCCGGATCTGGCTTTGAGAAGATGACTACACCATTGCCTACATTCTTGCTTGTGTCATTGCCCTCAAAATTTCCGATGACAAGAACCTCCGCATCACCATCATTGAGATTGATGATCCTTATGTGCTTGACATCATGTGGTGAAACTCTAAGGAGCCATGGAGAGCCACTCTGTTCATGAGGGAGATCTGAGCGGTTCTCAATGATAATGCCATCATATGTTATCTCATACCTAAGTGAGCTAATGCAGTTGCAAGAGCGTTAGGATCACGAGGGTCCACTCTCAATGACACTTAAATTTGCACTGAACATATGTTGCTACCCATTTATGTGCGAGGTCTCATCATCATGGATAGGCGTAGTGTTTCGTACATTTTCTTCAGGAGAACACCTACTGGATGATGGGGCTCTTGGTTCATCTTTTGGTGTCTTGGAGTCTTGTGCAACTTTGAGTTCTTTTTCTGGTTTTTGTATAGAGTCTTTGGTGGGCCTGATGGGGGTTTTATCTGCGACTTTATAAGCGTGAATTGTAACCTTTTTTTATGTTTTGCCCACAAAGAGGACAGTGGGATGAATAGAAGATCTCCTGGCTTAAATTAAATTAAAAAAATCAATTTCTTATGGGTGGCCAGCTATGGCGATGGGTTTGAGGGGTAAGATACCCCCATGCACTTTCTCGCTTCTACCCCCAATTTCCTTCTTTCATTGCTTTTTCTCGTTAGGGGTAGAATGGTCTTGTAAAGATGTGAGATCACCTCCTTACTAAAAGTTAAAGGAAATACAAAACATCCCTTTTTCCCAAGACAAATAGACAATGTGCAATGCATGTATAATGTAACATCCCTGACCTGGATTATGAGTTAACCCTAGGTGTTTTGCCTAAATATGTAAATAAATCTTTGTGATTAACTCTGAGCATGTAATTAAGTTTCTCGGAAACATATATTTCAGTATTTGCTCCTTTTTATTTAAAGTTGTAGCATTGTTTTGATATACAGGGACCTATGTGCAATTTACCCAGTTAAAAGGGTTATCTTGCAATTTGCACATGTTGATATGTTCCTCTGATGTTGAGACATCATGAGAATCTTTTTGGTAAAGTTTGAGGGATTTCCCAAGCTAGGGCACCAAGGTGCAGCTGTGGAAGCAATCCCGGTGCTTGAAACCCTAATTTGGGGTAAAATGCAATTTACCCAAATTAAGGGATGCAAATTGTGAAATATGTCATCTAATGTATCTTTTTAGACTCTTGCCATCATTAAGAGAAGAAATGATGAGGGAGTCACCTCAATTGAGTTATCAAGTTATGAAATATGCCTTGTAATTGAATAATCAGGGTATATGTGCAATATCTCTTTATGTATGTACCTTATTATTAGATTGTTCTTCTTTGCCTTCTTTTTCTAGACCTTAAGATAAGGTTTGTCCTTATAATAAAGAGGAAGGGACGAGCAAGTAATAAAGGAAGGACTTAATTGGAATTATGGGGAAACTTATGGGCCTTTAATGAAACATCACCCAAGTATATGTATACTTCACCTCTCAAGCAAAGGAACTTTTCCTTCGTACATATCACTGTTTCCTCTTTGCTTGGCCGACTAAGGACTGTCTTGGATCTCAAGGGGAACGACCAAGAGTGCAAGGTAGGTTTGAACCCCTCTTCTTGCCTAATTCCATGGTTAGAACTCAAATTCAAGGTCAACTTCATGGCTAACTCTCGAAACCCTATCTTTCTAGCCATCTCTTTTCGTTCTTCCTTGGAGTTTTCACCCTGTCCAACCTGTGGGAACTCAAGGACGCCATTAGAGCTTGGATCTTGAAAGCTTGGAGCTCAAGAATCAAGCTTTAGGCGGGTTTTATAACTCTAAACCCATGCTTTACTATATACATCTGTTATATGCGGTTAGATGATAGTTCTTCATGTTTCCCTACTTTTCCCTATTATTTTGCAAGCAAATCCATGGGATATTCGTACTGTTCTTGAGCTAGGAGATGAAGGCGTGACTTCCAAGAAAAACCCACCGCTTTTCACTTCCTTAAACGGTCTCACCAGTTTGCTCTCTCGGTCTCAAGACCGCGAGGTGAGCAAACGGTCTCGAGACCGCGACAGGGCAAACGGTCTCCAAGACCGTTTGGCCCCATTGACCGAGCATGGACCGTATAAGAAATCTGTTCCTAATTTTATAGGTTAATTACCCTCAAACTTTGGGAGGCTAACTCCAAAGGAATCTGGAGATATGACCTTTTTAAGTAACAACTTTAAATGAATTTATTCCTGATTCTCAAACGGTCTGAAATTGCCTTTTTGGGCAAACGGTCTCAAGACCGTGTAAGGTCGTTGACCAGGCATTGACCGTATGAGTTTAATGTTCAAAATAATGTAAATTAACAACTCACCAAGTTTGATGGTATAATTCCAAACGGGCTAAGAGTTGAAGGGTGAATACTAGGGATAACCCTAGATGAAATCAGTACTGCAATTATGGTGACCTAATTAGGGTTTTTAGGGTTGATTGACCTAAACGGTCTCAAGACTGTTTGGGGGTCATCCAAACGGTCTCAAGACCACGAGGGCAATCAACCATGACCTTTTGGAGGTCTAGGGTCAAGATTAGTTGACCAATTGAAGGTACAATTACACCAAATTATATTGCAAATAAAGTATTGATATAATCATCAACTCAATTTGTTCAACCTTGTTAAATTCCCACTAGAATCCAAAATTGGATGGGAAAACGGTCTCAAGACCGTTTGGAACTCATCCAAACGGTCTCAAGACCGAGAGGACAATCACCCAAGACCGTTTGAAGGTCTAGGGTTAAGTAATTTGACCAATTGAGGACCTAATTGCAAATACGTTATCAATTTAATCAAAATTCTGTTTTGTGGTTCAATCATGGTTCAACCCCTATCAAATCACCTTATACTTTGATGAAATCTTGGGAAAACGGTCTCAAGACCATGTGGGGTCCACCCACATGACCTCAAGGCCGTTTGGGCCAAGTTTGGGCCCAATTGGAGCTCAATTGAAGGGTTTAACCTTGTGTTGAGTCACATTGTTGAGTGTTGATGGGTGAACATTGATAGACCCTAATTGAATCGATTTCAATCCTAATTGGTCAACAATTGAGGGTCAATTGAATGACCAAGTGGTCAAGCATAATCTTAATTAACCCAATTCATAAGTGGTCAACATAGATTTGACCTTTTGAGGGCTTCAACATCGGTTGACATTATAGGTTGTAACCATTGAATCTTGTTGAAGGTCCAAGCGGCTGAGACCATGTGAGCCTCGCGGTCTCAAGACCGTGAGAGGGCTTGCGGTCTCAAGACCGTGAGGGGCCTCGCAGTCCTGAGGTCAAGGTGAGCAAACGGTCTGCATAGCCTCGCGATCTTGACATCAACTTGAGGCTCGCGGTCTTGGAATGGTTTGAAAGGGCTCGCGGTCTTGGAGTTAGATGAGGGGGCTCGCGGTCTTGAAAAGTCAAAATTGAGCAAACGGTCAACACACCCTCGCGGTCTTGGAAGTCAAAATTGACTAAACGGTCAACACTTTCAAACGATCTCAAACCAATTGGAGATTGATGGTTGAGATCGATCAATGTAATTCAAGGTTGACTTCTTTCAATCAATTGATGATATAAATGGTTCAATGTTGTCTTAATCAAACCCTAATGATAACCTAGGATATTAAAGGGTTAATGGAATAAGGTTTTGACCTTGATGATGATCAATGGGGTGAATTACCAAAATACCCCTGAAGGGTAAATTAAGTAATACCTTGATCAAATCAAACCCTAATCATATGATGGTGATGTTTTGGGCTATGTTAGCCTATGATGACTTAATCCAACCTGATTTAGAGTGATGTTGACCTCACCTAACTTTATGATGAGAGAGAAAGTACTTCTAGAGAGAGAAAGTACTTCTAGAGAGAGAAAGTACCCCTTTTTAGGTGAAAACTCAATTAAAGCATCTTCAATGCACAGGAATGAGCATAATTAGGGTATGATCCACCTGTGTGAGATCATAGAAACCATAATTATGATAAATGATGAACCTTTAACTAATCTAAGAGCATCAATGAAGATGTTACTCATACATGATGATGTTATGAGTTCAATTCACCTTAATGTGAATAGTAAACCCTAATTCAAGGGTGACGACATGTAATGTGAATAGTAAACCCTAATTCAAGGGTAATGGCATGCTTTTGAGTATTAAACTCTATGTGATGTGAATTAGAGATTTAACTCTTATGACAAGAGTAGGAAGTATATTCCTTATTTTTGTATTACCTTTATCAGTTGTATTAGCCATGCAGGTTCTGATATGAAGGTAATCATATCCAGGTATGGATGTTGATGTTATATTCATTAAAGGCATGTTGTTAGCCTTATGAATAAGTAAAGTAATCTGATGCCTTGTCAGTGGCATCCTATGCTGATAATGGGCTGTGAGAGCCATGAATACCATCAAGGTCATGCCTTAGAGATGACTTGTGATGAGGATAATGAGAAATAATGATTGATATGAGTTAGGCCTGTTACATTTAGTATTCTTCTTTTATAGCTGCTATGCTACTGTTATTGTTTGGAGAACAATGTATGCTGTTAAAGAATACTGAATGTACCTAACTAATCAAGTATAATGTAGAGCCCTGATCATAGATCCATCATTGTCAGAGATTAAGTGATGGTGGAACAGGTTTTCCTCAGGGAACTCCTGGAGCACATACTTTTGAGTATGTGGGGTACATGGATGTGTAGAACCTTACATCCTAGTGTAGGAAAGTGATGTAGATGTGTAATCCATCCATCCTTCACTATATTTCCATACCGTATCAGTGGTAGGTAAACATGAAACCTCCTGATGACGAAGAAAGCACAGATATCTGTATCAGTGGTAGGTAAATATGAAACCTCCTGATGACGAAGAGAGTACAGAATGCCACTGTGACTCTAGAATAGCGAAGGACCAGTTTACCCTGGTGAGCTATAGTAGTAGAGACACGAGATGTCCTACAAGTGATCCTCTTACTGACTGAGGAAGGCGAAGGTCATGAGAATCCGGCTCTCTTAATGACCTATGTATGATACGGATGTGACTTCTCAGCGATCAGTTGGAGTATGAGTGGTATGCCTCATCTCCACAGGGCATAATGTTGTTTGTAAAACATAATCAACCATGTAGTATAACTTGTTAGAGATGACTCCAAGTTAGTTGATTGATGTTACATTGCTATAGTGTTTATATTCTCCATATCTCCTAAGTTGTAGAGATCTTGTTATACCTGCAACTGTTATAGAATACTTTGAAGGCTTTACTGCTTAAGATACTCTTTGATGTTATAATAAAGCTTCTGGCGAAGAGTTATAACTCTCGCTGGGACAATTATGTATAATTGTCTCACCCCGTAGACTTCAACTTTTTAGGTGGACGTCGGAGACGAAGGAACCAGCCTACAGGTGACCAGTCTCAGCAGCAGTAGCACCAGGAGCAGTAGTAGAATCTCAGGTGGAGATTATCCTACCATATGGTGTAGTTAGAGTTAGTCCTATGTGTCCTCTGTACTCTCAGGTCTTGGAATCTTGTGTTATGTGATCTTGAGGTTTTGTATCTTGATGTATATAATTACTCAAGAAGTAATTATCCTGAGATGTAAACAGTTTATCTCTCTTTATGAAAGAAGTTTTTATGGATCCAAGTTCTGATCTCGAAAAGTTTTAATTTTCCGTGATTTTTTTCTTCCGCTGATTACCGATTCACTTCCGCTAAGTTTTAATCGTGTTTATGTCATGGTTTGGAGATCAGAGCCCACAACTAGTGGTATCAGAGCTCTAGGTCAGTTGAGTCTACAGAGGCATAGGACTTAGGATGTCGAGTCTACCTTTAGTACTCCTTCCTTATCTAATAGAATCTTCTGCTCCTCAGGAGAAGAAGATACATAAGAATGTCATAACATCACGATGAGTACGTGGCAGAGAGTAGTGCTAGTGCACCTCGAGGCGGTGCAAGAGTTCCGAGAATAGAACAACCTGCACTGGAGTTACCAAGAGAGCCACCCCAGTTCGATCCAGCTGACATGAGTAACCCAGCTGTACAGACAATGTTTGGGCAGTTCATGACTGCCATGACACATATAACCGATAGGATGCCCATTCCTGCACCTAGGGCACCTGTCCAGCCTGAAGCACAAGGTATCGGTAAGACATTCGAACGACTTCGTCGTGTCGGAGCTGCCGAGTACTTCAGAACTGCCGACCATGCAGATGTTGACTTATGGTTGACAGAGTTGGAGAAGGCTTTCAGGATTCTTATGATTCCGGAAGCTGAGAAGGTTAGACATGTTGTCTATCTTCTCAAAGGCAGTGCTGGTCACTGGTGGAACATGGAAGAGCAGAAGAGACCTGGAGCAGAGTTCTCATGGGAAGAGTTTCGTCGGGAATTTTTCAAAAGATATTTTCCAAATACCTTCCTAGATGAGAAGATCTCTCAGTTCGAGAAACTAAGGCAGGGTACGATGAACATTAGCGAATATGAAGCTAAGTTCATGGAGTTGCTGTGGTTCTGTCTGCACATGGCTGCTACGAATGAGGAAAGAATCAGAAGATTCGAGAAGGGTTTGAATCTGATATGTCAACCCCGGCATCTACCTTAGAGAACCGAGAGAGATTCTCTACCTTCCTGGAGTCAGTCCGAAGGATAGAGAGATCTGTGGTTGAGAAGAGACAAACCCATAAAAGATATCCACAGTTCCAGGGTTCTTCATCTAGGGATTCCAAGAAACCTAGATTTTCTGCACCTAACCCTCCACCACCCAGATCGAGTTTTCAAACTCAATGGACACCAAGCAGAGGTAGAGGACGGAGTCAACCGCTTCAAGGGACTTACAGTTCTTCATCAGTGTCAGTTACTGGACCACCCAGACCACAGCAACAGGAGAAGAGTTGCTACAACTGTGGTAAGGTGGGACACTTGATGAAGGATTGCCGTTCTAGGCCTGTCGGTGTGACACAACAACCCCCGAGACAGAATCAACAGGGATCTCAGAATAGACAACATCAAGGAGCAGCTCGAGGACGTGGACAAGCGTCTCAAGCTGGATCATCAGCACCACCTCAACACCAGGCGACTGCGAGGTTCTATGCTATGAACCCACCTGAGGCAGTGGTCAATCCACGGGTAGTGGCAGGTCAGATGAAACTTTTATATTCTGATATGTCTACATCCTGTGTTGTATCCGTTCTGATTGATCCGGGTGCTACGCACTCTTTCATCACTCGTGAAGTGATTCGTAACTGCAATGTGACTATTAGTCATAGAGCAGATAGTTTGTTGTTAGAGACTCCGTTGAGTGGGTCTGCCGTTTTGCAGGAGGTATGTTCTCCCTGCATCCTCTTCTTTTCTGACCATCGCATTCAAGTGGATCTTATACCACTTGATATGCAGGGATTTGATATAATCCTCGGGATGGATACCTTAGAAAGGTATAGAGTTGTCTTGGATTGTGAGTCCAAGTTGGCTGTGTTTGCTGATGAAAGCAACACATGGATCTTTCAAGGAGAAAGAAAGATTCTGCCCACCTGTCTTGTATCAGCTATGGTTGGTGATAAGCTGTTGAGGCAAGGATGTTATGCATTCTTAGCCCATGTGGTAGATGTTACCAAGGAAAGTTCCAATCCTACTAAAGTCCCTATAGTCAGGGAATTCGAAGATGTGTTTCCTGAAGAACTTCCTGGTGTACCACCACCTCGGGAGATTGATTTTGAAATCAATCTGATCCCAGATACGAAACCCATAGCTCAAACTCCATATAGGATGGCGCCTGCCGAGATGGCAGAACTCAAGAAACAACTTCAAGAGTTACTTGAGAGAGGTTTTATCTGACCGAGTACTTCACCCTGGGGTGCTCCGGTCTTGTTTGTTAAAAAGAAAGATGGGTCAATGCGGTTATGCATCGACTACAGACAACTCAATAAAGTAACAATAAAGAATAAGTATCCTCTGCCGAGGATTGATGATCTCTTTGACCAGTTGCGTGGTGCAACAGTCTTTTCAAAGATAGACTTGAGGTCTGGATATCATCAACTCCGCATTAAGGATAGTGACATATCCAAGTCTGCCTTTAGGACAAGATATGGTCACTATGAGTTCACGGTTATGTCGTTTGGACTAACCAATGCACCAGCTGCATTCATGGAACTCATGAATAGAGTTTTTCGACCTTTCCTTGATCAGTGTGTTGTCGTCTTCATAGATGACATTCTGATTTATAGTAAGGATACTCAGCAGCATGAGCAGCATCTTTGCCAAGCTTTGACCTTACTAAGAGAACACAAGCTATACGCTAAGTTTAGCAAGTGTGAGTTCTGGCTGCCGGAGGTATCTTTTCTTGGACATGTGATATCCGCCTCGGGAATTCGTGTTGACCCTACAAAGGTAGAATGTGTTCTACAATGGGAACAACCGAAGACACCGAAGGAGATTCGAAGTTTCTTGGGGTTAGCTGGCTATTATCGAAGGTTCATTAAGAACTTTAGTTCTATAGCTTTACCTTTGACCAAGTTAACCCGGAAAGATGTTCCTTTTTCTTGGAGTAATAAGTGTCAACAGTCTTTCCAGTTGCTGAAGGAGAGATTGACAAGTGCACCTGTGCTAGTGTTACCTGAACAAGGAAAAGGATATGTAGTTTTCTGTGATGCTTCCAAGAATGGACTAGGATGTGTGTTGATGCAGGATAAACAAGTGATTTCTTTTGCTTCCCGACATCTTAAGAAACACGAGGAAAATTATCCAACACACGATCTGGAGTTAGCTGTTGTGGTTCATGCTTTGAAGATCTGGAGGCATTATCTCTACGGAGAGACATTCCAGATTTTCACAGACCACAAAAACCTTAAGTATATCTTCTCTCAGCATGAGCTCAACATGAGGCAACGTCGCTGGATGGAGTTAATCAAGGACTACGACTGTACAATTGATTACCATCCAGGCAAGGCCAATGTTGTTGCAGATGCCTTGAGTAGGAAATCAGTAACATCAACCATGAATAGAGCACAACTAAACTCTTTAGTATGCTCTAGGAGAGATATGCTTATCTCTTTAAGGCAAGATAATGTACAGTTGAAGGTGTCATTGTTAGCCGGATTGTTGGCTGAGATGCATATTAAACCTACCCTAAGAGAGCATATTATAGAAGCACAGCTAGGTGATGCTGCAGTTCAGCAGATTAGATCTGAGTATGAAAATGAGAAGCAAGATGGTTTTCATGACTCATAGGACCAAGTAGCTTGTTATAATGGGAGAATGATAGTGCCGGATGTGGACAACTTGAGGAAGTTAGTCCTGGAAGAAGCCCATTCTTCCATGTATGCTATGCATCCAGGGAGCACCAAGATGTATCGGAAATTGAAAGATCTGTATTGGTGGCCTGGGATGAAAAAGGACGTTGCAGAGTTTGTTCTGAGGTGTCCTGTGTGTCAGCAAGTTAAAGCTGAACACCAGAAGCCTGCAGGGACAATGCAACCTTTACCCATACCACAGTGGAAGTGGGACCATGTGACCATGGACTTTGTTGTTGGCCTACCCAGGACAAGCAAAGGACATGATTCCATTTGGGTAATTGTTGATAGGTTAACTAAGACAGCACATTTCTTACCTGTCAAGACAACCTATTCTGCCGAAAGGTTATCAGAGTTGTATGTTCAAGAAATAGTGCGTTTGCACGGAGTTCCTGTCACAATAGTTTCTGACAGAGGTCCTCAGTTTACAAGTCGTTTTTGGGGACAGTTGCACAGAGCCTTAGGCACTAAGCTGAGGTTTAGTACGGCCTTTCATCCACAGACTAATGGACAGTCGGAAAGGAACATACAAACCTTAGAAGACCTGTTGTGAGCATGTGTTCTCCAGTTCACCAGAAGTTGGGATCTACACCTAAGCTTGATAGAGTTTGCCTATAACAATAGCTATCAGCATAGTATTGATATGGCACCTTATGAAGCCTTATATGGTAGATGTTGTAGGTCACCCTTGTGTTGGTTTGAGACTGGTGAGCACCAGTTGTTAGGTCCTGACCTGGTGCAGCAAACCACAGAAAAGATTAAAATAATACAACAAAAGATTAAGACTGCTCAGGATAGGTAGAAATCTTATGCTGACAAACGTCGTAGACCCTTAGAGTTCCAGGTTGGAGACAGAGTGTATCTCAAGGTCTCACCTTGGAAAGGAGTCCTTCGTTTTGGAAGGAAAGGGAAGTTAGCTCCTAGATATATGGGGCCTTATCCAATCATCGAACGGATTGGAAAGGTAGCATATAGACTAGAGCTACCACCTGAGTTACAGCGGTTACATCCTGTGTTTCACATTTCTATGTTGAAGAAATGTCACCCAGACACCGAGTCAGTTCTACAACCTATGGAGGTAGAATTGAATGATGACATATCCTATGAGGAGGGACCAGTGTCAATCCTTGATAAACGAATTAAAAAGTTAAAGAAGAAAGATATAAGTCTTGTGAAAGTCCTCTGGAACCATCGTGGTGTTGAAGAAGCCACTTGGGAGTTAGAGGATGAGATGAGAAGGAAGTATCCTGCCCTTTTCTCTTAGTATGTTTTATCGATTTCGGGGACGAAATCCTTGTAAGGGGTGGATAATTTGTAACATCCCTGACCTGGATTATGAGTTAACCCTAGGTGTTTTGCCTAAATATGTAAATAAATCTTTGTGATTAACTCTGAGCATGTAAGTAAGTTTCTCAGAAACATATATTTCAGTATTTGCTCCTTTTTATTTAAAGTTGTAGCATTGTTTTGATATACAGGGACCTATGTGCAATTTACCCAGTTAAAAGGGTTAGCTTGCAATTTGCACATGTTGAGATGTTCCTCTGATGTTGAGACATCATGAGAATCTTTTTGGTAAAGTTTGAGGGATTTCCCAAGCTAGGGCACCAAGGTGCAGCTGTGGAAGCAATCCCGGTGCTTGAAACCCTAATTTGGGGTAAAATGCAATTTACCCAAATTAAGGGATGCAAATTGTGAAATATGTCATCTAATGTATCTTTTTAGACTCTTGCCATCATTAAGAGAAGAAATGATGAGGGAGTCACCTCAATTGAGTTATCAAGTTATGAAATATGCCTTGTGATTGAATAATCAGGGTATATGTGCAATATCTCTTTATGTATGTACCTTATTATTAGATTGTTCTTCTTTGCCTTCTTTTTCTAGACCTTAAGATAAGGTTTGTCCTTATAATAAAGAGGAAGGGACGAGCAAGTAATAAAGGAAGGACTTAATTGGAATTATGGGGAAACTTATGGGCCTTTAATGAAACATCACCCAAGTATATGTATACTTCACCTCTCAAGCAAAGGAACTTTTCCTTCGTGCATATCACTGTTTCCTCTTTGCTTGGCCGACTAAGGACTGTCTTGGAGCTCAAGGGGAACGACCAAGAGTGCAAGGTAGGTTTGAACCCCTCTTCTTGCCTAATTCCATGGTTAGAACTCGAATTCAAAGTCAACTTCATGGCTAACTCTCGAAACCCTATCTTTCTAGCCATCTCTTTTCGTTCTTCCTTGGAGTTTTCACCCTGGCCAACCTATGAGAACTCAAGGACGCCATTAGAGCTTGGAGCTTGAAATCTTGGAGCTCAAGAAGCAAGCTTTAGGCGGGTTTTATAACTCTAAACCCATGCTTTACTATATACATCTCTTATATGCGGTTAGATGATAGTTCTTCATGTTTCCCTACTTTTCCCTATTATTTTGCAAGCAAATCCATGGGATATTCGTACTGTTCTTGAGCTAGGAGATGAAGGCGTGATTTCCAAGAAAAACCCACCGCTTTTCACTTCCTTAAATGGTCTCACCAGTTTGCTCTCTCGGTCTCAAGACCGCGAGGTGAGCAAACGGTCTCGAGACCGCGACAGGGAAAACGGTCTCCAAGACCGTTTGGCCCCGTTGACCGAGCATGGAACGTATAAGAAATCTGTTCCTAATTATATAGGTTAATTACCCTCAACATTTGGGAGGCTAACTCCAAAGGAATCGGGAGATATGACCTTTTTAAGTAACAACTTTAAATGAATTTATTCCTGATTCTCAAACGGTCTGAAATTGCCTTTTTGGGCAAACGGTCTCAAGACCGTGTAAGGTCGTTGAGAAGGCGTTGACCATATGAGATACTGTTCAAAATAATGTAAATTAACAACTCACCAAGTTTGATGGTCTAATTCCAAACGGGCTAAGAGTTGAAGGGTGAATACTAGGGCTAACCCTAGATGAAATCAGTACTGAAATTATGGTGACCTAATTAGGGTTTTTAGGGTTGATTGACCTAAACGGTCTCAAGACCGTTTGGGGGTCATCCAAACGGTCTCAAGACTGCGAGGGCAATCAACCATGACCGTTTGGAGGTCTGGGGTCAAGATTAGTTGACCAATTGAAGGTACAATTACACCAAATTATATTGCAAATAAAGTATTGATATAATCATCAACTCAATTTGTTCAACCTTGTTGAATTCCCACTAGAATCCAAAATTGGATGGGCAAATGGTCTCAAGACCATTTGGAACTCATCCAAACGGTCTCAAGACCGAGAGGACAATCACCCAAGACCGTTTGAAGGTCTAGGGTTAAGTAATTTGACCAATTGAGGACCTAATTGCAAATAAGTTATCAATTTAATCAAAATTCTGTTTTGTGGTTCAATCATGGTTCAGCCCCTATCAAATCACCTTATACTTTGATGAAATCTTGGGCAAACGGTCTCAAGACCATGTGGGGTCCACCCACATGACCTCAAGACCGTTTGGGCCAAGTTTGGGCCCAATTGGAGCTCAATTGAAGGGTTTATCCTTGTGTTGAGTCACATTGTTGAGTGTTGATGGGTGAACATTGATAGACCCTAATTGAATCGATTTCAATCCTAATTGGTCAACAATTGAGGGTCAATTGAATGACAAAGTGGTCAAGCATAATCTTAATTAACCCAATTCATAAGTGGTCAACATAGCTTTGACCTTTTGAGGGCTTCAACATCGGTTGACATTATAGGTTGTAACCATTGAATCTTGTTGAAGGTCCAAGCGGCTGAGACCATGTGAGCCTCGCGGTATCAAGACCGTGAGAGGGCTCGTGGTCTCAAGACCGAGAGGGGGCTCGCGGTCTCAAGACCACGAGGGGCCTTGCGGTCCTGAGGTCAAGGTGAGCAAATGGTCAGCATAGCCTCGCGATCTTGACATCAACTTGAGGCTCGCGGTCTTGGAATGGTTTGAAAGGGCTCGCGGTCTTGGAGTTAGATGAGGGGGCTCGCGGTCTTGAAAAGTCAAAATTGAGCAAACGGTCAACACACCCTCGCGGTCTTGGAAGTCAAAATTGACTAAACGGTCAACACTTTCAAACGATCTCAAACCAATTGGAGATTGATGGTTGAGATCGATCAATGTAATTCAAGGTTGACTTCTTTCAATCAATTGATGATATAAATGATTCAATGTTGTCTTAATCAAACCCTAATGATAACCTAGGATGTTAAAGGGTTAATGGACTAAGGTTTTGACCTTGATGATGATCAATGGGGTGAATTACCAAAATACCCCTGAAGGGTAAATTAAGTAATACCTTGATCAAATCAAACCCTAATCATATGATGGTGATGTTTTGGGCTATGTTAGCCTATGATGACTTAATCCAACATGATTTAGAGTGATGTTGACCTCACCTAACTTTATGATGAGAGAGAAAGTACTTCTAGAGAGAGAAAGTACTTCTAGAGAGAGAAAGTACCCCTTTTTAGGTGAAAACTCAATTAAAGCATCTTCAATGCACAGGAATGAGCATAATTAGGGTATGATCCACCTGTGTGAGATAATAGAAACCATAATTATGATAAATGATGAACCTTTAACTAATCTAAGAGCATCAATGAAGATGTTACTCATACATGATGATGTTATGAGTTCAATTCACCTTAATGTGAATAGTAAACCCTAATTCAAGGGTGACGACATGTAATGTGAATAGTAAACCCTAATTCAAGGGTAATGGCATGCTTTTGAGTATTAAACTCTATGTGATGTGAATTAGAGATTTCACTCTTATGACAAGAGTAGGAAGTATATTCCTTATTTTTGTATTACCTTTATCAGTTGTATTAGCCATGCAGGTTCTGATATGAAGGTAATCATATCCAGGTATGGATGTTGATGTTATATTCATTAAAGGCATGTTGTTAGCCTTATGAATAAGTAAAGTAATCTGATGCCTTGTCAGTGGCATCCTATGCTGATAATGGGCTGTGAGAGCCATGAATACCATCAAGGTCATGCCTTAGAGATGACTTGTGATGAGGATAATGAGAAATAATGATTGATATGAGTTAGGCCTGTTACATTTAGTATTCTTCTTTTATAGCTGCTATGCTACTGTTATTGTTTGGAGAACAATGTATGTTGTTAAAGAATACTGAATGTACCTAACTAATCAAGTATAATGTAGAGCCCTGATCATAGATCCATCATTGTCAGAGATTAAGTGATGGTGGAACAGGTTTTCCTCAGGGAACTCCTGGAGCACATACTTTTGAGTATGTGGGGTACATGGATGTGTAGAACCTTACATCCTAGTGTAGGAAAGTGATGTAGATGTGTAATCCATCCATCCTTCACTATATTTCCATACCGTATCAGTGGTAGGTAAACATGAAACCTCCTGATGATGAAGAAAGCACAGATATCCGTATCAGTGGTAGGTAAATATGAAACCTCCTAATGACGAAGAGAGTACAGAATGCCACTGTGACTCTAGAATAGTGAAGGACCAGTTTACCCTGGTGAGCTATAGTAGTAGAGACACGAGATGTCCTACAAGTGATCCTCTTACTAACTGAGGAAGGCGAAGGTCATGAGAATCTGGCTCTCTTAATGACCTATGTATGATACTGATGTGACTTCTCAGCGATCAGTTGGAGTATGAGTGGTATGCCTCATCTCCACAGGGCATAATGTTGTTTGTAAAACATAATCAACCATGTAGTATAACTTGTTAGAGATGACTCCAAGTTAGTTGATTGATGTTACATTGCTATAGTGTTTATATTCTCCATATCTCCTAAGTTGTAGAGATCTTGTTATACTTGCAACTGTTATAGAATACTTTGAAGGCTTTACTGCTTAAGATACTCTTTGATGTTATAATAAAGCTT
Organism: Alisma plantago-aquatica; assembly: GCA_963693085.1. Taxonomy (NCBI): domain Eukaryota; kingdom Viridiplantae; phylum Streptophyta; class Magnoliopsida; order Alismatales; family Alismataceae; genus Alisma; species Alisma plantago-aquatica. The sequence continues at coordinate 1,412,554,853 of OY856409.1, read as the reverse complement.
CTGGCGAAGAGTTATAACTCTCGCTGGGACAATTATGTATAATTGTCTCACCCCGTAGACTTCAACTTTTTAGGTGGACGTCGGAGACGAAGGAACCAGCCTACAGGTGACCAGTCTCAGCAGCAGCAGCACCAGGAGCAGTAGTAGAATCTCAGGTGGAGATTATCCTGCCATATGGTGTAGTTAGAGTTAGTCCTATGTGTCCTCTGTACTCTCAGGTCTTGGAATCTTGTGTTATGTGATCTTGAGGTTTTGTATTTTGATGTATATAATTACTCAAGAAGTAATTATCCTGAGATGTAAACAGTTTATCTCTCTTTATGAAAGAAGTTTTTATGGATCCAAGTTCTTATCTCGAAAAGTTTTAATTTTCCGTGATTTTTGTCTTCCGCTGATTACCGATTCGCTTCCGCTAAGTTGTAATCGTGTTTATGTCATGGTTTGGAGATCAGAGCCCACATATAATATTCTAAGTAAATAAGCATGATCTAGATACATATGCAATGTCAATAGCAGCAGAAAGAAACTAAGTTATTACATTGTTTTTGAACTCTTATTCACTACGTGAGTTTCTTTGAAAAGGAAAAGAATAAAAAGAAACTAAGGATCTAGCAATAAGCAGCCTAGTCATCCATGATAGCAAAACTTGAATCTACTACTCTTGAACTTGATCCTCTTGTTGTTGTTCAATACCTTGATCTAACCCTGGGTGGTTGGGAAAACACCCAGAAAAAGGGGAAAGAAAAACAAGGTATGTGTCAGAGAAAATGAACAAGGACAAAAGATAAGAAAACTATAAGGAAATAAAAGCTTAGATTTCATCATAAGATGAAGATAGTCATAAGAATGAGGCATGAGTAAATATATGCTTGCCATAACAAAAATAGTAAAAAGGTTGCATGCATGATTAATATTGACTACCTAAACTACCTAGTAATCAGGCACCTAACTAACCTCAACCAATAGGTGAGGGAGAGTAACACATTCCAATCACCTATAAATATTCTATATTGGGGAGAGTAACACATTCCCCAGGGAGAATTTACGCATGCCCTATCTATGGGTGGCTGTAAAAAAGTACCATTACACTAGTTTAATAGTCTAATAAAATCAACATGCTAAGAAATATGGCAAGTATACGCATCAAGTAAAAGTAAGCATGGTAGTGGGGTACTGACCGGCCTAAATCGCGCGTCCGAAAAGTGGAGGCGGATTTGAAGTAGTCGGACTTTTACATTTATAACCAGAAACCTTCTAGGCCCCCGCAACTTTGTTTACGGGGTCGAACACAGGGACAAGGTTAGTAGTGTAGAGAACACTGAATCGACACGTTACACTCCGATAAGGGAAAAGAGATGATAAAATCCCACAAGGAAACAGCTGGTTAAGGTCGATAAAACAAAAGGAATCTATCTCCAACTGGAGCTATGAGGAAGATTAAGGTTTTTAAGCAATTATCAATTTTTAGGGGTTTTCGTGCAACGGAAACAGAGAGATAACACTAATGTTATAGTAAGGTGTGAAGGAGAAAACTCCGGTAAAACAAGCGGCAGCAGAAACATCTTGTACCCCTCCTCTCAAAGCGGGTACCTCTAACCAAGCATCAACACCCCTCTCGAGGTTGTTGGGCTTAAGTTAGAGTGTAAAGGTTACTAAAGCAACTCTGATTCCAGGCACTCTTGTACTCCAGAATCGGACCAAACACTACAGCCACAACACCTCTCTCGAGGTTGTTGCAATGGGAAAACACGATTCGGTAGCTAATCGAAACGTGATCCAAACATACAAGCTAGAGTTCAGATGTTAAACATAGCAATCATCCAACAGAGGTACCAAACATAAAGCAGCAGGTAATTAAGCTCTTCTATTTCCATAAACAAATAAGGTTCTGATTACATTGCATAAGTAAAAGAAATAAATGACTGAAATAGTAAAGATAGATGTCGCCTTATTGATATAGAAGGACGACATACTACAGCGGACCCTCCAGCCCGATACCGGGCATGAGCCTAGCCCGATAAAACTGTGTCGGGTGGCACACCCTCTCAGGCGACACTCCGTGATGGGCGGATTGCATCATGCAAGGACCCTTGCCCGATACGATCATGTTGGGCAGCACCCTCTCGGGCGACACACCATGACGGGCGATGCGTATCAGAGTTCGATAGTGTGCCAGGCTATAGCGATGCTCCTAGTATCGGTCACTTATGTCGGGGATCCTTGTCGGCCGATATCGGCCTGCAGTGTTGCCCGGAGCGACCCTAAGTGAACCATTCCCTCCCTCTCGGGATGGGGAAGTTCTCACCTAGAATCGCCCGGCACAAGCACTGAGGCACGATACACTAGCTCTTCGTAGCTTTCTTGAGGTGACTTGCGCAGGGTTACGACCTATCTTTTCGGCTTCCTGTAGCTGCTATTTATAGGCCGCGATCGGGGAAGTTATGGTGCTCAGGGTGCCACGTGTCCTTCTTTAGCTCTTATTATCGTGGAGTCAGTGGACGGCCGATATCAGTATTGCCTGGCACAAGGATGTCGGCTGTTGATGGACGTGATGAGCGGCGCCTGTCAGTGGGTGGCATGTGTCGTGCGACAAGCTTCGGTTGTCGTGGCGAGCTCGGCTCCCTGTCGGGTAGATAGGCATATCGTCCGTTAGTCCCTTCTTGCGCGGCATCCTCATGTCGCGCATCCGTGTATTACGCTACCCTACCGACCAGTGTGCATATCAGCCGGCTGGAAGGCCGATGCAGGTGGAATCATGTTTGTGGGCCGGGACGGGCCTTATTGCTGACAAATGGGTCAAAATTGGAGGAAAACTTTGCAAAAGATGGAAATATTGAATTAAGAGCATAGTTTGGCCTGTTATTGCAAAAGTACATATAAAAGGAGAGGAAAATAGTTTAAAAGGACAGTTTTGATAACAAAATAAGGGTCAAAAACATCACAAAATTTGGTTTTATCAACTCCCCCAAACTTAGCATTTTGATTGTCCTCAATCAATATTTAAACTTTATTTTGTGATGCTCCTTCTTGCCCGATATAGTTTTCAGACCATGGGTTAGAGCGAGTATTGGGGTGTCTTTCTGTGAATACGGCATGGTCACGAACAACAGACTTTATTTTCTCCTGCCTTATTTAAGCAAAAATTTTCTCTACAGCTGCGGTGAGACTTTGGTGCATGATTCCGAAGTTAGCTTTCACACCAAACAACTTTAGGGACAGATAGTTGTGTTGGGTAGGCTAAGGCTTTTTGGGTTTTTCTTGTTTCCCATTAGTCCATCCAGGTACGGGTCTGTTAATAGGCAAGTGGTCTCTGCAGTCCAAGCCAGTTGGCTTTAGAGCAGTGATTTCACATCCTACGTACCACTTCCCCGGATCTACCATGCCTAAAGATGGGTACTTTTGGAAAACAAGTGTGTATATATTTCATTTTTCTTTTCTTTTCATTGGGCATAACTCTCATGCTTTTATTCACTCTCATAAGGTTGCTTTCTCTTTTTTTTGGATTTTTGTTGGGTAGGGGAGAACAAGAGGAGTTTTGTTGTTGTTTGGGCAACTTTTTCCTTCTGCATACACGTCTCTTAGTTGTTGCAAGATTATATTTCGCAATTTTTGGTGTGGAAAGTTCGTAGTCTTTTGTTGTTTGAGGCTGCATTATCGTAAAGACATAACAAAACTTGCATCTCCTTATGCACATAGAAAACAAACTAGTAAGAAGTTGTATCAGGTTTTTACTATATAGTGTCTTTGTACATAAGTATGGAGACAAAAATTAAGCAAAATTTTTCAAAATTTGTGTAGCAAAATTTTTATATGTACACATATTGAAGAAAAAGAACAAAAAGGACAAAAGGGATGGGGCTAAAATTTTTTGAAATTTTGTACCTCCCTCACTGGTACATGGTACCCCCCCAAACTTACTCCACACTGTGTCCCAGAGTTGTGAAGAAGATAAGGTAGGGTAATGTTAACCCAGTGAGGGTTAGCTGGTGAGCGCGCCTGTACTAGATAGAAGCTCCCACACATATTCTCCACATTTTCTATGATAGTCGATGTCGTGGAGCTGGTCAGGAGTTGCTTCATTCAATATCCATTCCAGCATGAAGATGTCGCAGTCATTGGATAGAGGAATCTATTGTGGACTGCGGTGGCAGAACTGGTGCTCGTGCCATTTGCTTGTTGTTGTGTCTTGGAATGGTTGTATTAGTGTTGCCACGTCCTCATAGTATTTTCTTACTAGGCGCTCGAGGGAGGTTAACGCTGCCGATGTACACTGTACTGGATGGTCCTTGTTGTTGTCTGAGCTATTGTAGAAGATTCCTGCTCGTTGGTGAGTGTACACCGTTAGGAGCGTCCAGTGATTGTAATGCAGGATGGGCAGGAAGATTGTGCATGGGACCTCGCTCTCCAACTCTTCCAGAAATGCTTGCTTCGCTCTTGTTTCATCGGCGAGGCAAATGTCATTGAACAGCATAGGATGAGCTATGTATGCGTGTCCGAGTCTTGGCTGTATTGTTTGGATGTAAGCAGCCGCCACAGATACAGCCAAGCATTCTCCTTCTTTTACCATGTCCCTTAAATCATCGACCGGGACTACGACATTGCCTGCCTTATAGATGACATCTTCCGGGGTAAAATCAGCCAACTTCAGAAGGATTTCGTTGACGTGCTCCTATGTGAGTGTAGCACACGTGAAGCGGTCGAAATTTTTGATCAGCCCTTCTGTAGTTTCAGGCGAAGCAGTGTCTTCAAATCCGTGCACTTTCCGTAGGATCTCCAACTGCTTGCCTACCCCATAGGTGTCAGTTGCCATCTCAGCTTCTTTCTCTGAGGAGCTGCTGGGTTGTGAAGAGTCGTCTTCTTCATTGTTGTCCAACAACCCCTCTGGTACCCCTGCGTCTCGAAAATAGAGACCATCTTTGATTAGCAGCAGGGCGTATACGCTCCTAAGGTGGTAGAAGTTTTGGCCCAGGAGATGCATCATATATCCAAATATGTTGAGTAGATCCATGGCACGCAAGACAACAAAGGCGTTGTTTCTGCTTCCCTCTTCTGCTTGGATGGGGAAGTCTCAGATAGAAAACAAGTTCCAGACGCTTTTGTGACGTTGGGTTCCTTGCTTGATAGCTCATAGAAGACACAGCGGTAGAAGCCTCAGATTTTTGTCCTCCGGGCGACTGAAAACAAGCCCGGAGCGTGGCACCTCGTTGTTGCTGCAGCTCAGCAGCTAGATGTCATGGCTCCTGAGGTTTGTCACGCAGAGGAACCATACGTTGCGGTGCTTGTATGGTGCCAACATGAGGTTTGGGTTATGAGTATCTATGTGTTGCAGCATGTTGGCCACCGCAACGGAGTCTGATTCTCCCCACATCAGTCTTCTAGCCAAGGTCGGGGTGGCGTTGTACATCGTCTTCTGACCTATCTTGGTGCTGATATTCTTGATGATCGCACTTTCAAGGACCTTGAACAACCTTTTGCCGATGATGGTTGGTGAGCAGAACATGCTACAGAGTGCTCCCTGTCGTACGGAGAAGTAGTCGTCGCTCCAGACGACGTCTTCTTTATCTGCCTGTGATCTTAGGACTTTGTTTAGCAGTTTCTGGTCTCTGATCGTCAGGTAGCCGATGACCCTTCTATCGAAGTCGGCCATTTCAAAGGAAGGTATCTCCGATGGCTCAGCGAACTTGTCTGCCATCGAGTGTCTTCCTCGGGGAAGGTGTCTTTCATTGGCGGCATAAATGTCCCCCTTTTCTCCCTCTGATTCATCAGAAGAGTCCACCCCGATGCTGATATCTTCATTATCATTTTCAATTTCATACAGGGGGACTGAAGGATTTTCTTCTTCCAGGCCTAGGGAGCTCTCTTATCCTGCTGGAGCTCCGTCAGTCGACCTTGGTGGCGTCCCCTCTTCGGGCATTGTGGATGGCCCACTGGACGAGGAGGAGGATGCCGATCTCGAGGAGGATGTTGATGAAGAAGGTGGAGAGTCAGGGCCAGGGGGAGACGGGGACCTTCTTGGCTGCCTTCGGCACGGATGGTCGTCCCTCCTGTTCACCCTCTCCTCGATCTCGTCGAGGCATTGGAGGGCTTGCTGAAGCGTCGCGGTTAGAGTCTCTAGTTGGCCGGAAAGGCTAACTAGAGTCAGCAGCTCTCGTTCTTGGCTATTCAACCTTTTTTGGAAAGATGAAAACTTGCGGGTTAAGGAAATACATGTAGCTGAGTTGTTCTTTGTTACCTCCCGCAAGTAGTCGAGCTCGTGCGCTAGCATCTTCCCGAGCGACAGAGGGGTTCCTGCAGGTCTCCCTTCTGTCCTCGCGACACCTTGCTCACGTGATGGTCTACCAGACGAGGTAGAGTTTATCTCAATTGTTCGCGATGCAGATGCCACCGGGCAAGGTGTCGGCGCTCTTGCGGCCGTCACCGCCTCACCTTCTCGTGATGGTGGAGATGGTCGTGGTGTGGGCGGATTCTACTCTACCTCTACATTATTGGCGATCTCCTCAGTAGCTGCAACAGGGGACACCGGCAGCAGTGTCGGCATCAGCTATGCACCTTCGAGCTCCATTCTTAGGATCTCGTCGAACACCCCATTATTGGCGTCTGACTGAGGTGCTTCCTCTGCCTCTACATGTATTACAGGGATTTCGGGGGCTGCAGCTGTCTCTTCCGCGGTAGCTCCCATAGTTATTGTCTCGGTGACCTCAATGATCACGGGTTCTTCTTCAGCCACCACAGTCGTTGTTGTGGTTGTGGATGGTATAGTAGGAACGATGACTGCTCTATTAACAGCTGTCGTCAGTAGCTCTAGAATCGTGGCTGGCTCGGTGCGGGTCGTTGAAGCTTTTTCCCGCCTTGGGTCGAGAGGAATCGGTTCTCCTCTCGCGGCCGCCCTTTCATGAATTCTGATGGTGGCGACATAAGCTGTGTCTACCGCCACAACTTCTATCTCTACTACAGTGAAGACCAGCTTTTCTGCGTCGTAGGAGGTGCAGCGATGGAGCGGGAGGAGGATGTTTGTCCTTGCAAACTTGTAGAAGTAGTCCCTTCCCTCCTTCTTTATGATTCTGGCCCTCATCAGGTATTTGATGTCGATCAACTCATCGCCCTTCGTCCTCGAAAGGCTGTGCGGCTCCTTTGGGTACCCGAGCCCCGCCGCGGTCAGGTTGACGATGCCACCCATACAATATTCTTTGGTGGCATCCTTTATTGGGTGCAGCCTGTTCAGCAAGAACCGCCTGAGGTTGATCACTCTTCCCTCCATCATGTGCCACATGATGTGGAGTTCTTTGGTGTAGATATTGTTGGACTCGTTCTTGCTGAGCAGCAAGCACGCTACCAGTTTGTGCACAATTCTCCAAAAGCATGAGTGCACGGCCGCCATCTTGCTTCCCGGCTTAAATGATGACTCATCGGTCAGCCTATTCCAGAGCTCCACGGGATTGAACCCGTCTCCTTCGGTGATTCTTTCACCGTTATTCATCAGATTCTTCTCCTCCTCACTGGAAGAGAAGATCTCGTTCAGCATCTTCTCAGAGATGGCGTGCTCCGAGTTGTATAGCTGGGCTTGGAGTCTATCTGCTCTTCCGTATTCTTCCTTTTCAGTAGCAAAATTCTAAACTCAGTGGAGAGATGACATGAACTCCCTCGTGAGTTCAGTGTAGGAGGAAGATTGGATGAGGTAGATCTTCCTCAGTCCTCCTGTGGCGAGGACGTTCTCCAGTCTTCCAAAGATGCCCAGCTGATCGAACGAAGATCGGTGACAGAACCTACTCGGCCTGTAGAGCTTGGTCGCCAGCTCTGCATAGTGGCGTCCGTGCTCATCATCTCTCAGTACGAACCTTCGTGGTGTGTGATCCAGGGGTTCTGCCGCTACTATTGGTGCGGAGGTTGGAACCGCCACGTCCCCTGTCCTTGTCCTCTTTTCCACTGTTGACGGCCCAACCGCTTCTGGATTCGGGCATTTCTGCCTGACAGTGGTCGCTTCAGCTGCGGCTTCATTGTGGATTCTTCGGCCGTGCTCGTCAACTTGGACAACAGTCTGCTTGGTACGGGCCATTTCTGTTAATCATAAAACAAATTCCTTGATCAATTAAATGTGACGATGTTTTAAAAGGGAAACTGAATGCACGATAAGATATGACCCGATACAAAAATGATCCCACACCACCGTATCGGGCGATACGAGGTTTTTAGAGATTAGAGCTCGTGCCCGATGCGAGATATGGGTATCGCCCGTCATGTTGAAAGAACTTATAAAACAAGACGAACAGCTAGAACTGTGCGTCAGGACAGTCGCCCGACATGGATGTTGTGAAGGACAAAATGCCCGATAGGGCTCTCTTGAAAGAAAAGCAACGTGTCGCCCGACAACAAAACAGGCGAGGCGGTGCAAAGAGGGGCGACATGGCGTATCGGGCAAACGTGTACGTTGCGCGACATACGTATCGGGTGATACAAAGTTGCTCAGCTAAGAAACCGCAAGCCCGATAAGTCATTCGCGAAAGGAAGGTCGTGTCGGGCAAGGTGGACGATACGGTCTGTCGGGCTATACCTTTGATGTTTTCTTAAACTTCCACGCGACATGAGAGGAGGGGTACGTTGCACGACATGGGAGCTAACTCAGAAAATCTCAACACAACACGGGTAGGTGAAAATAGTAAAGGCAGTAGCCCGACACGGTAATATCTTGGTCCTTTATATAGCAATCCCAACCGGGGGTAAAACTGGTAATTTTGGGGGGCGCGTCGGCCGTTGGGGTAAGTCATTCCTGAGACGGGCAGTCCATCCGTCGACACAAGGGTAATTACTCCACTTTGCACGATACGAGTGTACGCCACCCAGGCATGCCATCCGTCATGACCTTTGCGATGCCTAAAATACCATTGCCCAATATGGGCACGTTCAGTGTGCCGGATGAGCTGCTGCCCGATACGACCTTTCAGAGAAAAATCAAGAAGAAAAACTTAAAACAAAACTAGAAAAAGCGGTCGATGAGCAAAACACTAGATAAAACCCAAAGGCGAAGCGAAAGAAAAATGTGATAGATGGGTAAAACATCATCGGCCTAAGGCTAAGTCACTGGCCTCAGAAAGTATTACTCATCCAGGTCGATAAAATGGAGCGGTGGCCCATAAAACAAAAGAGTCAGCACATGTGGCGCATGTACTGACCCGGGCCTTATTACAGACCAAATGTTCGTAATGTTTGTTTTGCAGGAAAGTAAATTGCATCATATTCTAGGAAAGAAAAGAAAACTCGGGCTGCCTCCCGAGAAGCACTGTAGTTTTCGTCTCCAGCTTGACGTCTTCTAGCTTCTTCACTCCTTAGCTTTTGGCATCATCCTCTCGTGCTACTTGATCCCCGTTTCTCTCGATCACTGCCCTGCCTTCTTTGTCATTTTTGTATTGGACGGTATTTTTCCAGAAGGATTCTTCATTAATTCTACCATTTGAGCTAACTACTGATCAATCTGGCATTGATGTGTCTGCATATCCGCCATTTGGACCAGCAATGAGTTCAAAACACCCGAATTCAATAGCGCGCTCTGTGCTAACTGGTTGTTAATAGTGTCTTGCCTTTCCACGAAATCAAACAATTGGCCAACCACATCCGACTGGCTAGAAATATTATCTTGTTCCTTGGTTGATCCTTGGTACTTGTCTTGACCTTGGAAGTTACCTTTGTTCGTCTAGAAGGGGGTGTTTTTAGTGTACTGACTGGGTCCTCCCCTCTTCTCAAATGCTTGGGGCGGCTTAGACGAGCTATGCAGCTGATGTGAATTCTCAGCTACATCCTTGTTTCCGTAGCTGAAACCAGGGTGGTTCGGCCTTTTAAAATTTACGAAAGAGACCTTTTCAGTCTCTTCGGCCTCAGAGTCAGAATCGCTTGACTCTTCCAGTTGGGTGTAGATGCATTTATCTACCCCATGGCCCCCTTCTCCACAAGTCACATGCTTCATTACTTTTTCCACCTGCTTCTTCTCTTTACCACCAGATTCCCTTAGTTACTTGACATCTGTCGCTATCCTCTGTATCTAACAAGTTATAGACTCCAGAGCCTTGGATTCAAGAGAGGGTCCTTCACTGACCTTCTTAGCCTTCCCTCTGTCAGATCTATCATACTCAGCGCCGGCTTGCAGCTCAGCCATGTTTTTGATGATCCTTTCAGACTTGCTCGGCTTTTTCCCTAAGAAGTCACTTCCTACTGCAGCATTTAGTGAAACCCTTTCGTCGGGAGTTAGACCGTTGTAAAAGGTGGTGACTAGGAAACCTTTCTTGTAGTTATGGTGAGGACAGTCCCTCTGATATTCCTGGTATCTTTCCCAGGCGTCGTGGAGATTCTCATTGGGCCTTTGCATGAAGGAAGTTATCCTTTGTCTGTTCCTTACTGTCTTTTCAGTTGGGTAGAACTTGTTTACGAAAGTGTTTTCCAGTGCTCCCCATCCATTTAAAGCTTGGTGGGGAAGTCCCAAATACCACGACAGAGCCTTATCTTCCAAAAAGAAGATGAAGCCCTTGCAGTAAATGACTTCTTGAGGAACACCTCGCATCTTAATTGTATCGCATATGTTCTTGAAGGCATCCAGGTGGTGGTAGGGGTTGTCGTTCTTGGAGCTCCCTCTAAAGCTCTTATTTTGGATCATGGAGATTACAAACGGCTTGAGCTCAAAGTTGGTGGCGTTGAAACGTGGAATGATGACCGGGCACCGGGAATTGTTAGTCTTTGTGGAGGCTAACTCCCTCAGAGTTTTCTCTTCTTCTTCTGAGTCATCACTGTCACTGCCTTCCTGGCATCATTCCTGATTATTGTTATTTCTCCTGTGCCTGTGGTGGCGACATCTGTCATGACAATGGTCTTCCTCGAACTGATCCATTTCAGGATCTTCAAGTTGATCATTTCCTTTGTATCGGTCGTTAGCCTCAGGAGGAGGCGAATCAGGCCTAGCTCTCCCCTGGCGTTCTCCTTCAGAATGGGGTGGCTCGATGCGAGACGGCATGATGGCTGGAGTTGGTGCTCAGTCGAACGGAGTACCTGAACATCGTGTAATAATCAAGTTAGAAAATTTGTTATCAATAATACGAATTATTCGTTTCAGGCAAAGAATAATAATAATAACAAAAAGAAAATAAAAAGAGAGTGCTATCATGCTCATTTCTAAGCTTGAGGCACTAGAGTGTAGTTAGTGGATTCAGGTTCGTCAACAGTGTCATTTTGCCTTGTCCTCGGCAACGGCGCCAAAAAGTTGACCGGCCTAAATCACGCGTCTGAAAAGTGGAGGTGGATTTGAAGTAGTCGGACTTTTACATTTATAACCTGAAACCTTCTAGGCCCCCGCAACTTTGTTTACAGGTTCGAAGTAGATATACGGGGTCGAACACAGGGACAAGGGTGGTAGTGTAGAGAACACTGAATCGACACGTCACACTCCGATAAGGGAAAAGAGATGCTAAAATCTTGCAAGGGAACAGCTGGTTAAGGTCGATAAAACAAAAGGAATCTATCTCCAACTGGAGCTACGAGGAAGATTAAGGTTTTTAAGCAATTATCAGTTTTTAGGGGTTTTCGTGCAACGGAAACAGAAAGATAACACTAATGCTATAGTAAGGTGTGAAGGAGAAAACTCCAGTAAAACAAGCAGCAGCAGAAACATCATGTACCCCTCCTCTCGAAGCGGGTACCTCTAACCAAGCATCAACAACCCTCTCGAGGTTGATGGGCTTAAGTTAGAGTAGAAAGGTTACTAAAGCAACTCCGATTCCAGGCACTCTCGTACTCCAAAATCGGACCAAACACTAGAGCCACAACACCTCTCTCGAGACTGTTGCAACGGGAAAACACGATTCGGTAGCTAATCGAAACACGATCCAAATATACAAGCTAGAGTTCAGATGTTAAACATAGAAATCATCCAACAAAGGTACCAAATATAAAGCAGCAGGTAATTAAGCTCTTCTATTTCCATAAACAAATAAGGTTCTGATTACATTGCATAAGTAAAAGAAATAAATGACTGAAATAGTAAAGATAGATGTCGCCTTCTTGATACAGAAGGACGACAGACTACAGCAAACCCTCCAGCCCGATACCGGGCAGGATCCTAGCCCAATAGAACCGTGTAGGGCAGCACACCCTCTCAGGTGACACGCCGTGATGGGCGGATTACATCGTGCGAGGACCCTTGCCCCATACGATCATGTCGGGCGGAACCCTCTCAGGCGACACGCCGTGACGGGCGATGTGTATCGGGGTTCGGTATCGTGTCGGGCTAGAGTGATGCTCCTAGTATCAGTCGCTTATGTCGGGGATCCTTGTCGGCTGATATTGGCCTGCACTGTTGCCCGAGGAGACCCTAAGTGAACCATTCCCTCCCTCTTGAGATGGGGAAGTGCTCACCTAGAATCGCCCGGCACAAGCACTGAGGCACGATACACTATCTCTTCGCAGCTTTCCTGAGGTGACTTGCACAGGGTTCTGACCTATCTTTTCGGCTTCATCTATCTGCTATTTATAGGTCGCGGTTGGGGAAGTTATGGTGCTCAAGGCGCCACGTGTCCTTCTTTAGCTCTTATTATCGCGGAGTCGGTGGATGGTCGATATCAGTATCACCTGGCACAAGGATGTCGGTTGTCGGTGGACGTGACGAGTGGCGCCTTCCGGTGGGTGGCATGTGTCACGCGACAAGCTTCAGTTATCGAGGCAAGCACAGCTCCCTGTCGGGTAGATAGGCGTATCGTCTGTTAGTCCCTTCTTGCGTGGCATCCTCATGTCGTGCGTCCGTGTATTGCGCTACCCTGTCGGGCAGTGTGCATATCGGCCGGCTGGAAGGCCGATGCAGGTGGAATCATGTTTGTGGGCCGGGACGGGCCTTATTGCTGACAAATGGGTCCAAATTGGAGGAAAACTCTGCAAAAGATGGAAATATTGAATTAAGAGCGTAGTTTGGCCTGTTATTGCAAAAGTACATATAAAAGGAGAGGAAAATAGTTTAAAAGGACAGTTTTGATAACAAAATAAGGGTCAAAAACATCACAAAATTTGGTGTTATCAGGTACAAGACCCAAGAAATAATTAATAAAACTAATTTTGAGGCAAATAGCAAAGGAGTTGTCAAAAAGGAAAATTAGGATTTTATAGAAGCCTCATTAGGGAAACAAGGTTAAGTTACAAATATTCCCAACTTAGGTGTAAGGAAAGCACATACTTTTTATTAAGAGATCTAAATACTTCTTCTTCACTACTTTAATTGATTCCAAAGCTTATCTTCCTATTTTCAATGTTTAAACATGAATTAGGGTTTACTCATGAGTAAAGGCAAGGAAACCCTAACTATTGGACTTTTCAAATACAACCTCAATTTTGACTCTAAAACTATCACCATTGACTTAGTAAGTTTTTTCTGATTAACAAAACATATAATATTGTATATTTTGAAGTTATACATATTTAGATGTATTTTTGGTGATTTTTAGTCTTTTAATTCATTTTCCCAAAATCAATTTTGACAAAACTCAAAATTATCCTTTGGAACTATTTTTATTAGAAAGATGAGATTTTTTTGAGTTCAAAACATATTTTATTTTTTAATTCTGGACATAGGAATAATTAGTTATGATTTTATGAAAATCAGCCAATAAGAGCATGCCACGTAGCCAAAAACGATCGCAAAGCACCAAAGCAAAGCAAAGAGGGGGCCCTCATCACTAACTTGACCCAATCAGAGCTGGCCAAGTTAGGAGTCAAAGGCGCGGCCTTGACTCGCCCCAAAGCAAAAAAAAGGCAAAAAGACAACTCTATCCTTGGGTGGAAAATGAAAAGAAGAAGAAAGCAAGAAGGGTAGAAGAGACAAAGCACACAGGAGATTCATCCCCTTTGTCATGTCACTCCATGGCTGACGAGCAGCAGCTTGCGATTTGGGAAAAATCACATGAGTTGATCAAACTCAAAAGCAAACACACGAGTAGAACAAGTGAACGATCACGAACCTCATGAGACAGCCAATTGGTACCGAGATGCCAAGGATTTCGAGCATGAACTATCACAAGCTTAGGGACAAAACTCGGTCACCGATGAACAACCACGAGAGCATGAGGGAAATTGAGGGTATGATTGAGTTGCAAGGGAACCTAGCAAGCCTCGGGTAGGAATATTTATAAGTTAGGTCGTGTAGGGAGATGAGTAGGTAATTGCCCGAACTTGCTTGAAGAGCAAGGATTTGTGTTTTCATGAAACATTGACAAAACACCAATATATTAGGATCAATTAGTGTGGAATAAAATTTGGAAACCATAGGAGAAGAAATTATTCGATTTCATTAAGAAACGATTGAGAAATATCAATTCAAAAATCCCAATCCGAGATGTCCTCTTTTCTTGTTAGTCACGAGCTAGGTGATGAGTCCATAGCCATCCGATCAGTCGAATAATAAATCTAGGCCATTTGTTGGCATGATAAAAAGAAAATCAAAGGAAAATATCGTGTGACAAAATAATTGCAATCCTAAATCAATTAGGACTAAATTGTGGATATATTAATTTTCCTTTTTCTCTCTCCTCATTTGAAGGGGCAAACATGTTTCAAATTTAAATGAAAATTGACACTAAGCCTAATTTTGATATGATGAATCTGAATATGCAATTAGTTTTGGCTTTTGGAAACTTTAATGTGTTAACTTAATCAAAACTCATTTTCTCTTTCTTCCTTCATTAATGGTGATAAGATTCTCCAAATTTGATGAAACTTCACCCACAAGTCACATTATGTGCCTTGGATACAAATTTGCCATTAATTTTACATGTTGGGTCTTTTTTATCACTTATTTAGTATATTGAAGGTTCTACACACTTTCTCTCTCCTAATATTACTAATTAATCAAATGTTCCCCAATTTGAGTGAAATTCACCCAAAGGTATATTTTAATATGCAGAACATGAATTTGGCATCCATTTTTACTTTTGGAGTCATTAAAGAATTTATTTTGTAAATTTAAGTTATCTCCTATTTTCCCTTTTCAATTAATTCAATTTTCCAAAAGTTGTAAAACTTAACACCCAAGCAAACTTATACCCAAGGGAAATGCATTTGGGTTTAGAATTATCCTCTAAGTTCCACTTTTATAATTTTTAGGTAATTTATCCTTATATTCGCTCAATGGGAAAATAACTTCATTTATTATCACATTATCTTCACTTTTAAGATTTTTTTTCTCACACCAAAAGCCATAGAAACTTCTGGATCGATTTTTATTTTATCCTTATCTCTCTTAAGTGGTCATTTTGTAAATTAAACCCATTAATAGCTTTCACTAAGGTATTTGTGCTTTACTCCTTATAAAGTAAAATATTGGGAACAAATGTACACCAAACCTTAATAATTTCCACTAATTCATCATCAAGGACATAAAGAAAAGAAAATCTTAGAAAAAGGTTGAAACTAATATTATACATGAATTTCAGTTCGTTACAACACCACATGTTAAAAAGGATTTCTTCCCCAAAATCTCATACAAAAAGGGAAGGGTGAGTACGTAACATCTCATCTCTAAGCTCCCAAGTGGTTTCTTCCAAACTATGATTTTTCCATAAAACTTTCACCAAGTCAATCTCCTTGTTCTTCAATTACTTAACTGGGGAGTCAAGAATCTTCACAGGTAACTCTTCATAAGTCAGATTCACTTCAATCTCCAGAGGTTCAATTGGGCGTACATGAGAAGGGTCCTTCACATACTTTCTCAGCATAAAGATATGAAACACATTATGGATCTTGTCATAGGCATGAGTAAGAGCTAAATGGTATGCACAGTCTCCAATCTTATCCAAGATCTCAAATAGTCCAACATAATGGGGACTAAGATTGCCTTTAACTTTAGATCTTACAATAGAATGTATAGGCTTGATCTTCAAGAAGGCATAGTCCTATTAAGAAACTCACGTCAGACCTTTTCTTATCAGCATACATCTTCTGTCAATCTTGAGCAGTTTCCATTTGCTTCTTGATCAACTGAACCTTCTCTATCATCATCTACATATCATCAGTCTTCACTAGAGCACATTCCCCCACATCATCCCAGTGTAATGGAGAACGACAAGGTCTTCCATACAAAGCTTCATAAGGTGGCATACCAATACTAGCTTGGTAGCTATTCTTATAAGCAAATTGTACTAATGGAAGAAACTTATCCCATACACCACCCCAATCCATAACACATGCATGAAGTAGATCTTCTAGAATTTTCACTATTCTTTCGAATTGACCATCAGTTTGAGGATGATCAGTCGTACTGAAATGCAAGTCAGTACCCATCTCAGCTTGAATCTGACTCCACAACTAAGAGGTGAACTTTAGATCACGATCGTACTCTATCACTTTAGGAACTCCATGTAGACGAATGATCTAATACACGTACAACTGATCCATCTGATCAACCTTGTAAGTGGACTTGAAAGGAAAGAAGTCGGTAGATTTAGTAAGTTGATCAATCACAACCCACACAGCATCAAAACCCTTCCTGGTCTTAGGGAAATCAGTGAAAAAGTCCATAGTAATCTTCTCCCATTTCCATTCTGGAATCTCAAGCAGGTGCAAAAGACTACCAGGTCATTGATGGTCGATCTTGACTTGTTGACAAGTCAAACACTTTGCGACAAATAGAGGCAATCTCCTTCTTCATGTTCTTCCACCAAAAACTTTGTTGTAGGTCATTGTACATCTTGGTAGTACCAGGGTGTATGGTGTACTTAGACCCATGGGCTTCACTCAAAACCTTCTTTTGCATGCTCCCAACTTCAGGTTTCCACAACCTTTGTCAGAGACGTATGGCTCCATCAACTCCAATTGAAAAGTCATATTGTGGCTTCTCAGCTAAGGCTTTCATCTTTTCAAGCTCAGAACTTTCAAGTTGTGCGACAACAACTTTCAAGATCCAAGAAGGTGTAATGGACAAACTAGCCATGTGAACACACAACTTCTCATCATCTTCATCATCATCAGGTTGCAGTTGCTAACAGGAAACAAATTCTAGGTTCATGTAAGAACAAATTGTTTTCTTCTTCTGACTCAAAGCATCGGTGACTACATTGGCTTTACCAGGATGATAGGTGATCGTAAAGTCATAGTCCTTGAGATACTCCATCCATATTTATTGTCTTAGATTCAGATCCTTCTGTGTCAATAGATACCTCAAACTTTTGTGATCTAAGAAAACTTCAAACTTCACTCCATACATATAGTGTCGCTAGATCTTTAAAGCAATCACAATAGTTGCTACCTCTAAATCATGGGTAGGCTAGTTCTCTTCATTAGGTTTCAACTAGCATGAACCATAGGTGATCACTCGATCTTATTGCATCAAGACACACCCTAATCCTTGCTTAGAAGCATCGATGAAGATAATATAGGGTTTGCCTTCAACAGGTAGAGAAAGAACAGGATCAGATGTCAAACAACTCTTTAGCTTCTAAAAACTATCATCACATTCAGGTGTCCATACAAACTCAAATTCTTTTCCCGTCAACTTTGTCAAAGGAAGATCCAACTCAGAAATACTCTTGATAAACCTCCGATAGTAACCTGCCAAACCAAGGAAACTACAAATCTCATACGGGTCTTCAGAGCTTTCCACTTAGTCACAACTTCTACCTGTACAAGATCAATATCAAGATGTTCGGCAGGAATCACGTAACCCAAGAACATCACTTCCTTAATCCAAAACTCACACTTTGAGAATTTAGCATACATTTGATTCTCTCTTAGTGTGTTCAAAATGATCGACATATGTTCACAATGTTATTCTTTAGATTTGAAGTAGACCAACATATTGTTGATGAACACCACCACAAACTGATCTAGGTAAGGGCCAAACACTTGATTCATTAAGTCCATGAAAGAAGAAGGGGCATTAGTCAAATCGAAAGGCATGACCAAGAACTCATAATGCCCATAACGTGTTCTAAAAGTTGTCTTCAGAACATCCTCATCCTTCATGCGCATCTGGTAGTAGCCAGTTTGTAGATCCATCTTTGAAAAAATAGTGGCTAATTTTAGCTGGTCAAACAGATCCTTGATGTGAGGCAAAGGATAGTGGTTCTTTATCATCACTTGATCAAGCATACGAAAATCCATGGACATATGAAATGAACCATCCTTCTTCTTCACGAATAAGACAGGGGCTCCCCAAGGTGAAGCACTAGGGCATACAAAACCCATGTCGAGAAGCTTCAAAAGCTACTTCTTAAGCTCGGTGAGTTCGATAGGGGAAAAGCAATAAGGAGGCTTTGAGATGGGAGAAGTTCCTAGTGTGAGCTCGATGGAGAACTCGACCTCACAAGTTGGGAGAAAACCAGGAAACTCCTTAGGAAAAACATTGGGGAAGTCCTTGACCACATCTATATGATCGAGAGTAAGAGGTGTAGCATCGCGGAAGATAGAAGCCAAGAATTCTCTACACCCTTACGAGACAAGCTTTTCGACTTTTATGGCATAAATGACAAACTGAATATCCTCTCTCTTCCTACCCTTGACACACATCCTTCCCACAACATGATGTAACAAACTAACTTTTGATACCTCACAAAACAAAATAGCTTTGTACCTCTTCAACCAATCCATTCCCAGGATGACATCAAAGGTGGTCATGTCAAGCAAGATGAAATCTAAGGGAAACATTATACCAAATATACAAAGGTTTATGGTCAGGAGTTTAAGATAAGAAGAGAAGATGCTACCACTAGGGGTTTTAACATCTAAAACCTGATCCATATATTCTGATTCTATCTCTAATAGGGCAACAAACTCAGATGATATGAACGTATTTGATGAACCAGAATCGAAGAGTTCTTTAACTGAATGCATATTAAGATGTAAGGTACCTTCGATGACTTCATTATCTCCTTCATCTTCCTCAGCATTAAGGGTAAACACCCTTCCATTCCGCTTTCTACAGGTGGCTCGGCCTTACCAGTTCTTATTGTTGTTTTTTGGAGTCAGATTCTATCACTGTTGTGGCTGCGGAGCAGGCTGCTGAGCTGGAGCTGGTCCTCTCCCAATCTTAGGGAAGTTGCATCGAATGTGTCCATCTTGACCACACTTGTGGTAGATAGATGCAGGTTGATCATCTCTACGGGGTTGACCATTGCCAACAGGGCACCTTCCCGGCAGGTGAGAACGCGAGCAACAATGGCATTTGTTACGTCCTTGGTTTTCACCAGCATTCTTCCTCTTGTTGTTGTTTTTCCTAGAGGATTGGAACCTGAGGTACAAATTGATCACCAAATCCTTGTACACCATTTATTGAAAGGTCAATGGAAACTGGGGAACAAGGTTGAATCCCTCGAGAAATAGGGTTGATCTCCTTTCAGCTCCAAGGTCCAATGCATAGCACTCCAAGAGAAGAAAATGCTAAACGTACTTGGAGACGCTCAAGATTCCTTGACACAAACTATAAAACTTTGCTTCCTTCTTCTTTAGGTATGTGGGGAAGATATACTTCTCACAGAAGAGCTTGAGGAACTCTTCCCAAGACATGCTTGAAGTATCACAGGTATAAGACATACTCATCCTCCATACTCGTGCTGGCCCATCCAGCACATATGTCGTAAAGCAAACTCACTGGTGAGGAGGACATGCCATGCCCTTGAAGGTACGCTCCAGAGCCAAAACCTAGTTATTAGCTTTATCCAACATGTTTTTCTCACTCTCACCCTCGAAGTACGGTGGTTGCATCTTGATGAAGTCTGTAAGGGTGAACTCCTTCAGCTTGGCTACAACGGATGCAACATTGGAAAGTTATCCCACTAAGGTAGTTGAGAGTAGCTGGCGCAACATGGTCAGCTCTTATTCAGGGGTCAGAAGAGGGGTGCCAACATGGGCAGTAGGGAATGTCCCTATGTTGGAGGTAGTCACCAGAGTATCCCAGATGTCAGTGTTGTTAGAGGTGGCTCCAGAAGAAAAGTTGTTCATGTTTCCAAACAAATCTCCCTTCCTAAAAGATAAGGGTATGACATAAGATAACAGGAGTATATACAAGGATAGCTAAGGCTACTATTTCCTCTAAGCATACTATTTTAGGAAGTCAGTATCAGTGCAATCCAGGCCAGTATCATATGGATCTGGGAGTCCCTATAAACCAAACTAGTGGCGCGGAGGAAAATATTGCCAACCCCATACCCTGATCCATTCTAGACACCCTTGCTTTCAACTTATGCCCTAGTAGTTTCTCAACAGGCTCTGATACCATGCTTTAAAGAGGCGAGATCACCTCCTTACTAAAATTTAAAAGAAATACAAAAAATCCATTTTTCCCCAAGACAAATAGATAATGTGGAATGCATGTATAATATTCCAAGTAAATAAGCATGATGCAGATACATATGTAATGTCAATAGAAGCAGAGAGAAACTAAGTTACATTGCTTTTGAACTCTTGTTCACTACATGAGATTCTTTGTAAAGGAAAAGAATAAAAAGAAACTAAGGATCTAGCAATAAGCAACCTAGTCATCCTTGATAGCAAAACTTGAATCTACTACTACTAAACTTGATCCTCTTGGTCTTATTCAATACCATGATCTAACCCTGGGTGGTTGGGAAAACACCCAGAAAAAGGGAAAGAAAAACAAGGTATGTGTCAGAGAAAATGAACAAGGACAAAAGATAAGAAAACTATAAGGAAATAAAGGCTTAGATTTCATCATAAGATGAAGATAGTAAAAAGAATGAGGCATAAGTAAATAGATGCTTGCCATAACAAAAATAGTAAAAAGGTAGCATGCATGATTAATATTGACTACCCAAACTATGTAGGATTGAGTCACCCACCTAACCTCAACTGACAAATGAGGGAGAGTAACACATTCCAATCACCTACAAATATTCTATACTAGGGAGAGTAACACATTCCCCAGGGCGAATTTACACATGCCCTATCTATGGGTGGTTGTACAAAAGTACCACTACACTAGTTTAATAGTCTAATAAAATCAACATGCTAAGAAATATGGCAAGTATAAGCATCAAGTAAAAGTAAGCATGGCAGTGGGGTACAAGACCCAAGAAATAATTAATAAATTTGATTTTGAGGGAAATAGCAAAGGAATCGTCAAAAAGGAAAATTAGGGTTTCATAGAAGCCTCATTAGGGAAACCAGGTTAAGTTACAAATCTTTCCAACTTAGGTGTAAGGAAAGCACATACCTTTTCTTAAGAGATCTACATACTTCTTATTCACTACTTTAATTGATTCCAAAGCTTATTTTCCTATTTTCAATGTTTAAACATAGATAGGGTTTACTCATGAGTAAAGGCAAGGAAACCCTAACTTTTGGACTTTTCAAACACAACTCAATTTTGACTCTAAAACTATCACCTTTGACTTAGTTAGGTTTTTCTGATTAAGAAAACATATAATATTGTATGTTTTGAAGTTATACATAATTAGATGTATTTTTGGTGATTTTTAGTCTTTTAATTCATTTTCCCAAAATCACTTTCGAAAAAACTCAAAGTCATCCTTTGGAACTATTTTTATTAGAGAGATGAGATTTTTCCAAATTTAGAACATATTTTATTTTAAATTTTGGACATAGGAATAATTAGTTATGATTTTATGAAAATTAGCCAATAAGAGCTTGCCACGTGGGTAAAAACGATCACAAAGGACCAAAGCAAAGCAAAGAGGGGACCCGCATCACTGACTTGGCCCAATCAAAGCCGGCCAAGTCAGGAGTCAAAGGCGCGGCCTTGACTCGCCTTAAAGCAAAACAAAAATTGAGCGAAAAGACAACTCTGCCCTTGGGTGGAAAATGAAAAGAAGAAGAAAGCAAGAAGGGTAGAAGAGACAAAGCATATAGGGGATTCATCCCCTTCACCACGTCACTCCATGAATGATGAGCAATAGCTCCTAATTTGGTCAAAATAGCATGAGTTGATCAAACTCAAAAGCAAGCATACCAATAGAACAAGTAAACGATCACGTACCTGATAAGCCAGCCAATTGGGACTGAGATGCCAAGGATCTCGAGCATGATCCACCGCAAGATCAAGGACAAAAGTCGATCATCAATGAACAACCACAAGAGCATGAGGGAAATTGAGGGTATGGTTGAGTTGCAAGGGAACCCAACAAGCCTCGGGTAGGGATATTTATAGGTAAGGTCGTGTATTGAGGCGAGTAGGTAGTTGCCTGAACTTGCTTGAAGAGCACAGTTTGGAGATTTCTTGAAACATTGATAAAACACTAATATATTAGGATCAATTGGTGTGGAATCAAATTTGGAAACCATAGGAGAAGAAATTGTTTGATTTCATTAAGAAACGAGCGAGAAATCTCAATTCAAAAATCCCAATATGAGTTGTCCTCTTTCCTTGTTGGTCATGAGCTAGGTGACGAGTCCCTAGCTGTCTGATCAGTCGGGTGATCAATCTAGGCCGTTTACTGGTGCGAGAAAAAGAAAAATAAAGGAAAATACTGCGTAACCAAATAATTTCAATCCAAAACCAATTAGGACTAAAGTATAGATATATTAATTTCCCTTTTTCTCTCTCCTCATTTGAAGGGGCAAACATCTTCCAAATTTAATGAAAATTGACAATGAGCCTAATTTTGATATGAGGAATCCGAATATGCAATTATTTTTTTCTTTTGGGAACTTTTAATGTTTTAACTAAAACAAAACTAATTTTCTCTTTCCTCCATCATTAATTGTGATAAGATTCTCCAAATTTGATGAAACTTCACCCACAAGTCACATTATGTGCCTTGGATACGAATTTGCCATTAATTTTACATGTTGGTACTTTTTATCACTTATTTAGTATATTTAAGGTTCTACATACTTTCTCTCTCCTATATTACTAATTAATCAAATGTTACCCAATTTGAGTGAAATTCACCCAAAGTTATATTTTAATATATAGAATACAAATTTTCCATCCATTATTACTGTTGTAGTCATTAAAATTTTTATTTTGTATTTTTAAGTTATCTCATATTTTCCCTTTTCAATTAATTCAATTATAATTAACAATTTTCCAAAAGTTGTAAAAATTAAAACCACAAGCATACATATACCCAAAGGAAACAAATTTTGGTTTAGAATTATCCTCTAAGTTCTACTTTTATAATTTTTAGGCAATTTATCCTTATATTCACTAAATGGGAAAATAAATTCAGTTATTGTCACATTATCTTCACTTTTAAGATTTTCTTTCTTTTTATCACACCAAAAGCCATAGATACTTCTAGATTGATTTTTACTTTGTCCTTCTCTCTCTTAAGTGGTCATTTTGCAAATTAAACCCATTAACAATTTTGATTGAGGTATTTGTTCTTTACTCCTTATAAAGTAAAATATTGGGAACAAATGTACACAAAACCATAATAGTTTTTACTAATTCATAATCAAGGACATAAAGGATAGAAAACCTTAGAAAATGGTTGAAACTAATACTATACATGAATTTTAGTTCGTTACAGGTCTTTTCGCTGCATTTTTCCTTTAGCATTCTCACAAGTCAGCCTGACCCTTGACTGGTGATTTGGACGCATCAGATTGGGCCAGGTCACAGGTCGGGCCCTGCACCCTCTCTCTCTCTCTCTCTCTCTCTCTATATATATATATATATATATATATATATATATATATATATATATATATATATTTCTTGCAATTAAATGATGACGTGGCTTTTTCTCATTTTCCTATAGGCTGATTTCCAAAAAATGATAACTGATTATTTACTGATTAGAAAAATATAAATAATTAGTCATTGGATTCGGAAAAATAAGGGTTTTCTAATGGTTTTGGTTTTGTTGCCTAAATACAATGATTAATAATAAGTAATTTTAACAAATTAATCTAAATAAGTAATAACTTGCAAAATTCATAACTAATATTTTAAAGTAAAAAAATATAATAAAATATGTTTTGAACTCATAAAAAGATAGCCTAAAATAGGGCATGATATTGATAATTGTGACATCCCCAGATTTTAAAAAAATTAATCTAATGTAAGACGTCCAAATTAAAACCTCACCTCAGCGAGAACCTCAATTTAAACGCCACACATTAGGCTAAGAAGAAGAAAATTAGAGGAAGTCAGAAGGAAACAATCAGTAGCACATGCACTTGAACAATAATAAAATCATACAACAAATGTTCACCATTCAACATATAATTACAACATGAATTGTTACAAAATTTGATATTACATATTAAAAGGTAAACTTCTACATGTACATGCACTACCACTAAACTATAGGATCTTAAGACAATAGGTCTACCTGTACATCAGCTCACCACACAACTCTCAACTATCCAGGTCCTAATATGATCACATGTCCACATACCTAAAACAAAAGATTACATGTGGTACACGTCAACACAATATTCAAGAATATTGTATTGAGTACACCTACATGTATTTTATATACCTCTCATCATATCTTGGAAATAAGATAAAAGTAATACTTGGCAGCAATAAAGAAATATTAAAAAAACATATACTTGCACAAAGATGTTCATTAACAAAAGAGAACACATATTTTAAGCTTATTTTCCATCATATATCTCGTACATCTGCCACCAAGTGCTTTGATGTTTTTAGGCCTTATGATGTACTACCAAAGACTTTGAGATCATTATACATGTAATCTACTACCAAAGAGTTTGAGATCACTTATGCATTAAGGCCTTTATGATCTACTACCAAAGAGTTTGAGATCATTTACATGTGATCTACTATCAAAGAGTTTGAGATCACTTTCCAAGCACTATACTAACAAGAGAAATAGTGCTTTCTATGATGGATCAAATATATGATGTTTGCATGTGTTCATAGCCATAAATATGGAAAATCACGCAAGATATCATACACGAACAATCATTTCATCCAATAACATATGCTAAGTATTCTACTACACATATAACACAAGCATATTGTATAATAAGCCAAGTAAGAGGTAATGGTGTACCTTGATCAAGAGATAACCTAAACCACATTCCTGATGTTAACTATATCCTCGGTCAAAACCTGATTAAGACAAGACCATGTACTATTATCAGATTTTCATCATCTTAACCCTAGTCAGTTTTAGGGTTAAGCTTAGGTCATTAGGATATTCTCATAATTACTTATATTCTTATCTTGGAGTCATCTTACTGATGTCATCTTCTGAATTATGGTTTATTATCTGAACATTAGGTTCCATATCCTTTTTGTGCACATATTAACCCTACTTTATATATACATTATTCAAATTAGGGTTACAACCCATTGTTTAAGGGTCATCTTCATATAACATGAATTACATATATAAAACTGATCTCATATTTAAATATAAGGTTCCATATAGTGATATGATCTTACTCTGTAAATTTCATCATTTATTGAGCATGTATGTATTTATTGCATTTTATCTAGGGTTAAAAGTCATAATTAGCCATATAGATCAAATTACATGATTTCGTGCTTCAACATTATAACATTTGACCTTAAGTGGATTATACATCCCATTTAAGAGTTATTGGAACATTCCCTAATTTTAGGCTATCGTTTGATATTTATTATCCATAAAATAAGTGCAATACATATTACATGATATCACTAAGATTCAAGCATCAAACTACTGATATTATGCTTTCATATTATTCTACTCATTTTTTTGAACGTTTTGGAACTTTGTTTGTAATTTTCTAGTAAGCGGGTTGTTTACTATGAATTATTGAAGATTGCATAATTACTAGGATTTTTGTTACCTTTGGGCCAATGATAACTCGCTACATGTCCATAAGGATGGGTGGTTCCTTGCTCTTTTGCTGGGCAGGGACTTGAGGCGGGCCTGCCGGTTCTCTGAACTAGATCCGGTTTGATCTTGGATCGGACAGTTCAGGGTTCTCGTCCCCCCTCCCCCTTCTTTCTCCCGTTCAACGCGTTCTGTTCGCGTGTCCAGGAGTAGAGCCACCGCCGTTGGGGTTCTCCGCCGACGAGCAATCCATCATTTGTGCGTGCCCGTAGCCATCTCCTTAGGCCTCCCTCAGCTTCGGATACCTCCTCCTCACCTCCACGGCCCCTCGTCACTTTGGGTTTGGCTGTGCAGTCCATCCTCCGCGCGGGCGCCATCTCTGTTGGTCTCTGCTGCGGAAGAGACAAGGGGCTACATGGACCTGGCCGTCCTCTCTCTGGTCGAAGGCTACCAAACGGTTCGCAGAACCTCCTTGGACCTCTCGACATCATCCAAGCACCCCGAGGATGCCCCAAAGACCTGTTCCGAACTCCGCCATCTTCTCCAGCCAACCGGGGTTGATCTACGACCAATGCCACCTCGAGAGTCCATGGGAACAATGGCGTTGGACACCCCTGAACTCGTATCTATTGCTTCCTTCTTCATTTTCTTCAAAAGCCCCTTCTATTCGTTCTCCCTTCTTCCAGCTACCTCCTCTAAAATGCAGTGGAGATCCTGCGGGTATGGAAAGCTCGTTCTATCAGTACTCTGAACTAAAGACGACGAGTGAAGGTTCAGGGTATTCCTTACGACGAGTAGAACACAATTGTTCAGTCAGCCTCATTCATACCTACCTCAATCATGGTGTGGGATCGTGGGGATGTGCGGCTCAACTGGCTCCCCTCCCTTGTTCTAACTACAAGGTAGGGGATAACTGGTTGTCGTCCGATCTTTCAGATCCAAGCGCTGATAAGAGCCCACGCAGCCAATCCATGGCTCAAACAGGTCTCGGACGCGTGACATTGATTAAATCCACGACTTAGCTCTATTAATCCTCAATAATGCACATCATTGCCCAAATTTCAAACCTTAATAACTCCGTCTAGGATACTCCAATTGCCATCAAATTTCAACCATAGCCCTATCATCATTCAAGATACATTATACTCAAATTGGGTGACAAAACTCAACTATTTGATCATCCGATTTATTACTCCAAAAAGGTATGAAATTAGGGGTCTTAATCATGAAATTAACCTCAATCAACAATCAAACTTTACCAAAATGCTTGGAACTCTTAAATAACTCAACACTTGAATTCACTTATGTCACTTGGCATTTAGGATTCCAAAGTCCACTCCATCATTTCCTACACACCTTAAAAGATATTTCGTCCTCAAAATTAAGCCAGAAGTTCAATCCATCACATCATGTACATCTTAAAAGAAATTTTGCCCTCGAAATTAAGCCATCCTCTTACTTCAAGGGAAAACCAAAGGATATACAATGATGTGTTGGGAACCACTCTATGTGCAACATATACACAAGCAAAAGCTCCACGATCACAACCAACCCACTATTAGGGGTTTTCAAAAACATCTAGGGTTAAACACCCCCTTCATAAGATGAAACAAAGGGTTTAGAAACTATGATTATGTCATTACATATCTCATATGTTAATGTAGAATCCTTATCTTTACCCATGCATTAGGGTTCGCAGATCATATTACCATGTTCTAAAGGAGTTAACTAGAGTTAACCCATTATATGAAGGTGTCATCAACATTTTATTGAGCTAATTGTTAGAACATGTTCAACATTAACAAATGCCTTTTAGGATGGATTTAACTATAGTTAACACATTTTATCCATTCAGCTCAAATCAAGGTGTCATATTCGTTAAGTTGTACTAATTGTCAAACTATATTTTTCATCTTTATTAAGCACTAAGATTGACACCTCATGTAGTAGGTTTATTCATATGATCTTATTTCATTACTCATAATAAATTGCAACATTTATTAGTGATTTCATTACATGATTAACCAACAATATCATGTTATCTTCATTCTTCATGTATATGGTTAACCATTTATGCATTGCTATCTATCAAACCATCTCTAGGTTTCCATCATATCATGTCCATATATCACGTATCAAGATTAGGTCACATTCTTACATATATTATATCATGGTTGTGCTAAATAGACTTATATGAGTGGCTTGTTAAACTTATATCAAAACTTTATCTAGTCCAATTAAGGTTTTCCTGACCCATATCATGAGGTTAGTGTCATGCTTAGTCTCTTTGAGCTCACTCATCTCTATGAGTATTGCATATGCACAAAATTTTAACTTCCCTCTCAGTCTAGGATTCTCAAGTCACCTCATTGGAACTAATGATTAACTTCACAAGATCTAGCCACATAAGCACAAATCAAATCATGCTATGACATACTCTTCATAAGTCTTTACCCATGAGACATGCTTACCCAAAACTCTCTTGTATACACAACCACTAGATTCCTATAAGGAACCACCAACCCAAACTTGAGTCCTTTCAAAAACTAACATATAATTACCTCCTTCGGGGTCTTGGGACTCTATCTCCCTCACCCAGATGGTAGGTACTCATATTCATGTTCACATACACATGTAGCTAGCCTCTCTTTATATCTAAGGTTTGGTCCTCCCAAGGACATCTAGGGTTCAAAAGGACTATAGGAATCATGCACAAAGCAACTCAACTCAATCACTCAGGAGTAGTCTAGTTTAGGACATATCATAATGCATATTTATCATAATTGTCATATCTTGGAGTTTAGGTTCTCTAACCTTCTCCCTCTGGGTCTCACTCTCTTTGAAGTTAACCATATAACTGGTCCCAACACTAGAGGTCCTCCTTTGTAAAAGAGCTTGAGGCTCATACTGATTCACAACCTTGTTTAAACTTAACATATCTTATCTCATAAAAGCCTAGTTACTTGCATCATCAAAACACATCGTGCATCCTCGAAACTGAACGTAAGTCCTCAAAGACAACATATATCACCATAGACTATCTTATATCATCTATATTAAACTTAGATCATATCATCAAAATTTGTTTCACCTATTCCATCTATCATATGTTCCAACAAGGCTCTAGACAACTAATCTAGAACTACTCTCTCTTCTAGACTGATGTCATTCACTTTCATTTAGGTTGCATCACCACTTCTTACTCGTACATGTGTCAGGACACATTTTTGTAATACATATATATAATAAAATATGATATAGTTTTTCTCCAATAAAACAAGCATCAGAGAAAACTATAGAGGTTCGATTCGATTGGAATCAAAAACCAAATCCACAAAATGAGTGTCCCACACATAGTGAAGAGTATAGTGTCATGAAAACGAGTGAAAAGGGTAAGAACATGGTGTAGACTAGTGTAGCTACTCTAGATAATGTATGCCATATGTCTAGAGTTTCTCTTCCCTTGATGCACATCATTTCCAAATAATACAACGTCTCATACCGCTACACTATAAGAAAAGAACGACATCTAAGGACTTGCTATACAACAAGCACCAGTCTAGACCTAGTTCTCAGACATCTAGGTGCTAACCTAGAGGATAGGTCATATCAAGTCTCTAAAGATGACTAATCTAACCCTAAAGATTTTTAAAGTTCAAGGTTTTCTTTAGTTTGAGTTGCATAATGAGCAAATGTTAGGCTTTGCTATTGTTCATGCTCTGATACCACCTGTGATGTCTCTATATTTTCTTAACTTAATCTGATGTGTGACGTCCAAATTGAAACCTCACCTCAGCGAGAACCACAATTCAAACACCACACACTAAGCTAATAAGAAGAAAATTAGAGGAAGTCAGAAGGAAACAATCAGTAGCACATGCACATGAGAACAATAATAAAACCATACAACACATGTTCACCATTCAACATATAATTACAACATGAATTGTTACAACATTCGATATTACATATTGAAAGGTAAACTTCTATATGTACATGCACTACCACTAAACTACATGATCTTAAGATAATAGGTCCACCTGTACATCAGCTCACC
This sequence comes from Alisma plantago-aquatica, assembly GCA_963693085.1. Classification (NCBI taxonomy): domain Eukaryota; kingdom Viridiplantae; phylum Streptophyta; class Magnoliopsida; order Alismatales; family Alismataceae; genus Alisma; species Alisma plantago-aquatica. Next base: position 1,412,525,066 of record OY856409.1, on the reverse strand, counting down.
ACAAAACTCTCAACTATCTAGGTCCTAATATGATCACATGTCCACATACCTAAAACAAAAGATTACATGTGGTACACGTCAGCACAATATTCAAGAATATTGTATTGAGTATGCCTATGTGTCTTTTATATACCTCTCATCATATCTTGTCAACAAGATAAAACTAATACTTGGCAACAATAAAGAAATATAAAAAAACATATACTTGCACAAAGATGTTCATTAACAGAAGAGAACACATATTTTAAGCTTATTTTCCATCATATATCTCATACATCTGCCACCAAGGGCTTTGATGTTTTTAGGCCTTATGATCTACTACTAAAGAGTTTGAGATCATTATACATGTAATCTACTACCAAAGAGTTTGAGATCACTTATGCATTAAGGCCTTTATGATCTACTACCAAAGAGTTTGAGATCATTTACATGTGATCTACTACCAAAGAGTTTGAGATCATTTACATGTGATCTACTACCAAAGAGTTTGAGATCACTTTCCAAGCACTATACTACCAAGAGAAATAATGTTTTCTATAATGGATCGAATATATTATGTTTGCATGTGTTCATAGCCATAAATATGGAAAATCACGCAAGATATCATACAAGAACAATCATTTCATCCAATACCATATGCCAAGTATTCTACTACACATATAACACAAGAATATTGTATAATAAGCCAAGTAAGAGGTAATAGCGTACCTTGATCAAGAGATAACCTAAACCACATTCTTGATGTCAACTATATCCTCAATCAAAACTTTATTAAGACAAGACCATGTACTATTATCAGTTTCTCATCATCTTAACCCTAGTATGTCCAATTTCAAGGTTAATCTTAGGTCATTAGGATGCTCTCATAATTACTTATATTCTTGTCTTAGAATCATCTTACTGTTGTCATCTTCTGAATTATGATTTATGATCTGAACATTAGGTTCCATATCCTTTTTGTGCAAATATTAACCCTAGTTTATATATACATTATTCAAATTAGGGTTACAACCCATTGTTTAAGGGTCATCTTCGTATAAAATGAATTTCATGTATAAAACTGATCTCATATTTAAATTTGAGGTTCCATAAACTGATATGAGCTTACTCTATAAATTTCATCATTTATTGAGCATGTATGTATTTATTGCATTTTATCTAGGGTTAAAAGTCATAATTAGCCATATGGATCAAATTACATGATTTCGTGCTTCAACATTATAACATTTGACCTTAAGTGGATTATACATCCCATTTAGGAGTTACTAGAACATTCTCATAATTTTAGGCTATCGTTTGATATTTATTATCCATAAAACAAGTGCAATACATATTAAATGATATCACTAATATTTAAGCATCAAACTACTAATATTATGCTTTCATATTATTCTACTCATTTTTCAAAACATTTTGGTACCTTGTTTGTAATTTTTTGGTAAGCGGGCTATTTAATGTGAATTATTGAAGATTGCATAATTATTGGGATTTTTGTTACCTTTGGGCCAATGATAACTCACCGTGTGTCCATAAGGATGGGCGGTTCCTTTCTCTTTTACTGGGCAGGGTCTTGAGATGGGTCGTTTGGTTCTCTGAACGAGATCCGATTTGATCTTGGATTGGCCGATTCAGGGTTCTCATCCCCTCCCCCTTCTTTCTCTCGTTCAATGTGTCATGTTCGCGTGTCCTGGGGTAGGGCCACCGCTACTGGGGTTCTCCTCCAATGAGCAATCTATCATTTATGCATGCTCATAGCCATCTCCTTAGGCCTCCCTTAGCTTCAGATACCCCCTCCTCACCTCCACGGCCCCTCGTCACTTTGGGTTTGGTTGTGAAGTCCATCCTCTGCGCAGGCGTCGTCTCTATTGGTCTCTACTACGGCAGAGACAAGGGGCTACATGGACCTGGAGGTCCTCACTCTGGTCGAAGGCTACCAAACGGTTCACAACACCTCCTTAGAACTCTCGAAATCATCCAAGCACCCCGAGGCAGCCCCAAAGGCCTGTTCAGAACTCCGCCATCTTCTCCAGCCAACCGGGGTTGATCTACTACCAATGCCACCTTGAGAGTCCATGGGAACGACGAGGTTGGACTCCCCTGAACTTGTATTTGTTGCTTCCTTCTTCATCTTCTTCAAAAGCCCCTTCTATTCGTTCTCCCTTCTTCCAGCTACCTCCTCTAAAATGCAGTGGAGATCTGTAACATCCCAGGATTTGAGGCCTTGGATAAGTTGATCTTAAAAGAAATGATTGGACTACCCATATCACCAAGGTGCACCTCCTTTTCTGGGAGCCCATCACTAAAGAACTCCATAGTTAAGAGTGCTTGGCTTGGAGTAGTACTAGGATGGGTGACCATTCGGGAAGTTGATCCTGGCTTGCGCGTCAGTGTGGACAAAGTGCGCACTTAAGGCTAGTGGTGGTTTGTGGGGCCAGTCGTCATTCCTGAAACTCTACTAGAGCCTAGGGCAGTAGGCCCAGTTGTTACAAATGGTATCAGAGCCATAACCCCTCCAGTAGGTGGGGCCCATATGGGCATGTGGCATGCCAGTCTTGAGTCATGCGGTGCAGGCAAGTTGGAAAGGGCTATCCGTAGAGACGAGATGGAGCCGCCCTTGCGCTGGTATCCGTGGACGGGAGCTGGGTGTCCATGGGCCATTGTGGGCCTGCACTGAAATGGGGTCAGATTATGAGGCCATATATTGAGCCTTGACGAGGATGTCAAGAGTCTAAGTGGGGGAGATTGTAACATCCCAGGATTTGAGGCCTTGGATAAGTTGATCTTAAAAGGAATGATTGGACTACCCATATCACCAAGGTGCACCTCCTTTTCCGGGAGCCCATCACTAAAGAACTCCATAATTAAGCGTGCTTGGCTTGGAGTAGTACTAGGATGGGTGACCAGTCAGGAAGTTGATCCTGGCTTGCGCGTCAGTGTGGACAAAGTGCGCAGTTAAGGCTAGTGGTGGTTTGTGGGGCCAGTCGTCATTCCTGAAACTCTACTAGATCCTAGGGAAGTAGGCCCAGTTGTTACAAGATCCTGCGGGGATGGAGAGCTCGTTTTGTTAGTACTATGAACTAAAGATGACGAGTGAAGGTTCAGGGTACTCCTTACGATGAGTAGAACACAACTGTTTAGTCAGCCTCATTCATACCCACCTCAATCATGGTGTGGGATCGTGGGGAAGTGTGGCTCAATTGGATCCCTACCTTGTTCTAACTACAAGGTAGGGGATAATTGGTTGTCGTCTGATCTTTTAGATCCAAGGGATGATAAGAGCCCACGCAGCCAATCCATGTCTCAAATAGGTCTAGGACGCGTGACATTGATTACATCCATGACTTAGGTCTATTAATCCTCAATAATGCACAACATTTCCCAAATTTCAAACTTTAATTACTCCCTCTAGGATACTCCAATTGCCACCAAATTTCAACCATAGCTCTTTCATCATTCAAGATACATTATACTAAAATTGGGTGAAAAATATCAATTATTTGATCATCCAATTTATTACTCCAAAAAGGCATGAAATTAGGGGTCTTAATCATGATATTAACCTCAATCAATCATTAAACTTTACCAAAATGCTTGGAACTCTCAAATAACTCAACACTTGAATTCACTTATGTCACTAGACATTTAGGATTCCAAAGTCCACTCCATCATATCATACACACCTTAAATATATTTCATCCTCAAAATTAAGCTAAAAGTTCAGTCCATCACAATAACCTAATTCACTAGTAATAAAAAGGAGATTTTTAGGGTTTTAATAATCAATGAATTCTAACCCTAATTTCACATACATGATAATAGGTGCTTTGGAAACCTAGATTTGGATCTAGGAGAGATCATGTATTGTTAAACTTTGTGGAGTGGTATGTTTTCATCTCCTATTCTTCTATATTGAGCAATAACCTATCTTTATCTTTCTCTTGGTCCTATGGACATTAGCCTACACATTATCATGTTCTTTTGAAAAACATGCTTCATGTGAAGTATCTTATTTGTTACTGATCTTGTGATCATATTCTCTTCTTTGACATTCTCTTGGAATTATGTTGTGTTCATGATGGAACTCAATTTGTTGTTATATGCCCACTTTGAGGTGGATGATTCTGATGGTCACTTTTGCGGTGATTAATTTGTAAAATTTGGCTATACTTTTTACTTTCCTCTCTATTAAGCATGTTGTGTGACTCAATAGCCCTAGAGTAATATAATTTGCATTAGTTTTGGGTTATGTTTCCTTATTTATTTTTGGGATGGAGGTAATGTGCCCCATACCTGGGTTTCAAATTTATGAGGTTTGGCCCACATTTATATATATTGGGAGTTTGTTTATGTGCTAATCTCTATCAGGTTTCAAGTTTATGAGCCTTGGACACCTTTGTTTTTTATGTAGTTCTAGTGCTATGTTTATCTCACCTACATGCAGGTTGTTATGGGTTTTGTGTCCAAACATATTATGTATGCTTTTGTGGAACCACTTTTATTATTGAATTTTATGGTAAGTATTTCTTTTCTTATATGATGGTGATTCTTTCCTCTTATGCCCATTTGGGTAGTTTTTACCTTTTTCATGGGAAGCCTTTTGTACTTGATGTCCCTCTTCCCTAATATATATTGCTCAATTTCATTTTTAGCATGCACATACCATCTTTTTGCTAATGTTTCTTTCCTTTTCTTTTGTTAGGTATGCTTCCAACCCCAGGTGTTGGACTAGGAGAAGGAAATCAAGGAGGACCTGGACCACAACAAGTGTAGCTGACTTTGTGGGAGTCTTTGTTTGAAGTTGTTCAGTGATCCTCAGCTAGTGCTTTATGTAGTTAGTTTTTCTTTATATCACCTTGTGTGGTGAAAGACTACTTATGATAAGAAGATTTGTAATGGTTAGATATACCATTTAAAGACTACTTATGATAATAAGATTTGTAATGGTTAGATATACCATTTATTCTGCTACTACTTTGTGTTATGATACAATCATGTTGAATAAATTGGTTTCATCCCTTTTGAGAAAATGTTTTTGTTGGTGTGTTGTTTGGGATGTTGCCTTTTTATTTTAGTAGGGAGTGGTTCCCCTCTAGGATCCCACTCTTTACAACATGGTATCAGAGCCTATGGTTGTTGGTTATCTAACTATATCAAACTTTTCTCCCTTAAGATGTGGACCTTTTTCCATAGGTTGCTTATACCTAGTATCCATGCCTTGTGCAGGCTAAAACCCTAATGGTGGGAGATAACTTGACTGTTGGAAACTAGTATTGTTATGAGACACCCCAGAACCCTAGGTTTGGGATGCCAAGGATGGATCCACCCTTTACCACACCAGTGACTCAAGGTACTCCTCTAACTGGAAGTGGACCATCAGTAGGTTAGGAGACCCCAACCTCTACTAGTTTGGGCATAGTCATCTCTCCAGAGCAAGAGTTGGCCATGTTTTGACAACTTTTTCCTACTACCATGGCAGGGAAGATGAAAGACTTGTCTATGCTTGAAAAGTCTACGGAGTATTCCATAATAGAATTCATGAAGATGCAACCACCCTCCTTCAAGGGTGAAGGTGAAATAGATATGGTAGATAAAGCTGATGATTGGGTGCTAGCCATAGAGAGGACCTTTGACGGTAAGGCATGTCCTCCCCGACAGAAGGTTAGATTCACTTCATATGTTTTGGATGGACCCGCTTGAGTTTAGTGGAACGGGATAGGAAGGGCATGTGATATCTCTACCTTGACTTGGGAGTAGTTCTTGGTGCTTTTTCGTGGGAAGTACATCTGCACTGCTACCCTAAAGAAGAAAGAAGTAGAGTTCTACAACTTGAAGCAAGGTTCCCTATCTGTTTCTGCCTTTGTACAAAAGTTTCTACTGTTGGAACGTTATGCAGTTGGCTTGAGTGAGGAACGTAGGGCTGACCTATTCCTTCAAGGACTAACTACAATGTGGGTTGTTCTCTTATCCCACAACTACCCTTGACCTTTCAGCAGATGGTTGATAAAGCTTTAGCCATGGAGTCTTACCTAGGGTTTCAACCTCGGGAGTTTGACAAGAAGAGGAAGCCCTCAAGAGATGAGCAGAAAAGAGACAAGTTTGCTAAGTGCAATGGTTACCATACTCCAGGGAAGTGCTCTCATGATAAGAACCAAGCAAAGTATCAACCTGAATTCTAAGTTGTGTGCCACCATTGTAAAGAACCTGGACATATTTGCCCTAGGTACCCTCAGCTTCATAATGGACCTACACCGGCTCAACAACAAAAACCTTAAGTACCTCATCAAAATTATGGTAACAACAATGGTAGAAGACCTGTAGAAAGGTGAGCTACAAGAGTTTTTGCTTTGGATGGTCAAGAAGTATATGATGATGATCAAGTTGAAGGTAACCCTTAGTCCTATAGTTAAACTTACAAGTTATATTTCCTTTTGCATGGTACCTTGTGGATATATGTAAGGAAGTTACCTTTATACCTATAGTTTTTCTTAGCTTTCTAGGATGTAACTTTTTAAGGGGTGGTAGATAGTTGTTTGTTACTTGTGGACATCTAAATTTCAAGTACAAAATCTCTTTAAGGGGTGGTATGTTGTAACATACTGAAACTGAGAACTTGATCTTATTCCTGGATTAAGAGGTTAGAAACCTTAGTCTTTGAGATTTATCCAAACAAGGATAAGGGTATGCTCTTTAGTGACCTTAAATATATTAATGCATGAATAAATCACCCTAACATGTAGCATATAAATAAATATTACCCAATACCTTTGAATTAGTCATAAGATCAAGTAAGGGTATACAAAATATGTCATATGAGGTAATAATGTGCATAAAAAAGAAAAGATGTCCATAATTGAGAATAATGATATACAATTCCACAAAATATGAAATAAATAAACTTATGTGAGATAATGCTAGAGTAGATTCGTTCTAGATCATTCCTTTGCCTTATGTAGCAAGGAAGAGAAAAAGGAATGAATAATAATGCTTAAAGCATGTTAATGTGATATTGAATTATTAATAAGAGAAATAATAGAAATAATGGATAATGGGTTAAATTTTATAAAAGGAAAACTTATTGGATAAGAATAACCTCATTTTCATTTTCTTTAGATATGCTTTGGCTTGGAGGCCAAGTTTCACCAATTTAGGATAATAATAATCATATCTATTTTATTTAGAAAAGAAAAGGTATTTTTCCTTAAAATATTAAATAAAATATTAATGACTCCAAAAGTGGAAAATAATCTTAGATTCATAATCTACACATTAAAATACCTTTGGGTGAATTTTCACTCGATTTGGAGAAAGTTTGATAAAAAGGTGAAATTAGGAGAGACAAAGTGTGTAGAACCTTCAAAATATTAAATAAATGAACAAATAACTCCAACATTTAAAATTGAGGGAAAATTCGTATCCAAGGAACATAATATGACTTGTGGGTGAAGTTTCATCAAATTTGGAGAATCTAATAATCATTAATGCATGAGGAAAGAGAAAATACATTTTGATTTATTTAACAAATTAAAGTTCTCAAAAGGAAAATCTAATTTTATTTTAGATTCTACATATCAAAATTAGCTTAGGTGTCAAGTTTCAATTAGTTTGGAGTTCATTTGTACCCTCAATTGAGGAAAGAGAAAATACTTATAATAAATGTCACACTTTAGTCCTAATTCGATTCAGAAAGTGAATAATGTGTCACACATTTTTTTTAAATGGCAGATATGCACTTTGATCTGGGCCATTGATTTTTCGATCTAACAGTGCCAACATCGTCACCTTCCTTGCGCCAATAAGGAAAGTGGTCGCCGGGTGGGATGGTATGAAAATCCCTATTTTCTCGGTTGATATGCAACCTTTTTCCACGATTTCTTTTGCATTGAATTCGTGAGAAGTTTCTGCACAAACTGAGCCTTATTTTTTGGATTTTCATTGTGAATTGGGAAAACACCCACTCTTAGTTTTGAGCTTCTCAAAGCTCCTTAGCCTTTAAACCATAAAATACAACCCTACCTATATATATCACCTCCAAAACTCACGTACCCTCCTACCCGACTCTCCTCTTGTCTCAATTTCTTTGCACATCGCATGTGTTTCCATCGGTGATCAAGATTTAGTCTTGGGTTTGTGGTGAGTAGTGCTTCTTCTCATTATCTTGGATCAAATTGTTTGCACCTTCAAGTCCGCAACACCTTCCTCTCTCTTCCTCCGTTCTTGCTTTCTCATATAGTTGGCATTTGTGATTTTGCCCAAATCTATCACAAGTTGTTGCTTGTGGGTGGCTAGCCATGGCGATGGGTCTGAGGGGGAAGATACCCCCATGCGCTTTCTTGCTTCAACCCCGATTTTCTTCTTTCATTACTTTTTCTTGTTAGGGGTAGAACAACCTTTTTGCTATGTTTTTCCTTTAGCTTTCTCGCAAGTCAGCCTTACCCTTGACTGGTGATTTGGACGCATCAGATTAGGCTAGGTCATAGATCAGGCCCCGTACCCTCTCTCTCTCTGTTTCTTGCAGGTAAACTATGATATGCCTTTTTCTCATTTTCCTATTGGCCGATTTTCAAAAATTGATAACTAATGATTAAAAAAATACAAATAAGTAGTCGTCAGATTTAGAAAAATAAGGGCTTTCAAATGGTGTTGGTTTTGTTGCCTAAATCCAATGATTAATAATAAGTAATTTTAATAGATTAATCTAAATAAGTAATAACTTGCAAAATTCATAACTAAATATTTCAAAGTCATAAAAATATAATAAAAATGTTTTTAACTCATAAAAAATAACATAAAATAGGGCATGGTTTTGATAAACTAATTCACTAAAATAAAAAGGTGATTTTTAGGGTTTCAAATAATCAATGTAATTCTAACCCTGATTTCACATACATGATAATAGGTGCTTTGGAAACCTAGATTTGGATCTAGGAATGATCTTGTACTGTTAGACTCTATGGAGAGGTATGTTTTGTGTCTCCTATTCTTCAATATTAAGCAATAACCTATCTTTATCTTTCTCTTGGTCCTATGGACATTATCCTACACATTATCTTGTTCTTTTGAAAAACATGCTTCATGTGAAGTATCTTATTTGTTACTGATCATGTGATCATATTATCTTCTTTGACATTCTCTTAGAATTATGATGTGTTCATGATGTAACTCAATTTTTTTTATATGCCCACTTTGAGGTGGATGATTATGATGGTCACTTTTTTGGTGATTAATTTGTAAAATCCGACTATACTTTTTACTTGCCACTCTATTAAGCATGTTGTGTGACTCAGTAGCCCTAGAGTAATATAATTTGCATTGGTTTTTGGGTTATGTGACCTTATTTATTTTTGGCATGGAGGTTATGTGCCCCATACCCAGGTTTTAAATTTATGAGGGTTGGCCCACATTTATATATATATATTAGGAGTTTGGTTATGTGACAATCTCTATTAGGTTTCAAGTTTATGTGGCTTGGCCACCTTTGTTATTTATGTTGCTCTAGTGCTATGTTTATCTCACCTATATGCATGTTGTTATGCATTTTGTGCCCAAAAATATTATACGTGCTTTTGTGGCACCACTTTTATTATTAAATTTTATGGCAAGTATTTATTTTCTCATATGATGGTGATTCTTTCCTCTTATGCCTGTTTGGGTAGTACTTACCTTTTTCATGGGAATCCCTTTGTACTTGATGTCCCTCTTCCCTAATATATATTGCTCAATTTCATTTTTAACATGCACATACCAACTTTTTGTTGATGTTCTCTTTTCCTTTTCTTTTGTGGGGTATGCTTCCAACTCTAGGTGTTGGACTAGGAGAAGGAAATCAAGGATGACTTGGACCACAACAAGTGTAGTTGACTTCGTGGGAGACTTTGTTTGAAGTTGTTATCTGAACCTCAGCTAGTGCTTGTAGTTAGTTTTTCTTTATATCATCCTGTATGGTGAAAGACTACTTATGATAAGAAGATTTGTAATGGTTAGATATACATTTTATTTCACTGCTACTTTGTGCTATGATACAATCATGTTGAATAAATTGGTTTCATCCCTTTTGAGAAAAAGTTTTTGTTGGAGTTTTGTTTGGGATGTTTCCTTTTTATTTTAGTAGGGAGTGGTTCCCCTCTGGGATCCCACTCTTTATAAAAGAACTTCACATGGAGGCATCCTGATACTGTCTTGGCAGCTATTATTATAGACAAACTCAGCTAAGGGCAAGTATTGCTCCCATGATCCACCCCAATCGAGCACACATTCTCTCAATAGGTCTTCTAATGTCTGAATCATCCTTTCTGACTGTACATCAGTCCATGGATGATAGGCTATACTAAACTTCAACCTTGTGTTGAGTTCATCATGCACTTGCTTCCATAACTTCGAAGTGGCCAGGATATCAAACTCTAGTAGGAGGGATAAATCCCATCTACATCACTCAAAATTAGTCCCCATGTGTCACAATCACCCAATCATCATATTTATGGAAATCCTTATTCAAAATTATGTTCAATTATGTGAAATTCTATCGAATGATATGTGATGAGTGTAGTGACTTCAGGTCTAAGAACCACAATCACTACCTTCATTGTGAAAGATTACTATGACCACCAAGTATGTTTCCATGTGTCACTCTCATGGAGGGTATGTCTGATACATTGTTCCCTAATAAGTATATGTGTGCTTGGTTTGATATCACATATCATGATTGATGAGATTTTTTCATCAACCAACACACACTCTAGTCTTGAGTGTTGATGTTGTTTATCTACCTTCCACAGTAACAATCAAATACGGACATAATAAGAATGTACATACTCTTAACATTCGTATGATCTCATTGTTTAAGTCATGTACATGAAGACATACGTCATTGAGTAAATGTCATTCTTTAGACGTTCATCATGTTTCCTCATTATCTCAAAACTAAGTGAAACAAAATGAATTGGAAGCTTGCCTTTATCATTAATAACCAAATCATTTATATAATATGCCATTACAATCATCATATGATTGTCTCTCTAGGCATACATACCAACAAACTCTCACTTCACTTAGAGCTAATCATCAACAAATCATATTCTTGTGATTTAAACATGTCCATCATGTTTCTTTTGCGGAAGTGCTAATCTAGCGGGTTAGCAACACTTTGTTCTAGTATGTATATTGCATGTTTGTCATCTCTTCATTGTGAGAAGAAATTTTCGTAATATGCTATCTGATATTCCTTGCCTAACTGGTAGCTCCATTTTTGTTACATCTACTATGTCATCAATGGTTGGAACATCTTTAAGTTCATCCATATGAACTTTTATATCCATGTAGTATCCATTTTAATGTTCACAACAACAAGATGTTCGACATCAATTGTAGAATACAATTAATGGTCTATAGTTCAGAACTCTTCCAACTCTTTTCTTTAAACATTACATTCATTCAAAAGGAAGACCAACATGGATAACCTAAAGGGAAAATTTGGTTGTAAATGTTTTCAAATCAATTCAAAGTTTTGAACATTATGAAATCCCTTTTACCAATTGTAATGCTTGTTGTTGCAGCTAGCATAGACTATGATATTTGGCATATGAAGATTAAAATTGGATTCCTTAAAGGAATATTTGACATATTGTGTATGTGAAATAGTCTAAAGGTTTTATAACCTCATTAATGCAAAAAAAGGCTATAAGCTACAACGTTTAATATGAGAGATTGAAACGAGATCTCAAAGATGGGATCTTTTGACTTGAGAAGATACTCAAAGAGTTTGACTTGAATCAAGATAAAAGGTGAAATTTGTGGTTACAAAAGATTTAGTGGGAGCATATATGAATATTCCACATGTTGATGGGCAAAAATATCTCAATACCCTAAATATTAAGACCTAGCATGGAAAACACCTTTAGAAATGAATAATTAGGTATAACATCCTATGTGATAGGGATTAAGATCTATATAGATAGTTCTTAAAAGTTTCATAGCCTAAGAATGAGCACATATAATAGCAAAGTGTTGAAAGAGTTCAACATGAAGGATTCAATGAGAGAGAATTCAGATTAGTCTCTCATGAACCCTATGTTCTAATTCTTGTGAAGAATGGAAAAATATGAGTAAGATACCATATGCACTAGCAAGTGGATCTATCATGGATGATATATAATGTACTCATCCCATAAGTCTTGCGTGACAATATGATATAAGTTTCCAGTGAGTGTCATTGGAATGTCATTAAAATATATCCATTAGTACTTGTGAAGCACAAAAGGATTTGATGCTAGACTACAACAACAAGGAGAGTTGGGTGTAAGAGTTACACCGATGCAAGCTTCCTAAAATATTTCTTACTACATACTTAAAACTCATGCTTCCATGTTTAAAATCAATGATCTCCATCTCTAGATTCACCCTTTGGATTTTACCCTTCATGTGGTACTAGCAAGGTCATACCTTGTTAGTTTACATGGAGTCCAAAATGTCGTTAAACCACTTCTTAGATTCTGGTTCTCAGTAGCTTCTAGTTAACTTGTTGGCTCATCATCTCATGACCATCACATTTGAGTTATCAGATTCACAATATTTCCATCTCATATGTGTTCTACTAGAACTATGAGGTTCTGTGTTACATAAGGAGATTCCATAACAAATTGTAATCCTCAATTGTTCCCATTGTACCTCCTTGTTGACCTCAAACCTTTTTGAGTTCTACTTTTACTTCCACAGATTCTTTTGGAACTCAGTTTTCTTATCAACAAACATTTTTTTGTTGGATTGGGATTAAAGGTAGTATTTAACAATTATGGTTTGTGAATAAACTTTTCAAGAAACTACTTTCTTTGTATAAGTTTCAATCTCCCATATAATATCTCATATGAAGTATTTTAAACCATTTAAGACAGTACATCATTTTAGTGTTAAGCATATATCAGTGAGGAGATTAGAAGATTAGACTAAATGACAATCACATCGTGACTCTTCAGCATGTGATTCCTATTTTGTGACACATTGTCATGTTCATATTGACTTGTGATACACTATCACGGTCTATCCAAAAGGTCCTCAAACTATTGATGTGAAGTATTTCAACATTTGATCATATCAAAGTTTCTTAATACTTTTATCAAAGTTATACTTCATTCCTATCTCCTTGAACACTTCAAGAGATTCATGTTTGTATTTCACCAAATACAAACTATATATCAACTAAGATCATAAGTAATATATAATGAAGTACAAATATTTACCTTAGCATTTATTCTATAAGATCGTCATACATCAATATGTATAAGGCCTAATAGAATGCTTGCTCTCTCCACTACATCTAGTGAGAGACGATTTGTCATATTTCTTATAATTGAGACTTGCATGTCTCTTATTGTTTCAATAACCAAAAGAGTGTAGATAAACATCAATATGGATTCTAGAAATGCATTTCTCGCATATGTGCCCTAGATGAAAATGTTATGGATTGTTTGAGTTATCAATTGTGCTCCTTTGGTATTTACATATTAAACATTCATCTTTCATGTGGCAACACATCCCATTATCACACAGATAACGAGGTGTTACGCGAAAACGTGCGGAAATCACCATAACCACAGATTATGAAAATACGGGTTAATTAAAACCGATTGCAGAAAACTGATAAACTGTGAAACTATTACTTTCCAGTCCTCATCCTACACAGAAACATGTCATATATATACACGAGATCTGATACGTGTCCACAGCTCAGGAACAGCTGTTCAACCACCACATGGGTTCATCACCTGTTCATGTACATCGGGGCCCGCATCCGGACAATGGCAGGATATACAAAACATCATCGATCGTTCATCGTGAAACATCGTCAAAACACTGCCAAGGACATGAGAGTACAGGGATGACTCTAGACTCTACTACAAAACATCCAAAATAGCAGCCTATCCATCGCTTGCCTTCTACTGCTCTTCAAGCTGCTCGGCCGCAACACCACGACCACGTCTACCTCGACCACTTGAAAAACCAGCGGAGTGAGACAATTGAACAATTGTCCCAGCGGGAAACATAACTTCCCACCGCAACTACAAAACCTTAGTAAGATACTATAATAGCAGATAATTATCAACAGGTATAACTAGAGCAATATATATAGCAAAGCTATTCTTACCGACAAGCTTACCAGTTGTACAAGATGCATATAACCAAATATCTCTCAATAGAACATGTTTATCAGAATAAGATACAATGTCACATAACCTGATTATCAAGATAAGGCATATTACCACATACCTGATGAATATAGAAGTACCTACAGATATACCATAATTTAATACACAAACAAGGCCTCAACCAATGTTTCGTGTTTAACTTAAGCAGTAAATACTAAACGGCTGTATTACGTATTATTATGCCCCGAGGATTTGAATCGTACCATTCAAATCCAACCTCTGGCTGTGAAGCCTAAGACTGGTGCCATACAAGGTCAATGGTAGAGCCGGACTCCACGACCTCCCACCTCGTGGTCAGTACAAGAGCACAACACAAGCATGACCTTAGTCACATGCTATAGTGGTCTAAGCCACTGGGTCAGCTCCATAGGCTACCCTCACTCTAGCCCACCTTGGTACAGGTTTCGGCGCTAGTACAATTGAGCCACGGGCCTGATCACCGTGCTCTGAGCCATGAACACATTCATGTTGTTCACATCACATATCCTGAGCCATGGGCCTGTTCACCATGCTCTATATACGTATCTGAGTCTGTAACCGAAGTTACACTCTTACCTCCTTACTTTAGGCTAGGAGTAACCTCGCATATTCAACAATATGCGCTCTGGGCTAACCCCTAGGGGAACCCGTTTCACCATCACCAAGTCCTGACGATGATGGATCTATGGCCAGGGAAAACTACATGATATATTTTACTGTGATTAATTAGTATCTTTTAGATGGATTGCAGGATTCAACCAAGTTATATAACATGCAAGATATAATAGAAAGTAAAGAACATTATATTATTATTGAAACCAAATCAACCTGATCCATCACAAGGATCCCACATCACATGTTACCACTTGGCCTCTTGCCAACCATCCAGATCCATCTCAAGGATCATCACATACCATGGGATCTCAATCCCTCATCATGTACTGTCACTGCCTTTCCAAGGCTCACATCATCATCATGGGACAACACATCACATATATAATCTCATAGAACAATTATCAGGTAATGTTACTCGTCATATATGTCGCATAGCCCATTCATGGCTACACATTACCTGCATGGTTAGGATACATAATAACCATAGTTTCAACATAAGGAATATGCTCATTATCATGAACTATCATTCGAGATACTCTACTTATCGTTATTACACTATTTGGTGATCAAGCGTATTAAGCACATCCTTAACAAACCATAGTCAAGACCACTCTTATCTCAAGATCATACAACAATCAAGGTAATCACTTTATATAGGAACATGTTGAGTATACACTATTATTACCAATATCATTACTGTTACCATCCTCTATCATCATCATTACCTTTATCATTAAGCAACCATTAATGCAACTACCATTTATCATTGCCATTAACAATTAAGCATAAGACTTACATTATGCATGTCATTACTACTCTTGCTACCATCATTACTATTATCAGCATCATCATCCACTAGTATCTTTATCTCTATGTCATTAAACAAACTATTAATGTAACTGTCACTTAGCCACATTATTACCCACATTAATATTATTATTTCTTTTACTACTAACATGGCATCACCATCATTACATGATTTCCATCATCAAAACTATTACCATCTTTGTTATCCACCACATTATCATTGGTATCATTGTTATCAAAAGCACCATTAACATATGTTGCGCATAAGCATCTACTTCCATCACACTTGTGACCGTTACCAAAGGAACTCATACCCTCACCTAAGATAGCTCACATCCCTCACCACTACTAGCTCACACGGCTAGGGCATGGGGAGGCAGCAACGCTGCGTTGCACCCAGCGCCCAACCCGACAGACTGTCACAAGAAGGAGTGTCGTGCGTCACGGAGTATCGTGCGTCACACTCAATCGGGCAATGCCCGTCACAGCCACTCCTGTCGCCCGTCATCCTAGGCTAACACCAACCTAGCAACCTCACAACGGCTAGGAGAGAGAAGGAGAGAAAGAAGGAAGGAGAGAGGAAAACACTCCTGATAATGTGCAACATCTATCCAGGCCTAACGGCCGACACTCACCTCAAACCAAGAGTGTGACGCCCGTCACAACCCCAAACCTCTGTCGCGCATCACAGCCCCAGGCCAATCGACCGATACAACAAGATGCAACGCCCGACAGGGCTATCGGCCAACACCACCTTTGCATATCGTGCAACTCAACCAATTCATCCAAACCGGGCCCTATCGTCCGCCAAGAAACCAAGGCCTGTCGTCCAAGACAAGAGATTCCATATCGTCCAACACAAGGCTGACGCCCGTCAGGGCTATCTCCCAACACCCCCCATATCGGTCACCATAACCCTAGCTCACCCTATCGCCCAACACAAGGGCAAGGTATCGGCCAACCCTAAAAACACATCATATCGTCCACCAAGGTATACATATCGTCCAACAAAGGGAGCACCCTATTGTCCAACACAAGGACAAAGGGAACCATGTCGTCCATCAAGGAGGATATCGTCCAACACATGGTCACCATCAACCTCCAACTCAAGGGAACCCAAACCCTAGATCACTAGAAACCCTAAACTCTAAGGGTATATCGGCCACCAAAGAAAACTCAAGCAAGGTACAAGTCTAAGATACTAACTTAAGAACAAGGACAAGAACAAAAGGTAAAGAAGTTAGGGTTAGAAATTATGCAACCCGCCTCTAAGCTCCAAGGAAGAAGAAGCACTCCAGCTCCAAGGGTATCGTCCAACACAGCTCCAAGGTCCAAATCTATCGTCCACCAGGCTTCTCCAGGAAGGTGTATCGGCCACCACTTCAACTCCAAGGGAGTGTATCGGCCAACACAAGCTAGATGGAGAGGGATATCCTGCACTCAAGGTGGAGGAGAAACCCAAAAGAGCAAAGGAAGCTAAGGCAAGTGAAAGAACCATATATATAGAAGGAAAGGGTGGAGAAAACAAGGTACAACCATGCTAAGTGTCATCCACCCAAGGGACACTTGTCCTAGGGTTCAAGCCAACACACTAGCAAGGAATGGGACACTTTTCCAAGCCATGCACCAAGTGTCCACTACACAAGACCAAGCATCATGGGCGACACAGGCAGCAGCTCTGCTGGGCGACACAAAGCAGGTCCTGGTCGAGACAAGGCTCAAGCAAGCCCAACCAAGGCACCTCAAGGCCCAAACAAGCTCAACTCAGGCCCAAAAAACTCAAACAACAAGCCCAATCCTTCCTCTCAACCTTAGAGGAAGCAGAGAGGGAAAAAATCTCACAAGATGACCAACTTGCACACAAAACCCTAAACTTGGGTTACTTGCAAGTAGCCCCTCGAACTCTCAACAAAGCACAACAAACCCCTAATGACCACTTAAGGTGATTAGCAAGCATCAAACCACCAAGATTAAGCAAAACAAACAGGGTAAACCCTAAATGCAGGTCAGGGTCCTTACAAGCTAACCCCCTTTAAGGGATTTCGTCCCCAAAATCCGAAGAGAAAAGTGAGGGATACTTCCTCCTCATCTCTTCCTCAAGCTCCCACGTGGCTTCCTCAATGCCACGACGCTGCCAAAGAACCTTCACAAGCACCAAATCTTTCTTCTTCAACTTCTTGATCCTGCTGTCAAGGATCGCCACCGGACCTTCCTCGTAGGTCACATCTGCATCAAGCTCAACCTCAACTGGCTGTATCACTGTACCTGAATCCGGATGACTTTTCTTCAGCATACTGACATGAAACACTGGATGCAACCTGTGCAACTCTGGAGGCAACTCTAACTCATAAGCTACCTTGCCAACACATGCTCTGACTGAGTAAGGCCCTATATACCTGGGAGCTAACTTACCCTTCCAACCAAACCTTAGCATACCTTTCCACAGTTCTCTTACCTGGAACTCCAAAGGTCGTCAGCGATTGTCTGCATAAGACTTCTGCCTATCCTATGCCACTTTCAACTGTTGCTGTATCACTTTGATCTTTTCTGTTGTCTGCTGTACTAACTCAGGACCCAAAAGCTGATACTCACCTGATTCATACCAACACAAAGGAGATCTGCACTTCCTTCCATACAAAGCTTCATAAGGAGCCATGTTGATGCTTCGTTGGTAACTGTTGTTGTAAGAAAACTCTATCAAACTCAGATGTACACCCCAGTTGCCTAGTAACTGCAAAACACAAGCTCGAAGAAGATCCTCCAAGATCTGAATAGTCCTCTCAGACTATCCGTCTGTCTACGGGTGAAAAGTTGTACTGAATCTCAACTGCGTTCCCAACGCCTTGTGCAACTGTTCCCAAAAACGACTTGTGAACTGAGGACCTCTGTCAGAAACTATCGTCGCTGGCACACCATGCAAACGTACTATCTCATCCACATATACTCGAGCTAGCTTCTCAGCGGTATACGTTGTCTTCACTGGTAGGAAATGGGCAGATTTAGTCAATCTGTCCACTATCACCCAAATGGAATCATGATTCCTAGTTGTCCGGGGTAGACCAACTACGAAATCCATGGTTATATGATCCCATTTCCACTGCGGTATCGGCAAAGGTTGCAACGTACATGCCGACTTCTGATGTTCAGCCTTCACTTGCTGACACACCGCACATCTCGCCACGAACTCAGCTACATCTCTCTTCAAACCGGGCCACCAATACAAATCCTTCAGACTATGGTACATCTTGGTGACACCTGGATGAATCACATACATCGACGTATGTGCTTCTTCAAGCACCAACTTCCTCAGATCATCAACATCTGGAACCACCATCCTGTCACGATAGCAAACTAGCCCATCTTCGGACTCATGAAAACCATCACGCTTGTCGCTGCCGAACTCTGATCTAATCAACTGTACTGCATCATCTGTGTGTTGCGCATCCTTGATTTGCTGTCTCAACGTAGGCTTAACTTGCATCTGTGCAAAAAGACCAGACAACAAAGAAACTTCCATCTGCACATTCATCTGTCGCAGAGAAACAAACATATCTCGTCTATGGCATACCAGAGAACTCAACTGTGCCTTCCGTACCGAAAGAAAAGAAGAAGACTTTCTGCTAAGCGCATCAGCTACCACATTCGCCTTACCAGGATGATACTCGATAGTGCAGTCGTAATCATTGATCAGCTCCATCCATCGTCGCTGTCGCATGTTCAACTCTTGCTGTGTACAAATGTACTTCAGATTCTTATGATCCGTAAAGATCTGACACACTTCCCCATATAGATAGTGTCTTCAAATCTTTAACACATGAACCACTGCTGCCAACTCCAAGTCATGAGTCGGATAGTTCTCCTCATGCTTCTTGAGCTGTCGTGAGGCAAAAGAAACCACATGATCTTCCTGCATCAACACGCAACCTAAACCTTTCTTGGAAGCATCACAGAAAACAACATAGCCTTTCCCAGGCTCTGGCAAGATCAACACTGGAGCACTGGTCAGCTTCTCCTTCAAACTCTAGAAAGCTTGCTGACATCGATCATCCCAAACAAAAGGTACATCCTTCCTGGTCAACTTCGTCATTGGCAACGCGATCACACTGAAGTCCTTGATAAACCTCTGGTAGTATCCTGCCAAACCAAGGAAACTACGAACTTCTGTCGGCGTCTTTGGTTGTTCCCAATCCGCAACGGATTCCACCTTCTTCGGATCTACTTTGACTCCTTCAGCAGATATTACATGACCCAAGAAAGTCACTTCATCCAACCAGAACTCACATTTACTAAACTTGGCATACAACTGATGTTGGCGAAGAAGAGTCAACGCTCGACGAAGATGTTTCTCATGCTCTAGCTTGTCCTGACTATAGATCAAGATGTCATCTATAAAGACTACAACAAACTGATCTAAGAACGGACGAAACACTCTGTTCATCAGGTCCATAAAAGCTGTAGGTGCATTGGTTAGCCCAAACGGCATAACCACGAACTCAAAATGACCATACCTCATCCTGAAAGCTGACTTTGGTATGTCATCCCCCTTTATCCTCAATTGATGATATCCAGACCGTAGATCGATCTTCGAGAACACTGTAGCACCACGCAACTGATTGAACAAATCATCTATCCTCGACAACGGGTACTTATTCTTGATCGTGACCTTGTTCAACTACCGGTAGTCTATACACAACCGCATCGAACCATCCTTCTTCTTAACAAACAACACGGGAGCACCCCACGGCGACGTACTCGGTCGGATAAAACCTTTCTCCAACAAATCTTGCAACTACTTCTTCAACTCTGCCATTTCTGCTGGAGCCATCCTATACGCTGTCTGAGCAACTGGCTGCGTTCCAGGAACCAGATTGATCTCGAAATCAATCTCTCGGGGTGGAGGAACACCAGGAAACTCCTCAGGGAACACGTCAGTGAACTCTCAAACCACTGACACCTCCTCAAGACTAGGACCTTTTGCCTTGGTAACCAAAACGGTATCCACCACGTGAGCTAGGAACGCCTCACATCCTTGTCGTAACAACTTATCTGCCACAATAGCTGACACCAGACACGTCGGAAGAATCTTCCTATCTCCCCGGAAGATCCACTTCTCTCCAGCAACATCAAACACAGCCTGCTTGGAACCACAGTCCAAGACAACCTTATACCTCTCTAAGGTATCCATCCCAAGGATAACATTGAAACCATGCATATCAAGTGGTATAAGATCCACTTGAATACGATGTCCTGAGAAAGACAAGACACAAGATGGACACACTTCTCGAAGCAGGGAGGAACCATCAAGAGGGGTTTCTAACAACAAGCTATCCTTCTTACAACTAACAGGTAAACGACAGTTTTCAAGCATACTATAGGCGATAAAAGAGTGTGTAGCACCCGGGTCAACCAGAACAGATATAAAGCAAGAAGAAGACATATCAGAATGAAATAACTCCATCTGACCTGTTGATGCGATGATTTTGAGTCGCATTTATAGACCGATTTCATATGTGTTTTGTGCCTTAATTACTCATTTTCATGGATATTATTGCATAATTCACTTTATTTGGTCTTTGCCATCATTTTATATCAAATCCCCTTTGTTTTACTATTTTAAGCATTATTGATCATCTTATCATAAATCGTGTGGATTTACTTGGTCTTGTTGTGCAATTTCAGGAAGAACAAGTATCTGCATCCGTCGATACCATCGACGGATGTCGATACCATCGACCAAGCCACAGGTTGTCAGCCGAGAAGAGCAATACAGAGTTGATACCATCGACACCCATGTCGATGGCATCGAGATGTCTCCAGGCTGCTGGCGAGGATGAAGTCGATACCATCGACGCAAGTCGATGCCATCGACTCAAGGAGAGCTACAGCGTCGCTAAACGACAACAACCGACGCTAAAGGAGTCGATACCATCGACACCCAAGTCGATGGTATCGAGATCATGACAGGCGCTCATAATAAAAGAAAGGAAAGCTGCCGCTAATCCGTTGTGTCGATACCATCGACTCGCGTCGATGGTATCGACGCCGGCAGATATGCGTTGGATTTGTTTTGATTTCGATCGGACGGCTGTTGTTATTTGACGACCTAATTAGGGACTTATACCTAATGACGGCCGCCCAGACGGGAGGATCATCTCATTTTTGGATTGCACGAGTGTCGAGGAGGAGAGAAAGGAGAACGGAGGCCGAGAAGCTCATTCCGGGTGATTCAGACGCTGCCGAAGACAATTTCCACCACCGACAGGCGGGGAAAGCTTGTGTTCTACGCCAAGGATCCACCGGTTCTTCTCCGTTCAGAGGTTTTCCCATTTATTTCACGTTTTTTGTATGAATTCCCCAATTTCTACCATGTATTCATGTAAGATGAACATGAGAGGCTAAAACCCTCAATCTTTAGGACCGGGAGTAGCCCGGGGATACATTGTATGATGATTTTATATTGATAATTCATATTTTTCTCTCATATCCGTGGTATAAATTCGTTTTCTCTATTGCTATTGTTATGTTTGATCACCATAATAATAAATTAATGCCCTTAATCACTTCGACAGAAGGATTAACGGTTGAAAAGAGACGAATTCTACATTAATTAATAAAACCCTTGACAAAGGAGTTGTAAAATTAATGGTGGGAACTGAGGGACCGATCTTAATGCGCTTAGTTTAGGGGAATGATTACTATGACGATGGAATCAACCTAAATCTAAGTAGTGGATTACACCACGACAGTGGGTAATTCTCATTTCAGGCCACTACCCGGATAGAGAGAGAAGTGTGAGGAATTACATGAAATCTAATACAATGTTGACCCGCGGTGAAACCGCCATCCTAAAGATATCCTTTTAATTGATTAAATTAACCTTTAATCGATTGTTTTCTTTGTTTGATTTTTATTTTCTTTTAATTTGAACAACAAAACCTTACTTTGTTAATCGGTCTAGCTGATTGCGATTAGTTAGTAGAAGTCTCCAATAATTCACGTATCCCTGAGTTCGACTCGGGCCTCACAAGGCCTATATTACTCGACGCGTATACTTGCGTTTAAGCGCGTAGTAAAATACACGTCAAGTTTTTGGCACCGTTGCCGGGGATACGGCGAATTATTGGCACTTTGAGTGCTAAGAGCGGCCATTCTAGGCCACATTTTTTTTATTAATTTTAAAACAACTTCAAAAATTCCTTTATTTCTCTATAATTGTGTTGACTCATTCAAAGCATTGTACTGAACCTCTATTTCCATATTTCAGGTGCTTTGCATGGTGCACACTCGTAGTCGAGACTATGTGAATCGCACACCTGAGGTTCCATCTGCGGGACCAGAGGATGAGGGCTACTACGAGGAGGAACACCACAGTGATATACATTCTGAATCTGAGCCAGAACAAGAAGAAGTAATGGCTGAAGCACAGACAATATGGGAGAAGATCAAGGCGTCTTCTTCCTCGGCATCAAAGGGGCCTATAAAGAAACAGGGGCTAAACATACCTACATACAAGATCGACCCAGCACTGATTAATTTGGTCAAATCCAATGCATTTCACGGACTGAAAAATGAAGATCCAGTGGCACACATTAGTCAGTTTGTGGAGAACTGCGATATGGTGAAGATAGATCGATTTCCGCAAGATGCGTTGTATCTCAAGTTGTTCCCAAGTTCCTTGGCTGGAGTAGCAAGAGAGTGGCTTCATAACCTCGACGACGAGTTTGTTGAATCATGGGATCACATGGTGGAGGTTTTCTTCGAGAGGTTCTTCCCTCCTGAGAAGACCAATGATATGATCCGGAAGATCCACAATTTCACCCAACAGGCGGGTGAAACCTATTCTGAGACTTGGGAGCGATTCCAAGTCATGTTGAGGAGATGTCCACACCATGGACTGGACAAGGAAACCCAAGTGAAGATCTTCTACTTTGCTCTCTCCAAGCATGATAGAAGAAATTTGGACTCGGCCGGTTCTGGATTTTTCTTAAATAACACTGATACAAGATGCTGGGAAATACTGAAGAACATGTCTAGGAAACAGTCATGGGGCGACAGAGGTGCAGTAGAACATGTCAAGGCTGCCGGCGAATCCAGAACAGTTAGGGAGCTGAACGACAAGCTAGATCTTCTAGCCAAGAAGCTGCTAACTAAGGAGGATGCATCTAAGGATGAGGAAGCCCAAGTGAAATTCATGCAACAACAGGGCTATAGAAACAATGACTATGCCTGGAGAAAGGATAAAAAGTTTTCATGGAAGGATCTGAACAATTTTCTGCAGGATCCGGATGCCAAATCACAGCAAAAAGCTGAGGACAAAAACACTGAATTGCTAAGTCAAATGGTACAGCAAAACCAAGAGATGATGGCCATGTTTGGAAAACAATTACAATCTCAAGGTGATATTCTAACCAAGTTTGGGCAGACGCTGCAAAGCCATGGAGCGCAAATGCGGGCATTAGAGACCACCGTGGCTCAGATTTCAAGTGAAGTGGCGGCCATCAAGCACGCCAATCAACAGAAACCAGCTGAGAGTGCGAATGTGGCTCAAGCACATCACCAGGTTAAGTACATGTCGGTGGTAAGAAATGAGGAATCTCAGGTGCAAGAAGTTGTAGAAGAAAGAAAAATGACTTTCAATGTGAATGCAACACCGGCGATACCATATCCACGCACGTACTATAGATTGCCGGGCGGAAACCATTTCTTCAGAAAATCAGAGAGAGTTGTGAGTATGGTATCTCCATCTAGGCAAGAGGAGCAGGTGCAGGTTGTTTGTGCACATGTGGAGACATCTAAGGCGAGAGAGGAACCAAAACAAGCTGCTACTATTGATGATGTCTCGCCAAAGCCCACGTCCGAGGGAATGATTGAAGCAAGCTTAGGGGAGGTACCCCCGAAAAGCTCTTATGTGCCACCTCATAGGCGTGTTGATGCAACTGATGTTTCAGATCTGGTCAATTCTCAGTCAAAGAAGGAGCATCGTCACTTTAAGAAATTCTTGGAGATATTTCGGAAACTCCACATCAATATTCCATTGGTGGAGATGATTGAGAAAGTGCCCGCTTATGGGAGGTTCATTAAGGAGATCATCAATAAGAAGAGGCGGATAAAAGAAGATGAAATTTATTGGATGAATGAGACGGTGAGCTCGATGATTCATGGGAATTCACCAAAGAAGAAAAAAGACCCAGGAGGTTTTTACATTCCATGCTCAATAGGTGGTCAACATTTTTCTAAAGCGCAATGTGATTCCGGCACTAGTATAAATCTCATGCCTTTGGCTACATTTCAAAAGTTGGGGTTAAAAGAGATAAAGAAGTTGGCTGCGACAATTGAATTGGCAGATGGGTCTATAGTGAGACCCTATGCAGTATGTGAAGATGTTCTAGTCAAAGTTGACAGATTCATATATCCGGTGGACTTTGTCGTCATGGATATGCCACCACTCCAAAGCTGCGAAATTCTCCTAGGAAGACCGTTTCAAGCAACGGCAGATGTTGTTACTGCTATAGGGAGAGGTACTCTATCTTTGGGCATTGGAGGAGATCGTGTTGAATTCGAATTACCGCATGATCCTCTAAGTGCGGTCCCCAAGGTGAAAAGATGATGACTGTCATACGTCTAGCCTAAGACGTTAAAGAAGGGCGCTTGTTGGGAGGCAACCCAACCATTGGTACATTAGGATTGTTTAATGTTAGGTGTAGTTTGCTTTTATTTTGTTTACTTTTTAGTTTAAAAATGATACCTTGATCCGTTTGTTAAATGTGCAGGAACAGGCAGGGTCGATACCATCGACACATCAGTCGATGGTATCGACATGGGTTCAGGTTGACACCAGCAGAAATCGCACTGCGTCGATACCATCGACGGCCCCGTCGATGGCATCGACATGGTCACAGGCAGGTCGCAATAAAAGTGTCGATGGTATCGACACCCCAGTCGATACCATCGAGATCTCTGGAGATATTCAGATGAATTTTGCTCAGTCAACTCGATACCATCGACGGCCTCGTCGATGGTATCGACATCATCACAGGTTGAATGCAATAAACGGAGGTGTCGCAATAAAAGCAAGTCGATACCATCGACACCCGTCGATGGCATCGACGGACAAGTCACCGATCCGCATGAAGACATCGACGACGATCGCTTCAGCCACGTCAGCGATCCGGGTGCTGCGTCGATACCATCGACTTCTGTCGATGGTATCGACCCGTCAGCGATCCGGGTTTCTCGATCCAGCAAACGTCAGCCGTCGATACCAGTGACAGATGCGGCTACCCGCGAGACGTGTCGATACCATCGACCCACGTCGATGGTATCGACGGGTCAACAGGGGCGCCGATCAAGTCTATTTAAGGGGACTTGCAACGTCATATGACATCACACCCTCAGAGCAAGTATCTCCCATTGCGCAGAGCACTCCCCCGAGCCCTCTACACCTGCGGAGAAGCGTCATCGAGCGAAGATCTTCACCAAGCGGAGAATTTCTCTCCATCTTCACCGAGCTCTTTTCTCCCAATCTCATTCTTCTCGCAATCATGGTGCATACGGGCGGAGCATCTTCATCAAGCGCGCACCCCAGGGAGATCGAGGAGTTTGTTCCTCCTCCAACCGCTTCCATCTCTCGTCCACGCCTCATTCATGCCAACATGGATGTAAGGAAGGTATACGAGGAGATAATGAAGCGGAAGTTCGAGGCAACCCGGTATGTGGACCGGGGAATGATCAGGGAGTTGGGATTCGAGGCCAACTTGGCCTATGTGTTGGCCGGGCAAGCGCGGCACACCAATCGCTTCTATGAGATGGACTGTCATGCGGATGGGCAGCCGTTTTTCGGCGAATGGCCCACATACAAGGAACTGGTGGCCGAGTTCATGGCGTCTCTTGATATCTGCGTCGTACCAAATGACGTGGTACCATCGGACCAGACGTGGATCCAGGGAAGGGTGTCCTTCCGACTCTTCAACAACAATTACAACATCACGTTGAAGCAGTTCAACGACATCTTCAACTGGAACCACAGCCGCCACGATCACCGACGCCCCGACGCCCGCACCGACTACGACAAAATCTTCGCCGAGCTAGTTACAGTGCCGGCAGGGAAGACCGTGAGCTACCACAATGCCGCGGTAGCGGATTTTGAGCACCCGTTCGTCCGGGTCTTGCATAGGATGCTGAGCTTGACCTTCTTCGCTCGGAGCGATCTTGCTTTGAGCAAGTTTCAGGAGAGTGACCTGTTCTTTCTCTATGCACTCCTGAAACGTCAAGAGTGCAACTGGGGAGCATTCTGGCTACAGCGCGTCATGGCGGTGAAGCGGAGCACAAGGAAGGCTCCAATACACTTTGGTGGTCTTGTCACCAAGTTGGCGCTGTACTTGGGGCTGAACTTTCAGTCCATGACTCCAATTTCTGCGCGGAGTAAGGTGAACGTGCAACACTTGCACCGTTCAAACCTCATTCTTATCCGAGACGGGTTGGCGTACGCTCATTGCCACATCAACCAAGCTTACCAGGAGGCATCCCTGCCGGACGACGTCTTCCACATCGAGGGCAAGCAGCATTTCTGATGGCCCATCATAGCCATCGAGTCCTCCGAAGAAGAAGGCGGAGGTGAAGACCAAGAAGGCGAGGCCGAGGAAGACGAGGAGGCTTTCACACCTCTTCGAGCACGCGTGGCACCACGGAAGCGTCCTAGGATGCATCGAGGTGCATCTTCATCATCTCAGCCCCCGCCGCCATCACCACAGCAAGAGCAGCCAGCTGCGGATCCCTACTCCATGCAAGGGATGTACACCATGCTGCAGGACATACAACAGACTCAGCTGCAGCACATGGGTATGTATACCGGCATTCATGAGACTACGAGCCGGGTACTTGACAACCAACGGGCTATGTTCGAGAACGAGTGGCTCATCCTCGCCAACCAGGAGCAAATGCACACCCGGTTGTAGCGGATAGAGACGCAGCAGGAGCCCTTCTTCGACCACTATTGGAGTCGAGACTACTTTGGAGGTTATCCACAGCCTCCGCCGAGGACCCAATATGATCCAAGCTTCCAGGGGGAGTACCCGTCTTGGGATCCTACGGCACCACAATACCCACCACCGCCTCCGCAAGATTGATCAGGGTATCACTGTTCCACCCTTAAGTTGGTTTTTGACTATGAGGCCATAGTCAGATTCAAGCTTAGGGGGGTGGCTGGAACAGCTCTATCTTTTATCTTTTCTTTAGTTGTTTTTAGTTTCTGCTTTGTTATTTGTTTTTGCAATTTTAAATTTTTATTTAGGATCCACATCTATCTAGTGTAATCGTGGATGTCTTAAAAATTGTCATCTTGCTGTTTTCATGGGGAAATTAAGGGAATTTAAATTTTTTTCTGTGTCTTTTGGATAGCTTTACTTGGTTGTCCTTGGGGAACTTGTTCTATGAAAATGATTGATTATGTCAACTTTGAAGCAATATGTCATACTCACACCCCCATTGACTCATGAAAAGTGGATAGTAACGGTTGTTTGAGCCTAACCTAATCAAATGGTAATGAGACCTTAATCAGATGTAAGAGAAAGAACCCTTTAAACTACTACACATGTCAGTAAGGAGGGACACATAATTTTCTTCTAAGGTTCAGTTACTTAATCTTGTGATCATTCCACCCCATTTTCTATAATCCACCCAAGAATTGGAAGTAAAGTGCAGTTTCAATTTCTTTTGTGTGCATAGCATGTAGATAGAATTTGCATTGTTATTTTCATACTTTTGCATAAAACGAAAAAAAAATGTATAGTGATTCATGCACATTACCTTTAGGTGCATGTCATGTAGTTGCACTCATACTTTCATGATTTTCATGCATAAGTACACCATGTATCTCAGTTGACCTGAAAAGTGATCTAAATTGTTCCATACCCTCGCATTAGTACAAAGATTTCCAATCATGAAGAAAATAGCCTAACACATGTATCTCTAAGAAATTATGGATATGTGGGCTAAGAGGAAAAGAAAACAATTTGAAAGAAAAAAAAATTTTGAAAAAAAAAAGAAAAAAAAGAAGAGAATTTAGAAGGAAATGGAATAAGAGGGAGAAAGGAATGATATCACTTGTATAACAGGGGAATTGAGTACATGATGTGGCTTGAGTAGATTTCTATCTCATTTTGAGGTAGAAGGTTAGTGCATGCATCATTCCACCCACTTTTAGGCATTAGGGCATTCTTAATGTGCATTTGCATCATTTAGGGCATTTTGTTATATGCATACTGAAACTGTGTAATACTTCCATATTCTCCCATGAACCACCCATTCCATCCACCCGTTGCTCGAATTGGTAGGTCACCGTGATTTTCTCCTCACTCATGATTATAAGGAGGACTGCTTCCATGTAGATGGTAGTTAGGGCGAGCAACGTAGTTTAGGCGATCACAAGATGCACCATGGCTGAATCGGCGAACTTTATTATGTTAACTGCCTTATGTGATAGTGTTCATCAGTTTGAAGGATAATTTCTTTTATTGATGATTATTGTCGCCTGTAGGGTAATTACTGTTCTGTGATTAGGAAAGGCCGGTTTGAGAACGTTCAGTGGGAGTCATGTGGGATGTGGGGTGATGTGTTGATTGTTAGTTGACATCTGCAATTCTATTCTAAGGATTAGTTGCTCGAGGGCGAGCAATGTTTAAGCTTAGCGGAGTTTGATGCGATGATTTTGAGTCGCATTTATAGACCGATTTCATATGTGTTTTGTGCCTTAATTACTCATTTTCATGGATATTATTGCATAATTCACTTTATTTGGTCTTTGCCATCATTTTATATCAAATCCCCTTTGTTTTACTATTTTAAGCATTATTGATCATCTTATCATAAATCGTGTGGATTTACTTGGTCTTGTTGTGCAATTTCAGGAAGAACAAGTATCTGCATCCGTCGATACCATCGACGGATGTCGATACCATCGACCAAGCCACAGGTTGTCAGCCGAGAAGAGCAATACAGAGTCGATACCATTGACACCCATGTCGATGGCATCGAGATGTCTCCAGGCTGCTGGCGAGGATGAAGTCGATGCCATCGACTCAAGGAGAGCTACATCGTCGCTAAACGACAACAACCGACGCTAAAGGAGTCGATACCATCGACACCCAAGTCGATGGTATCGAGATCATGACAGGCGCTCAGAATAAAAGAAAGGAAAGCTGCCGCTAATCCGCTGTGTCGATACCATCGACTCGCGTCGATGGTATCGACGCCGGCAGATATGCGTTGGATTTGTTTTGATTTCGATCGGACGGCTGTTGTTATTTGACGACCTAATTAGGGACTTATACCTAATGACGTCCGCCCAGACGGGAGGATCATCTCATTTTTGGATTGCACGAGTGCCGAGGAGGAGAGAAAAGAGAACGAAGGCCGAGAAGCTCATTCCGGGTGATTCGGACGCTGCCGAAGACAATTTCCACCACCGACAGGCGGGGAAAGCTTGTGTTCTACGCCAAGGATCCACCGGTTCTTCTCCGTTCAGGGGTTTTCCCATTTATTTCACGTTTTTCGTATGAATTCCCCAATTTCTACCATGTATTCGTGTAAGATGAACATGAGAGGCTAAAACCCTCAATCTTTAGGACCGGGAGTAGCCCGGGGATACATTGTACGATGATTTTATATTGATAATTCATATTTTTCTCTCATATCCGTGGTATAAATTCGTTTTCTCTATTGCTATTGTTATGTTTGATCACCATAATAATAAATTAATGCCCTTAATCACTTCGACAGAAGGATTAACGGTTGAAAAGAGACAAATTCTACATTAATTAATAAAACCCTTGACAAAGGAGTTGTAAAATTAATGGTGGGAACTGAGGGACCGATCTTAATGCGCTTAGTTTAGGGGAATGATTACTATGACGATGGAATCAACCTAAATCTAAGTAGTGGATTACACCACGACAGTGGGTAATTCTCATTTCAGGCCACTACCCGGATAGAGAGAGAAGTGTGAGGAATTACATGAAATCTAATACAATGTTGACCCGCGGTGAAACCGCCATCCTAAAGATATCCTTTTAATTGATTAAATTAACCTTTAATCGATTGTTTTCTTTGTTTGATTTTTATTTTCTTTTAATTTGAACAACAAAACCTTACTTTGTTAATCGGTCTAGCTGATTGCATTTAGTTAGTAGAAGTCTCCAATAATTCACGTATCCCTGAGTTCGACTCGGGCCTCACAAGGCCTATATTACTCGACGCGTATACTTGCGTTTAAGCGCGTAGTAAAATACATGTCACCTGTCACCACTCGCGGGTTGACTATCGCCTCCGGCTGACTCATGGCATAGAATTGAGCCGTTGCTTGCTGTCCACGACCTCTACTTCCTTGAGCAGACGATCCAGCCTTAGACGCTTGACCGCGTCCTCGTCCTCTGCTACCACTGGGCTGCGGTCTCTCTGACCTCTGAAAACTCTGCCTCGGCTGCTGCGTCACTTCAACATCTCTATTCGGGCAATGCGACTTGAGATGTCCGGTCTGTCCACAAAGATAGCACGCCCTATCTTCAAACTGTGGCCTAGCTGGCCCTGTCACTGCCACAGAAGCTGAACTATGTGCCTTAGACGGTGAAGAAACATAACCTTTCCCCTTACTTGGAGACCACTGAGACGGCACACCAGAACTTCTCATCACTGACGGTGCTGAAAACCTAGGCTTCTTAAAGCCACCAAACCTTCGTCCTTGAAACTGAGTAGGTCTTTTCAGAGACATAGACTCTCTTTTCTCCCGTACTGTCCTCTCGATCCGCCGAACTGATTCAACAAACATAGCGAACCGCTCTCGGTTCTCCAACGCAGAAACCGGTGTTGTCAACTCGGCACTTAAACCCTTCTCGAAACGTCTGATCCGTTCCTCATCTGTTGCCGCCATGTGTGGACAGAACCTCAACAGATCCATAAACTTAGCTTCACACTCGGTGACGTTCATCGTTCCCTATCGCAACTTCTCGAACTGACTGATCTTCTCATCCAGGTACGTCTTGGGAAAGTATATGGTGACGAACTCACATCGAAACACTTCCCAACATATCACCTCACCAGGCCGCTTCTCTTCTTTGATGGTCCACCAGTGACCAACACTACCCTTCAGAAGGTAGACAGCATGCTTTACCTTGTCTGCTTCAGGGATGTCAAGGATCCGGAAAGCCTTCTCGAGACTTTTCAGCCACAGATCTGCATCCGCTGGATCATCCGTTCCAGCATAATCCGAAGCTCCAACTCGGTGAAGCCGCTCAAAGGTCTTCCTGATACCCGATGCTTCTCCATGGGGAACCTATGCTCGCGGAGGAGGCACTGGTAATCGCTCAACAATGAGATTCATCGTAGCCATTAACTTCCCCATAAGCTGATGGTAAGCAGGATGTTCAAGTATGGCTGGGTTAAATTGGGGAACCTCAGGCACCCGATCTTCATGTGCCTGTCCATCTGCTCCATCAACCGATGCAGCATCACTGTACTCAGCAGAGTGTTCTTCATGGTTTCCAGACATCTTGACTTTTCTTCCGCTGAGGGCAGAAGATATTGTAAGAAAACCTGGACACTCATAAGAACAACTCAACCTAATCCTAAATCCCTGTAGACTCAGCGAACCTAAAGCTCTGATACCAAACTTGTGGCAACACATCCCATTATCACACAGATAACGAGGTGTTACACGAAAACATGCGGAAATCACCATAACCACAGATTATGAAAATACGGGTTAATTAAAACCGATTGCAGAAAACTGATAAACTATGAAACTATTACTTTCCAGTCCTCATCCTGCACAGAAACATGTCATATATATATACGAGATCTGATACGTGTCCACAGCTCAGGAACAACTATTCAACCATCACATGGGTTCATCACCTGTTCATGTACATCGGGGCCCGCATCCGGACAACGGCAGGATATACAAAACATCATCGATCGTTCATCGTGAAACATCGTAAAAACACTGCCAAGGACCTGAGAGTACAGGGATGACTCTAGACTCTACTACAAAACATCCAAAACAGGAGCCTATCCATCGCTTGCCTTCTACTGCTCTTCAAGCTGCTCGGCCGCAACACCACGACCACGACCACGGCTACCTCGACCACCTGAAAAACCAGCGGAGTGAGACAATTGAACAATTGTCCCAGCGGGAAACATAACTTCCCACCGCAACTACAAAACCTTAGTAAGATACTATAACAACAGATAATTATCAACAGGTATAACCAGAGCAATCTATATATATAGCAAAGCTATTCTTACCGACAAGCTTACCAGTTGTACAAGATGCATATAACCAAATATCTCTCAATAGAACATGTTTATCAGAATAAGATACAATGTCACATAACCTGATTATCAAGATAAGGCATATTACCACATACCTGATGAATATAGAAGTACCTACAGATATACCAGAATTTAATACACAAACAAGGCCTCAACCAATGTTTCGTGTTTAACTTAAGTAGTAAATACTAAACAAATGTATTACGTATTATTATGCCCCGAGGATTTGAATTGTACCATTCAAATCCAACCTCTGGCTGCGAAGCCTAAGACTGGTGCCATACAAATGTCAATGGAAGAGTCGGACTCCACGACCTCCCACCTCGTGGTCAGTACACGAGCACAACACAAGCATGACCTTAGTCACATGTTGTAGTGGTCTAAGCCAATGGGTCAGCTCCATAGGCTACCCTCACTCTAGCCCGCCTTGGTATAGGTTTCGGTGCTAGTACAATTGAGCCACGGGCCTGATCACCGTGCTCTGAGCCATGAACACATTCATGTTGTTCACATCACATATCCTGAGCCATGGGCCTGTTCACCATGCTCTATATATGTATCTGAGTCTGTAACCGAAGTTACACTCTTACCTCCTTACTTTAGGCTAGGAGTAACCTCGCATATTCAACAATATGCACTCCGGGTTAACCCCTAGGGGAACCTGTTTCACCATCACCAAGTCCTGACGATGATGGATCTATGGCCAGGGAAAACTACATGATATATTTTACTGTGATTAATTAGTA
This sequence comes from Alisma plantago-aquatica, assembly GCA_963693085.1. NCBI lineage: Eukaryota > Viridiplantae > Streptophyta > Magnoliopsida > Alismatales > Alismataceae > Alisma > Alisma plantago-aquatica. The sequence goes on along the minus strand of OY856409.1, from coordinate 1,412,491,402 downwards.
TCTTTTAGATGGATTGCAGGATTCAACCAAGTTATATAACATGCAAGATATAACCAGAAAGTAAAGAACATTATATTATTATTGAAACCACATCAACCTGATCCATCACAAGGATCCCACATCACATGTTACCACTTGGCCTCTTGCCAACCATCCAGATCCATCTCAAGGATCATCACATACCATGGGATCTCAATCCCTCATCATGTACTGTCACTGCCTTTCCAAGGCTCACATCATCATCATGGGACAACACATCACATATATAATCTCATAGAACAATTATCAGGTAATGTTACTCGTCATATATGTCGCATAGCCCATTCATGGCTACACATTACCTGCATGGTTAGGATACATAATAACCATAGTTTCAACATAAGGAATATGCTCATTATCATGAACTATCATTCGAGATACTCTACTTATCGTTATTACACTATTTGGTGATCAAGCGTATTAAGCACATCCTTAACAAACCATAGTCAAGACCACTCTTATCTCAAGATCATACAACAATCAAGGTAATCACTTTATATAGGAACATGTTGAGTATACACTATTATTACCAATATCATTACTGTTACCATCCTCTATCATCATCATTACCTTTATCATTAAGCAACCATTAATGCAACTACCATTTATCATTGCCATTAACAATTAAGCATAAGACTTACATTATGCATGTCATTACTACTCTTGCTACCATCATTACTATTATCAGCATCATCATCCACTAGTATCTTTATCTCTATGTCATTAAACAAACTATTAATGTAACTGTCACTTAGCCACATTATTACCCACATTAATATTATTATTGCTTTTACTACTAACATGGCATCACCATCATTACATGATTTCCATCATCAAAACTATTACCATCTTTGTTATCCACCACATTATCATTGGTATCATTGTTATCAAAAGCACCATTAACATATGTTGTGCATAAGCATCTACTTCCATCACACTTGTGACTGTTACCAAAGGAACTCATACCCTCACCTAAGATAGCTCACATCCCTCACCACTACTAGCTCACACGGCTAGGGCATGGGGAGGCAGCAATGCTGCGTTGCACCCAGCGCCCAGCCCGACAGACCGTCACAAGAAGGAGTGTCGTGCGTCACGGAGTATCATGCGTCACACTCAATCGGGCAACGCCCGTCATAGCCACTCATGTCGCCCGTCATCCTAGGCTAACACCCACCTAGCAACCTCACAACGGCCAGGAGAGAGAAGGAGAGAAAGAAGGAAGGAGAGAGGAAAACACTCCTGATAATGTGCAACATCTATCCAGGCCTAACGGCCGACACTCACCTCAAACCAAGAGTGTGACGCCCGTCACAACCTCAAACCTCTGTCGCGCATCACAGCCCCAGGCCAATCGGCCGATACAACAAGATGCAACGCCCGACAGGGCTATCGGCCAACACCACCTTTGCATATCGTGCAACTCAACCAATTCATCCAAACCGGGCCCTGTCGTTCGCCAAGAAACCAAGGCCTGTCGTCCAAGACAAGAGATTCCATATCGTCCAACACAAGGCTGACGCCCGTCAGGGCTATCGCCCAACACCCCCCATATCGGTCACCATAACCCTAGCTCACCCTATCGCCCAACACAAGGGCAAGGTATCGGCCAACCCTAAAAACACATCATATCGTCCACCAAGGTATACATATCATCCAACAAAGGGAGCACCCTATCGTCCAACACAAGGACAAAGGGAACCATGTCGTCCATCAAAGATGATATCGTCCAACATATGGTCACCATCAACCTCCAACTCAAGGGAACCCAAACCCTAGATCACTAGAAACCCTAAACTCTAAGGGTATATCGGCCACCAAAGAAAACTCAAGCAAGGTACAAGTCTAAGCTACTAACTTAAGAACAAGGACAAGAACAAAAGGTAAAGAAGTTAGGGTTAGAAATTATGCAACCCGCCTCTAAGCTCCAAGGAAGAAGAAGCACTCCAGCTCCAAGGGTATCGTCCAACACAGCTCCAAGGTCCAAAGCTATCGTCCACCAGGCTTCTCCAGGAAGGTGTATCGGCCACCACTTCAACTATAAGGGAGTGTATCGGCCAACACAAGCTAGATGGAGAGGGATATCGTGCACTCAAGGTGGAGGAGAAACCCAAAAGAGCAAAGGAAGCTAAGGCAAGGGAAAGAACCATATATATAGAAGGAAAGGGTGGAGAAAACAAGGTACAACCATGCTAAGTGTCGTCCACCCAAGGGACACTTGTCCTAGGGTTCAAGCCAACACACTAGTAAGGAATGGGACACTTGTCCAAGCCATGCACCAAGTTTCCACTACACAAGACCAAGCATCATGGGCGACACAGGCAGCAACTCTGCTAGGCGACACACCAGCCTACTGGGCGACACAAAGTAGGTCCTGGCTGACACAAGGCTCAAGCAAGCCCAACCAAGGCACCTCAAGGCCCAAACAAGCTCAACTCAGGCCCAAAGAACTCAAACAACAAGCCCAATCCTTCCTATCAACCCTAGAGGAAGCAAAGAGGGAAAACATCTCACAAGATGACCAACTTGCACACAAAACCCTAAACTTGGGTTACTTGCAAGTAGCCCCTCGAACTCTCAACAAAGCACAACAAACCCCTAATCACCACTTAAGGTGATTAGCAAGCATCAAACCACCAAGATTAAGCAAAACAAACAGGGTAAACCCTAAACGCAGGTCAGGGTCCTTACATTTCAATCCTTTCATATAAATATCAGTAAATGTTTTGGGCATTGCCATACAAGATCACATCTTTGAAATATAAGAATTAATATCTCTTTATTCATAATCATCCTTGTCATACAAGTTGCATAAAGTAAAATATTTCTATTTAATGGCATAGTGAAATAGCAATTTAACTAACTCTATTACATGCCCAATGGGCTAAGCTAAATTTAAATGTAGATTAAATTTGAAGCAACTCTTGCTTCACATATCCCATCTTTGTCCTTTCATAAAGTCTTTACTTTTTGTCAGATGTTGCACATCACATATGTCAGATCTGCATCCAATATCATATACCAAGATAAATGAGTAATCAAATTTATCTTATAACATTTATACCTAAAGTAGAGGCCTCAACCCATTCTATCTGCTTTAATTCCTCCAGAAAGAGAGGGTAATTTCTTTTCTAATGTCCTGACTGGTGATAGTGGTGACCATCGCCTCTTTTCTTTACTTCTCTCTTTGCCTTGAGATATGAAGATTTAGACTTATGGCTAGCTTTAGAACTCTTCTTAGCTTTATCTTTGCCTTTAGACTTTCCCTTTGTCTTTTGATCATCATGACAGACTTGAGCTTATCTTTCTTTATTTATACATCAACTATTCTCAACACACCCCAATAACTCTGTCAATGACTTGTCAAAGTTATTCATGTTGTAGTTTATGACAAACTGACTATATGACTCTGGTAGAGATTGTAGAATCACATCAGTGGCCAACTCTTGACCCAAGGGGAAACCTAGTCTAGCCAAGTTCTCCACATACCCATTGAGCTTGACTGCATGAGGACCTACTAGATCTTCTTCTGCCATGTTATATTTGAACATCACCTTAGAGACATCAAATCTCTCCTATCTTACCTGACCTTGGAATATATTCTTAAGATGCGTGACCATCTTAATAACATCAATGTTCTCATGCTACCTTTGCAACTCATAGTTTGAGGACCATAAAATCATACATTTGACATCAACGACATCTTTAGTATGCTTCCTATAAGAATCCGTGTCAGCATTTGGTGCATTAGGAAGGGGTTCTTTTGGCTCTGGTGTCTCCAGAACATAGTGCTTGCACTCCTATGTGATAATGATTCTTAGCGTTCTGAACTAGTCATGGAAGTTATTCCCATTTAACTTATCCTTCTCAAGGAATGATCGCAGAGAAAAGTGGTTGTTGTATGTTGCCATTTGATTCTACAAAATAATTTGCAATTTCATCACAAACTCAATTTTTAATTAATTTGATTTGATTTAAAATGGATGATGTTAATTATGTCTTTAATTATCTATCGCTCTCATTATTTTGATCAATTTGACAACCCTCAATTACCAATTTGGAAGATTGCAGCAAACCATCTCCTTATGAGCCAAGATCCAAAATGATTCAATTATTACCCGGCCAACGCCAGCGTCCATAATCAAACATTAAGGTAGGCAACATTTGCCAATTGCATCTTATAAAATTCTTGGATAGATAATATGTGCAACTCTTTGCCATAATTATATGGATGATTTTGGTGCTTAATCTCATTAAGACTAATCAGTTAAGTCTGACCCGAAAGCCGACACGATGGCCCCACATCATTACCATCACACTTCCACAAGATAGACAGAGAACCACCCTTGGGGTGCCCATGCTTAGTCAATCAAGTTTTTCATGTGTGCCGCTAATGGAAAGCATCCTATACTTAATATGTTTGATGGAGGGATTATATATATATATATATATATATATATATATATGTACAAATACATATCCAATCATCACATACTAGTATGTATCATATACATGATATATCCCACAACTTAAACATATAGTATAAAACACTAACGACGGTTATGGCCATATCTAGTGTAATTTTTAGGAGCCACAAGGAATTACTACCACCTAGGTCTACATCACATCACATGCATGAACCTATTGTTGGTCTAGATATGTTCTTGCCAATCCGGGTTGATCAGTTCAACCTTTAAACCGATTGTCACGCCTCTTGGCCAGTCGGTTGGTTGCCTAAAATGATCAGTTGGCCTCCTATCCAACCGATGTCTGGACACCTCCAAACGGTTAGTTGGATCCTCAAGCTGGTCAGTTCGATCCTCCTATGGTATGACCTCCTCTGTCCTCCATTTGGTTGGCTCCTCATGTGAAATGGTCAGCTTACCTAACGTAGATCGTCATCTTTGTCATTACAAGAAATGAAACTATCATATAGCTATTAAACTTATTACATGGTAATGAGGAACCTCAAGTTACATTAGAGGGAAATAAAGGTAGGAAAGAATTAACTTTTACATTGGGAAGAAGAAGGTGAGGCTCGGTATGCAAACTGAGATAAAATAGGAATAAAACCAAACAATCCGACCACACATAGATATTGGGTTATTGGCCATAATCGTGCTACACATCCACCATCAAAACTTACTTTTAGGGTGAAAATGTAAATTGCAAAAATATCATATACATATATATATGTGTGTATATATATATTAATTTGGTATTATATATGGTCTTTGATCGAATATGCACTATAGTCCTTTTAAATATTCACACCGCTTGTAATAAATATAAGCGATAAATGAAAAATCTGATTATATTGATTATCCCAAAACATAGTAAATTTACATGATTCTAATAGCACTGTAGGGATATACCGACATAGATATGACAATGGAAATAAAAAAAATTATTATCATATTCACAAGAACAAAAAGATCGCGTCAACTAATATGTAATTGGAAGGATGGTTTTAATGAGTTTGTACATGGTTTGGGAGCAAGTCCAGTGACTATAATTCATTACAATAGTCGTGCACTCCTAGTTGCACTAGGACTCGTCTACAACAACACCTAGTTGCACTTGAACGATGTTTGTGCAATCATGGTCTTCACCACACACAGTAGACTTGAACGTCGTCTGCAGTAGCTCCTGGTCTCATCATGAACTGCAAGTTGATGTTGTCCTCCTAGCAGTAGACAATGGCCTCCTCACCTCTAGAGAAGTCCACATAACCACCTAGAATTCTTGTTCTTCTAGTGGAACAAACATGAAGGAGTTGTCCCTCCCGTTAGTGTACTAGTCACCAACTTACTCTCCCACAACTGTTTCTCCCTTGCTATCCCTCCCTTTAGCGGGTAGGATTTGCTCGCGATCTCTATTGGTTACCATAACCAGAGAGGACAACAATTGCAAGAGGCAAATGAGTTGTACTCTATGAAGCCCCTAATACCCCTCTATTTACAGGAGGGTTTAGCGTTTGGGTTCCCATTCTGTGTGGGAGTGGAAGGGACCGAAAGATCATAAATTTTTGCAACCTGTAAGCACCAAATCGACCAGTTGGCAACTAAACTGGCTATCTCATATGTGAGCTGATCGGTTCACTCTCCAAACTGTGCATTTCACCATGTTTCCAAATGCATATGATTTAGGAATTTCGAATCTAATTAATGCACAACATGACGTCAACACTAATCCTTGATGCAATTGAATTTCTTCACAAAATGGGTGACTCGCCCACATGAACCGGGTGTCTCACTCACCCAATTGGGTGGTTGGTGAGCCAAGCTGGTCGATTTGCTCTTGCCTTTCGACAGAACTTAACCAATTCAATTTTCAATCAAACTGACACTCCAATCGATTGTCTCAACACTTGAACTGGTTGGTTGGGAGTCCAGTCAATTGATTTCTCTTGAATTGAATACTTAAACACTTTAGTAATGAATCCAATCATCATTCATGATTAAACTCCTCTTCTAGATGAGTTCCTATGTGTGTGACCTTGTAGGTCCAATATCACGTTGGAAGTAAATGTCCATAACTAGTTTATGACATCACAAGCAAAGAGTGGTGCCTACTCACACATCAGTGCTACCCAAGTGAATGGCAAGTTGGAGAACAAGTTCAACCTACAATCTATGTAAGTTGTTATAGTGATTATCTAATTCCTCTGTCTCTGATATCCGGAATGAACTTGAAGCATGAAAACGTCATCCTATCAACGTTCAATCCATGTTCCTTGAACTAGAGTAGATTTTGTGAGATATATGTGACCTCAATATCATATATTGATTCACATGTGTAGGTACATGTAATTCTTAGTCTTGCTTATCAAGTGGCCATGATATCAAACTCCATTAGGAGGGACAAATCCCATCTACATCACTCATAGTCAATCTCCATGTATCACAATCACCCAATCATCATCTTTATGGAAATCCTTATTCAAAGTTACTTTTGATGATGTGAAAGTATACTGAACGACATGTGATAAATGTAGTGACTTTAAGTCTAAGAACCAAAATCACCAACTTTAGTATGAGAGATGAATATGACCACCAAGTATGGTTCCATGTGTCACACTCAAGGCGGGTCTGTCTGATACACTATTCCATAACAACTATCTGTGTGCTTGGTTTGATATCACATATCATGACTAATGAGATTCTATCATCAACCAACACACTCTAGTCTTTAGTGTTGTTGTCTATCTACCTTCCACAATAAAAACCGACTAGGGACATAATAAGAATGTACACATTCTTAACATATGTATAATATAATTGTTCAATTCACATACTTGATGACATACGTCATTGAGTAATTGTTATTCTTTAGACATTCATAATTTTTCCTCATTATCTCATAACTAAGTGAAACAAAATGACTTAGAAGCTTGCCTTTATTATTATTAATCAAATATTTTATATAATATGTCAAAACAATCATCATATGATTGGCTCTCTGGGCATACATACTAACAATCAGGTCATGAACATGGCTTGGATCTGGTAGCTCGTCAACCTGCATGTGTGATAACCTATAGTGTTGACCAAATATCCACATATCATCCCAAAGTTTGATGTTCACACCATCGCCAACCTTCCAGTGTAAACCTTCAAGTAGGGCCACTTTGCACAGTAGAGGCTCCTCCAAGTGTAACTCGGGTTGTGCCCATGACTTGCATCTAGCACTGATGTCCTTGGAAAGTACCTCACCTAAATACCTTTTATGCCAAAGAGTATGTATTTGTTAGTAGCCTCCAAAGTTGTCTTGTGAGCATAGCTCGATTAAAGACCTTCATCCTCCAACCCTTTTTGGTTTGCAAAATTGGGTTCAAGTGAGAGACAATATTTTAATTTTTGTGTTTCTCGATCCCCATCAAAATTTGGCGATACAACTTTGGATTTATTCTAAGAGCCCTGTTGGTAACTAAAATATACTCATAACATAGGTAAGAATCTCATGTTCTATATACTTGATAAGAACTTCCTTCCCAACCTTTAACAGTAGCTTTTATTTTCAGCCCTGTACTTACCTCCAAACTCTATCCTTTATATACTCAAAAACTTGCTTTTTAGATCTTCTAATTGCTGTCAGTAAGGCCAAATATTTTTCATGTTTATCCACCTCTCGCACTTGAAATAGATCCTTTAGTTTTTTACTCCTCTAGAATGGTGCTCCCCTTCTAAAGGCTACTTCCATCTTGGATAAAGTAATCTTTTATCCCAATGCATGTTCATACTGGTTAATTAGGTTAGCTAGTTTTAGTGATGCATCCTGATTAACTCTAATAAAAAGAATGTTGTTGTCTGCAAAAAATAGATGTGAAATATGAGGACCATTTCTACTAGCTTTTATGCCATGATTAGAAGGGTCTTGTTAGGATTGAGTGATAGAAGTAGAAAATGCTTCAGCACACAAAGTAAATAGGTAGGGAGAGAGAGGGTCACCCCGACGAAGTCTGCGGGAAGGCACAATCTTTTTGGTCCGGTTACCATTGATGGAGAAAGAGAAGTTTACCGATGAGATACACTCCCTAACCTTTGACCTCCATTTATCTTAGAACCCCAACCGTCCCAAGATGTAGTCAAGAAACTCCCATTCAACTCTATCATATGCTTTTGACATGTCCAACTTCAGCACCATGTGTCTCTTTGAATTTTTGGCTTCACTTTTCACCATGTAGAAAACTTCATAGGCGACTAGACCATTGTCTATAATCATCCTTCCAGGAATAAAAGCTCTTTGGCTTTCAAAGACTAGGGCATTCATTAGAGGTTTCAGTCTATTATCCATGACTTTGGAAGCTATCTTGTACAACACATTACATAAGCTGATGGGCCTATATTCTGTTAGCTCTACTAGTTTCTCCACTTTAGAAATCACAACAACTAGTGAAGAATTAATTTCCCCAATGTTGTTGTTGCCTCTCCACAAACCATTGATGTAATTGGAAACATCTTTTCTAATCACGTGTCAGAATTTTTGGGAAAATAACAATTTCAGCCCATCTGGTCCTGGTGCCTTGTTTGGATACATATTCTTAAAGGAGGCCATGATCGCTTCTACTGTGATGTCCCTTTCTAGGATGTCATTCATATTACTGTCCACTTTATTTTCTAAGCCTCTACTTATTGTTTCATGCTTACCTAGTGAGCTGGATTTAAAAAGATCTTCAAAGAAGGTTAGAATTTCCTTTTCTAACCCCTCCTCCTCTATGATCAACACTCCATGTTTGTTCTTGAGATTGTCAATCTAGTTTTTTTCCTTCTCTGAGATGCCTTGTGATGAAAATAAGTTGTATTCTTGTCTCTGACCTTCATCTCATTGACTCTTTCCCTAGAACACCAATATTGATCCTCTTTTCAGTGCCAAAACTGAAGTTCCTTTGTTAGCTCTCCACATCTGTGCAGGGTATTACTCTTTGATACTTTTTTCTATTCCTGACTCAAGTGTCTCTCAATTTTTTTATTCTATTTTTTATTTCAACAAAATGTAGATCTGCCCAAAATGATAATTTTTCACCACAACCAACTAGTTTCTCAGGTAGTCCTCCTCAAACCTGTCTACCCGAAAAGAATCTTATAGTATCCAGACAACCTTCCTCGTCTTCCCACATGGGCTCAAACATAAAATATTTCTCTCTTCATTTCGTTTTTACTGTCCTTCTATCCGTCGATATAACAATGGGAATGTGATCAGATTCATAAAAAGTGAGGTGAAAGACTTTGCAATAAGAAAAGAGCGAACGCCATTCATGAGTAGCTAAATCTCTATATAGTCTTTTACTCACCAGAGTATCGATGTTGTTCCCCCATTCCCAAGTGAAGGGTCATCCTGAGAAGTTGAGGTCCATCAGTGCACATTCATCAATAACATCCCTAAAATGTTGGAGCCACATGTCAGGTTTTTGCCCCCCCCACTTTTCCCCAATAGATACTATTTGATTGAAGTCCCCAAAGAAAATGACTGGCAAGTCAATGTTGGTCTTCAAGCATCACATCATATCCCATGTTTGGAATTTATGTTGTTGTTCATATTAGCAACCATATATCACAAAACAAAATATATTGAAATTGATGACACAATATAACTCTAAAATTTTAAAATATTGCATTTCTCTATTTAATGTTCTTAGAGTCTACAATAATAAAATTAGTGTCGAATAACTTTGCAATCCCTCTTTCAATATGGACAATGATATTATAAGCGAGAAATTTATCTTCCATTTTGTTGTGTAGTTTTGTCCTAATAAGTTTCATCACTGAGAATGCATGTTCTCTTGTGGATATGGAGACTGCAAGAGTCAAAATCAGATGGATCAATCTATCAAGCAATATGTGAATTTTGTTCTTTTCAAATTTTGCTAGAACAAAATATAAATCTGAAATAGTCAAAAGGTTCATAAAATCTGGATTGGTAGGAGCATGTTCCATGAAATGAAAAATTTGATATCTCAAATCAACTTTTTCTTGATCATTGAAATCAGATGAGTAATATAAAAAAAGCCTTCAACAGTTATATCTTGTCAGTTATGCTACCGCAATACAAAGTTAATATAAACAAAATTTCAATAGTTATAGAGGAAAATAAGCAAGTTATATAAAGCCACATATATGATAAATAAATAAAATCAACGATAAGATGACTTACAAGATGTTTCCGTCATCCCATGATTTGTGGACGTTTGAATAATGAAAAAAATCAGCCAAGAATTCCACATAAGAATCGACTTTGTTTCTCTTTGATCTGCGTTGTCGTGCAAAACTATGTGTGTTGGAAAAAGGTAGAGGCAACCATTTTTCAAAGATTATGTTGGTCACTTAAAAAATATTGAAAGCAGAGTTTGAACAATGATGTGAAACTCTTTTTGAAAATATCCATGCCTACCGATAACTAACAGGTCATGTTGATGTTTGTTTAACAAAAGATGGAGTTTGACACGTTCAATGTTGGAAGTTTACGTAGGGTTGTAAATGGGTACGGATAGACCCGCAGACTCACAAATCCGGACCCTTAAAAAACCCGTCACGGGTCTAATTTTTTATACCTGAATACCCTTGGACCCGCATATAAATGGGTCCAATAATAGGTATGCTTGGACCCAGACCCGCTAGACCCGTCTACCCGCTATACATAAGTAACTACTTAAATAATATGTTATATATATCATACTTTACCAGTCTAACTAATACAATTCTTGAGATTATATCCTACTCTAACCACAATAAGGTTGAGATTAGTCATATAATTAAGAATTAAGTATGCTAGTTACAATAATGAACATCATATGTAAACTTAAATCAAAATGTCTACTAATTTATATTACTTTCTACATAAGTTAAATGTTATGATCATGACTACAAATATGTAAGTAATTACTCAATTAATATTAATGTATAAAATATAGTATTGTCTAATATAACTACTACATGTTAATATACTATATAATAATAATATCTTGTTCTATTAAATATATATAATATAATCATTTCTCTTACATAAATAATAGGATGTTTTATAGAACCGCTTACCCGCACCGCATACCCACTATTATTGCGGGTACGAGTATAGTGTGGGTCCAGGTTTTGTATTATGTGGGTCTAGAAAAGGAACCGGACCCGCTAAATTAGATGAGTATGAGTATGGGTATTGTCAGACCCGCACCGTACCCGCACCGTTTACACCCTTAAGTTTACGGATAGATTTATAGAGGTCGATTGTTTCTTTTATTTATGTTTCTTGTTTTGGATAATGATAATCATCAAAAGACCCGAGGAGAGAGAGCAAAATCACACTAAAAAATCAAAATAGAATAGAAATTGTAAATGACAATAGCACAAGAAATCCTCTTCACAATTGTAAAATCAAACTAAACTGAAAGGCGCATCAAATCACTGAGTAATTGTCGGAGATGAGTCAAAATGATAGAGTTTTTTTATTACATTATTTAACTTGAAACATATCAAAGAACTATCAATGGAAACTATTGGGAGGAGCTTATCAAACAAGAAACTGTCAACGCAATAAAGTAGAGTAATTAACACATTTGAACCAAACCATATTCATTAATTTTTAAAAATCAAAACGAAATAGAATGGGTAATAGATAATAACATAAGAAATCTTTTTCGTAATTGCAAAAACAGAACAAACTGAAAAAAAATCTAAAAGTGTATTAATTTAGTGACTAAATGTCGGAAAGGAGTTAAAATAATAGAGAATTTTGATTGTATGTTTAAATTAGAAAGTATAAAAAAACCATCAATGAAAAACTCTTAGGAAGAGCGTACCAAATTAAAAATGGTCAAATGCAACAAAGTAGATTAATTAACAACTTTCAACCCAACCATATTTATTAATTTTAAAAAAATTGGAGGGACCGTGATCCCTCCCAGTTTTATAGGAGATCCGCCACTGAATAAGAATATATTTTCTCTCAAGTCTCAACCTACATATATGGCCATAGTTCTTCATGTATATTCATAGCAGTATAATAAAAGAAAAATTACCAATATAGAATTGTTTGTTGCTAGTCATGTGGTGTTTCTGCAACAATCGTCAGCGGCCAGATGGAGCAGTACTTTACCGGGAATGTTTTCAGAACCGACACACACCGATAAACACTGTGCCGACGAAGCCCATTGCCTTCACTGTTATGAACGTGATCATATTCTTCCAATAAACACAACGACCGTCGGCGAGTCATTTTTCCGCTACTGCTTTTGTGGTGAGTGACACACCATATGCTGCTTTTGTGGTGAGATGGGAGCTGACGGGCGAATGCCAAGGCTAAGAATAGGCTAACTGATCATTGACTAGGAAAGAGAATATATCCAGGACGATATGATGATGAAAGCGGCTGTGGACAATCTATTCTGTGTGGCCCTTGGTAGATGAAAATACATGATGACTGGAAGACTCGTCATTCGAACTGATAGTTCGAAAGAAGAAAAGCCGAAACAGAATGTATGATGTACTTTTCTGTCGTCGGGATGAACCGAATGGCAAATATTTAATAAACACATAACAAATTATCATTAGCTGCTGATGATACGTGACTCCGCGAGGAAGATCTTCCGTGCCTACTAGGTTTCTATTTATTTTTGGGATCTTATATCAAGATCTATTTTACCAAAACGGAACCTCACTTATTCTTCACCACAAATTTAAAGATATAACAAATAAAATATGTATTTTATATGTTATATTCTAATATTTGTGATGGAGAATGAGTGGAGTTACCTTTTAGATTCCAAAAATCGTGTCCACCTAACATATTCCTTTGTTTTTCTCCAAAACATACGATTAAAGCTTACAAGGGTAGTTTTGAAAACATCAACCTAGCACACTGGACGTCTGTCCAAAATAGACCAGTGTAAATATGAGCTGAAATTACACGATTAACGGTCTGCATAAGGCCAAATTAGTCAAATCAGCAATCTGATTGGTGACGTAACGGATGTTGTCACATCAGCTTCAAACTTCCAAGAGTGGGATGCACAATTCAGCAAGGATACAATGGCTCACCAGCACGGCGACTCCGAGCAATCATTATCGATCCCTAGACAGGGGACTTGCATCGATAATGATAGGCAAAGCAATTCTAAATGAATAATGCTACGATAGACACCCATTTTTTAACTTAAAATGAAATTTCAGTCAATAACAAATAAAAATCTATCTTATTTAGATATCTTATGTTTTGTGGTGGAGAATAATTTGAATTTTATTTTGAATTTCAAAATGTGTCTATATAGCAAATCTCATTCTAAAATAAAGTTTAACCAAGATTGACATCACATCTGAGGAGGCCATCAATGATAGGGCACTAGGGATAGCAATAGTTCTGGGGGAAAATCAGATCTGCGATAATTGTACTATATTTTACAACACATTACTATACCAAGTGGATATGATGTGAATGTAGTTATCAAAATTTGAAACTGTTGTGGTGTGATATGATTACGGTGACAAAGAGAAAACTATAGGGGAAAAAACCATACTACAAATAACACCATATAATTTTATCCTAATAATATAATTTAGTATTGCCCCATACATAAATAAGCATATAGCCATCTAAAATATTATTTAATATATAGGTGAAATACACAAGTAGGATAGTCAATTTTGTGTGATTAGTGCACATATAGTTGTCCTTTTATATAGATAATAAATATAAATATAGATAACAAATATAAATGTGTTCCTTGCACATAAAATATAATCAAACATCTTCTATTTCGATTTTACAATTAATATTTATATGTGAGTTATTACAAAGTTAAACATGATTGTCCTTTTTTCACAACTAGTAAATATACATGTTCTCCTTGTATGTGAACATATAAGAAAATATTTTTTTACTTAGATGTAGTTTTGCACTATATGTGTGTATATATTATCACATATAATGTATTCTAATTATTTTCTATTGACTTATCTCATGAAGATCTCAAACCAAAATGCACAATAATTAGAAAAGGAGAGTACATAATTAAGATGAGAATTGAGTATCAATACTATAAGTGAATCACTATTTGTTGATGAAGTGATGTTAGTTAACAATGAAGATTGATTCATATTAAGAAAAATTAGGAAATATTAAAAGAACGTCAAAAGACTTAAAAGAGAGAGGGGATAGAGAGTCAATAAGGGATAATTACATGCACTATTATCAATCACTCTTTTTGTTCTGCTAATTTATATATTCTACCACCATCATGTAGTAATTATTTTGTCTCCCCTTTCTCTTAAGAAATATAGTCGCAATTAATTCTAAATATTACATTGTTTCTCTCTAATTAACATAAGCATAAATAGGAAAGAAATATAACTTGCATCCTAAAAATGAGGAGAAATGGTAATGGGAGAGAAAAAAAAGTAAGAAACCAAGATTGGGAAGTTAGAAAGAACAACTTAGTATTGGAGAGAGATTTGAGAAGTCATTTTTAATACTTTATTGGCTCCTTCAATGGTTACAACAACATTGACGCCTTCATGGGAAGAAAATTACAATGTTGGGTAGGTTTTTCATCAATATGCCCCTTCTTCGGTTGATAATTTCATTAGTTAAAGACTTCATCAATCGATTCCCTTTTTCTCACTTGAATAGCACCCACTGGGTGGTTTTAGTTTCTAACTAATTTGTCACTTATTCTCATCCAACAATTCCATCAGTAGTCAATCGATATAATCCCCACATGTTAAGGACTAATGATAAGTCTTACTCAATGACCGATGCCCCTTTTGTCTTTCCATTGGCTGACACCCGATGGAATCGAGAGGCTATCTGCAATGACCCCCTCCCTCAGTTATCCCCAATTAAGGAATACCTAGAGGGACCACCATAGAGAGTGAAGGATAAGGGTCAAGAGGTTAGAAAAGAAAATGTATGTTCAATTTTGTAATGGTAACCGCTGCTATGGATGATTATGTTGTAAAATACTTCTAGATTTTCTTCTCATCTTGTGATTCTTCCCTTCTCTACTCCCCTATTTCCCTCACAAAACCCTAGGGACCCGATAATTTCTTCCTCCACCCTTTTGATAAATAGGCTTATGATTACTAGGTTTAAGGCGTCCTCCGCCAAATTATAATTAATACATGTAACCAATATTTCATGGACATAATTTATGATACTTTAGATACCCTAAAAATAAAATTGAGTTTAATTTATTTATGTGAAACAACATGGCCTGCACCAAGATCACCACCATTCTTGATGACACACCCTGGGATCACCGAGAGGGAAGACCTTCCACAAGAAGAGGATGTCTTCAGAGAAGAGGAGGGGATCCATGAAAGGTGAGTTTTCCCAAAAGCAGAAGAGGTCATATGAGGCCTTTGCCAAGAGAGGTCCAAAACCTGATGCCATCCCCTTTGATATCCCAAACCTGCCCTGACCTTAAAGTTGAACCCATGATGGAAGATGAACCCAAGGGTGAAGGTAACCCCAGTTTTGGTGACCCATGCTCTGTTGGGGAAGTGGTGATTCAGACCCCGAAGATGCTTTGGATGGAATAGTAGAGGAAGCTCACTGAGACCATTAGTGCCATGTCCCTCAAAGACGTTGCCAAAGATGACAATGGTGAACCCCTACCTATCCTCCCTTGTCTTGGAGCCACCATAATAAACTTCATCAAGCTAAACATGGAGACGTTATGGTTTGAGGACAAGACAGAAGTCATCAACATGTCAGATGCTTGGCTCCTAGATGTGGAGAACATCTTTGGAATAATGGAGGTACAACTCAACAAGAATGTCCTTTTCTGCGCTCACCATCTTGAAGGAGCAACAAAGTTGTGGTGGGAAAATTGTTGGGAAATATGACATCAGATAATGCAGTAGAAAAAAAAAGTTTGACTTTCCATATTCCCCTAAGACAGTACATCACATCAACAACTATGTAATGGGAAAGAGGGTTTTCAAGGATTATACCTAGTCCTGGAGCAAGTTTAGTGGCTATCCCTACAATAGCATGCACCTTTCTTCAAGTAGCACCTAGACAACATCAACAACGACCTCTTGGTTGATCACTGCGGACAAAAAATGACTTCATCCTCCTAGCAACAGGAAATAATCACCTCACCTCTGTATTAGTCTGCACATACCACTGGGGAGCTCCTATCGTTCTAGATGAATGAACATGAAGGAATTGTCTCTCCTATTGAATGTACTAGCGTTGACTTGCTCTCCCAATTATCTCTCCTTTGATGTTCCTCCCTTTGATGGGTAGAACTTTATCGGGTTCTCACATTACCACAACTATAAGAAGACAACAATTTTCAAAGCTTATTTTTGTATCTCTGGATGGCCCCTAGTACCCTTCTATTTATAGGAGGGCCAGGGTCAGGTCTTCCAGTCTGATGGGAGTTGAAGAGACAAAATTTCATGAATTTTCAAGAACCCGTGAGAGTTGAATCACTCAGTTCACTACTGAACCGGTCGGTTCACATGTGAGTCGACCAGTTCAACACTTGAATCAGTCGTTTCATTATATTTCACAACTACAATTGTATTGGCAATCACTATTTGATTAATGTGCAACATGACGTCAACATCAATCCTTGATCCAATCAAATTGATCAACTAATGGTCAATTCACAACTTGAACTAGTCGGTTCATGGACTTGACCCAACCGGTTCACTTGTTGAACCAGTCGTCTCATGGTTCTGATTGCCAATGTTGGTTCAATTGACCTGGCACTTGAAATGATCGGTTCAACATTTGTACTGGTCAGTTCATAGTTTAGTAAGTCAACTTTCAGACCATGTTGTTTAAATTCAATACTTAACACTTTAGTAATCAAGTTTAAAATACATTCATGAATAAACCCCTACTCCTAGTGTATCCTATGTGTGTGACCCTAAAGATTCCAAGTTACATTGATAGTGAATGTTCATAGCTAATTTATAACATCACAAGTAATGAGTTGTATCTAGCAAAACATCATTGCTACCCAAGTAATTGGAAAGGTGGAGAACAACTACAACCTATAATCTTTGATTGGTGTTATAATGATTGTAGTTTTGTTGTCTCTGATATCTGGATTGAACTCGAGGCTTGGAAATGTCATCGTCTTCAATGTTCAACCATGTTCCTTGAACTAGAGCAAACTTTTTGAGATATGTGTAAGTGTAATATCACATATTGACTTACACCAGCATGGCCATGCATTTCTCAGACTTACTTATCAAGTGGCCATGATATCATACTCCTATTGGAGGGACAAATCCCATCTATATCACTCACAATCATCCAAATGTGTCATAATGCACCCGAGCATCACCTTTATGGAAACCCTAATTCAAGGTCACGATGGATGATGTCAAAATATATCGAATGGCATGTGATTAGTGTAGTGATTTCAATACTAAGAACCAAAATCACCACCATTACTATGAGAGATGACTCTGACTACCAATCATGGTTTTCATGTGTCACTCTCAAGGTGGGTCTATCAGATACACTATTCTCTAACAAGTATATATGTATTTGGATTGGTATTACATATCATCACTAATGAGATTAAGTCATCAACCAACACACATTCTAATCTTAAGTGTTATTGTTGTCTATCAACCTTCCACAATAACATCTGACTAGGGACATAACAAGAATGTATGTACTCTTGACATATGTATCATCTCATCGTTTAGGTCCTCAACCCAAAGACATACTTCATTTATTTATAACATTATTTAGACATTAGTTATGTTACATTATTATATCATAATTGAATAAAATAAAATAAATTGGAAGATTGCATTTATTATTAATCAAATCATTTATAAGATATGCCATTACTATCATCATATGATTATATCTCTAGGAATACATACCAATAGACTCCCACTTGCACTTAGATCCAATCACCCATGATGTGGCCTTCACCAGGTCATAGGACCCATAACATTAATATGATCTCATCAAGGCTCATAGTCATCACCCTGTGTCATATTATCACCACCATAGCATACACAAGCTAAGACATTTATTCAACCTGTAAGGTTAGAATCATAGAAGTAGGAGAGAGAAAATCCAATCACATGCTATCCATCCATACAAGCTCAACAAGTATAACATACCCTAGGATTAGGGTTAGGGTTTCAAACGCATGGCCGATTAGAGTTTCATAGCATAAATCAATCACCAAACCCTAATTATGTCAACCCCACTTTCTTAGAGCATACTAGGATTAGAACATCATCATCTTGATTAATCAACTTTCCAAACATCATTAGGTATCAATCAACATTTACATGCACATATGTAACCATTGTACAAAGTCTCACGTGTGTTACAACCATATGCTAATGTGAGGGTATCGACCACTCCTCAAACATGCATCATGACCACTCTCAAAATAGGTGTCTCCACCACCTTCACAACACATGTCCTGGCCACAAGCAAGATAAGTGTCTCGATCATGAACAAACATGGGTCTCTACCGTCCATAAAACATGTGTCTCGACCACCCTAGGGTTAGGGTTTCGATCGTGACAACAAATCATACGTCTCGACCCTTGAGTGTTATGACCCTTCAACCTATTAGGGTTAGGTTGCATTTGTGACACAAGGTCATGTGTTTTGACCAAAACAAAGCAAAACAACACGACCATCATCCCATAAGCCAAGTGTGTCGACCATGACAAAATCAAAGGGGTAGTATCACCAAGGTCAAGCAACCACAAAGACAATAACCATCTTCAAAATCCAGGATGAACCATGAACAAAAGAGAAGTACACCACGACCAAAATAGAAGATTATATCAAGGAAAATTGTCATTAACAAAATGGGAAAACTCCATGCAAAAGAGCACCAAAGCCTTGAAATTCGAGCTTCAACATGAACCTTCAAGAAACCAACTATGTGGAAGAAGAACAAGCTTCAACCTCAGAAAAAATCAACTCAAAACCTCAAGGAAACACCAAGGCCGAACCAGAACATAGTGATAAAACCAAGAATCAAGTTGCATGTAACAAATTTCACTTCATTCATCACTTAGAAACTGAGTTCATGGAATTAGGATTAAGAAAGAGAGTAATGTATATGAGAATACTACAAAGTCTTAAACCGTAGATGATGATAACCCAATCTAGCACATTAGCATCAAATTTAGAGATCAAAATAGTAGCATGTAAGAAATATTATGGGTGTAAGTAATAGAAGAAGGTACATAGTTATATAACCTGCCTTAGGTAGAGAACCAAGCTTTAAGATCTCAACCTCCAAGAGAGAAGAAGAACTCCACCAAAGAGAAACTTTCGGCCACAAGGTTACCTCACATGGAGAAAACACCAAATTCATGATATAGATCAAGGAAAGAGGATGACAAACCCTAGGGCGAACCAAGAAGAAATAATAAAGAAGAGAGAAGAAAGCTTCCTCTCACTTGGGTACAACTATGTCAAACATAGTCTACAACCCTTGTGATAAGGAGTTTCTCTCAAGATGACCACCATGGATGGTCCATGGTCTACGACCAAGAAAGGAGGAGAAGAAGAAGATAGGGTTCCAAGGAAAAATGTGATTAATGGAAAAGAACCACTTACTAAGAAGGGAAATCACCAAGAATCACCAAAAGGAAGGTGATCAAGCTACAAAGCACCACATGCAAGGTGGAAAGGTGACCAAACTACCCAAGATCAATCCTTCTTTATCCTCAAAGCTCCAAGGACGAACACAAGAGAGGGGAGAAGAAGGAGGGCCAAAAGGTTCACTTTCATGAAGGATAAATGGGTTATATACCCGAAGGAGGAGGGAAGTAAGGTGGGGGTGAGGTGTCAAAACAAGAGAGTACCAAAGGGACACTTGTCCATAGAGGAAACCAACATGCAACCACTAAACACATTCATGCAACCTATTGTGATAAAACCTAGGTGGCGTATCGACCACTTGGGTTACCACCACCCTAGGGGTCAAAACAAACATCAAGATACCTTGCCTTGACCACAACAAAAGGTCACCAAACAAACCTAGTCGAAACACATTACAAGAAAACAACCATCTTGACCAAACCACACCAAGACCTCCATGGTCAAAATGAAAACCATCCAAAGAAGGTGTTTCGGTCAAGACACACTCAAGACCCACCATCAATGTTGAAAAATAGGTCGCAACACCCAACCAAACTCAACATGGCCGACACCAAGCAATGATGCCACCTCATCAACTAAGGTCCAGCAAGGTGAGCCATATAATCATTCTATCTCTCATGATGCTAAAGCACTAAGGGCACACTCAACATGTAACAAATTGCAAGTTAACCCCTCAATATGGGTAAATTGCTACTTGGTCCAAAATAAGCATACAAAGCTCAAACATCATCAGAACATGACCAAACTGAAAGCATAAGATTGTCACATGTTAGATAAGCATCTCAAAGGATTAGATTAAGGTTATAAGAATCTTATCAAGCAAAGCAAGCATACCCAAGCCCTCAGTTAGGTCAGGGATCTTACACATGAACTTAATCCCAAGAGATCTAACATGACCTTCATGCGTCTACTACGAAAGTGCTTTTGTCAAGGGGTCGGCCACATTGCTTTCGGTTGCTGCTATGCAAATCTTCACATATCCTTGCCATATAATTTATCGTATGAGATGGAACCGCCTTTGTATATGCTTGGCACGCTGATGCAATCTAGGTGTCTTAGTTTGTGAAATAGCTCCATTGTTGTCACAATATAGCTCAATTGCATCGTTGATGCTTGGAACCACTCTAAGTTTTGAGATGAACTTCTTGATCCAAATAGCCTCCTTTACTTCATTGTATGGAACAATATACTCAACTTCTATTGTAGAATCCACAACTATCTCTTTCTTGGAATTCTTCCAGCTCACATCTCCATTGTTGAGGAAAAACACAAATACAAATTGTGGTATGTAGTCATCTTTATATGTTTGGAAGATTACATCAATGTAACCCTTTACCACCAACTCTTCCTCACCACCATATACAAGGAATTGATCCTTAGTTCTTTTCAAGTACTTAAGGATGTTCTTCATAGTAGTCCAATGACCTTCTTGGGATCTTCCTGATATTTACTTGTCATGCTCAAGGCATGCAAGACATCTGGATGAGTACATAACATTGCATACATTATAGATCCAATTGCAGAAGCATATGGATTCTTATTCATGCACGCCCTTTCTTCACAATAATTGGGACATTGAGCTCTCGAGATAGTAACACCATGAGACATGGACAAGTTGCCTCTCTTTGAGTTCTTCATGCTGAACCTATCCAATGCTTTGTCAATGTATGTGCTCTAACTTAGTCCAGGATGCCTTCTAGATCAATCACTATAGATCTTAATTCCTAAGATATAGGATGCTTTGCCTAAGTCCTTCATAGATATTGTACTTCCTAGTCAATTCATTACCATATATAAGGTAGGAATGTCATTTCCCATCAAAAGTATAGCATCTACATACAAAATGAGGAATATAATCATGATCCTACTAACCTTTTTGTTAAACACATGGTTCATCTTCATTTTGACTAAAGCTAAACTCTTTAATTGTTCTGTCAAATTGAAGATTCTAGCTCAGAGATGTTTGCTTCAATCCATAGATTACCCTTTGTAGCTTATAGATTTTATTTTCATCCTTTGGAATTATAAAACCTTTTAGTTGTGTCATGTACACATCCTCAATAAGATTCTTGTTGATGAATGTGGTTTTAACATTCATCTGCCAAATCTCATAGTCATATTAAGTTTCAATTTCAAGCATGATACTGATGGACTTAACCATGGTAACTGGAGAAAAGGTTTCATCATAGTCAACATCTTAAACTTGTCTAAAACCTTATGCAACCAATCGACCTTTGTAAGTTTGACATTACCATCCATGTTGGTCTTCTTCTTGAAGACCCATTTTCACCCTATGGGTTTTACCCCTTTAGGTGGATCCACCATGGTCCAAACCTGTTGATGTTCATGGATTCCATCTCAAATATCATTGCCTCAAGTGATTTCATGGAATTTGAAACCTTAACAACTTCTAGGTAGGTAGTTGGCTCATCATCAATGACCAAACTCGTTTCCTGCTTAAGTTAGTAGATAACCAAATCTATCTATCTCAGTGTGTGTCCTACTAGATCTATGGGGTCCCTGTGTTACACGAGGAGTTTGAGATTCCACAAAGGTTTGTAACTCTCTATGTTCCTCTTGTACCTCTACAAGTTCAATGCTTTATTGTTGGTTTCGAACCTCTTTGAGGTCTACTTTCCTCCCACTAATTCCTTTGTAAATGAGTTCCTTTTCTAGGAATGAAACACCCCTGGCTACAAACACTTTATTGTCATATGGAGTACAAAAGTTGTATCCTTTGGTTTCCTTAGGATATCCAAAAAAATAACATTTATCAAATTTTGGTCCAAGCCTTTCAAAATAATGTTTTCTCACATAAGCTTCACAACCCTAAATCTTCATGAAAGTCACATTGTGACACTTCCTATACCATATCTCATATGGTGTCTTTTGAACTGATTTAGATGGTACACAGTTTAGTGTAAACATGGTAGTTTCAAGAGCATGTCCCCATAAGGAAGTTGGAATACATACAAACTCATCATTGATCACCCCATATCTAGCAATGTGTGATTCCTTCTTTCTGATACACCATTATGTTGTGGTGTTCCAAGTGCAGTCCATTGTGATATGATACCACGGTCTTGCAGAAGGTCCTCAACTTCTTATATTAACTATTCTCCACCTCTATCAGAATGAAGAGCCTTAATACTTTTACCAAGTTGGTTATGTACTTCATTCTTGAAATCCTTGATCTTTTCAAAAATTTTGGACTTATGTTTCATCAAGTAAATATAGCCATACCTACTGAAGTCATCATTGAAGGTAATAAAGTACTAATAACAACCTCTAGCATTTATTCTAAAAGGGTCACATACATTACTATGTATGAGTCCTAATACATCACTAGCCATCTCACTGTTACCAGTGAAGGGAGTTTTGGTCATCTTGCCCAAAAAACAAGACTCACATGTCTCTATTGATTCAAAATGAAAAGAGTCTAGATAACAATCTTTATGGAGTCTAGAGATGTGATTCTCATTGATGTGCCCTAGATGACAATTCCAAATATATGCTTGTTTGAGTTATTGAGTTTTAACCTTTTGTATTTACATTATAAAAATTTGTGTTAATATCTAATAAATAAAGACCATAGGACATTAGGGCACTACCATAAAAGATCTCATCTTTTGAAATAGAATATTGACCATCTTTATATGAAATTCATATCCATCCTTTTCCATACAAGATACAAAAATGATGTTTCTATTTATGGTAGGTAAAAAATAGAAGTTCTTTAACTCTATTACAAGCCCCATGGGTAGAGATAAATTATAGGTTCCAACTACAGTGGCAACAACTCTTTCTCCAATTACAACGCACACTTCAACCTCGCCTTTTCATAAAGCCTTACTTCTTTTTAGATCATGCATATTCGAGCATATGTGAGATCCACATTCAGTATCTAGTACCCAAGATGAACAAGTATACAAATTTATCTCAATAACGTATGTACCTAAACTAGATATCTCTATCCCATCCTTCTTCTTCCTCAGTTCCTCCAGGTAGAGAGGGAAATTCCTCAATCCAATGTCCTGGCTAGTGACAGTGGTGACAACTGCCTCCCTTGTTAAGGCTTGTGTCCAGCTTTAGAACTCTTCTTAGCTTTGCATTTTCCCTTTGACTTCCCTTTTCTGGTGATCTTCATCATAGACTTGGTCTTGTCTTTCTTCATTTATGCCTTAGTTGTTCTCAACATGCCAAGTAATTCTGACAGCGGCTAGTCAAAACCATTAATGTTGTAGTTCATGACAAACTGACTATATGACTCTGGTAGTGTCTATAGAATCATGTCAGCAACCAACTCTTGGCCCAAGGGAAATCTCAATCTCACAAGGTTCTCCACATACCTAATATACTTGACCACATGGGGACCTACTGGATCTACTTCTCCCGTGTTGCACTAGAACAACACCTTGGAAACATTATATGTGACAAATGCTATCCAACTGATAATGATATCATACCAAACCATGAGAAAACAACCATTAACAACAAATTATCAAAAATCACTAAAAATTAAAACTATTTTTCATAGTGATCCACTGTCAGAAACTTTTTTCCAGAAGGAACAAGGCCATATATACATTCCAATTTACTTTATACATACATCGTTCCCTCATATTACAAAGATATGAGATATATATTGCTTTACCAAAACTTATGCAAAAGAAACATTATACATTGAGGCGCTCCTAGCCAAAATCTCAGATCGATTGTGAAACCAGATATGAAACTATCCCCCAAGGATCTGAGAGTACAGGGATGACACATAGGACTCTATTTCTACTATACACATAGAAGCACACTCAACCTGAGCTGTCACTATTGTCCTTGTTGCTTCTGCCCATTCTCGGCTACATGGTCACTACCTCCTTGTACACGTCCACCTAAAAAGTTATAGAACCCATGGGTTGATACAAAAGTCCCAACGAGAGATATAACTCTCCACCAACAATATTATTTTCACAAGTATATAGTTATTTCAACAGAAAGTAAGGCATGGCAGAATAACAACATAACTAAGTAGTTTAGATAACTATAACTGAATAGTATATCAAGTAAATACTTTAAAAAGGAATATGAAGAACATGTATAACTGTTATAAACTAAAAAATATATAAACAAAGAAAGGATTCAACTAATGTTTTTGTATTTGATCTTTAAACAAATACACTATATGGCTGATTACATCTTTCAACAATCAATCTTATGCCCTACTAAGATGGTAATTATTAGTGCCTAAAGGTCTATGGAAGAGCCAAAATTCATGACCTCATCCTCTCGATCAGTACAAGTGTGACAGAGATATATGAGTCAATCTACATTATAGCTAGCCTGGCGTATAGAGGCTCTTTGATATAGAGATACATCGCATAGCATGTCCTCTATTCAGGGTATCACCTTCAGTCAATCAAGCTTATATATATTGAGTTATGGCATGTAGCCATACTCTTCTTTGGGGTATGGCCTTACTGACAATTTCTAATGTTGCATTAGAGCTACGGCCTACAACCATACTCTTTTTAGGAAATGTCTTGAAGCCAATCCTGGGCTTGAAGGAAGCAAGGAGATACTCAACTTGCACCCTCGCATATTAAAAAATATGCACTCTGAGTAAAACTCGTTTCACCATTCAGCAAGTTCTGACACCGAATGGATCTATGGCCAAGGCAACTACATTTTTAGTTCTACTTGATTAATTAGATCAATTGAAGTGTCTTTTAACATCAATCAAGTTATAATGTAAAAACCACAAATAAATTCTACCAAAGAAAGGGGCAAAGTATTACAACTGTGGCAACACATCCCATTATCACACAGATAACGAGGTGTTACGCGAAAACGTGCGGAAATCACCATAACCACATATTATCAAAACACGGGTTAATTAAAACCGATTGCGGAAAACGGATAAACTGTGAAACTATTACTTTCCAGTCCTCATCCTACACAGAAACATGTCATATATAAACATACACGAGATCTGATACGTGTTCACAGCTTCAAGGAACAACTGCCCATCCATCATATGAGTTCACCACCTATTCATATACATAGAGGCCCGCATCCGGCCAACAGCAGGATATACAAAACATTATCAATCGTTCATCGTGAAACAACGTCAAAACACTGCCAAGGACTTGAGAGTACAAGGATGACTCTAGACTCTACTACAAAACATCCAAAACAGCAGCATATCCATCACTTGCCTTCTACTGCTCGTCAGGCTGCTCGGACGCAACACCACGACCACCACCACGCCTAGCTTGACCACCTAAAAAGGGTATAAACCAACGGGGTGAGACAATTGAACAATTGTCCCAGCGGGAAACATAACTCCCCACCGCAACTACAGAACCTCAGCAAGATAAACGATAACAGCAGATAACTGATAACAGGTATAACAAGAGCAGTTTATATAGAGCAAAGTTATTCTTACCGACAAACTTACCAGCTGTACAAAAGCATATACCAGACATCGCTCAACGGAACATAATTGACAAGATAAGATTTATCACTATTTAACATGATTATCAGAATAAGGTATATTGTCACTTAACCTGATTATCAAAATAAGATGTATCACCACATACCTGATGAATATAGAAGTAACTACAAGATATAACAGAGATATTATGCAAACAAGGTCTCAACCAATGTTTCATGTTTATCTTAAGCAGTAAGTACTAAACGGCTGTATTACATATTATTATGCCCTGAGGATTTGAACCGTACCGTTCAAATCCAACCTTCAGTTACGAAACCCAAGTCGGTGCCATACAAGGTCAATGGAAGAGCTGGACTCCACGACCTCCCACCTCGTGGTTAGTACATGAGTACAACACAAGCAGGACCGTAGTCACATGCTGAAGTGGTCTAAGCCACAGGGTCAGCTCCATAGGTTACCCTCACTCTAGCCCGCCTTGGTACAGGTCTCGGCGCTAGTAAAACTGAGCCATGGGCCAGTTCACTGTGCTTGAGCCATGGACACATTCATGCTCTTCATATCACATATCCTGAGCCATGGGCCTGTTTACCATGCTCTACACATACATATATCTGAGTCTGCAACCGAAGTTACACTCTTACCTCCTCATTTTCAGGCTAGGAGCAACATACACATATTCAACAATATGCGCTTCCAGGTTAACCCGTAGGAGAACCTGTTTCACCATCACCAAATCCTGACGATGATGGATCTATGGCTAGGGCAACTACATGATATATTTCACTGTGATTAATTAGTGTCTTTTAGATGGATTGCAAGATTCAACCAAGTTGTATAACATGCAAGATATAACAGAAAGTAAATAACATAAACTCATCATTATTTTATTATTGTAACCACATCAACCTGATCCATTTCAAGGATCCATCATCACATGTTACCACTTGGCCTCTTGCCAATCCAGATCCATCTCAAGGATCATCACATATCATGGGATCTCAATCCCTCATCATGTACTGCCAATGTCTCTTCAAGGCTCACATCAACATCATGGGACAAACATACCATATATATACAATCTCATTAACCAGAGTAATTATCAAAGTGATGTTACTATATGTTATAGCCTTTTCATGGCTAAGCATCACCTGCATGGTTAGGATACACAATAATCATAGTTTCAACATAAGGACCATACTTACTATCACAAGAAGACACTCAAGATACTATACTTATCCATCTTACACTATTTGGTGATCAAGCACATCATTAACAAACCATATCCATGCTTATCCTTATCTCAGAATTATATGAATAATCAAGGTGTTTACTTTATGTGAGTAGTCATGTTGAACATACAGAGCAAGCACTATTATTACCACTATGATTACTATCACCATTCACTATCATCACTGTTATCATTATGCAACTACTAGTGTAACTATCATCATTCACTTATCATTAACAGTTAAGCATAAGGATCACTTCATGCATATCATTACCATTACCTTCCTCATCATCCTCATATACTACTATCAACATCATTACTATCATTAGCATTGTTACCAAGGCATCACCATCGTTTGTTGTGCATAACCAAACACTTCCATATTACAAGGGACCGTCACTATAGGATCACACAACCCTCACTAAGACTCGTCAAAACCCTCACCCAAAGGAAGGATACAACAGTTAGAACATGAGAGTGCAGCAACGCTGCACGACACAACGTTACAAGGGGTAACGTGTGTCAGGGGTGTCAGGCATCCCAAGACTGTCGGGCAACGCCCGTCAAACCTCCTGCCGGCCGACACACCAGGGAGTGTGACGCTCGTCACAGTGCCCAACTGCAATGCCCGATACTCCTACCAAAACGGCCAGGTCACAGCCATCCCAACCACCAAGAGATAGAGGGAGAGAGAGAAGAAACACTCCACAAAACGTGCCACCAACAAGACCATCCCTAACGGCCGACACACTCCAAGGGAGAGGCGTGACGCCCGTCACAAGAGCCACCCTATCGACCGTCACAACCCAAGATGTATCGCCCGTTACACTCCAACGCCTATTGGCCAACTCACCACTCTAGCCTATCATCCAACCCAAACAAGCATGCCATGCATGATCCTATCGTCCAACTCAAGCCAACCTTCATGCCACTTCTTGGTCTATCGTCCATGATAAGAACAAGGGTGTCACTCATCACAAGAAGGACCATCATGTCGTCCAACACCACCATATCGGCCAACACTTCTCTTAGCTTGACCTATCGTCCATCTCAAGGGCAAGGATGTCGCCCAACACCAAGAACACTCATGTCGTCCAACACAAAGATACCCATGTCGTCCAACACACCAAGATAAAGGAGGGTATCGCCCAACATGGGTCACCATCTACCTCCAGCACAAGGAAACTCAAACCCTAGTGAGCAAGGTCTCTAGATCACAAGGAAACCCTAAACCCTAAGGAGGATTGGCCACTAAATCTATCAAAGCAAGGTACTACTACTAACATATGAACAAGAACATAATAAGAGATAATGGAGTTAGGGTTAGAAGCTATGCAACCCACCTTAAGCTCCAAGCTCCAAGGAAGAAGAAGAACACTCCAAGGTCCAAGGGATATCGTCCACCACAGCTCCTCCAAGGGGGGTGTATCGGCCACCACTGCTACTCCAAGGAAGTGCATCGGCCAACATAAGCAAAGAAGGAAGGAGTGGCGTGCACTCAAGGTGGAGGAGAGACCAAAGGATCAAAGGAAGCTAAGGCAGGGGAAAGAGCCACATATATAGAAGGAAAGGGAGGAGAAAGCAAGGTAGATCCATGCTATGTGTCATCCACCCAAGGGACACTTGTCCTAGGGCTCAAGCCACCACTCTAGCAAGGTCTAAGACACTTGTCCAAGATATGCACCAAGTGTCCACCAAACAAGACCAAGCATCATGGGCTGCACAACCAGCAGCTCCACTGGGCGACACACCAAGGTACCTGGGCGACACACATGGTTGTTGGCCGACACAAACCACTCTAGGTCGACACACTACTCACCTTGGGCGACACAAGCAAGTCTTGGCCGACACAAGGCTCAACCAAGCCCAAACAAGGCACCTCAAGGCCCAAAACAACTCAACCAAGGCCCAAGAAACTCAAACAACAAGCCCAAGCCTTCCTCTCAACCCTAGAGGAAGCAAAGAGAGGGAAACATCTCACAAGATGGCAAACTTGCACATAAAACCCTAAACTTGGGTTATTTGCAAGTAGCCCCTCAAACTCTCAACAAAGCGCAACCAAGCCCTAATCACCACTAAAGGTGATTAGCAGGCATCAAACCACCAAGGTTAAGCAAAACAAACAGGGTAAACCCTAAATGAAGGTCAGGGTCCTTACAAGCTAACCCCCTTTGAGGGATTTTGTCCCCGAAATCTGAAGAGAAAAGCGGGGGATACTTCCTCCTCATCTCTTCCTCAAGCTCCCACGTGGCTTCCTCACTGCCACGACGCTGCCAAAGAACCTTCACAAGAACCAGGTCCTTCCTTTTTAGCTTCTTGATCCTTCTGTCAAGGATCGCCACAGGACCTTCCTCATAGGTCACATCTGCATCAAGCTCAACCTCAACTTCCTGTATCACTGTACTTGATTCCGGATGACTTTTCTTCAGCATACTGACATGGAACACTGGATGCAACCGGTGCAACTCTGGAGGCAACTCCAACTCGTAAGCTACCTTGCCAACACGTGCTATGACTGGGTAAGGCCCCATATACCTGGGAGCTAACTTACCCTTCCGACCAAACCTTAGCACACCCTTCCACGGTGAGACTTTAAGATACACTTTGTCTCCTTCCTGGAACTCCAAAGGTCGTTGACGATTGTCCTCATAAGACTTCTACCTATCCTGTGCCACTTTCAACTGTTGCCTATCACTTTGATCTTATCTGTTGTCTGCTGAACTAACTCAGGACCCAAAAGTTGATACTCACCAGACTCATACCAACACAAAGGAGATCTGCACTTCCTTCCATACAAAGACTCATAAGGAGCCATGTCAATGCTCCGCTGATAACTGTTGTTGTAGGCAAACTCTATCAAACTCAGATGTACATCCCAGTTGCCTAGAAACTGCAAAACACAAGCTCGAAGGAGATCTTCCAAAATCTAAATAGTCCTCTTAGACTGTCCATCTGTCTGTGGGTGAAAAGTTGTACTGAACCTCAACTGCGTTCCCAACGCTCTGTGCAACTGTTCCCAAAAATGACTCATAAACTGAGGACCTCTATCAGAAACTATTGTTGCTGGCACACCATGCAAATGTACTATCTCATCCACATAGACTCGAGCTAGCTTCTCAGCTGTATATGTCGTCTTTACTGGTAGGAAATGGGCAGACTTAGTCAATCTGTCCACTATTACCCAAATGGAATCATGATTCCTAGTTGTTAGGGGTAGACCAACTACAAATCCATGGTTATATGATCCCATTTCCACTGTGGTATCGGTAAAGGTTGCAACGTACCTACCGGCTTCTGATGCTCAGCTTTCACTTGCTGACAAACCGCACATCTCTCCATGAACTCAGCTACATCTCTCTTCAAACCGGCCCACCAATACAAGTCCTTCAGACTATGATACATCTGGGTGACACCTGGATGCATAGCATACATTGACGTATGTGCTTCCTCAAGCACCAACTTCCTCAGATCATCAACATCTGGAACCACCATTCTATCATGATAGCAAACCAGTCCATCCTCGGACTCATGAAACCCATCACGCTTGTCGCTGCCGAACTCTGATCTAATCAACTGTACCGCATCATCTATCTGCTGTGCATCCTTGATCTGCTGTCTCAACATAGGCTTAACTTGCATCTGTGCAAAAAGACCAGACAACAAAGAAACTTCCATCTGCACATTCATCTGTCGTAGAGAAACAAACATATCTCGCTTATGGCATACCAGAGAACTCAACTGTGCCTTCTTTGAAGAAAGAGAAGAAGTCTTTCTGCTAAGCGCATCACCTACCACATTCGCCTTACCAGGATGATACTCGATAGTGCAGTCGTAATCATTGATTAACTCCATCCATCGTCGTTGTCGCATGTTCAACTCTTGCTGCGTAAAGATATACTTCAGATTCTTATGATCCGTAAAGATCTGACACACTTCCCCATACAGATAGTGTCTCCAAATATTTAACGCATGAACCACTACTGCCAATTCCAAGTCATGATTCGGATAGTTCTCCTCATGCTTCTTGAGCTGTCGCAAGGCAAAAGAAACCACATGATCTTCCTGCATCAGCACACAACCTAAACCTTTCTTGGTAGAATCACAGAAAACAACATAGCCTTTCCCAGGCTCTGGTAAGATCAACACTGGAGCACTGGTCAGCTTCTCCTTCAAACTCTGGAAAGCTTGCTGACATCGATCATCCCAAACAAAAGGTACATCCTTCCTGGTCAACTTCGTCATCGGCAACGCGATCACACTGAAGTCCTTGATAAACCTCCGGTAGTATCCTGCCAAACCAAGGAAACTACAAACTTCTGTCGGCGTCTTCAGTTGTTCCCAATCTGCAACGGATTCCACCTTCTTCGGATCTACTTTGACTCCTTCGGCAGATATCACGTGACCTAAGAAAGTCACTTCCTCCAACCAGAACTCACACTTACTGAACTTGGCATACAACTGATGTTGACGAAGAAGAGTCAACGCTCGACGAAGATGTTGTTCATGCTCTAACCTGTCCCGACTATAGATCAAGATATCATCTATAAAGATTACAACAAACTGATCTAAGAATGGACGGAACACTCTGTTCATTAGATCCATGAAAGCAGCATGTGCATTGGTTAGCCCGAACAGCATAACCACGAACTCGAAATGACCATACCTCATCCTGAAAGCTGACTTTTGTATGTCTTCCGCCTTTATCCTCAACTGATGATATCCAGATCGTAGATCGATCTTTGAAAACACTGTAGCACCACACAACTGATCAAACAGATCATCTATCCTCGGCAATAGGTACTTGTTCTTGATCGTGACCTTGTTCAACTACCGGTAATCTATACACAACCGCATCGAACCATCCTTCTTCTTAACGAACAACATGGGAGCACCCCACAATGACGTACTCGGTCGGATAAAACCTTTCTTCAACAACTCTTGCAATTACTTCTTCAACTCTGCCATCTCTGCTGGAGCCATCCTATACGGTGACTGTGCAACTGGTTGTGTTCCGGGAACCAGATTGATATCAAAATCAATCTCTCGGGGTGGAGGAACACTAGGAAACTCCTCAGGAAACACGTCTGCAAATTCTTGAACAACTGACACCTCCACAAGACTCGGACCTTTCACCTTGGTAACCATAACGGTATCCACTACGTGAGCTAAGAACGCCTCACATCCTTGTCGTAACAACTTATCTGCCACCATAGCTGATACCAAACACGCCGGAAGAATCTTCCTATCTCCCTGGAAGATCCACTTCTCTCCGGCAACATCAAACACTGCCTACTTGGAACCACAGTCCAAAACAACCTTATACCTCTCCAAGGTATCCATCCCAAGGATAACATCGAAACCATGCATATCAAGTGGTATAAGATCCACTTGGATGCGGTGTCCCGAGAAAGACAAGACACAAGATGGACACTCTTCTCGAAGCAAAGAGGAACCATTAAGAGGGATTTCTAACAACAAGCTATCCTTCTTATAGCTAACAAGTAAACGACAGTTTTCAAGCATACTATAGGCGATAAAAGAGTGTGTAGCACCCGGGTCAACCAGAACAGATATAAAGCAAGAAGAAGACATATCAGAATGAAATAACTCCATCTGACCTGTCACCACTCGTGGGTTGACTATCGCCTCCGGCTGACTCATGGCATAGAATCGAGCCATTGCTTGCTGTCCACGACCTCTGCTTCCTTGAGCAGACGATCCATCTTGAGATGCTTGATCACGTCCTCGTCCTCTGCTACCACTTGGCTGTGGCCTCTCTGACCTCTGAAAACTCTGCCTCGGCTGCTGCGTCACTTCAACGTCTCTATTTGGGCAATTGAACTTCCAATGCCCGACCTGTCCACAAAGATGACATGACTTGTCCTCAAACCGTGGCCTAGCTGGCCCTGTCACTGCCACAGAAGATGAACTATGCACCTTAGACGGCGAAGAAACATAACCTCTCCCCTTACTTGGAGACCAATGAGAAGGTACACCAGAACTTCTCATCGCTGACGGTGCCGAAAACCTGGGCTTCTTAAAGCCACCAAACCTCCGTCCTTGAAACTGAGCAGGTCTCTTGTGAGACATAGACTCTCTTTTCTCCCTTACTATCCTATCGATCCGTCGAATAGATTCCATGAACGTAGCAAACCGCTCTCGGTTCTCTAACGCAGACACCAGGGTTGTCAACTCGGCACTCAAACCCTTCTCGAAACATCTGATCCGTTCCTCATCTGTTGCCGCCATGTTAGGACAGAACCTCAACAGATCCATAAACTTGGCTTCATACTCGGTGATGTTCATCGTTCCTTATCTCAGGTTCTCGAACTGACTAACCTTCTCATCCATATACGTCTTCGAGAAGTATCTGGTGACGAACTTGCATCGAAACACTTCCCAACAGATCACCTCACCGGGCCGCTTCTCTTCTTTGATGGTCCACCAGTGACCAACACTACCTTTCAGAAGGTAGACAGCATGCTTTACCTTGTCTGCTTCAGGGATGTCAAGGATCCGGAAATCCTTCTCGAGACTTGTCAGCCACAGATCTGCATCCGCTGGATCAGTCGTTCTAGCATACTCCGAAGTTCCAACTCAGCGAAGGCGCTCGAAGGTCTTCCCAATACCCGATGCTTCTCCATGGGGAACCTATGCTCACAGAGGAGGCACTGGTAATCGCTCAACCATGAGGTTCATCGTAGACATTAACTGCCCCATAAGCTGTTGGTAAGAAGGATGTTCAAGTATGGCTGGGTTAAATTGGGGACCCTCTGGCACCCGATCTTCATGTACCTGTCCATCTGCTCCATCAACCGATGCAACATCACTATACTCAGCAGAGTGTTCTTCATGGTTCCCAGACATCTTGACTTCTCTTCTGCTGAGGGCAGAAGATATTGTAAGAAAACCTGGAACACTCATAAGAATAGACTCAACCTAGTCCTAAATCCCTATAGACTCAGCGAACCTAAAGCTCTGATACCAAAACTTGTGGCAACACATCCCATTATCACACAGATAACGATGTGTTACATGAAAACGTGCGGAAATCACCATAACCACAGATTATCAAAACACGGGTTAATTAAAACCGATTGCAGAAAACAGATAAACTGTGAAACTATTACTTTCCAGTTCTCATCCTACACAGAAACATGTCATACATAAACATACATGAGATCTGATACATGTTCATAGCTTCAAGGAACAACTGCCCATCCATCATATGAGTTCACCACCTGTTCATATACATAGAGGCCTACATCCGGCCAACAGCAGGATATACAAAACATTATCGATCGTTCATCGTGAAACAACATCAAAACATTGCCAAGGACCTGAGAGTACAGGGATGACTCTAGACTCTACTACAAAACATCCAAAACAACAACATATCCATCGCTTGCCTTCTACTGCTCGTCAGGTTGCTCGGCCGCAACACCACGACCACCACCACGCCTAGCTCAACCACCTAAAAAGGGTATAAACCAGTGGGGTGAGACAATTGAACAATTGTCCCAGTGGGAAACATAACTCACCACCGCAACTACAGAACCTCAGCAAGATAAACGATAACAGCAGATAACTGATAACGGGTATAACAAGAGCAGTTTATATAGAGAAAAGCTATTCTTACCGACAAACTTACCAGCTGTACAAAAGCATATACCAGACATCGCTCAATGGAACATAATTGACAAGATAAGATTTATCACTATGTAACATGATTATCAGAATAAGGTATATTGTCACTTAACCTGATTATCAAAATAAGACATATCACCACATACCTGATGAATATAGAAGTAACTGCAAGATATAACAGAGATATTACGCAAACAAGGTCTCAACCAATGTTTTGTGTTTATCTTAAGCAGTAAGTACTAAACGGCTGTATTACATATTATTATGCCCTGAGGATTTGAACCGTACCGTTCAAATCCAACCTTCGGTTACGAAACCCAAGCCGGTGCCATACAAGGTCAATGGAAGAGCCAGAATCCACGACCGCCCACCTCGTGGTCAGTACACGAGTACAACACAGGAAGGACCGTAGTCACATGCTAAAGTGGTCTAAGCCACATGGTCAGCTCCGTAGGCTACCCTCACTCTAGCCTGCCTTGGTACAGGTCTCGGCTCTAGTAAAACTGAGCCACGAGCCAATTCACCGTGCTTGAGCTATGAACGCATTCATGCTCTTCATATCACATATCCTGAGCCATGGGCCTGTTCACCATGCTCTACACATACATATATCTGAGTCTGCAACCGAAGTTACACTCTTACCTCCTCATTTTCAGGCTAGGAGCAACCTACACATATTCAACAATATACGCTTCCAGGTTAACCCGTAGGAGAACCTGTTTCACCATCACCAAATCCTGACGATGATGGATCTATGGCCAGGGCAACTACATGATATATTTCACTGTGATTAATTAGTGTCTTTTAGATGGATTGTAAGATTCAACCAAGTTGTATAACATGTAAGATATAACAGAAAGTAAATAACATAAACTCATCATTATTTTATTATTGTAACCACATCAACCTGATCCATCTCAAGGATCCATCATCACATGTTACCACTTGGCCTCTTGCCAACCATCCAGATCCATCTCAAGGATCATCACATACCATGGGATCTCAATCCCTCATCATGTACTGCCAATGTCTCTTCAAGGCTCACATCAACATCATGGGACAAACATACCATATATATACAATCTCATTAACCAGAGTAATTATCAAAGTGATGTTACTATATGTTATAGCCTTTTCATGGCTAAGCATCACCTGCATGGTTAGGATACACAATAATCATAGTTTCAACATAAGGACCATACTTACTATCACAAGAAGACACTCAAGATACTATACTTATCCATCTTACACTATTTGGTGATCAAGCACATCATTAACAAACCATATCCATGCTTATCCTTATCTCAGAAGTATATGAATAATCAAGGTGTTTACTTTATGTGAGTAGTGATGTTGAACATACAGAGCAAGCACTATTATTACCACTATCATTACTATCACCATTCACTATCATCACTGTTATCATTATGCAACTACTAGTGTAACTATCACCATTCACTTATCATTAACAGTTAAGCATAAGGATCACTTCATGCATATCATTACCATTACCTTCCTCATCATCCTCATATACTACTTTCAACATCATTACTATCATTAGCATTGTTATCAAGGCATCACCATCGTTTGTTGTGAATAACCAAACACTTCCATATTACAAGGGACCGTCACTATAGCATCACACAACCCTCACTAAGACTCGTCACATCCCTCATCCAAAGGAAGGATACAACAGTTAGAACATGAGAGTACAGCAACGCTGCACGACACAGCGTTACAAGGGGTAACGCGCGTCAGGGGTGTCGGGCATCCCAAGACTGTCGGGCAACGCCTGTCACACCTCCTACCGGCTGACACACCAGGGAGTGTGACGCTCGTCACAGCTCCCAACTGCAATTCCCAATACTCCTACCAAAATGGCCAGGTCACAGCCATCCCAACCACCAAGAGAGAGAGGGAGAGAGAGAAGAAACACTCCACAAAACGTGCCACCAACAAGACCATCCCTAACGGCCGACACACTCCAAGGGAGAGGCGTGACGCCCGTTACAAGAGCCACCCTATCGGACATCACAACCCAAGATGTATCGCCCATTACACTCCAACGCCTATCGGCCAACTCACCACTCTAGCCTATCGTCCAACCCAAACAAGCATGCCATGCATGATCCTATCGTCCAACTTAAGCCAACCTTCATGCCACTTCTTGGTCTATCGTCCATGATAAGAACAAGGGTGTCACTCATCACAAGAAGGACCATCATGTCGTCCAACACCACCATATCGGCCAACACTTCTCTTAGCTTGACCTATCGTCCATCTCAAGGGCAAGGATGTCGCCCAACACCAAGAACACTCATGTCGTCCAACACAAAGATACCCATGTCGTCCAACACACCAAGACAAAGGAGGGTATCGCCCAACAGGGGTCACCATCTACCTCCAGCACAAGGAAGCTCAAACCCTAGAGAGCAAGGTCTCTAGATCACAAGGAAACCCTAAACCCTAAGGAGGATCGACCACTAAAGCTATCAAAGCAAGGTACTACTACTAACATATGAACAAGAACATAATAAGAGATAATGGAGTTAGGGTTAGAAGCTATGCAACCCGCCTTAAGCTCCAAGCTCCAAGGAAGAAGAAGAACACTCCAAGGTCCAAGGGATATCGTCCACCATAGCTCCTCTAAGGGGGTGTATCGGCCACCACTGCTACTCCAAGGAAGTGCATCGGCCAACACAAGCAAAGAAGGAAGGACTGTCATGCACTCAAGGTGGAGGAGAGACCAAATGATCAAAGGAAGCTAAGGCAAGGGAAAGAGCCACATATATAGAAGGAAAGGGAGGAGAAAACAAGGTAGATCCATGTTGTGTCGTCCACCCGAGGGACACTTGTCCTAGGGCTCAAGCCACCACTCTAGCAAGGTCTAAGACACTTTTCTAAGATATGCACCAAGTGTCCACCAAACAAGACCAAGCATCATGGGCTGCACAACCAGCAGCTCCACTGGGTGACACACCAAGGTACCTGGGCGACACACATGGTTGTTGGCCGACACAAACCACTCTAGGTCGACACACTACTCACCTTGGGTGACACAAGCAAGTCTTGGCCGACACAAGGCTCAACCAAGCCCAAACAAGGCACCTCAAGGCCCAAAACAACTCAACCAAGGCCCAAGAAACTCAAACAACAAGCCCAAGCCTTCCTCTCAACCCTAGAGGAAGCAAAGAGAGGGAAACATCTCACAAGATGGCAAACTTGCACATAAAACCCTAAACTTGGGTTATTTGCAAGTAGCCCCTCAAACTCTCAACAAAGCGCAACCAAGCCCTAATCACCACTAAAGGTGATTAGCATGCATCAAACCACCAAGGTTAAGCAAAACAAATAGGGTAAACCCTAAACGAAGGTCAGGGTCCTTACAACAACGACAAATATCATCATTTAAATTATAACCTAATTTCCATTACTTCATATCACAATATCACTACTAGCCACAAGGCTATCATTATCAAGCATCATCATGGGATATCAATTCCTCATATCAGTACCAATGGATGTTACCTCAATTAGGCATTAAGCCATTACCAGGTTCTAAAACCCATCACATCACATATGTGATTTATTATTATCTCATTACGCCTCATTATACACATAAGCATTACTCATGCCAGTCATTACTCATGCTAAATTGATTATACTTGCCATAGAAGCCATTTTCTATTATGTTTGGAAAGAGGATATATTTAAAACACATTAAACATCTTTAGCTAAAGAAAGCAAAGTATCATAAGATCTCTAATTTAGGATTAAGCCTCATACTGATTTCACATGTTTTGGGTGTCAAGTCCTTAGTTCATCATTTGCACAATGTCATAATCTTTAGGTCACTAGACCCATACACATCATATTTATTGTGCTAGCATCCCACATGGCTCGCAAAGCCTTATATAATCTGTTTCATGCTAATTCATCATAGCTCATACCTAGATATTCTCATTATCTATATGATTAAGATTTCATGGTAAAAGAAATATTAAATAATGGCAATACCATGTCATATATAGGATCATTCAAATTCCAACCTTCTCATAATTAGGGTAAGGGTTTCCTCTTATAACGAATTTGGGTTTTCACGTTCATAATTAACAACCACGCCCTAATTCACATCATGAGAGTTATAATATTGCTATAAGTATTCAAGCATACTTAGTTACTTCCAGTAAACATCATCAATTGATTATCAACATGAGGTATTACCTTTCTTATGTGAGTAGTACACGTTTCTCTCTCATCCTTATTAAAACATTGATTTCAACATACTTATTACATTGGTTTTTAGGGTTTATCATTCCCATACCAAGTAAGGTGCATCCATCTTATTACTTCATATGTATCAACTAGTTATAATCAAAGTGCACCGACCTACACTCATCAAGGTGTGTCGGCCTAGGTGTATCAGCCTACATACTAAACCTTATGTTGCCTAGATACATGTATTTGTGTCGACCAAGGTACCATTGCTTGTGTCAGCCAAGTAGGGTAGTATCGGTTGTAAGGTGCTTGAGGTATATCAGCCATAGAGTATTCTTGTGTGTCAGACACACTATTATATTGTGTATCAACCACTCAATCAACTAGTGTGTTGGCCACACCATAAATTAGGGCATCAACCACCAGGGTTTAGATTGTATCAGGTGAACCCTCATCAAAACCTTAGTTTCTTTCACCTATTAACCTCACCACTACTTGGTGTGTCAGCCAATGCCTCAAGGGTTGTTTTTCCCACATATTCACATGGTGTGTAGGGCTAAGTGTGTCACCCATCACACTTGTGTCAGGCTAGAGAAATATCAGTTTATGAGTATATTGAATTAGGGTTAGGGTTGGCCATGTCGACCTCCCTACTCAACTAAGGCATCATGATTTGATACTCCATCTTCACTAGACATCTCTTGGTTATGACGATCTTGAGTCATTAAGGCATATAATTTTATAGTGTCTAACATATCGACCTAACTCCTCTAGGTCGTGACTAATTAGCAACATATTGTTTTAGTCATCACAAGTCATGAAGACCATCCATATTATAGTGCAAGTGTGTATTAACTTAGCTATCTTCAAGATATCAGCCTTCCCTCATCTTTTGCATTAGGTAACAGGTTAGACAAGTGAAATGACAATAATCCCACACATGTAACCAATCGATAAACAGTTAGAAATTCATATATATCAATCTTTCTTCATGGAGCCTTGTATCGAGTTAGGGTTCCCACAAACTGATATATAGGGTTACCACAAACCGATGTCGGTTTGTGCATAGAGGTTTCTATCATCTTCAAGCTCCAACCCTTTATCTATTAACACTCTAGTTCATGGAAAACAATCGGACATATCCATTTGAACTCATAGAAACATTATTCAAATAAGAAAAGTTGAAGTAGAGAAGGAATCATCAAGTATTGCATGGTAGAGGGTGAATAATAATAAAGTTGAGTTCAAGTTATATAACCTGCCTCAAGATCACCACTAAAGCTTCAAGCTTAAAAGCTCCACACTCCCAAGGTTGAAGATGACGTATCTAGAGTCTAGGACTTGATCATAACACCTTTATATGAAAGGAGATACCACAGTAAGGAACTTGGTGAAGAAGGAAGGAAAGGAAGAATCATGATCTAAGAAGCATAGTCTTTCTAAGGTAGAAGGTTATCATGGCTTTACCTTAGGTAAGTGGCTCAACCTTCCCCTTGCTACTTCAGATCCTAGGGTTTTCCACCAAGAAGGAGATGGTAAAGGAGTATAAAGGTTTACTAGGAGGTGAAAAGAGGGGTATATATAGTTGAGGCTTATGAAAGAGAGTATGTATAAGATGTAATCACCATATGCACTTAGGTGACATGTTTCCATGCATGGTGACACCTTCCAAACATGATTATCTTGACATGAAAAGCTCTTGTGGATAATTCAAGGGTGAGATATCGGCCATTGGGTATCTTGATTGACAAGATATCACAACTCAATATTACATTATGTGTAAATCAATACAACTTTTGGAAGGAAGTTTTAAACCGATAGGATTCACCCATTGGAGTGCTTATCTCGATATGAATGCTTCCAAAAAGTTTCTAAACCGATAGGGAACTTCCTCCATGGTTTTCTTAACCAATATGCACCCCCATATACCCTTCACCACCCGACACAACCTTGAGTAGAGTTCAAGATACTCAACATTCTTTGGTTCTTTCACCACTAAGGGTGCTATCACTCAACCAAGACTCAAACAAGGCACCCCCTACTTTCTCTTTCATATAGATGATGCTAAGAGAGAGTAGGGACACTCTACTTATGGTACATTTCACATCAACCCCATATATTGGGTAATTTGCAAGTTGCACCCAAAACTATCATATATAGAACAAACAGTCTTCAAACAAGCTCAAACTTGAAGCTTGAGCTATCACTAAGTCTTAATTACTTTTCAAAATATTTAGACAAGGTTCTAATCATCTCACTTAGGAAAAACTTCTAGGGTTATCTCAAAACCCAGGTTAGGGTCCTTACAAGTCATAAACCCCTTACAAGGATTTCATCCCAAAATCCCAGGCAAAAGGAGATGGATATTACTTATGCATTGTACCTTCAAACTTTCACAAAATTCCTTGATGTCAAGGAAATGTCATAAGACTTGACCAGCATATTATTCCTCCATCCAAGGTCAACATAGGATCTAATGTACAAGGTACATACTCAACTTATCTTCTCCATTACTGGTTGCAAAATCAACCCTATGCCAAGTGCTACTTTCTTAGCCATAAAAGCTCTATACATTCTTGTCTTTATTTATCTTAGGGGTTAACTCCTTCTTATGTACCTCCTTTTTAACTTACCATATCGTACGATAAGATTCTCAAACTTGAAGGTTTACCATACCCTTTTTAAACCTCAACATGTTATCTTCCAAAGAAAGACTAGAGGTGCATATGTCACTTACTTAAGATTACAAGACCTATCATGCTTTCGTTGTGCTACTCTGACCTACAGATTCAACACAAAGCTCACGTATGTTTTGTACCAACTATCCTTCTATTAAGTACACTTCCAAATGTACTAAATTTTCAATTGATTTAGATAGGGATTTGGAAATTCTACTCATCAGTGTACATCCCTTTGGAATCCTCCTTGCTTGCAAACCTGATAGGTGTACTCCAAGGGTTTGTACTCAACCTAATGAACTTTACCCAAGCAGATTTTGCAACTGTCTCTTCAACTTATGCATCCTTTTTGGCGTCATATTATGCGGTGCATAAACCCCTAACAAGTGATTCCCATGCTATAGGTGGAGTACCTATAGATAGATTGATCTCAAAGTCAATCCTTCTTAGGTAGTCAAACACTTAATCATCTTATCATGAAAAATATTCTTGGGTTCACACACAACTGACACTTCTTGGATACTAGGATTCCTCATCTTGGTATATATCACATGTGCCAAAAACACATCACATCTTTATCTCATCCACCCTCTGTTGTTACTGTTAGACCTAAACATATCAGAAGAACCTTTCCAACATATTTTAAGGTTCATAAAACATCACTATTCTCATATGTCACCATCTTGGAAGTAAAGTCCAAGTCCTTAGCTGATACTTTTTAAGTATCCATCTCAAGGTCACTTCAAAACCATGCATATCAAGTGATATGAGACTTCACTCAAACATCATATACCTAGAAAGGAAGTACAAATGAAACACAATTTTCCTTATCACCCCTACATCATCCAAGAATTCTTAATAGGGAGAAGAAGATTACCAACTTACCCTGGTTATTATACGAGTTTACATTGCTCATGTATTGTTC
This sequence comes from Alisma plantago-aquatica, assembly GCA_963693085.1. Classification (NCBI taxonomy): domain Eukaryota; kingdom Viridiplantae; phylum Streptophyta; class Magnoliopsida; order Alismatales; family Alismataceae; genus Alisma; species Alisma plantago-aquatica. Next base: position 1,412,448,110 of record OY856409.1, on the reverse strand, counting down.
AATTTGTTTTTATATCGGTTTCCTTGCCATTGGAATAGGAATGATAAATATGATTACATGTCATTACTTCTTCTTTGATTTTTGTTCTTCATGTTCATGAATGAGTCCTTGTTTTGCCACATTTTTCATATCTATATCATGGGAAGGATCATTATTTTCTTCATATTCTTTATTAAGAAGGGATTATCTTCTTTGTTCCCTGTTTACATAGCATAAGAATTACTCTTTACACTTTCTTATCTTCATAGGTTGGTATGAGATTAACTCAGGTTCCAATTTATCATAATTTATAATGTGGTAAGAATTTATGTGCCACATTTTTTTATTTCACAACACTCTTTAGAATGTATCAAAATGACTACTTCATCAGAGTAATCAGAAAGATAATAATCTAAGAGTTTCATACTTACCTCATCTTCAGTAATCGAATAGCTGGCCAGGGAATCAAATGTTGAGATTAGGTATCATGCACTTTATTATATATCATGTTTCTTACCTTAAAAATCTCTTTTAAGTTTTAAAACTTAGTGTCTTTGATTCTTTCCAGATGCCTCTTTTATACCTCTTCCTCTTTATATGAACAGAAGAAATCATAAAGAAGTTTAGAGAATACTAAACATAATATAAATTCTAGTCCTCTCCATTTATCCTCATGTCCCCATAGGATTAACCAAATGAAACTCAACAACAACTATTCTTCTTATGACTAATAGGTAAAATAAGGAGAAAATAATTCAAAACAAGAAAAAAGTTCTATCTGACCTGTCACCCCTTGCGGGTCATATACCATCTCAGGTTGACTCACAACATGAAGTCTAGTTGTTTCCTCTTATTGTTTTTGCCTTTTGGCACTATTGGATTGTAACTTCTATAAGTCCTATTGAGTTGGCCTCGACTATTGGGCCATCTCAACCTTTCTTCTTGGACAAAAGGGTCTAGTATGCCCAATCTTTCAACATATAAAACATGTCTTGTCCTCGTACCATTGTCTGATCGGTCTTGTTACCGATGTAGAGGCTAAGTCAGGAATTCTTACAGGTGAAAAGTTAGGACATTTTCCCTTACTTGGTAACCATTTCCCTAATGCACTAGGTATTTGTCATACTGGTGGCACATAAAACTTTGGCTTGTTAGATCTACTAGTCAACTGTCCCTAAAATTGTGCAGACTCTTCCTTAATACTCAATTCATTGTCCCTTCTTGGGCATTGCCTCCTCAGATGTCCTATCTGTCTACACTTGTGGCAGACTCTATTTTCTTGCCATACTTTAGTTTTTCCTACATTTTTCACTATTTTACGTGACGTAACTATTTAAAGGTCTTACCAGAACTCGAAAATTTTGTATTAGGGACTGGTGTCTTAGGTGGTATAACTAGTGTCATGTCCACTATATGCAAAATTTTTTTCATAACCTGCCCAACGAGAGAATCAATAGTAAGATTTTATAACATAGTCTGATCTAGCTGGGGATTCTCATGCACTCGTTCTTCTCTTTCCTGATCCCTCACACCTTCTCCTAGCACAACAACACTATTTTCAGCGACACAATCATTGTGTTGTCTAGACATCCGTTGGCTTTATCCTTTCTTCTTTATTAGAAGAAGCCACTATTAGACATATTGGAGGACACTCAAAACATACTCAACATCCTTAATCCTATGTCTCTATAGACTCGGTGAACCTATAGCTCTGATACCAAACTTGTGACAACTTCTATCCAACTGATAATGTTATCATACCAAACCATAAGAAAATAACCATTAATAGAAAATTACCAAAAATTACTAAAAATTAAAACCATTTTCCATAATGATCCACTACCAGAAACTTTTTTCCAGAAGGCCCAAGGCCATATATACATTCCATTTTACTTTATACATACATCATTTCTCATATTACAAATATATGAGATATCAGTTGCTCTAGCAAAACATATACAAAAGCAACATTATACATTGAGACGCTCCTAGCCAAAATCTCAGATCAGTCATGAAACTGGATATGAAATTATCCCCCAAGGACCTGAGAGTACATGGATGACACATATGACTCTATTTCTACTAATCACATAACAGCACACTCAACCTGAGTTGTCACTACCTTCGTTTCTACTTCTACCCATTCTCGGCTACAAGGTCACTACCTCCTTATGCACATCCACCTAAAAAGTTTTAGAACCTACTGGGTGAGACAAAAGTCCCAACAAGAGATATAACTAACCGCCAACAATATTATTTTCACAGTTATATAGTTATTTGAACAGAAAGTAAGGCATGGCGAATAACAACATAACTAAGTAGTTTAGATAACTATGATTGAATAGTAGATCAAGTAAACACTTTAAAAAGAAATATGAAGAACATGTATAACTATTATAAACTAAACAGTATAAAAACAAAGCAAGGATTCAACCAATGTTGTCGTATTTGATCCTTAAACAAATACACTATACAACTGATTACATCTTTCAACAATCAATCTTATGCCCTATGAAGTTGGAAATATACCTTTCATGCTCCAATTGACCACTATGAAGTACAGATTAGTGCCATAAAGGTCTATGGAAGAGCTGGAATCCGCGACCTCATCCTATCGGTCTGTACGATCGTGGCAGTAACATATGAATCAATCTGCATTAAAGCTAGCCTGGTGTATAGAGTCTCTTCACTATAGAGATACAATGTGTAGCATGTTCTCTGTTCAGGGTATGACCTTCAGTCAATCCTTCTTATATTGAGTTATGGCATGCAACCATACTCTTGTTTGGGGTAAGACCTTACTACCAGTTTCTGATGTTGCATTAGAGTTACAACCTACAACCACACTCTTTTTTAGGAAATGGCTCAAAGCCAATCTTGGGCTTGAAGGAAGCAAGGAGATACTAAACTTGCACCCTCACATATTCAAAAATATGTGCTCTGAGTAAAACTCATTTCACCATTCAGCAAGTTCTGACACCGAATGGATCTATGGATAGGGGCAACTACATTTTTAGTTCCACTTGATTAATTAGATCAATTGAAGTGTCTTTTAACATCAAATAGGTTATAATGGACAAACCACAAACAAATTCTATCAAAGAAAGGGACAAAGTATTACAATGACAGATATCATCATTTAAATTATAACATGATTTCCATTACTTCATTTAACTATATCACTGTTAGGAACAAGGCTATCATTATCATGCATCACCATGGGATATCAATTTGTCATATCAGTATCAATAGATGTTTCATCAATTACGCATTAAGCACTTACCAGGTCCTAAAACCATCACATCACACATGTGCTTTTGTTATTATGTCTAAAAATAGGATATATTTAAAACATATTTAACTAAAGAAAGAAAAGTATCATAAGATATTTAATTTAGGATTAGGCCTCATACTCATTTCACATGTTTTGGGTGTCAAGTCCTTAGTTCATCATTTGAACAATGTCATTATCTTTAGGGCATTGACCCATACGCATCATAATTATTTTGCCAGCATCCCACATGGATTACATAGCCTTATATAATATGTTTCATGCTAATTCATCATAGCTCATACGTAGCAATTTTTATTATCTATATGACTAAGATTTGATGGTAAAATCAATATTAAATAATGGAAATACCATGCCATATAGAGGATCATTCAAATTCCAACCTTCTCATAATTAGGGTTAGGGTTTCCTCTTATAACCAATTAGGGTTTTCACATTCATAATTAACAAACACACCCTAATTCACATAAGGAGAGTTATAATATTGCTATAAGTATTCAAGCATACTTAATTACTTCCGTGGAACATCATCAAATGATTATCAACATGAGGTATTACCTTGCTTATGTGAGTAGTACAAGTTTCTCTTCATCCTTATTAAAACATTGATTTCAATATACATATTACATTGGTTGAATCCACTTTAGGGTTTATCATTCCCATACTTAGTAAGGTGCATCCATCTCATTACTTCATCATGTATGAACTAGTTATAATCAAAGTTCACCGACCTACAATCATCAAGGTGTGTCAGCTTAGGTGTATTGGCCTACATACTAAACCTTATGTCAGCCTAGATACATGTGTTTGTGTCAGCCAAGGTACCATTGCTTGTGTCGGTCAAGGCACATCAAGAGGTATTATTTTAGAGGTATTTAGGGTAGTATTGATTGTAAGGTTCTTGAGGTATATCGGCCATAGATTATTCTTGTGCATCGACCACACTATTATCTGTGTATATTCCACTCAATCAACTAGTGTATCAGTCACACCATCAATTAGGGTATCAACCACTAGGGTTTAGATTTTACCGGGTGAACCCTCATCAACACCTTAGTTTCTTTCACCTATTGACCTCACCACTACTTGGTGTGTCGGTCAAGACCTCAATGGATGTGTTGCCCACACCTTCACATGGTGTGTCGGGCTAAGTGTGTCACCCATCACACTTGTGTCGGGCTAGAGGGATATCCGTTTCTGAGTGTATCGGATTAGGGTTAGGGTTGGCCATGTTAGCCTCCCTACTCAACTAAGGCATCATGATTTGATATTCCATCTTCAATAGACATCTCTTGATTATGATGATCTTGGGTCATTAAGGCATATCATTTTATAGTGTCTAACATATCGACCTAACTCCTCTAGCTCGTGACAGATTAGCAACATATTGTTTTCGGCATCACAAGTCATGACGGACATCCATATTATAGTGCAAGTGTGTGTTAACTTAGCTATCTTTAAGATATATGCATGCCCTCAACTTTTTCTTTAGGTTACACATTAGAAAACTAAAAAGACAATAATCCCACACATGTAACCAACTGATAGGGAGTTAGAAATGCATATATATATCAGTCTTTCTTCATGGAGCCTTGTATCAGGTTAGGGTTCCCACAAATCGATATCGGTTTGTGCATAAAGGTTTCCTTCATCTTCAAGCTCCAAACCTTTGTATCCTAACACTCTAGTTCATGGAGAACAGCCCCAAATATCTATTAGAACTCATATAACCATTATTCAAACAAGAAAAAGTTAAAGTAGAGAAGGAATAATCAAGTATTGCATGGTAGAGGGTGAATAATAATAAAGTTGAGTTCAATTATATAGCCAGCCTCAAGATCACCACTAAATCTTCAATCTTAAAAGATCCACGTTCCCAAGGTTGAAGATGACTTATTAAGAGTCCAGAACTTGATCATAACACCTCTATATGAAAGGAGATACTATAGTAAGGAACTTGGTGAAGAAGGAAGGAAAGGAAAGAATCATGATCCGAGAAGCATAGTATTTCTAAGGTAGAAGGTGATCATGGATTTACCTTAGGTAAGTTGATCAACCTTCCCCTTGATCCTTGAGCTCCTAGGGTCATCCACCAAGAAGGAGATGGTAAAGGAATAGAAAGGTTTACTAGGAGGTGAAAAGAGGGGTATATATAGTTGAGGCTCATGAAAGAGAGTATGTATAAGGTGTCATCACCATATGCACTTAGGTGACACGTGTCCATGCATGGTGACACCTTGAAACCATGATTATCTCAACATGCAAAGCTCTTGTGGATAATTCAAGTGTGAGATATCGGCCATTGGGTATCTTTCTTGATAAGATATCACAACTCAATATTACATTATGTGTAAACTGATACAACTTTTGAAAGGAAGTTTTAAACCAATAGGCTTCACCCATTGGGGTTCTTATTCTGATATGAATACTTCCAAAAAGTTTCTAAACCGATAGAGAACTTCCTCCATGGTTTCTAAACTGATAGGAACCCCCATATACCCTTCACAACTCGACACAACCTTGCCTAGTGTTCAAGGTACTCAACATTCTTTGGTTCTTTCACCACCAAGGGTGCTATCACTCAACCAAGACTCAAAAAAGGTGCCTCCTTCTTTCTCTTTCCTCTATATGATGCTAAGAGAGAGTAAGATACTCTAGACATGGTAAATTGCACATCAACCCCATATATTGGGTAATTTGCAAGTTGCACCCAAAATTATCATATATAGCACAAACAGTCTTCAAATAAGCTCAAACTTGAAACTTGAGCTCTCATCAAGTCTTAATTACTTTTAAAAAGATTAAGACAAGGTTATAATCATCTTACTTAGGCAAAACTTCTAGGATTATCCCAAAACCCAGGCCAGGGTCCTTACATTATATCTCTCTTGTCTTGCCTAATCTTAGTACATGTGCTTAAGATGTGTTACCATCTCAATCGCATCCATATTATCATGTTGTCTCTGCAACTCATAGTGAGCACAACATAAAAAATTTGACATGTATGGAATCCTCATAGTGCTTCTTGTAAGCATTTTTGTCATCCTTAGGAATAGTGGGAGTAGGTTCATCTGGCTCTGGTGTTTTTAGGACATAGAGCTTGCAGTCATGTGTGAGAACAATTATCAGCATCCTGAACCAGTCATGGAAATTATTCCCATTTAGTTTGTCCTTGTCAATGACTTATCGCAAGGAAAACATGTTATTTTTTGTCATTTGATTCTACAAGAGATAATGTATAGTTTGTCAAAACACTTTTGATTTGATTTGATTAAAATAAATTTGACAATATTAATTAGGCCTTTAATTAACTATCACTCCCACTATTCTATTTGAATAGATAGCACTCACATATCAATTTAGAAGATTGCAACACACAACCTTCTAGTGAGCCAAGAGCCAAAACAATTGAATTATTACCCAGTCAATGCCATTGTCCATAACCAATTATTAAGGTAGGCAACTTTTGCCAATTACATCTTATGTAAATTCTTAGATAGATGGTATGTACAACTCTTTTCCATCCATAGTCACTTGCATGCTTCTAGGTACTTAATCTCATTAAGATAACCCATTTAATTCTAATCCAAAAGCCAACATAATACTAATGCACCATACTTGGTAGACCCAGATAACTACCATCACACTTCTACGAGATAGACAACACACCACACTTGACATGCCCATGCTTAGTCGATCAAGCTTTTCACGTGTGTTTCATATGGAAACCATCTAAGACTTAATATGTTTGATTGAGGGATTTTATTTTTGCAAATATATATAGATATCCAATCACCACATACTTATAATATGTATCATATACATTCTATAACCACAACGAAACATGCAATAATAAACATAAGCAATGGTTATAGCCATTCTATTGTAATTCCTTGGAGCCATAAGAAATTACTACCACCTAAGGTCCACATCATATGTAGCAACCAGTTGATGATGATGATATGTGATGGAACCAATCTGGGTCAATTGGTTCAACCCTTGAACCGGTCGTCTAGCCTCATGATTGGTTAGTTTGTACCCCACGATGTACGGAATACTCCAACCGCTTGGTTTGGCCACCGGCTGATTGGTTGACTCCTCCTATCATAGGCCTCATCAATCATCTAGTCAGTCAGTTCATCTCCTGAACTGGTTGATTAAAATGGTGTAGAATGTCATCTCTGCCATAATAGGAAATGAAAATTGTCCTAATCCTACTTTTCATATTACATTGTAATAGGAAAACCTTGAGTTACATTCAAAGGGAGGATATAAGGAAAGAATTAATATGGTTACATATGAAAAATAAGAGAGAGGCTTGGTATGCAAATTGGGATATAAACATGAACAACAACCATCCAATCATGCACAAAAGGCCTAGGGGTAAATGTCATAATGATGCTTCCAATCACTATCAAAATGATTTTAAGGTGACACATTTTGCATATATATATCATATCATATATATTGGGATAGTATGTGGGACTTAGTTAGATATGCACATTAATCATTTTAAGTATTCTCATCCGTATGAAATAAATAAATGATAAAATATAAATTTGATAATATCAATTAAGTTCTTAATCATAGTAAATTGACGTGGCTTTGATATCATTGTTGGAAAATATGGCATCATATAAGGCAACGTAAACAAAAAAATTACTTGCCATATTCCCCTAAGATAGTAGATTGTGTCAACAACTCTGTAATGGTAAAGAGGGGTTGCAAGGATTATACCTAGTCCTAGAGAAAGTTCAGTGAATATCACTACAGTAGTGTGCACCTTTCTTCAAGTTGCACCTGGACAACGTCAGCAACAGCCTCCTGGTTGATCACCATAGATGATAGTTAACTCCGTCCTCCTAGCGATGGGTAACAACCTTCTCACCTCGATATTAGTGAATACGGACCACTAGGAACTCCTATCATTCTAGATGAATGGACATGAATGAGTTCTCTCTCCTAGTCAACATGCTAACACTGAGTTTCTCTCCCAATTGTATATCCCTTGTTGTTCTTTCCTTTGACGGGTAGAACTTGCTTAGGTTCTCATGTTAGCACAGCTGTGAGAAGACAAAAATTATCAGAGCTTATTGTTGTGTCTATGGAAGGACCCTAGTACCCCTCTATTTATGGGAGGGCCAGGGTTAGGACTTCCCTTCTGAGTGGGAGTTGAAGAGATGGAATTTCATAAATTTCCTTGAACCTACGAGTGTTGAACTGGTCGGTTCATTGTTGAATCAGTTGGTTCACATGTGAGCCAATTGGTTCAATACTTGAACTGATCATTTCAATATGTTTCCCAGTCACAATTGTATTGGCAGAAATATTAGATTAATGCTCAACATTAAGTCAACATCAATCCTTGATCTAATCAAATTGATCAACCAAACTTTCAGCTCACAACCTGAACTAGTAGATTTGTGAACTAGTCGATTCATGGACCTGAGTCAATTAGTTCACTTGTTGAACCAGTTGTCTCATGGTTCTGGTTTCCAATGTTGGTTCCATTGAACTGACACTTGAATCGATTGGTTCAACACTTGAATTGGTCAGTTCATGGTCCAGTCAGTCAACTTTCAGACCTTGTTGTTTAAATTAGAATACCAAACACTTTAGTAATGAATTTTAAACTACATTCATGAATAAACTCTTATTCCAAGTGTATCCTACATGTGTAACCCTACATGTTCCAATTTATGTTGGTAGTGAATGTCCATAACTGATTTATGACATCACAAGCAATGAGTGGTATCTAGCAAGACAACATTGCTAACCAAGTAATTGAAAGGTTGGAGAACAACTTCAACCTATAATATACGATTGATGTTATAGTGACTGTATAGTTCTTTTGTCTCTGATATCCAAATTGAACTCAAGGCATGTAAACATCATCCTCTTCAACGTTCAATCCATGTTCCTTAAACTAGAGCAGACTGTCTGAGATATGTGTAAGATTAATATCACATATTGACTCACACCAACATGGTCATGCATTTCTCAATCTCACTTATCAAGTGTCCAGGATATCATACTCCTATTGAAGGGACAGTTCCAATCTACATCCCTCATAGTCATCCCCATGTGTCACAACGCACCCAAGCATCACCTTTATGGAAACCCTTATTCAAGGTCACGGTGGATGATGTCAAAATATATTGAACGACATGTGATGAGTGTAGTGATTTTGGGTCTAAGAACCACAATCACCACCAACACTGTGAAAGATGACTCTAACCACAAATCATGCTTTCCATGTATCATTCTCAAGGTGGGTTTGTCTGATACACTATTCTCTAACAACTTCCTATGTGTTTGATTTGATATCACATATCATGACTAATGAGATTATGTCATCAACCAACACATGTTCTAGTCATAAGTGTTATTGTTGCCTATCAGCCTTCCACAATAACAACTGACTAGGAACATAACAAGAATGTATGTACACTTGACATATGTATGATCACATCATTCAGGTCCAACCGAAGACATATGTCGTTGAGTAATATCATTCTTTAGACATTGAATATGTTACATCATTATCTCATAACTAAATAAAACATAATAATTTGGAAAATTGCCTTTGTTATTAACCAAATCGTTTACAAGAAATGTCATAAAAATCATCATTGGATTGGATCTCTTGACATACACACCAACAAATTACATTACCGATCAAGATTTGAGCATAGAACCGATGGTCTGGGTGGATTTCCACACCCTCTTCTCTGTGAGGTTTATCTCCAACTCAGCCAAGAAGGAAAAGGAGAAGCAGTTCATGCTCCTCTATCAGGGCAACATGTCGGTGGTGGACTATGCTCAGAAATTTTGTCTCCTGGAGCACTTTGCTTACATGTTGATCGAGGAATGACACATTGAACACTTTGTTGAGCACCTACACCCTGATTTGAAACCCCATGTGTTGGCTAACAAACCCTCAAACTTCAATGAGGCCCTCAACTATGCCTTAGACATGGAAAGGACCATCATGCCTTTTCATAATCTTCCCAAAGTATATCTAGGTTTCACTAAAGGCACTTCTACACCAAGAATAGAAAGTCACAAAGTCATAACAATGGAGAGGGTAGAAATGGAGGGAAGGGAAAGCCTTATAATGAGAACCGACACCCTAAATGTCGCACCTGCGGGAAGAATCACCCAGGAAAATGTCGCCATGAAATGAAGGTGTGTTATCGTTGTCAGCAAGAGGGATACATCTGGGCCAATTGTCCTCACACTGGCCCATAAGGACCAGGCCCAATGGCAGCCCAACCAGTGGCTACAACACCCCAGGGAGAAGCTTCAGTTGCTAGAGAGAGTCGAAAAGCCTGATTCTATGCTATTCATAATGAGGAAGCTCAAGCCAATGCCAATTGACTCATACAAGGTATCCATACCTAGAAATCCATTTTCTTTCCTTTATCATGACATTCTAATATTTTTAATAGTCATAAATAAAATGTAGGAATTCTTGATATCATGAGACATCCCGTTAAAGCTTTATTTGACTCCAATTATACTAATACTTTCATCTCACAAAATTTCACAACTATTCTTTGTTTAGATTTCAAGGACTTAGGATACATTTTGGAAGTCACTACCCCTAGTGGTTGTATCTTCTCATCCCTCCTTAAAAAATCGGTCCTCCCTATTAAATATATGAACAATGAACTCTCTACCAAATTTACCCTTCTTTATATGAATGATTTCAATTTCATTATAGGAATGGATTGACTTTATAACTATAATGCAAAGATAGAATGTTGGGAAAATAAAACAAGGGTTGATAACTCAGGTCATCCACACTTTACCATTACAGGCGGAAAGATTCTACCACCAACATGTATGTGGCAATCATGAAGGCAGAATAAATGATAGCTAAAGGTTGTTTAGCATTTCTTGATACAATGATTGAGCCAGAATAGAAGGTGCAACCCTTAGAGGAAATCAAGGTAGTCAAGGACTATGTTGATGTGTTCTCAAACGATTTGTCAAGCATACATGTGGAGAGAGAAGTGGAATTCTCAATAGAGATAGCTCCCGGGACAAACCAAATTTCTAAGGCACCTTACAAGATGGCTCCCACCAAGTTACTTGAGTTAAAGAAGAAACTATAGGAACTCCTAGATAAGGTCCTCATATGACCCAGCACATCCCTGTGGGAAGCACCAATCCTCTTCGTGAAAAAGAAGGATAGATCGCTCTGCATGTGCATATACTATAAAATGATAAACCATGCTACCATTAGGAATAAGTATCCCCTACCCTACATAGATCTCAAACTACTCGAGTCTTCTTAAAGATTGACCTAAGATCCAGATAACTCCAGTTGTAAGTTAAGAGTGAAGACATCCCAAAAATTACTTTTTGATCCTACTATGTCCACTACAAGTTTTTGGTTATGTCTTTTGAGTTGTCCAATGCTCCAAATGTTATCATGAACGTATGAATAGTTTGTTCCATCCCCTCTTTGACAACTTTGTCATAGTGTTCATAGATGACATACTAGTCTACTTTGATGACCTAGAACAACACCATGAGCACCTATCTAAGGTCCTTGATATCGTGAGAAAGCAGAAGTAACATGGGAAATTCTCAAAATGTGAGTTTTGGATAGACCGAGTTATGTTCCTTAGGAATATTATATTGGGAGGAACCATATTAGTAGACTTTGCTGAAGTAGCGGTTGTTTGAGAATGGCCAACACCAAAAAACCCATCTGAGATTTGTAGTTTCCTAGAATTGGTTGGGTATTACCAGTAATTCATCAAGGATTTTTTGAAGATTACTTTGTCCCTGACCAGGCTCACTTGGAAGGATGAGAAGTTCATTCAGTCTGATATGTGTGAAGCATAATTCTAGGAGTTGAAGGAAAAGCTTACCTCAGCCTCGTCTTGACCATATATTTGGGTAATGATGGGTTTTTCATCTTCACTAAAGCATCATAAATGGTCTTAGGATGTGTGTTAGATAAAAACAAGCATGTTGTTGCCTTTTCTTCCAAACAACTCAAGCCCAATGAGTAGAATTACCCAACCCATTATCTGAAACTTGCAACAATTGTCTATGCTTTGAAGATTTGGTGACATTATCTATATGGGTCTACCTTTGACATCTTCACCAACCATAAGAGCCTAAAGTACATGTTGACACAGAAGGACCTAAACTTGTGACAAAGGTGTCAGATGAAAAGTCGAAAGGATAATTGGATTTCACCATAGTCTACCAACCCAGTAAGGCCATTGTGCTAGCCGATCCCCTCAGTCGAAAATGTCTCTGTTGTGGGGTTGTGTCATCACCCAGTGGAAGAGACTAGAAGACTTTGCTAGATGAAGTCCATAGCCTATGGCAGATAGAATATGTATGGCCAACATTCAAATCATGTCTGACCTATTGGTCGAGCTTATAATAGGCTAGTTAGTCAATCCAGAGCTACAGAAGATGAAGGGTTTGATGGCAAAGCCTCAAACACACCTCTCAGGAGGTGTGGATGGGTGGAATGCAATATAAGCATTGTATTTGGGTTCCCAAGGATTCACCTTTGAAGGATGTCACCCTGCAAGAAGCTCATGGATCAAAGAAAAGTATACACCCCGACACCACTAACATGTTCAAATACCTACAGTAGTACTTTTGGTGGTAAAAAATGAAGCGAGATATAGCCTCATATGTGGCTAGTTGTCTTACATGCCTGATGGTTAAGGATGAGTACAAATGACCCGGTGGGATACTACAATCGATTGAGATTCCTGACTGGATATGAGACCAAATCACCATAGATTTTGTGGCATGTCTTCCCAAGACCAGAAAATGACATGATGTTGTATGGGTTGTGGTAAACCACCTAACCAATTCACCATACTTCCTTGCCTTGAAGGCCATTGCCATTGTGTCAAACCTATATGAGCTTTACATTAGAGAGATAGTCCATTTGCATGGTGTTCTGAGTTTGATTATCTCTGATTGTGATCTTAAGTTTACCTTAAAGTTGTGGAAACAAGTTCACGAGGAACTCAGTACAGTGTGAAGTTCAATACAACCTACCATCCCTAGACTGATGGTCAGTCAGAGTGTACGATCCAGACCCTAGAAGATATGTTGAGAGCATGTGTGCTACATTGGGGTGGATAATGGGAAATATACCTATCCTTAACTAAGTTTGCCTATAACAACAGTTACCAAGCCAGTATCTGGATGTCTCCGTATGAAGCTCTCTATGGGAGGTAGTGTCGATCACTACTTCACTGGGGTGATGTCAGAGAGAGGACCTTGCTCGGGTCAGAGGAACTATAGTTATATGGTGATAAAATCTCTTTGAATAAATAGAGGCTAAAGACATCTCAGGATCAATAGAAGTCATACGCTGATGCAAAACGGACATATTTGCACTTTACTCCAGGAGATCATATTTTTAAAAATCGACCCCTCCGAGCTATAGCTTAAAATAGAAGGAAATTGAGTCCCCGATATGTGGGTCTGATGGAGGTTCTAGAATGGATTGACGAAGCCACTTATTGTCTAGATTTACCGCCACAATATAGCATCATGCGCGATGTGTTCCATGGGCCCAATCTGAAGTGCTATGTGACTGTTGTTGGCACAATTTGTTTAGCAGAAAGCCAGAGAGGATTATATCTAGTGGTTTACATGCCTATTTGGCACCTGTTTTGGTTTAGCAGAAAGGCAGGGACTCAAATATCTAGTGGTTTTCGTGGATATTTGGCGGTACTAGTTCTTTGCTTCGCCTGGTACCTACGTACTTATTTTTACCTCTACAACTTAGGATGTAACGTAGGAAGGACATGTAGTTGTTGAGAACACACATTTATTCTTACTATGGAAGAATTCTATTCATCATGTTCTACAGTGGATTATAAAAGAAAGGGTTTACAAAGAGTTGAATCCAGCTAACCACAAAAACAAAAAGGCATCCAGCCTTCACATGGCTGGTACAAGCTGAACAAAGGAGCGTAGTTGACGCCACTAAGAAGTATAGACTGGCATAAATATGAAATGGAATAAGCCGATCGATTAACAGTTAAACATGGATAGATTTGTCAAATTGTATCAGTCAAATCAATAACCCCATTGGTGCATGCTGGATGTTGATTCCTCACTTTCAAGGGTGAGAGACAAAGACTTGAGAAATGAGGTGATGGGTCACCAACATTTCAACTCGGAGCAATCAGCATCAGATTCCTATAAATGGGCTTACGCGCTATATGGTGGTGAATAAAGTAACTCACAAACAATTAGGCCTTGCAATGCTGTACAGAGAAAAAATAAACCTAGTCGTGGTAGAAAAATCTAGAATATCCCTGTGGGGTCACGATGATTGAGCTTGAAAAACTCGGTTTAGGATTTTGGCATCATGGCCACCTGATAAGAAACAGGACGATTTTGGCATCGTTTCTCAGGAAGGAAATCAATAACTGGGCCCTTCTTTAAATTACTAGTTTACTACCAACTGAATGAAAACGCGTCATGTAATTCCAACGCACATGGTCCAATAAAATGCAAGCGACATACATACATTGATATAATCTGAACACTAATATGCAATACGGCTGGTCTACACCCGAGGAAGCGAAGGTTAGGTTGGAGATGCTTTTCATATACAGTGCCGTCCTTTGTTGCAAACCGACACGTCAATGTACCTGCCGTAATCAAATATGAATGAGGATGTTTAACTTTGAGGCAGTTACTTTTAGTTGAATTTCTCAATGTTACTTAGCATGTCTTGATGTGTAGAGAAATGATATCTCTTTAATGGTGTGAAGAGAAATGGGTCATTTTAGTGGCACACTTCGTTTGCCAAACAAACTAACTGCAACTGTATGGCAACCTATATTTAGTGTTGCCAAACATACTAAATGCAAGAGTATGGCAACCTATATTGGACAAAATGACCAATAAACTAGTTATATGGGGCATGAATTGTCTCAACAAAACAGGCACGCTGACACTGATTAATGCTAACTTACTGTTTCAGCTATATCTCTCTCTCATAAAAAGTGGAACATGGCATTGACAAAATGCACTAAGATTTCATATGGGGTAGGACACCAAATAAAAAGAAAATTCATTTAGTTAAGTGGCTCACAATCAACAAACCTAAGTCTTTAGGTCAATGGGCATCATTAACCTAAGTTCTGGCCACTTGATAGAAAACAAAAATACCACACGGACGATATACATATATAAGAATATATACTATAGGAAAAACCCACCTTGGAAACATATCAACAACAACAAATACCTTTCACATTTTAGGACATATTTCAACAATTGCACAAACATCACCGATGACACTATCCACATCCCCTATTGGGACCCTATGTCCTTTTGGTCTGATAATTGGTCCATATTGGGGGATTAGTCTAACATGATATAAACCAAAGTATATAAAACTATATAAAGAATATCACACTTGACAAAGAATTTACTCGTCTCTCTTCTATGAGACAGAATGCCCTCAAATCACACTTAGGCACCAATACACTTGCAAATCATATTGATTATTTTATTAAGACACATAACATACCACATAACAAGCCCTTGGTTGGATGGACATGCAGAGATGAACACACTGTGAATAAAGCTTATAAATAGTATATCTCAAGTAGTCTCACCTCACACTATGGACTGTTTATGAAAATCAACTACCAAAAAAAGCTCACATTTTGATATGACTTATTGGCATAAAAACTATGTTTAGGATCTGAATGCATAAAGAGAAGTCTCTATTGACCTTATTCGTGCCACCTATGTCACACAAATAATGAAGAAGCAAGGCATCTTTTTTGAATGTCACTTTGATGTTCGTTGCCAACACAACAAATTCACTAGGAAGAAATCTCAAAGTGTAATCTTTTAGATAGTAAATAACTCAGTCGTAACTGAATAAGTTAATTTTAGTATAAAAAGATATCGATCTCAAAAAATTTAAGTGGTTTATCTGAATAAATTTCTGAGAGTAATATTTAAAATCTAATTTGTAGAGAGTGATTGAAACTAAGCAAAAAATAGAAATACAAAGGTAAAACCAGTTAAGTTGAATTTTAATTCAATTTATAAGATATATTGGGGTCTGGGAGATTACCACCATATATTGTATTTTTTCTTTAACTGGTTCAACTCCTTAATTATTTTTTGTTAGATCAGGATCATGTAGATTTGCATCCTTGTGGAACACAAGTCTAGTAAGGGTAGAACTTATTTCAATCTCAGGATCTTGATGTTTGAAATCCTTCCTCAATCATCCCGTAAGTTCTATCATGGATCTCATCAAGATCTCACTATTTTGAACTGGTATTCCAAACCATATATTAGGAGATCTCATCATCATAGATTATAACTAATAAGATAAAAACAATACACTGATCATGGAGCTCCATCAGTTGATCTCGTTAGGAGTCTATAGGCTCATACCATGTTGACATCCAAAACTCATCACCCAACAAGGATATAATCAATCTAAACAAGAAGCGAGTATATGAATCGGTAGGAAACATATAATTAATGGAATATTGGAGTCAAATACAATTAGTGTAAATAATGGGTCATGGGACTACTCTCCATGTCCCAGTATAGAAACTACTCATACACGATAAGAAAACAAACAAGGGAACAAGTGAGAATGGATAGAATCATGTCATCAGATCGGGCAATAAGATGGCATACTCCGCAAGGAAGATGATGGATCCTTCCTTCCTTTTTGGCCTTCATGCACTCATAGGATGCTTTGGGTGATATAATATGAGATGGTGTTTGTACTTGGACCCCCTCCTTTTATAAAGGGGAAATGAGGCCTTATACCCTAAAAGATGCTCAAGGCAACTACTAGGAAGACTTAGTCTACGACGCCATTCTATTGACCAGAAGCCCAGTCAGTCGATTGGCTTGAGTTGTTGCTTCGGCCAAAAGGCAGGTCGATCGATCGGTTGGTGACCAATCAGTCAGTTCATCTGTAATAACGAGCCTTCTTGATTTGGGTTTAGTCATTCAAATGGTTGATCATTCGATCAATTGGAGATTCTAAATTTGATTAAGTCTTGTTGGTGAGTCAGTTGACTGTGATATTAGTCAATCAGTTGCATTTCTTGAGTTAAATGAATACTTGTATGTGAGTTGGCCAACTGGGTGTGCCAGTCAATCAATTGGAAAGTATGGGAGGTTGAATGTGCAATTGAAACCTCTAATTCTTGAGTCTTTTGGGTCTTTAGAGTGGTTG
Source organism: Alisma plantago-aquatica (assembly GCA_963693085.1). NCBI lineage: Eukaryota > Viridiplantae > Streptophyta > Magnoliopsida > Alismatales > Alismataceae > Alisma > Alisma plantago-aquatica. Next base: position 1,412,430,603 of record OY856409.1, on the reverse strand, counting down.
GGCCATTTCCTACAAAATTTAGGAAAAACTAATAAAAACTCTACTTCACTAGAGAAAAGCTAAACTAAGACCATTGAATCTAAAACTAGAGAACAATCAACAAAATGCTTCTAAGGGATGATGTAAAAGATGTAAACAAAATGGATAAATATACATTCATCAAATACCCCAATCTTAATTGTTGATCGTCCCCAAGCGACATTGTACCATAAAGGATTACTAAAGAATATTTTCAACATGCCCTCCTCACTTGTCTAGCACTAGTTTACCACATTTTATGGCTAAGCAACCTTGATTTTCTGGAACCACATAACACATTTTCTAATTCCCTACACCAAGTTGTTCATGGATTGTTTCCATTTCAAGACCCACAAAGAAACAAATGCCATATTCCATTTGCTTTTTGGTATCCCAAAAAATCTCACATGTTTTTGCATAAGAACATGGCTTATTGATTGAATGGTTTGGGGTTATGTAGATTTCTCTATGAAGAAAACATAGTGAATGGAGATATGGAAGAAGGAGATCTCTCCTCTCTTCAACTCGAGATATTTTAATTCTCTTTATTACAATTACTTTGATTTCATTTTTTTGTTGTGAACTTTGGCATCTTTTCTTGGTGATAGGTCCTATTGAATATGAGGGGTATGGAAGTAGCGGTAGAGGGTGAAGGTTGTGCCACCCCAGACTCATAGTTTGGCACATTTTTTGGCTTTTGATTATTTTCTTTGGATTATTGAGAGGTAATAAGGTGGTAGAATAAATTTCTATGAGTTTGGAATTGTGCAATTTGTATTTGGAGTTCAATACATTGGGAGTATCGTGGCATCGGTTCAATTTTCTCTATAACTTGCGACAATCTTTAAAATTTTACAAGATATTTGCAAATATCAAGTAGGGACACATTGTGTTTGAAACCTCTCTATCCCTTATGGACTTCCATCATTTCCAAGGAGTAGTGTTATTTAGGGTCATAGGCTACATGATGAGTTCTATCAAAGGTGATTTCTGTTACATGAGAAGTCAATTTCATTCAATGGTTAATTGATTAAACATGCATAACGAGATGACTAGATAAAGGCCATTTTTTAAGAAGAAAGGGAAAATTTGAAATTTTTTGGAGCTAAACTACATAACAGGATGAATGCTAAAAAAAGGAAGATAGAATGGGTAGAATAGATATGTACCACCCACCTCCCCCTGTCAAACTTAAACTTTTCGCGTCCCAAGAAAACATTAAATATGGGATGGAGGGAAGAAAAGTGTCAGGTTGCCTCCCAACAGGCGTCCTATTAACGTCGAAGGCCCGACACCTATGTTGTCCACCATGGAGGAACAACAAATGAATCTTGTGTGGGATTATGGTACTATATAGGTGGTTTCCTTTTAGTCACTCCTTTATCATTAATCGGATTCATTCTTCATGTAGCCTACCACATATGGTGCAATGCATGTCAAAATACCAAGGAAAATAGTTGGAGTCATGCCTGGTAGGCTCCCATTGCTTGATGTATGAATGAGGGGTCTGAGATGAATCAACATGATGATATTGAAGGGCTGTAAGAATTTGGTTCACTAGATGCATGGCCGCTCCATCATATTGGTTACTGGACTCCATGGGATTGGGATCTAGAGGTTGGTACTTGGGGTATTCATTGCCTATGCCCTTGACTGATTATCCTGGTAATCATATGGTATGAACTCAAGAGGTATATGGAAATCCTCTTAGACTAGAATTTGGTGAGGGGAAAGGATAGGTGAGCATGACCATTTGGAGTACAGTTGGGTTATACATATAGACCAATGTTTGTAGAAGGGATGGCTCTTGATAACTTAGTATGTGCTTTGCAGTAGTGGCTTCAAGGGGGGGGGGTATCTCTTCTGGCCTAAAGTAGACAAGTATACTCTTAATCTTCTTTGCATTGTGATCATCCTATAAGGATATCCTACCCTCATACGTTGATGGGGATTCTAAGGGATAAAGTTGTTGTAGCAGAGTAAATTGATCAATGCAGTCGAGGAAGTATGCTTCTTCTTCTTTGGTGTACTTTGTGAATCCCCCAAGTACTTGGAAGTTGAAACACTAGTTTCCTACTCTTAGGGTCAAAATTCTTACTTTGACATCAATTAGGGATTTGGTTTTGTGAAGAATGGTTTGCCAATGATAAGGGGGTATCAACAATCTTTCTTGATGTCTAACACTACAAAATTACAAGGAATGTAGAACTCCCCAACTTTTATAGACATATCCTCAATAATTCCAACCAGTTTGGTTGTGGATGAATCAACGAGCTAGATAGTCATCGTAATGGGCCATATTCACTAAGGCTGAGGATCATGCATAATATAATAGGTATTATGGAGATTCTAGCTTCAAAATCAGCCAAGCCCATTTGGCATGTAGAATCACATACAGAGCATGAAATCCCAAAAGATTTAAGGCTCTTGCACTTGCAACACATCTTACTCTAAATAATGTCGGACGATGTTATTGACAATTTCATTGTTTCACTTTCTCGAATTGTATATTTTTTATTAAATAAGAGTTTGAACAGTTTAGTCCATTAAGTCATTTTGGCCATGCTATCAAGTAATGGGATATCAACATATAACTTTTCTAGGGTATCTCTAAATGTATCGAACCTGGTATCTAGTTCAGTTTGGTTCAACTGAAATTGTATGTCACATGAGGTTTGTCCATAGGAACCTCTTATTCAGGTGTGGAAATTAATATAATCTAATGGGCCATGGAGCTACTCCCCATGACCCATCATAGAAACTACATAGACATAATAAGCATAAGTACAAGGAAACATGTGAGAATTTGTAGAGTCATGTTGTCGGATCTGGAAACAAGATGGCAACTTCCACAAGGAAGATGATGGTTGTGTCCTTCTCTCTGGTATTCTTACACCTATAGGAGGCTCTAATATGATAAAACATGATATTACTTTTTCTCTTGAACTCCCCATCCTTTTATAGTGAAAATGAGGCTTGAAACTCTAAAAAACACTCCTGGTGGTGGCTGGGAAGACTTGGTAGTCTGCAACTCCAGTTGATCAAATGGAAGCCCAATCGGTCGATTGGCCTGAATTTTTTGCTTTATCCAGAAGGCACGTCGGTTGACTGGTTGGTTGATCAATCATTTGGTTTGTATGTAATAATGAACCTTCTTTATTCGAGTTCAATTGTTTGAGTGGGTGATATGTCAACTGGTTGGAGATTCTAAATTTGACTAAGTATTGTTGGTTATTCGATCCACTGGGATGTCATTCGATCAGTTGGAGTTTCTAGTCTTAATGAATTCTTGTATGTGAGTCGATAGATTGGTATGCCAATCATTCGACATGAAAGTCTGAGAGGCTGAATGTGCAACTGAAGCCTCTGATTTTTGGGTCTTCTTGAGTTTTGGAGTGATTGGGTCATTTTCCTACAAAATTTTGGAATAAAAACTCTAATTAGCAAGAGAAAATCTACACTAAGAAAATTGAATCTAATACTAGGGAATAATCAACAAAATTCTTTCTAAGGAATAATCTAAAAGATACAAATGAAATGGATAAATATGCAATCATCACACTTCTCATAAGTAATTGGGGACATTTTTTATCATTTGATATACTAACACAATATATTATGTCATTATTCTCTATCATTACAACACTATTTCTTGTCTTGATTCTAGTATTTGGGAAAAGCTAATAGTTGGTTGTATGTATTATATGGAACATTTAGATTGAACATAGTAATAGGATGTTCATATCAATTAAAAAAGCTTTCCATAATTGCTAACATATATAATTCACTTACTTGATGGATGTCCTCACAACCATACAAGTGATGCCAATTCAACCCTTGAAAGGAAGGTTAGCTACATCCTTTACTATCTAATAAGATATCAATTTACAACCCCAGTTGGAGTCATCAACTTTGAAAAGGATGTTGAGACGATCACATCCCCCCATGCGTCTATAAATCCCTGAGATGGCCAACCTTCACTTAGTGTTGGTTCCACCAACCTCCTAGTTCTAATATGATATCTCTATGTTTTAAATTTGCTACAACGCTTGCCTGTTGTAAGGTTTATGTTATCTACTTTGTTTCCTAGTTATAGTGTGTGTTTCAAAAGGGATCAAACCCTTGCGTTCCATGTACATTTCTCTCCCTTCAGAGGTAGGATGGTCTCTATAGTTGGGGAGACAGAGACTTGACATTTTTTTAGTAAGACCATGTCCTTACCAAATACAAGATTTCTTTTTCTTTCAAGTTATGTTTTGATAGGGTTGGCACTATTATGCTTTCCTTATGTAGTGTATGTGATGGAATTCATCTTCCTACTTTGAATATGAATGGTTTATCAAAAATAAGTGAAGAACAATAACAATATAGAAATATACATATAACATCATGTTGGCACTACAATATTTCAGTATCCCAAAAAGCCCATTTTAGATTTATATATCATTTTTTATTTAGAACATTTGCGAAACTTAATATTCTTCCATTTTTATTTTATTTACTTTCTTTTAAATTCTACAAAGGACTTTTAAACATGCATTTTTCATCATTTGGAATTGTTGCAAGTTCATCATGAAAATCAATTATCTCCCATCTTAAATACCTCTTTGACCACCCATACATGCGTTAAAAAACTCATTAAACTCAATGTTAAAGTCATGCATGGGTTTTATGAGAAGACCAAATGTTGTCAATGTGGTATGTGTATGTTATTACTACATGAAACATCTGAGTCACTCCTTCTTTTTGTGTAAAGTCATTCTTCTTCATTTATAAACACGCAAAGAGAAAAAACAATGATCTATTACAATCCTTTCTTATACCACCACAACATATTTTCTTTCATGTTTAATTCCTTATCTTGAATTGGTGAGACTTTGACATCCTTCTTTCTTCAGGTCCCAATGGGCCAATTGTTGGTAAGGTATGCCCATAGGGCCAATCATGTGATGATTGGCATGGCATATACCATACATGATTTGTTTAATACTAATAAAGGCAAGCTTCCAATTCATTATGCTTCATTCAGTTATGAGATAATGAGGAACCATTATGAATGTATAAAGAATAATAATACTCAGTGACATATGTCTTCAAGTATATGGCTTGGAGGATGAGATCATATGAATACTGAGAGTATGCATATTCTTATTATGTCCCTAGTCAGTCATTATTATGGAAGGTAGATAGACACCAGTAACACATATGACTAGAGTGTGGGTTGGTTGGTGACATAATCTCATTAGTCATGATATGGAAATATCAAACCAAGCACACAGATACATGTTAGAGAACATTATATCGGACTAACCCACCTTGAGAGTGAAAAATGGAAACCATCATTTGTGGTTAGTCATCTCTCATTGTGAAGGTGGCGATTGTGGTTCCTAGACCTAAAATCATTGCACTCATCACATGTCGTTGGGTACACTTTGACATCATCAAATGTAGTCTTAAAATACATGTTCTTATAACAGTGATGATTGGGTGACTTTGACACATTGGGACTGTCTGTGAGTGATAGAGATGTGATTTATCCATCCTACTGGATATTGATATCCTGGTCACTTGATAAGAAAGACTGAGAAATGCATGTGCATGCACATATGAATCGACATATGATATTGAAGTCACATTATCTCAAACAGTCTGCTCTTGGTTCAAGGAACATGGATTGGACGTTGAGAGGATGATGATTCCATGCCACGAGTTCATCCTGGATATTAGAGATAAAGGAATTATACAATCACTACAACACATAGATTGTAGGTTGAAGTTGTTCTACAACTTTCCATTCACTTGGGTAGCACTGATGTGAGACTAGGTACCACTCTCTTCTTGTGATGTCATAAGTTAGTTATGGACTCACTGCCAACTTGACATGGGACCTATAGAGTCACACGCAAAGGAACTCATCTGGAAGATGAGTTGAGTCTTGAATGAAGATTAGATTGATTACTAAAGTGTTTAGGTATTCAATTCACACAAAAAAAATTGGATGACTACACTTCCAAACAACCACTCACAGGGTGAGACGATCGTTTGGAGTGCTAGACAAGAGTCTTAAGTGTTAAGATGTCCATTTGGGTCTTCAGGCTAATTAGAAATCAAATTGACTAAGATCTACCCAAACTAAGGTGTCAACTGACCGATTCATTCTGTTGAGCCGATCGGTTCATCTTGCGTCACCAGATGAATGTCTGTGTTACAACCCCAAATTTTGGGTTCATTTGCTGAGAAACGTAATCTCATATTAAAGATATTGGAACAAATAATGATATAATTTTTTTTGAATAAATGGATTTCAATGGCCTTGTTGGTTGTTTTGTGGGCTTGATTGGCTATTGGGCCCAATAATAAGAAAATTCAATTAATAAAGGAATAATTGAGAATTTGAGAAAAGAAAGATGTGGAAACTTCTAGAAGGAAAAATAATGTAATCCAATGATGGATTTCGTGCCTCTTAGGTTCCTTGGGTGCCAAGGAGTCCAAGATTATGAAGAAAAGGCAATACGAAAAGAAAAGATCAAATAAGTATTTTTTTTATTAAGAAAGAAATTGGAAAACAATGTTAAAATATGGGAAACAAGTGAAAAGAAGTATATTTGAGTAATCCTTAGTGGAATTTCGTATCCCAAGGATTCCTAATAATAAAAGGAATACCAATGAGGAAAATAAAAGAAAAATAAAGAGAAATCCTCAAAAAGAGATATTTTAATGAAAAATAAACAAGATAATGTGATATAATGCATATGGAAGCATTTAAGGATAATAAGTATTCCTTAAAAAGGAATTTCGAAATCATAAAGTTTCTTGGGATCCAAGGAATCCCAATGAAGAAAGAGGAAAGAGAAAATATCAATGAAGCAAAATAAGAGAATAATGTAATACATTATTAGCAAATTAAGAAGGTATGGTTAAAAAGAAAGTAATGTATACTAAAGGGGAATAGGAATCCATGTCAATGGATTAAAAAAAACAAGGAAAAAGAGGATAAGGGAAGGAATTTTCGTATTCCTATATAACCAAGTAATAAGAAATATCCAAAGGATAGAGAGGAGAGAGAGAATTTACTTCTCATTAAAGGAATAGATTTCTTACTTGGAAAGAGGCTCTTTGATTCATGAATAGACAACCTATGGCTTCATTTCTCACCCCTATATAAGGGGTAGAGTCTTGGTTCGAAGAGAAGCGAGATCCCACACATATATCTCTCTTCTTCAACTTCTTCTTGCTTCTTTTCGTCTAAAACCCTAACCATGGGGGTAGTTCCAACCCTGGACCAACGAGGAGTTGTGGAACCATGTTAATGGAGGTGAGAAGCTTCCACCTCAACCCTGGTCCAATCTATTGCCAAGAAGACACCCAGATCTTCGCGCATCACCCACCAGAAGGGCTTCCGACCTACTGCTTTTACGGCAGTGGTCGCATGCTACTTCCGCCTGAGATCGGCCACCATGGCAGCAACTGGGAGGAGCCCCGGGTGCGCCTGAGCCAGGCAGAGGTAGAGCAAAAGCTCCCGGTGGAGTTCGAGCCCACATCTGGGCGGGAGAGCCGCGCCAAGGGCAGCCCTAGGCGGCCGATCTGCTGCTGAACCGAGGAAGAAGGAGATACGGCCATTGGACCGTTCTGCCCTCCGTGGGATGAAGTCGCGCACAACTTAACCAAGGGCAGATGGGTCAATTCGTTATAATTCCTAATCGGACAACAATGCGTGCATAAGGTGACATGGCGCTTGATGATTGGCCCAAAAGTAAGTATTTTTGCAAAAATCATAACTCTCTAATAGTAGCTCGGATGACAAAAGTTTATACATGAATTTTACTCAAAAAAATGTGGGGAATAATAAAAATAAAATTGAAGTCTGATTCCTTTTGCAATTCGAAAAGTAATGGAGGTTAATAGCTTTAGATGTAATAATGTTTAAAGAACCCTATTTTGATATGATTAAAGTAATTAGTAGGGTTTAATAGCTGATTAAAGTGGATATTAGCCTCTTAAAGATAAAAAGGAACATTAGGAAGAAAAAGGATGAACTTTGCATATAGTTAGTTAATTTAGAGTTTCATATGCATGAATATACTTTAATGGACCTTGAAACCCTAATGTTGACTAAATCAACTATTAATGGCTTTACTTGATTAATTTCATGATTAAAGTTGGAATATGCTGAATCTAAGCTATTTCGAGCATTAAGTTCCTAATTTGTGGATAGATATCCTAAATGTAGTAATTAGGGTTTTCTCATGAATAAAAGGTGGAATTAATGGCAAATCGGGTTCATATGTGATTTGGACCATAATGAACTATGAATCAACGACAAATACATATAATGATATTGTCATGGATTAAAAGGATAAAATAGTAGCTTTAATAAAAGAGAGGCTTAATGAGCTTAATTAATGGTTAATTATGTCTTTAATCTGGAATTGAGGATTAGATGTGGAAATAATTAGGGTTTGTGATCAATTGCGATAAATTAGGATTTAAAATAGTAAAAGATGAAGGGAAACCCTAATTGCAATGGAAACCCTAAAAGTGGACTAGAAACCCTAAGAAGTGAGTTAGATTTAATAGATCTTAATGACATGAGTAATAAAAGGAAATTATATAATTGTTTCAGCATCTTATTGAATGCTTGTGTGCTCGTTGTTGTTTGGATTATTCTTGTACCTGAATCTACATGTACAAGTATGTGCTTACGCTTATGACTACCCGAATTAGTTTTTCGAGGTTTTGTCAATGTTTCCATCATGACTTGAATTAAACTGTTGGATGTATTTAATTCATGCAAAGTATAATGTGAATATGACTATCACATAAGGGATATGCCTACTAGCTCAGATCCTAGTCCCCTCTGTAGCTTAATGAGTTGACCTAGTAAAAGGATACCGATGGGGTAGGCCCATCATGTCATTGGATGACTTAGTAAATGGCTACCAATGGGGTAGGTCCATCAAGTCACATTGAGTTAGAGATTGGACTACCTATGGGTAGTGCCATGCAACTCAACCCTAGATATTGATCTACCTGTTAGGTAGGATCATGCATGGTTTAATAAGGATCTACCTAGAGAGAGGTGGGATCTCAGTCCACTGCAGGGATAGCACAGAGATAGGGGATAGGAAAGGATTGAGTAGTATGGTTTAAAACGTAATCTTGGCTGTTAAATGATAATTGGCTGATTACTTTGTTACTATATTTGCATGTTTATTGTTTCCCCCACATACCAGCTTCTTGCTGACCGACGTTTTGTTTGTCGACATTTTAGGTACAAATGAAAAGAACAAACAATAAAGTGGCAGATGTGGAATTAAATGAGAAATAATGGGCACATGAGGATTAGTTAGTTTAGCGTCTTCATGGATAGAAGTTTAGAAATCCTAGTTTTTCTAAGGTAAGAAAAGTTTTTTTTATACCAGTCTTCAGTTTAGTTGGTAAAGTTTATTAATTGTTATTGATTATTTGTCGAACCTTTGATCCTGTTAATTGAATAACAGCTCTGACCTTCGGGTCTCCCTTAATTGGGGGTTACCGGGAGGCGGGGTCATTACAATTGGTATCAGAGTGTAGGTTCCTCATCTAATCATTAATAATTATTAAATTTTACAAATTCCATAGAAGCGAGGGAGTTATTAGATGATTACCTGAAAGACAGAGGTGTCTAGAAAAGGATCACGACCGGGGGCTGGCAATATTTTCCTCCACACCACTAGTCAGAATACGAGGACTCCCAGATCCGTGTGACTGCCTGGCCAAAGTCTTAGGGTATGATTCGAAATAAGATACCTTTAGGACTCTCTCACCTTGTTCATTCCTTTTCAACTCAAATTCTGTTAAGGACCTTAAGGATTAGGGTTTTCTCTCTTTTCCTCACCCTCTTGAGGTATGGGTAAGGTTGATAAGGATTAAGGAATCCTCCACCAAATTAATAAAAGGCATGTAAATAAGATGTCATGGACATAAGCTTAATAGAGTAAGCGTAAAGGACTAGATACATGCTTAGGTCGTATGACACGAGTTGTCATTGCCCTCAGGAGAGACTTGAGGATAGACCTCCTTGGCAGGAGGATGAGTGGAGAGAGTTAGTCTTGGAGGTAGAGACCTCCATTAAAAGTAGAGACCTAGCACATCCTTTGAGTATGTTGTTAACCCTAACCCTAAGTGAAGGTTAGAGAGAGAGAGGACATGATGAGTTAGATGTCATAGTTGAGCGAGTGTTTGATGTGCCTTTGAGATGCCATAAGAGGGTAGATGACCTAGTACCATTGGTGACCCAACCCTAGAGAGGGTCGTGCATGCTAGAGCGAAGGATAGCTCCTTCATGGATGAGGTTAGAGGAGAACCTATAGTTACCCTATGGGCTTAGACAAGTAGGGTATAGCTTGCACCCAGAGTATGTCAGTAGATGACAGTAGGTTGAAACCCTGGCCAGTATGCATGATGGATGGCTTATGGGATGAGAATAAAGGGCTAGGGATGATCTTGAGCAAACATAAGTTCAAGCATAGGCTTCACCCATGCGGAGGTATGCTAGTGAGCTTGATTCATCATGGAGAAAGGACCTCAGGTAGTAAGAGAGAGAAAGCATGACTCAAGCAAGAGGGTTGGAAGCTTAGACTCTAAGACATAAAGAACAACGAGAAGTTGAGGATGATGTGAACTAAGTGGATGATAGTCCTAAAGGCTGACGATATATTGGTTTCCTTTAGAGGAACCAAACCTTAGAGGGAGGATGATGCTTCTGGTACCCATGGTATAAGTGACTACCCGCTGGATGAGATAGAGAGTGCCTTAAACCCTGTAGAGGTTTAAGTAACCAGTTGTGAGACTTTATACCTAGTTGGTTGTCCTTGAGGAGGACTCAACCCCGAAGTGTTACTCAAGTAGAAGGATCATAGAAGTACATGACATACCGTGGACATGCTTGATTCATGGTTAAGAGATTGAGCATGCAGTTGGACACCCCAAAGGTGAACCTAGGGTTCCTAGACCTAAGAGGGGAAGTAGTGTACCCAATACTCATGATGAGATTTGAGTCTCTATAGTCTCGAGCATGGTACTCCTCATGTGTAGAGGGAAAAGGAAATCCCTTAAGTTAAGAGTATGTTTGATGAACCCCTCATGACTAAGTTGATCTGATGTTGAGGATGAGAACAAGTGTGACCTAGCATGGTTTAGTAGGTACGCCTGTGCCTTAGTAGTTGCTAGATTAGGCATGCTCATGTGAATGTAAACCCTAAGGACGTGTGTGACCTTTGTTGTCAAGGTGTAGTTTCCTCCCATCATGGGAGAGGGACCCTTTGGTAGGGGGTTTACCAGTTTGGTTGGTTTTGAGGTAACCTAAGGAGGGTTCATAGGATCTTGAGAAGCTAAGTGAAGAGTACATGGCATGAGAATGAACCTATAGGCCCATAGATAACCATCTCTATGTGCATGTGGATGTGTTACCATGGAGGTAACCGGTATGGGGCTTGACCAAGGTAGGCAGGTTGCCATGATCCCTATGAAAGGATGAAAGTTAGCCCACGAATGCAGGAAGAGAGATGATGAATGCTTGGGAAGGTTCTGAGTTGAACATGTACTATAAGAGAATCCTAAGTCTATCCTAGGGTCAGGTAGGGATAAGACCGATGGAAGTAGGAGGTGCCTAATTCCCTAGTGCACATGACCATAGGGCCAGGAGGTAACAACTATCATTGTCTGAGGGCCATGGGTTAGGAGATTGATCACCTTCATGAACTCATGGGACCCAAAGGGCAGATGAGTAGGGCACTCTCTGGATGCATAAGGGAAAAGGGATGACCCCAAAAGTACCGACTCCCTATAGACCTAGAGGAGATGACCTAAGATTGTGCTTGGACCAAGTAAGTTCGAGACCCGTTTTCCATGGAAGTAATGTGGATATCATGATGTTTGTAATATAGATACATAAGCCGCACGTTTCAAACTTAGAATTGAAGTGTACTGGCAAGGTGGGATGTACCATCTCTACTCTTGGAATGGGAAGAACTCTGTATTTGGACGGCCACCAAATGCTTATTTCTTCTTGTTATGGGAGTGAGAGATAGGACAGTACTCATACCATACACCAAGGATAAAGATGATGTGAGTTGGAACGTTGCTATGAGGTATGAGGACAGAGAGGATAACATACCCTTGTGGAGTGGATAATACATGGATGGTTTACAAACACTAAAAGAAGTAGTGTAGTCATCTTAAGAGGATGTTTTATCAGGAGCTATGTGGAATTTGCAAGTTAACCAAGGTTGAGTTTGATCACCATGAGGATGAATTGAGAGTTTCTTGATGAAGGCAAACTTAGAATTTGAGATGAGATGATAAGTGGAATACATGGAGGTGCATGTTCTCAACAATACCTAACACCTAAGGGTAAGAAGTGGTAATGAATGTTCTGGTTGAGATATAGATGCCTAGATTAGCTGGAAGCTAGAAGAAGTTTAGGTTGTTCAACTAACCCTAAGTTTGGAAAGAAGATGTGTTTTGGTTAACACACAGATGTAACAAGATATATTGAACACGATTAATGGTGGTTTGGTTAGCCAGCCTAGTCCTTGGTGTAATAAAAGGATGGTTGTAGAACCTCAGATGTACTTCTTTGGAAAGGAAAGTGATGAAACCCTAATGAGAGTGGTTTAGGGTTTCCAAGGTATCAATCTTAAGGAATCATGACATATAGAAGATCAGGGTTTTAAGAACACCAAACACCGTGATACTACAAGGATAGTAAGTGATAGTAGGACTTTGCTGCTTGATGTGAAGTTGCATGTAGCATGTGGCCATGCAAACCAAGGGTGAAGGACGAACACCAGTAACCCCATGCTTTGACTTAGAGGTTCCCTGAGAGGGAATGGGAGTTCATCCACTGTGGATGGTGGTAAGTCTCCCCGTGACCAATAAGGTCAAGATGCATTATGGGTTATGGTAGAACCCTTCACCTATACGACATGAGAAAGAAAGGAGTACTGTCAAGAGATAGATTTTGTTGAACTACATAAGAGAGAGAAATGGTTCAACTACACCATGATGCGAGTTCAAAATTTCTTGAGCATGATTAGAAGGTTTACTTCCATGCGATGGAAGTAGGTGCGTGAAGAACTCGATGATAGTGCTGCTTATCACCCCTAACTAATGGTTAGTATGATCCGGACTAGAGGGTCTGATGACATCAAGTGTGCTTGTTCAGGGTGATACAAAGAGACAGTTATTAAGATGTGATGTTTACCACCATAGCCTTTATCGAGATGCAAGAAGTTCCATAAGGAGGTAGTGTCGGTCATCACTTCATTAAGATGATGTTGGTGAAGGAGGCCTCATGAAGGGCATAAAAGAGCCACAGTGTGTGCAGATGAAGTCGCTTGATCGTGCAATGGCTGAGAGAGAGAGCCTAAGGGTGACATGAGTCACGAGTTGATGTAAAGTAGATTGACATGCAGTTCACTGTGGGGGAATATAATGTGAAAATCCGACCCCTCTAAGCTACATCTGAGAAAGCTGAGTCCCCGATATATGGGTCCATTTGAGATGGATTGGTGGATATGGTTGTGTGTAACCTGACCCTCAGGATAAAGTGATGTGTTGCATGAGTCCGATCTAGAGCACTATGTGAAGTACCCAAGCCATGTGTTGAGCCCTGAACCTATTCAGCTTTTGAGAGGCTGAAATGTCCTGAGTCACCTATGAGGGTACGATATACCAAGGTAAGAAAGAACTCAGATGGAAGAATATGAGATAGTGAAGGTTCCTGGGAAGCACCATGGAAAGGGTGAAGCCACATGGAAGCCATGATGGACATATGAAAGGCTTGTCCCGTTTGTTTGCTTGCTTGATGGAATTTTGAGGACAAAATTCTTATAAGAGGGGAAGGATGTTACAACCCCAAATTTTGGGTTCATTTGCTGAGAAACGTAATTTCTCATATTAAAGATATTGGAACAAATAATGATATAATTTGTTTTGAATAAATGGATTTCAATGGCCTTGTTGGTTGTTTTGTGGGCTTGATTGGCTATTGGGCCCAATAACAAGAAAATTCAATTAATAAAGGAATAATTGAGAATTCGAGAAAAGAAAGATGTGGAAACTTCTAGAAGGCAAAATAATGTAATCCAGTGATGGATTTCTTTCCTCTTAGGTTCCTTGGGTGCCAAGGAGTCCAAGATTGTGAAGAAAAGGCAATAAGAAAAGAAAAGATCAAATAAGTATTTTTTTTATTAAGAAAGAAATTGGAAAACAATGTTAAATATGGGAAACAAGTGAAAAGAAGTATATTTGAGTAATCCTTAGTGGAATTTCGTATCCCAAGGATTCCTAATAATAAAAGGAATACCAATGAGGAAAATAAAAGAGAAATAAAGAGAAATCCTCAAAAAGAGATATTTTAATGAAGAATAAACAAGATAATGTGATATAATGCATATGGAAGCATTTAAGGATAATAAGTATTCCTTAAAAAGGAATTTTGAAATCATAAAGCTTCTTGGGATCCAAGGAATCCCAATGAAGAAAGAGGAAAGAGAAAATATCAATGAAGCAAAATAAGAGAATAATGTAATACATTATTAGCAAATTAAGAAGGTATGGTTAAAAAGAAAGTAATGTATACTAAAGGGGAATAGGAATCCGTGTCAATGGATTAAAAAAACAAGGAAAAATAGAATAAGGGAAGGCATTTTCGTATTCCTATATAACGAAGTAATAAGAAATATCCAAAGGATAGAGAGGAGAGAGAGAATTTACTTCTCATTAAAGGAATCGATTTCTTACTTTGAAAGAGGCTCTTTGATTCATGAATAGCCAACCTATGGCTTCGTTTCTCACCCCTATATAAGGGGTAGAGTCTTGGTTCGAAGAGAAGTGAGATCCCACACAAATATCTCTCTTCTTCAACTTCTTCTTGCTTCTTTTCATCCAAAACCCTAACCATGGGGGTAGTTCCAACCCTGGACCAACGAGGAGTTGTGGATCTGTGTTAATGGAGGCGAGAATCTTCCACCTCAACCCTGGTCCAATCTGTTTCCAAGAAGACACCCAAATCTTCGCGCATCACCCACCAGAAGGGCTTTCGACCTGCTGCTTTTGCGGAAGCAGTCGCATGCTACTTTCGCTTGAGATCGGCCACCATGGCAGCAACTGGGAGGAGCCCCGGGTGCGCCTGAGCCAGGCGAAGGTAGAGCAAAAGCTCCCGGTGGAGTTCGAGCCCACATCTGGGCGGGAGAGCCGCGCCAAGGGCAGCCCTAGGCGGCCGATCTGCTGTTAAACCGAGGAAGAAGGAGATACGGCCATTGGACCGTTCTGCCCTCTGTGGGCTGAAGGCGCGCGCAACTTAACCAAGGGCAGATGGGTCAATTCGTTATAATTCCTAATCGGACAACAATGCATGCATAAGGTGACATGGCGCTTGATGATTGGCCCAAAAGTAAGTATTTTTGCAAAAATCATAACTCTCTAATAGTAGCTCGGATGACAAAAGTTTATACATGAATTTTGCTCAGAAAAATGAGGGGAATCTAATAAAAATTAAATTGAAGTCTGATTCCTTTTGCAATTCGAAAAGGAATGGAGGTTAATAGCTTTAGATGTAATAATGTTTAAAGAACCCCATTTTGATATGATTAAAGTAATTTGTATGGTTTAATAGCTGATTAAAGTGGATATTAGCCTGTTAACGATAAAAGGAACATTAGGAAGAAAAAGGATGAACTTTGCATATAGTTAGTTAATTTAGAGTTTCATATACATGAATATACTTTAATGGGCCTTGAAACCCTAATGTTGACTAAATCAACTATTAATGGATTTAATTGATTAATTTCATGATTAAAGTTGGAATATGCTGAATGTAAGCTATTTCGAGCATTAAGTTCCTAATTTGTGGATAAATACCCTAAATGTAGTAATTAGGGTTTTCTCATGAATAAAAGGTGAAATTAATGGAAAATTGGGTTCATATGTGATTTGGACCATAATGAACTATGAATCAATGACAAATACATATAATGATATTGTCATGGATTAAAAGGATAAAAATAGTAGCTTTAATAAAAGAGAGGCTTAATGAGCTTAATTAATGGTTAATAATGTCTTTAATCCGGAATTGAGGATTAGATGTGGAAATAATTAGGGTTTGTGATCAATTGCGATAAATTAGGATTTAAAATAGTAAAAGATGAAGGGAAACCCTAATTGCAATGGAAACCCTAAAAGTGGACTAGAAACCCTAAGAAGTGAGTTAGATTTAATAGATCTTAATGACATGAGTAATAAAAGGAAATTGTATAATTGTTTCAGGATCTTATTGAATGCTTGCTTGCTCGTTGTTGTTTGGATTATTCCTGCACCTGAATCTACATGTACAGGTATGTGCTTACGCTTATGACTACCTGAATTAGTTTTCCGGGGTTTTGTCAATGTTTCCGTCGTGACTTGAATTAAACTATTGGATGTATTTAATTCATGCAAAGTATAATGTGAATATGACTATCACATAAGGGATATGCCTACTAGCTCAGATCCTAGTCCCCTCTGTAGCTTAATGAGTTGACCTAGTAAAAGGCTACCGATGGGGTAGGCCCATCAGGTCATTGGATGACTTAGTAAATGGCTACCAATGGGGTAGGTCCATCAAGTCACATTGAGTTAGAGATTGGACTACCTATGGGTAGTGCCATGCAACTCAACCCTAGATATTGATCTACCTGTTAGGTAGGATCATGCAGGGTTTTATAAGGATCTACCTAGAGATACGTGGGATCTCAGTCCACTGCAGGGATAGCACAGAGATAGGGGATAGGAAAGGATTGAGTAGTATGGTTTAAACGTAATCTTGGTTGTTAAATGATAATTGGATGATTACTTTGTTACTATAGTTGCACGTTTATTGTTTCCCCCACATACCAGCTTCTTGTTGACCGACGTTTTGTTTGTCGGCATTTTAGGTACAAATGAAAAGAACAAACAGTAAAGTGGCAGATGTGGAATTAAATGAGAAATAATGGGCACAGGAGGATTAGTTAGTTTAGCATCTTCATGGATAGAAGTTTAGAAATCCTAGTTTTTCCAAGGTAAGAAAAGTTTTATTTTATACCAGTTTTCAGTTTAGTTGGTAAAGTTTATTAATTGTTATTGATTATTTGTCGAACCTTTGATCCTATTAATTGAATAACGGCTCTGACCTTCGGGTCTCCCTTAATTGGGGGTTACCGGGAGGCGGGGTCGTTACAGTTTGGGTGAATGAGATGACCATCTTAATGTAGCCCTATTTTAGGGCTCCATCTTGTGTCTTTTTATACTTTTATCACATCTAAACAAGTTAGATTGCAAGTTAATTTCCCCAATATGTATTTTACTATCAAATGCACTTATGGACGTTCTTTGCATTATTTTTAGGTACTTGGACCATACTTTGGATGGACGAGAGAGAAGGAAGGAGTCCTAGGGTTCCTCAACTCATGGAGGGGTCTAAAGAAGGCCCCAAAATCTCCCTCAACCTACCCAATGGCCAAGAGTCAAGATTAAGAAAAGAAGTCCATGTATAATGAAGTTTGAAGCTCAAAGTGTAAGCAAAGCCCCCAGCACGGCCGTGGTAACACAGAACGGTTGTGCTGCAAATGAAGAAATCATAGGAAAAATCTCCGTTATGAAGAAGCTGCAAATCATACTCTAACACGGTTGTGCCACACTGCACGACCATGATGCGACCCTACAACACGACAGTGCCACACAACATGGCCATGATACCACCTCCCAAAACGACCATGCTACCAACTCCCAACAGGGCCATGCTACATAGCATGGCCGTGCTACTAGCCCCCAACACAACTGTGCTACCAGCTCCCAACACGGTCGTGCTACTAGCTCCCAACACGGCCGTGCTACCCTGCACGGCCGTGTTACCAGCCAGCCACTCCCCCAAAACAACCTGACATTTTTCACCATTTTCACCTCGACCGTTCCCATCCACCACGGCCGTTCCACCCGCACCCCACCACGACCATGCCACCTAGAACAGTCGTGCTACTCACAAAAACCTAGCTACTTTTCCACTGCATTGGCCACTTTGCCCCTACTTGACCTATTGCTTCCCCCACACCTATATTTAGGGGGGTGGCGGCTGTAGGTTGAGGTTAGCTTCCCTAGCTGCTCCTATCCTCCATTTCTCCTACCCTTGAGCATTTCGTGCATTTTCCTTGCATTTATGCTCTCCACCCACCATTTCCATCTCCATTTCACCTTAGAAACCTAGTTTTCTAGGTTTTCCTCCATAATCCCACATATCTTCATGCTCATCTGTACCCTTGGAGGAGAGATGACATCCCCATCATCAAGGAGGTGAAGAAGAAGGCTACTTCCCCGAGCTCCATGGAGTTTCTTCCCCTTCTTCCCCTTTCTTTTGCCATTTCTCTGACTATGTGTAGCTAAGCCCCTAGTGGTGGGCTATTTGGGGATAAAATGTGACTTTGACACCATGTTGGGGGAATTTGGCTGGTTAAGAACTCATTTTTATCTATGATGATTGCTCCATGCTTGTGTCTTTTATCCCATTGCCATGCTTGTGATTTATACTTTTTGCTATTAATTGCTTGTTTGGTGGTGTTTGATGATACCATATTTCTAGGGGAATTGGGATGCATGTGGCAATCTTAGGTATGACTCCTAGGTCCCAAAAGGGGATCCCTTGCTAGTATCCTTTATTCCTACATGCCCTACCCCTCTCCTACTGCTTGGTATGAGACCTAAGTTACTAGTATAAGTGAGATTGATGTGATTGCCTAGGGTCTTCTAAAGGCTAGAATGGCTAGTGGCATGAGGTCAAATATCCTCATTTCTACTCCCATATCTACCCTCAACCCTCAATTGCTCAATACCACTTACCCTAGAAACCTAGATTTGGCTAATCCTATTAGAATTACATCTAACCCTAGTCTTCTACTAGTAGTATAGGGTACATTCTAATAACATTAGTCTTATTGTTTGGTTTGGTAATCTAGATGTAAAATGAGAACCATGTTTGTCTAATAACCTCCCCCAATTAATATCAAAGTTACATCCCCAAACGGCCCACCTACCTTAATCATCTCATTAAAACCCAACTTGATTTTCTTTCTTGTTCATGCTAGTCTAGTTTAGTTGCTTTTGCTTAACTTAGTTATTATCTTTAGTGTTAACTTACATACTTGCTCTTTCTAGTGGTTAACTTAGGTTCTAAATTTCTTCCCGCTTGTCTAGTATAGTGTATCTTACTCTTGCCCTTGCTTAGCTAGTTTGTTAACCTAGTTTGCTAATTTTTCTTGTCCAAGATAACTTAGGTTTAATTCTGCCTTTTTTGCTTGTTCATTTAGAGTAATCAACAAACAAACCCTTTTAAAACCCTCAAACCTTGATCTCCACACCAGGAACATAGCAAACACTAGCCTAGCTCTAGTGCCCCCTCTATCCCTGAGGACCGACCCCTATTCTTTCCAATCACCTATACTAC
Source organism: Alisma plantago-aquatica (assembly GCA_963693085.1). Lineage (NCBI taxonomy): Eukaryota > Viridiplantae > Streptophyta > Magnoliopsida > Alismatales > Alismataceae > Alisma > Alisma plantago-aquatica. The sequence continues at coordinate 1,412,411,087 of OY856409.1, read as the reverse complement.
AACAGTACCATGTGCGCTTGTGGGCGACCTGTTTAGTTTTGTGATCGACTTGGTTAGGGCCAATATAAATTTCGAAAGTTTTCCCACACGTGTGTTCGAGTCCCGTGGAGTGCATCTAGCCACCCTTAGTTGGCTAGTGTGTACGCCTCTGGCTCGGACGCACCAAGCTTTCTGGCATCATTACCGAGGATAGAGGTGCTCAGCCTAGCTAGTTAGTGTAGCTTAGTCTTTCATATTTCCCTTACCATTGCTATTATTTATTCTTTGTGTTAATTTTGCATCTTGGTTTGATAACTTGTCCTCTTTTGTTTGGTTGTGCCTTGTGTATGTGATAAGAAACCCTTTGGAGTCAAGATGGTAGACCGAGATGCACGAGCCCCTTCAATCCCTCAATCGCCCTACATCATGGAGATGTTGGAAGACATAATAGATCTCATGAAAATTAATGTGGGAGGTTCTTATAATTACTCCACCAAATCCATGGTGGATCTTTGTGAAGACATGGTTCTACAATCCTATGGAATCCAAAACAACCAAGGCTCCATGTCAAGCTCATACACTTTAGAATGGAGAAATGTTCCAAACTTTTCATGGGAGGAAGAAGTAATCCAAGAGCAAGAAGAAAGCTCCATGTTTGAAGAAGAAGTTCTTGCAAGGTTGAGAAGCCTTGATGAAGGGAAGAGAAAGGTGTCCTTTCAAGGACAAACCATTGATCGGCTAGGGTAAAGGCTGGATGCGATTTCCCTTTCACTTTCCCTTTGTGAGGAGGGAAGACCCCTTTCCCAAACCATATCCAACCCAAAGAATGCAAATAGTTCTATGGGATCCCCTCAAGTTATCTATGATCCACCACCTCCTCAACCTTCATACAACATCCAACACACCTCACAACTACCACCACAACATCAACCACAAGAACCACCCCCATACCACCCACCTCTACAACAACCATCCTACATCCTTCACAAACCTAATCCATCACTATCACCAACACCACCAAAACCATCACTTTCTCTCCCTCCTCCCCATGAGAAAGTGGATACTATTTCAATCTTGAGGTGTGACAAAGGAAGAAATTAGATAAAGATCATGATGAAGAACCCCTACCACAAAGTCCTTGTGAGAGTGCTAAGTGCACTATAAATTTTTCAGTCTTGCCAGATTTTGAGAAGATAATATCTTGTGTCCCATATTCCTTTGAGATGACACCACCAAGTTCTCCCATTGCTGATCCAAGACATCCCAATGTGATATTTTTAGGATTGCAAGTGTCCAACAAGATGGAAACCCCTCTCGTTATTGTTTATGAAGACCCATTCCTCAAGGGAAGGCAAAAATATGGCATGCAATGTTCGAAGGTCTTAAGATTGAATAAGGAAAACACCTCATAGCTTGCCATCATCAAGAAAAGTCCAACTTATGTAAGGTTCCATAAGAGTGTTTTCACCTTCAAGAAGAAGATGAGAGTGAAGATGCCTAAGGGGGTCATCTTAAATGAGCTAAATTTTTTTGTTGATGAGGATTCTTACTTTGAGACCTATGATGATGACCTCGGGGGACAGAAAAATGAAGAAAGACACTTGAGAAACTCACATAACCCTTGGGAGACAATGAAGGCATTTGAGAGGATTGTGTATGGTGAGGATGAAAACATTTTTCTTTTGGACAATGGTTGATTGACAGAGGAATAACAAGCCTGGATGAAGGCTATAAATTTAGCGCTTGTGGGAGGCAGCCCGCGTGGTTTGAGATTCTGGAACCTTACTTTTTGATACTTTTGTTTTCTTTTACACAAACATACACACACCCTATACTTGATAGTTTTTATATTTGTGAATCATGTTAGTACAAATACAAGGAAGAAAAGATGATGCAAAAAGGGTCTAGCCAAGGAGAAGATCAAAGTTGGAGAGAATATTGCAAATCAATAGAGGAGCTGCAAGAAGGAGTCTAGAATGGCCGTGCCACCCAGCATGGCCGTGTGACTGGCAAGACAGAATGCCCGTGTTGCTCAATACGGACGTGGTGGTCTTACCCTTCCCACCTAGTGCTACTTTGATCACTCTGTCTCTTGGTGGTTGTCTTTCGCAACTCCATGCCCATTAACCTACTATTCTAAACTTCTAATTCATGTTGAGGACAACATGATTTAAAAGTCTAGGGTGGTAGGGCGGTAAGCCCTTCGTTCACCACATTTTTACCTATGTACCTTGTGCTAATTTTTGCAAGATGATCAAACAGTTTGACTAACCTTCATACTTGTCTATCTTGACCTTGTGTGTCTGCTTGCATTCATGCATACATGTAGTTTAATTTCATGCATTTTCTTGTAATTTTTCAAAAATTTTGCTCTTTTTGCTATTCCATATCATGCATTGCATTCTCATGTAGTTTTTGGTAATTTCTTGTGCATTTTTACTAGGATTTGCTGCTTTATGTTTTAAATTTCCCTAAAGTAGGTTTAGATGTGATTTAATGCAAATTGGCACTATTTTGGCAAATGTTTCCCAAACTTGAATGTTCTTACCCAAAAAGCATGTTTTGACTTAATCTCCCCTGTTTGAAATGAAATGATTTGATCCTTTGACAAATGCATGCTACTTTCTTAGATGTTATTGCTATATGGTCTTGTTTGTTGACTTTTTACAGGTGCACCACCTCTCTTAAGTTTGTGAATGTTTTGGTTGAATCATGAATTGAGCAAGCTACAAGAGCTTAAAGCCTATGGAATCACTTGGTAGAAATGTGAGTGTCATGTTGTTCTATCATGTGGTGTGATATTATTTGGTGAAGTGTTGGATTAGCTTTCATGTAGGAAATCTTATGTTGTAAACTACACTAAAGACCCCTCATTGATCTGACTATTCTTTCACCACCTTCATACCTCTCCACCTCATGAAAAGATGCCAAAGTGCACATAGCAGTCGTGGCCACCCCCAAAAGTTTGGGGTGGACACATCTCAAATCCCCTGCTACACTCTATCCACCATATGCCCTATCTACACCAAGGGAAAAGAAAAAGAAAAGCAAAAAATAAAATAAAAGGATGCTCCTGTTTAAGAACATTCAAATAAAGAAAAGATGAGTGTGTAAAAGCACTCCAAAATCTTACCACAATCCTTTCTTCCTTTTTCATACCCATTGAGCTAGGAAGCATCAAATATAGCTCACTTTACCCTTTTCTACAACCTAGTGGGTCATCTAGTGTGGTTTAAGGCATAAGAGTGAATGCATGAAAGCAAAACAATACTCCTAGTGATTTTGATTAACACCAACATGAAACGGTTTAGCCAGAATGACATGAAGGATATGTGGGCAACTCGTGTTTCTATGATTTATATTTGAAGTTTGTATGCTCAGTGCTTAGTTCATGAATGGTTTGCGAAACATGATAGGAGAGAGGTGAAGCACATGCACTTAGTCACTCCCAAGATCATGTACTCAATAATTTTTTGTTGCTATGCATTTGTCATTTCGTTTTGTTAAAAAGAACCTAAAAAGAGAGATTGAGTTGGAGCATACTTGAGGACAAGTATGTTTTAAGTTTGGGGTGGTAATGTAGCCCTATTTTAGGGATCCATTTTATGCCTTTTAGTACTTTTATCACATCTAAACAAGTTAGATTGCAAGTTAATTTTTCCAATATGTGTTTTATTGTCAAATGCACTTATGGACATTCTTTGCAATATTTTCAGGTACTTGGACCATACTTTGGATGGATGAGAGAGAAGGAAGGAGTCCTAGGGTTCCTCCACTCATGGAGGGGTCCAAAGAAGGCCCCATAAGCTCCCTCAACCTACACAATGGCCAAGAGTCAAGCTTAAGCAAAGAAGTCCATGGATAATGAAGTTTGAAGCTCAAAGTGCAAGCAAAGCCCCCAGCACGGCCGTGGTAACACGGAATGATCATGCTGCAAATGAAGAAATCATAGGAAAAATCTCAATTATGAAGCAACTACAAATCATACTCTAACATGGTCGTGCCACGTAGCACGGCCATGCTACAATCCTGGCACTACCATGCTACCAGCTCCCAACTCGGCCGTGCTACCAGCTCCCAACACGACCGTGCTATGTAGCAAAACCATGCTACTAGCTCCCAACACGGTCGTGCTACCCAGCATGGCCGTGCTACCAGCCAGCCACTCCCCCAAAACAACCTGACATTTTTCACCTCGACCGTTCCCATCCACCACGGCCGTTCCACCCACACCCCACCATGGTCGTGCCACCCAACATGACTGTGCTACTCACAAAAACCTAGCTACTTTTCCACTGCATTTCCCACTTTGCCCCTACTTGACCTATTGCTTCCCCCACACCTATATATAGGGGGGTGGCAGTTGTAGGTTGAGGTTAGCTTCCTTAGCTGCTCCTAGCCTCCATTACTCATCCCCTTGAGCATTTAGTGCATTTTCCTTACATTTATTCTCTCCACCCACCATTTCCATCTCCATTTCACATTAGAAACCTAGTTTTCTAGGTTTTCCTCCATAATCCCCCGTATCTTCATGCTCATCTACACCCTTAGATGAGAGAGGACGTCCCCAACAACAAGGAGGTGAAGAAGAAGGCTACTTCCCCGAGCTCCATGGAGTTTCTTCCCCTTCTTCCCCTTTCTTTTGCCATTTCTTTGACTATGTGTAGCTAAGCCCCTAGTGGTGGGTTGTTTGGGGATAAAATGTGACTTTGATACCTTGTTGGGGGAAATTTGGCTTGTAAAGAACTCATTTTTATCTATGATTATTGCTCCATGCTTGTGTCTTTTATCCCATTGCCATGCTTGTGATTTATACTTTTTGCTATTAATTGCTTGTTTGGTGGTGTTTGATGATGCCATATTTCTAGGGGAATTGGGATGCATGTGGCAATCTTAGGTATGACTCCTAGGCCCCAATAGGGGATCCCTAGCTAGTCTCCTTTGTTCCTACATGCCCTACCCCTCTCCTACTACTTGGTATGAGACCTAAGTTACTAGTATAAGTGGGATTGATGTGATTGACTAAGGTCTTCTAAAGGCTAGAATGGCTAGTGGCATGAGGTCAAATATCCTCATTTATACTCCCATCTCTACCCTCAACCCTCAATTTCTCAATACCACTTATCCTAGAAACCTAGATTTGGCTAATCCTATTAGAATTACACCTAACCCTAGTCTTCTACTAGTAGTATAAGGTACATTCTAATAGCATTAGTCTTATTGTTTAATTTGGTAATCTATATGTAAAATGAGAACCATGCTTGTCTAATAATCTCCCCCAACTAATATCAAAGTTACATCCCCAAACGGACCACCTACCTTAATCATCTTATTAAAACCCAACTTGCTTTGCTTGCTTGTTCATGCTAGTCTATTTTAGTTTCTTTTGCTTAACTTAGTTAATTGCTTAGTTCTGCTCTTTAGTTTTAACTTAAGTTCTTGCTCTTTATAGTGGTTAACTTAGGTTCTACATTGCTTCTCTCTTGTCTAGTATAGTGTAGCTTACTCTTGCCCTTGCTTAGCTAGTTTGTTAACCTAGTTTGCTAATTTTTTTTGTTCAAGATAACTTAGGTTTAATTCTGCCTTTCTTGCTTGTTCATTTAGAGTAATCAACAAACAAACCCTTTTAAAACCCTCAAACCTTGCTCTCTGTACTTGGAACATAGCAAACACTAGCGTATCTTTAGTTCCCCCTCTATCCCTAAGGACCGACCCCTATTCTTGCCAATCACCTATACTACAACAGTACCTCGTGCGCTTGCGGGTGACCTATTTAGTTTTGTGGTTGACTTGGTTAGGGACAATATAAATTTTGAAAGATTTCCCACACGTGTGTTCGAGTTCCGTGGAGTGCATCTAGCCACCCTTAGTTGGCTAGTGTGTACGCCTTTGGCTCAGATGCGCCAAGCTTTCTGGCGCTGTTGCCAGGGATAGAGGCGCTCGGCCTAGCTAGCTAGTGTAGCTTAGCCTTTCCTATTGCCCTTACCATTGCTATTCTTTATTCTTTGTGTTACTTTTGCATCTTGGTTTGATAACTTGTCCTCTTTTGTTTGGTTGTGCCTTTTTCATGTGACAAGCAACCCTTTGGAGTCAAGATGGTAGACCGAGATGCACGAGCCCCTTCAATCCCTCAACCGCCCTACATGATGAAGATGTTGGAAGACATGGTAGATCTCATGAAAATTCATGTGGGAGGTTCTTATAATTACTCTGCCAACTCCATGGTGTCTCTTTGTGAAGACATGGTCATCTAGAACAACCAAGGCTCCATGTCAAGCTCATACACTTCAGAATGGAGAAATGGTCCAAACTTTTCACGGGAGGAAGAAGGAGTCCAAGAGCAAGAAGATAGCTCCATGTTTGAAGAAGAAGTTATTGCAAGGTTGAAAAGCCTTGATGAAGTGAAGAGAGAGGTATCCTTTTAAGGACAAACCATTGATCGGCTAGAGCAAAGGCCGGATGAGATTTCCCTTTCACTTACCCTTTGTGAGGAGGGAAGACTCCTTTCCCAAACCATAGACAACCCAAAAAATGCAAATAGTTCTATGGGCTCCCCTCAAGTTATCTATGATCCACCACCTCCTCAACCTTCATACAACTTCCAACACACCTCACAACTACCACTACAACATCAACCACAAGAACCACCCCCATACCACCCACCTCCACAACAACCATCCTACATCCTTCACAAATCTAATCCACCACTACCACCAACACCATCACAACCATCACTTGATCTCCCTCCTCCCCATGAGAAAGTGGATACTATTTCAATCTTGAGGTGTGATAAGGTTATAGAGGAGCTCAAAAAGGAAGGGAAGAAATTAGATGAAGATCATGATGAAGAACCCCTACCGCAAAGTCCTTGTGAGAGTGCTAAGTGCACTATAAATTCTACAGTCCTGCCAGATTTTGAGAAGATAATATCTTGTGTCCCATATTCCTTTGAGATGACACCACCAAGTTCTCCCATTTCTGATCCAAGACATCCCAATGTGATATTTTTAGGATTGCAAGTGTCCAACAGGATGGAAACCCCTCTCATTGTTGCCTATGAAGACTCATTCCTCAAGGGAAGGAAAAAATATGGCATGCAAAGTTCGAAGGTCTTAAGATTGAATAAGGCAAACACCTCAATTCTTGCCATCATCAAGCAAAGTCCAACTTATGTAAGGTTCCATAAGGGTGTTTTCACCTTCAAGAAGAAGATGAGAGGGAAGATTCCTAAGGGGGGCATCTTGAGCTAAATTGTTTTGTTGATGAGGATTCTTACTTTGAGATCTATGATGATGACCCCAGGGGAGATAAAAATGAAGAAAGACACTTGAGAAACTCATATAACCCTTGGGAGATAATAAAGGAATTTGAGAGGATTGTGTATGATGAGGATGAAAACATTTTGCTTTTGGATAATGGTTGATTGATGGAGGAACAACAAGCCTGGCTGAAGGCTATAAATTTAGCACTTGTGGGAGGCAACCCACATGGTTTGAGATTCTCGAACCTTACTTTTCGATACTTTTGTTTTCTTTTATACAAACATACACACACACACTATACTTGATAGTTTTTCTGTTTGTGAATCATGTTAGTAAAAGTACAAGGAAGAAAAGATGATGTAAAAAGGGTCTAGCCAAGGAGAAGATCAAAGTTGGAGAGAAGATTGCAAATCAATAGAGGAGCTACAGGAAGGAGTCCAGAACGGCCGTGCCACCCAGCATGGTCGTGTGACTGGCAAGGCAGAATGCTCGTGTTGCTCAACACGGACATGGTGGTCTTACCCTTCCCACCTAGTGCTACTTTGATCACTCCATCTCTTGGTGGTTGTCTTTCGCAACTCCATGCCCATTACCCTACTATTTTAAACTTCTAATTCATGCTAAGGACAACATGATTTAAAAGTCTGGGTGGTAGGGCGATAAGCCCTTCATTCACTGCATTTTTATATATGTACCTTTTGCTAATTTTTCTTAAGATGATCAAACAGTTTGACTAACCTTCATACTTGTCTATCTTGACCTTGTGTGTCTGCTTGCATTCATTCATACATGTAGTTTAATTTCATGCATTTTCTTGTAATTTTTCAATTTTTTTCTATTCCATATCACGCATTGCATTCTCATGTAGTTTTTTGGTAATTTCTTGTGTGTTTTAACTAGGATTTTCTGATTTATGTTTTAAATTTCCCTAAAGTAGGTTTAGATGTGATTTAATGCAACTTGGCACCATTTTGGCCAATTTTGCCCAAACTTGAATGTTCTTGCCCAAAAAGCATATTTTGACTTAATCTCCACTGTTTGAAATGAAAATTTTTAATCCTTTGACAAATGCATGCTACTTTCTTAGATGTTATTGCTATATGGTCTTGTTTGTTGACTTTTTACATGTGCACCACCTCTCTTAAGTTTGTGAATGTTTTGGTTGAATCATGAATTGAGCAAACTACAAGAGCTTAAAGCCTATGGAATCACTTGGTAGAAATGTGAGTGCCATGTTGTTCTATCATGTGGTTTGATATTATTTTGTGAAGTGTTGGATTAGCTTTCATGTAGGAAATCTTATGTTGGAAACTACACTAATGACCCCTCGTTGATCTGACTATTCTTTCACCACCTTCATACCTCTCTGCCTCATGAAAAGATGCCAAAGTGCACATAGAAGTCGTGGCCACCCCTAAAAGTTTGGGGTGGCCACATCTCAACCTCCCTGATTCACTCTATCCACCATATTCCCTATCTACACCAAGGGCAAAGAAAAAGAAAAGAAAACAAAGCAAAAAATAAAATAAAAGGATGCTCCTATTTAAGAGCTTTCAAATAAAGAAAAGATCAGTGTGTAAAAGCACTCCAAAATCTTACCACAATCCTTTCTTCCTTTTTCATACCCATTGAGCTAGGAAGCATCAAATATAGCTCACTTTACCCTTTTCTACAGCCAAGTGGGTCATCTAGTGTGGTTTAAGCCATAAGAGTGAATGCATGAAAGTGAAACAATACTCCTAGTCATCTTTGATTAACACCAACATGAAATGGTTTACCCAGAATGACATGAAGGACATGTGGGCAACTAGTGTTTCTATGCTTTATATTTGAAGTTTGCATGCTCAATTCTCAGTTCATGAATGGTTTACGAAAGAGGAGAGGAGAGAGGTTAAGCACATGCACTTAGTCACTCCCAAGATCATGTACTCATTAATTTTCTATTGCTATGCATTTGTCATTTCTTTTTGTTGAAAAGAACCTGAAAAAGGAGATTGAGTTGGAGCATACTTGAGGATAAGTATGTTTTAAGTTTGGGGTGGTGATGTAGCCCTATTTTAGGGCTCCATCTTGTGCCTTTTTGTACTTTTATCACATCTAAACAAGTTAGATTGCAAGTTAATTTCCCCAATATGTGTTTTAGTGTCAAATGCACTTACAGACGTTCTTTGCATTATTTTTAGGTACTTGGACCATACTTTGGATGGACGAGAGAGAAGGAAGGAGTCCTAGGGTTCCTCTACTCATGGAGGGGTCCAAAGAAAGCCCCAAAAGCTCCCTCACCCTACCCAATGGCCAAGAGTCAAGCTTAAGCAAAGAAGTCAATGGATAATGAAGTTTGAAGCTCAAAGTGCAAGAAAAGCCCCCAACACGGTTGTGGTAACACGGAACGGTCGTGCTGCACATGAAGAAATCATAGGAAAAATCTCAACTATGATGCAGCTACAAACCATACTCTAACACGGACGTACCATGCAGCACGGCCATGCTACGACCCTACAACACGACCGTGCCACACAACACAACCATGCTACCAACTCCCAACACGGCTGTGCTACTCAACAGGGCCGTGCTACTCAGCACGGCCATGCTACCAGCTCCCAACACGACTGTGCTACCCAACGCAGCCATTCTATCAGCCAGTCACTCTCCCAAAACAACCTGACATTTTTTCACCATTTTTCACCTCAGCCGTTCCCATCCACACCCCACCACGGCCGTGCTACTCACAAAAACCTAGATACTTTTCCACTGCATTTCCCACATTGCCCCTACTTGACCTATTACTTCCCCCACACCTATATATAGGGGGTGGTGGTTGTAGGTCAAGGTTAGCTTCCCTAGCTGCTCCTAGCCTCCATTACTCCCCCTTTGAGCATTTAGTGCATTTTCCTTGCATTTATGCTCTCCACCCACCATTTCCATCTCCATTTCACCTTAGAAAATTAGTTTTCTAGGTTTTCCTCCATAATCCCCCATATCTTCATGCTCATCTGCACCCTAGGAGGAGAGAGGATGTCCCCAGTAGTAAGGAGGTGAAGAAGAAGGCTAATTCCCTGAGCTCCATGGAGTTTCTTCCCCTTCTTCCCCTTTCTTTTGCCATTTCTTTTACTATGTGTAGCTAAGCCCCTAGTGGTGGGCTGTTTGGGGATAAAATGTGACTTTGATACCATGTTGGGGGAATTTGGCTTGTAAAGAACTCATTTTTATCTATGATGATTGCTCCATTCTTGTGTCTTTTATCCCATTGCCATGATTGTGATTTATACTTTTTGCTATTAATTGCTTGTTTGGTGGTGTTTGATGATACCATGTTTCTAGGGGAATTGGGATGCATGTGGCAATCTTAGGTATGACTCCTAGGTCCCAATAGGGGATCCCTAGCTAGTCTCCTTTGTTCCTACATGCACTGCCCCTCTCCTACTACTTGGTATGAGACCTAAGTTACTAGTATAAGCGGGATTGATGTGATTGCCTAGGGTCTTCTAAAGGCTAGAATGGATAGTGGCATGAGGTCAAATATCCTCATATCTACTCCCATCTCTACCCTCAACCCTCAATTTCTCAATTCTACTTATCCTAGAAACCTAGATTTGGCTAATCCTATTAGAATTACACCTAACCCTAGTCTTCTACTAGTAGTATAGGGTACATTCTAATAGCATTAGTCTTATTGTTTGGTTTGGTAATCTAGATGTAAAATGAGAACCATGCTTGTCTAATAACCTCCCCCAACTAATACCAAAGTTACATCCCCAAATGGCCCGCCTATCTTAATCATCTTATTAAAACCCAACTTGATTTCCTTGCTTGTTCATGCTAGTCTAGTTTAGTTGCTTTTTCTTAACTTAGTTTATTGCTTAGTTCTGCTCTTTAGTGTTAACTTAGGTTCTTTCTCTTTCTAGTGGTTAACTTAGGTTCTACATTGCTTCTCTCTTGTCTAGTATAGTGTAGCTTACTCTTGCCCTTGCTTAGCTAGTTTGTTAACCTAGTTTGCTAATTTTTCTTGTTCAAGATAACTTAGGTTTAATTCCGCGTTTCTTGCTTATTCATTTAGAGTAATTAATAAACAAAGCCTTTTAAAACCCTCAAACGTTGATCTCCGCACTAGGAACATAGCAAACACTAGCCTAGATCTAGTGCCCCCTCTATCCCTGAGGACCGACCCCTATTCTTGCCAATCACCTATACTACAATAGTACCCCGTGCACTTGTGGGTGACCTATTTAGTTTTGTGATCGACTTGGTTAGGGCCAATATAATTTTTGAAAGTTTTCCCACACGTGTGTTCAAGTCCCGTGGAGTGCATCTAGCCACCCTTAGTTGGCTAGTGTGTACACCTCTGGCTCAGACGCACCACATCTCACATGTGTGATATTGCTCAGTTAGACTAAGGGAAGTTTCTAGATACTTTCCTTGATTCGTTTTGATTGTACAATACTTGTTGTGAAAGGAATTAATGTCTAACATTAATGGGAATCAAATTGCCAATTTTGTATGTGATTGGGAAACTATTAGATGACCATTTGGAAAAATGAAATGACTGTCTCATAGTTCCATACGACCATCTAGACTTCCAGACAACTATTTTGTGTCTCACAAGTTTTGAAAATCAATAGCTTCTGGTCCCTTCCACTCCCACACAGATCCTGAATAGACTGGGAACCCTAGCTCTAACCCCTCCTATAAATATAGGGGTACTGTGGGCTTCCAAAGAAAAACAACACAACTGAGAATCAGTTGATGTAACAATTGTTGTCCTCTCTGGTTGTGGTAACCAAGAGATCCTGAGAAAGTCCTACCTGAATAGGGAGGGATAGAAACCAAGAAAAAAACTGAGGATCGTTGTTGTGGGAGAGCAAGTTGGTGGCTAGTACGCCAACGGGAGGGACAACTCCTTCATGTCTATTATAATTGAATGATAGAGTTCTAGTTGGTTCATGTGGAATACTCTAGAGGTAGGAGTCCTTTGGATGCTTCTGGGAGAGAAAAGTTAATCTACAGTCTGTGGCGAGACCACATGAGTTATTGCAGAAGTTGTCTTATTTGCTATTCGTGGTGAAAACAAAGAGCTACACAGCAACCGTCCAAGAGCAACTAGAAGATAGTAGCATTATAATGAGTTTTTGTCACTGGACTTGCTCCAGGACCAGGTATAAGTCGTTAAACCATCCTTCCTATTTCATAATAGTTGACACAATCTTATTGTTGTGGGAATATGGATAGATACAAAAAAATGTTTTTGCTGCTATACTCTATATCTGTATTTCCCAACAGTGGTATCAGAGCCACGTCAATATATTATGTTTTAGGATAATAAATATGATTTGATTTGGTTTAATCATTTATTTATTGTATACAATGTGAATATCTAAACTATCGCATATGTGTATCTGATCAAATATCACATAATCCCAAACTAATATATATATATGTGTGTGTGTGTGTGTGTATGTATATATATGTATATATGATATATATGCAATTTACCGGTGTCACCCTAAAAGAGGTTTTGATGGTGGATGTGTGGCATGGTTATGAACAATACCCAATATTTGTGTGTTCTTGGATGGTTTGGCTTTATTTCTATTTATCTCGATCTCCATATCGAACCTCTACCTCCCTATTCCAAATGTAAAATTAATTCTTTCCTACCTTTGCTCCCCTCAAATGAAACTTGAGATTTTTCTTTACAATGTAATAGTTTAATAATAGCATGATAGCTTCTTTTCTTGCAACAATGAGGAAGATGGCCATCGCCAGATGAGACGATTAGTTTGTGAGACAAGCTGACCATATGGAGAACCATGAATGACAAAACGATGGATCCAGATGACCGTCTGGTGGACCCAATGACCATTTAAAAGGAGTCCAAACATCGGTTCGACTGGAGGCTGGATGACCGTTGATGGAGCTTCCACTTACGTTGAATTGCATGCACCAACTAAAAATCCTAAAGATAGTAAGTCTTTAGGTTTAGCCTTGCGTACACTAGATAGAGAACTCCACCCACGTATGCTAGGATACGTGGAAGTCTTATCGTAGTATAGTTAAGGGTCGAATCCTCAGGACAACGGTCTTGTTGCAAGCAACAAGATGGAAAACGTTAAAGTTTCACTTAATCTCTTACTAGTAGGCACTTAGATCAAAAGTTTGGTTTTGTTGTTTAAAACTAAGAATATGTAAAGTAAAGAAAGCAAGTAAATCTAAGGAGTTAAACTATGATAAAAGTCACTAGGGTGTGATCGGTTTTTCACCACCACTACACATGGATCAACACATGCAAAGCAAAACATAACCTGTAAAAAGAGTCTAGTCAGTTAGTATCTTTGTAGGCTTAGCTTCCTTTCGGAGAACTAACTATGAGAAGTGCAGGAATGTTGCAACGCCAGCCATTCCCGAACAAATGGTCACTTACTTTGCATCATCCCCCTCGCAAAGTGTGTTCCTCGACTTACCAAGGTTGCACTTTCATACGTCAACTGATTCCATTTCATAGTATGAAAGTGCAACAAATGATAGTGAGTTTACTCCACTTCTTGAGATACACTTCTAGATATCGAAACATATGCATGGTGGATACATGCACCAAGAACCAACATACAAATGAGTTTCAAATCTAATAGTACAAACATAGACAATTCATACTAAAAGATAAAAGATAACACAGGTTGGTGATCAAGCAACAAGCATTCATTAAACGTTTGATGTTGAGCTGAGAAGATAAAAACTCTAGATTGCAAACTATGGATTACATTTACATGATATGAAAGCATGGGTAGCGGGGCTACTCCCTGCACCCTAGTGAAGGAGACTACTCGCTCATGACTAGGACAAAGAAGGAGGTAAGAAGAGAGAGAGAGAGTGCATCATCCCCATAAAGAAGAGAGGAAAGTCAACCCCTTGGAGAGAGAGAGAAATGATCCACCGGCTTCACAGGTTGCGCGATGATGAGATCTCCCTCTTCCCACCTTCTTTGGTGGAGAGAGAGAAAACAACTTCGAGATGGAGTACGGGTCTCAGACCGGCAGCCCCAAGGTGGAGGGTGGAAGTCGCAAGAGCTCTGGAGTGATTGAGGCAGCCTTTGGACGTCTGAAAAAACTCTCCGGTGGGGGACCCTTGAGGTCTTATTTATAGGCCTTAAGTGAGGTCCAAACGGTCTTGAAGCCATTTGGGCCCTGAACCCGTTTGCCCTTGCCTCCATGTGGTCTTCCGGATCGTTTGGTTTTATGCGGTCTCAAGACCGTTTGACCTTATGCGGTCTTGAGACCGTTTAGCCTTCATGCGGTCTCGGGACCGTTTAGCCTTCATGCGGTCTCGGGACCGTTTAGCCTTCATGCGGTCTCGGGACCGTTTGACCTTCATGCGGTCTCAGGACCATTTAGCCTTCATGCGGTCTCGGGACCGTTTGGCCTTCATGCGGTCTCGGGACCGTTTAGCCTTCATGCGGTCTCGGGACCGTTTGGCCTCAAACGGTCTTGGGACCGTTTGGCCTTAAACGATCCTAGGACCGTTTGGCCTCAAACTATCTTGGGATTTTTTGGGGCTTTTGTAATTTTTTTGTGTGTTTTTTTGCAAGGATAAAGAAGAGAAAAGTTAATCTATTGATGTATCAGCAATAAGGTAAAAAGTTAATGATTCTATCTAATTTATGTAAGAAAGAGTATGGAAAACTAAGGAAAACTAATAAGATAACATCACAAAATGGGAGGTTATCACCCCCCCCAACTTAGAGTCTAGCTTGCCCTCAAGTTAGATAGAGCTGAGGCATGTAATGGTGAGGTGATTTTATTTAATTAGGATTTCCATACTTTTGCTTCAATTCTCAACCTAAGTTCTCCTAAGGTCATATCGGGTCTTATTGCTTGCCTTGACTCTTTCAGGTTTCGAGAGTTGCTTGGGTCTCAGGTTTCTTCTGTATCTCGTAGCTCGCATCGGGACCACCTTTATTCTGTGCATGTTGTTGACTCTAATCAGCTTTATACCTCTCTGAAGGACATACTGGAAGCTAGAGAGGGTATGAGGGTTGGATAAAGGCTTGAAGTGTAACTCCCCCTTCAAGTGGGGGAGGGGTTGTCTATGCTTTTAGGATCTCACTACCGGGCACGATACATCTGCCTTTGTGAGGGCAGCTGAATGTACCGGCCGAGTGAGTCCTTTATAAGCCTTTCATATATTTATATACCTTAGGATTTCACTACCGGGCACAACACATCTGCCTTTATGAGGGCAGCTGAATGTGCCAGTCGGGTGAGATCTTCATTGGTTCTTTATATAGATCCTTATTTATGTCACAACTCTCATAATTTTATTTGACTCTCTGGCTTTTATTCGAAGACTCACAGGCTTGGGATTTGGGATTTTGTTCGGGAAATTATTTTGGGTGGCCAAGCCTCTTTTATTTTGAAGAGAGGAAAGTTGTTCTTAGAGTTTTTCAACATGCACTTTTTTTTGTGGTCCACTTGCGGAACTTCTTGATTTGGGAGTTGCCTAATGCCCCTCTCATCCTTGAGAGCTTGGCTTATTTCTGCCTTGATATTGACATGTGAAGAGTCCAAAGTAAAATTGAAATAAAAGCATAAAAACCAAAACTGAATGTAATTTATTAATTCTCCATTATATGCCTATAAGCTAATCTTGTTATTGCTTTTGAGGAAAATTTGGATTCTAAGTTAGCAGGGGATGTCCTTTCCAAAAGGGGTGTTACTTATTATGCACATGATTTATTTTCATGTGAAATGCAAGTTTTATGCAGGGGAAAAATGAGTGACAGGAGAGAGTAGAGTTGGAGAAGGATTGAAAAATAATACCTCGCCCTTGTCGAATGTACTCCCCCCTAACTTATCATTCACTCTGTCCTCAGAGTGTCAAAGTGATAGGTTGAGAAGTGCATTGACAAGGGCATTAGGCTTCTGTGAGTCCTTTGTTCACTCCATGAGTTCGTAGAAGAGTTGCTGCAAACTTTCCACGGAGGGCATGGTAATCCACATCTGTCATGTCCTCTACTGGTTTCTGGAGGACCAAAATGGTGTACATCCAGTAGAGGATGTGGAAGCCACAGTCATTGGATTGGCGAATTTGCTGGGGGCACTTGTGGCTGAAGGTTGGGGGTTTGAAGTGTTCTTTATCATACGCCCGTGTGTGCCAACTCAAAAGATCGTATCATTTGTCAGCACACTCCTTTGCCACCTCCTCCATTGGCATCCTTGGTGTCATAGTGTATACTCTTTGCTTTGGATCATACTGCTGTCGGAACTGTTGTAAATTATTGTTGTTCCTTCATGTAGGTTAGTTTCCAGTAGCATCCAATGTTCTTGATGAAGGAAAGGAAGCATGATGAACTTTGGAGTTGTATGTTGAAGATAGGAGATGAGTGTCTCCGTTGTTCCGAAGTTCTTCAGCCCTAAGATATCATCCTTCAGGTAAGATGACACCATGTATACTGTGGGATGCCTCCGTCCGAGTAAGTATTGATAAGCAGTCATCAAACTTACTAAAAGAGAACCTTTAAGTTGCACAGTTTCTCGAAGGCAATCTACCATAACTATGATATCTTCATCTATAAAGACAAGATCTTCATTTTCGGCATAGAGCCTTGACATAATAAGTCGAAGTTCATTGTCTGAAAGACTCTTGCAGGCTTCTAGATCAAAATTGGGAAATGATGGTTAGATGGAAGATAGGGGCACCATTTGTAATGGGGATCTCTTGATGGCTGCCCCCATTATCAAATCTATTTGTCCTTTATCTTGGGCCAGATCGAAGTCGTAAGGATGCCATCTACTTTTCTCAGGGACCTTGGCCGGCTGCTTGTCTCTTTCCAACTCCTGTAGTGTTGTCTGAAGGGTCTCCTTTTTGGACGTTGGATTGCTGAAAAGAGGTAGCGAGGGACGTCATCTATCGCCATAGTAGGGTCGTTGAAGAACCTTCTATCACAGATAAGTTCCATGGCGTAACGCCCTCGCAGGGAGTGAAAATCTTCATTCATGAGCTCTGTGAAGGGAACTTGTTGATTTAGCGCTAGTATGTGTCGAATGACATAAAAAACGCTGTCTCCAGAGCCTTCGGAAGCTTGGGCAAGTGGGTTAATTATTTGGAACTAGGGTTGGCTCCAACCCTGGCGGAGAGACGAGCATGCGGCCCATATGAGTTTAAGAAGTCGAAAAGGGATGCATCTTGCCTCCCCGGTTTCAATTGCAGCAAAGTTAATTATACCGGCCTGTAGATCACTGGCACAGAAATTGTACACTTTGGCGTCGCGGGCGACAATGTCCACAATCATGAGAAACCAGTGACTAGAAACTTGGAATGGCACGGTTATATATCTAGCTTTTCTTGTGATCCCCCTGTGCAACCTCTCAATGGATTTATGTTGTAGTTCGTTGTACAATAAGCACAAACCCAGAGCGGGTGAGGCATTGAGAACTGGTTGCTGTCGCTTGGAGCTTCTGTAGATCTCAATAGAATTTGAAAGGAGAGCACGGAAGATCGCCATTTTCACCGTAGATTGAGGTCGAAGAATTGAGCAGAAATCTTCATGTGTCAACTTGCGTTGAGTCTTTGTGTTGATGTAGATAACATCTCCCCCTTCTTTCACATCATCTACTATAGTGTTTAGGATGAAGATATCCTGTGCATCTAAGGTGGAGATGGCCGCCATATCTAAGTCATGCATCTTGTGAGGTAGAGGTGGCGGTGGGGGTAGCTCTTGAGGAGGAGGCGAAGAAGGCTGCTCTGAATCATCCCTGTATTGTTTCAGAGCTTCATCTTTGTCAGAATCGGAAGGAGTATCTAGTTCTTCGTATGTATCTAGTTGTACTCGTTCGGATTCTTCTTGATCTGGGGGAAAGGGCACCGAGGGTTCAGGTGCAAAAACTTGTTGAGCTATTGTTGGTGGTAGACTAGTGTTGGTTCCCATTAGAAACTGGTGGAACTCAGCAAAAGCTACTTCTTTTGCAGCCTCCCCCAAAGATCCCATGGCAGAGTAGTCTAGGAATTGGTCCCCATAAGATATGTTTACGTGCTCATTGTGAGCAGGGGATTTGGGATCTGTATCACCTTCTTAGTGATCTTTCTGTTGTTCTTGTTGTGCGCCTCGGCTGGGGCCCTCCCCAGCATTGTCTGGGCCATCAGAATCATCATCTGAGGAGGTATTGTTGTTGGAGTCAGCCGAGGAATCGGAATCTTCATCCGCATCTTCATCGTCTTCTTCTTCATCCGCTGCTGATTTGTCTGTTGTTTTCTTACGTGTTGCCTTTTTGCACAGACGATGGATGGATTATAGTTCGTCATATGCCACTTGCACATGCTCATGTGTCTCGAGTAGTGCGTCGTGGGTTTCCTTCAAATCGGAGTAGCGTCCTTCAGCAGAGAGGAGTCGTGCTGTAAGGTCAGTCACCTGAGCTCTTAGCTGATTGAGTTCAGTATTGGATGACTCCTCTTGGCGATTATTGAGCTGTGTGAGGGTTGTGTTGATGTCATCCAAGCGCGTGCTGAAGACTTTTTGTTGCTTCGTGAGCTCACGGAGGGTCTCCGGCAGAGGTTGAATCTGCGTAGAGATCCTATCAACCTGCTTCGCCAACACTTCATGCTGGCATTTTACTCCATGGACCAGCTCGGACAAGGGTGTGCAGTGGTCGTTGATATGATTGACTTGCTTGGCCACTATGTCCTGTCGTTGTTGGATTCCTTGGAGGATGCTTGGCATGGCGTGGTTCTTCTCGTCAATCTTGGCGACTTATTTTGTTAAACCCTGCACACAAGAAAAAATAGAATTTAATATGTTAGAAGGGTCGGTGAGGAGGTTTCAGAGGGTGTCGAATTGATGTCCGAATTCCTCACCGACGTCAGCAGAAGGGACCCCAGTTATTGAAGGGTGGGGCGGTTGGGGTCGGGGTGGAATGATGATGGTAGTGTCATGCGGAAAAGACACTGCTGGCGGTCCCGCAAACTATGTGGTGACTGTGGAAGGGGTCACCAGCGGTGTCGGGGTGGTGGCGGATGAGAAGGGAGGTGACATACCCGGAGAGAAGAGTGTGTCCGGGAATGTTGATGGAAAGACGGTGGAGGTGAAGGAGGTGAATTTGGGCGTTGTAGTGGATAATGAGGTGCCCGAAGTGAAGAAGTGTGGGGGTGATGGTATAGTTGTGGAGAAGGGTGATGTGGAAGATGGTGGAAGAGTGGTTGATTGTTGAAAAATGGAGGATGGTGGGGTGGTGGATGGTTGGGTGGTGGTGGAAGTAAGTTCAACATTTAGACTCATTATGAAAGAGTATAGTGATGAGGTGGTGATTTGTTCCTCTCGGGGGGTGGGTTCTGATTCTGGGTGGGGTTTTGATGTTGGCGTCCCCGACAGCTCTTGTGCCTGCAAAAGCATTATGGAAGGTCGTTTGGCAGGAATTTTTGTTGGTTTTGCTGTCGGGGCTGTTATGCTAAGCTCCGTCTGTCCCACTGTTGCTTTCTTTTCAGTGATTTTGACCGAAGATATGAGTTTTGCAAGCTCATCATCTGAGAATAGGTGCTTGTTCTTGTCATAATCAGCAAGTTCTGGTAGTGGGATCAGCATTCTGAAAGATTTTGTTGCAGGGCAGAAGACATAATGTAGCTTGCCATCCTTTTCTTTTATGATGAAGGAGTTCTTTAAAGTTTGTTCGTTGGTGAGGATGTCGCCCTTTGTTTGTGTGCATCTGGGTAGAAATCTATCCATCTTAAGGTATTTCATAATAGATGTGATATGATCACCCATGCAAATTTCTTTCCCCAGGGCGAAAGCTGATAGTTTTTGGATCATAAGACGTCCAATGTTGACTGGCATCCCATTTAGGATGGACTAGATAACAAAGAGGTCTGATATGATTACATTTCCTCCTTATGACCTGGGGAAAAGTGCACCAGTAAGGATTTTGTGAAGTGTGCGCACAAAACCCGATTGAATGTTTGAGGCTTTGCATGTTTTTGCCTCATAAATTGGTATTCCTGTTAAAGATTTCCAGAAGTTGTGCTTGTTGAACTGGGGGTTGTCTATGGCAACAGCCGTGGTTTTCTTTAGTTGCTCTTGGTTATCAATGAAGATTTCATTCAGCATGTGTTCTGTGATGACAACTCTGTTGCCAAAAAGCTTGGTGACCAGCCTACGGTCGCCTCCGTCCCGTGTTCTATCCATAGCATTTACTGCTTCTTTTTCTAAGAATGTGAAGAATTCCGTTGTAGGTTCAACATAGGAGGTTTCAGCGACAAAGTAGAGTCGGGATAGATTTGAGTTGTCAAGCAGTGTGAGGATTCTATTGTAAATCCCCATCTTCATAAGTATGCTGGGGCATATGTATTTTGTTGTTTTCAGAGTTTGTTTAATGGATGGAAGGGTATGGATGTGAAGGTTTTCTGGTGGTGGTGATGGGAGGAAAGATAGGGACGGTGATGGTGGCCAGAGTGGTGGTGGTGGTGGATGGAATAAAACCTGGTAGGGTTTGCTCCCTAGCGGTGGTTGGGTGAACCTACTTTCGTGCCCTCTTCTTAGGTTGTGGTGCGGAGGTGGTTGCCTGAGCCTTTCTCTTTCCCTTTGATTTTTTTGTAGGGGATTCTGCCTCAGGTGTAGGTTCATATTCTGATCCTTCATCGTCATCGGAAGATATTCTTTCCACTTCCTCTTCATGTGCCTCTGCTAGGCATTTGTTGATCCGGTCAATTTCGCATAGTACTTCCATGATCTTGACATTTTGTGGAGCCTTCCCAGTCTTGTTGTAGTTTTCAACGACCTACTGGAGCTTGGCACGATCTTCTTGGAGTTGCTCCTCAGTCCAGAAAGGGGCATCTTCGGTTCCTATTGTTTGCTTTGCTGGTGATGCCATTTCTGAAAGGTGGAAAATTAGGGGTAAGAACAACATGTATAGAAAAGAATTGGATTTTTATTTGTGTTTATTTGGTTTTATGTGTATATATTTTTTTGTATTTTTAGAGATTATGGAAAGCAAAACGGTTTCAGGATCGTTTGGTTCCAAACGGTTTGAAGACCGTTTGGTGCCAAACGGGTTGAAGACTGTTTGGTCCCAAACGGTTTGAAGACCGTTTTGCTGTTTGGTGCCAAACGGTTTGAAGACCGTTTGGTCCCAAACGGTTTGAAGACCGTTTGGCACCAAACGGTCCTTTGTTTAAACGGTTGCAAGACCGTTTGGCACTAAACGGTTTGGAGACCGTTTAGGGCCAAACGGTCCTTCGTCTAAATGGTTGCAAGGCCGTTCGGAGCATACCGCTAGGAAGACGAACGGTTTGGTCATTCGGCGGCAAAGGACGGTGGGAAGGAGGTCGAGGCTCGCCCGTCGGCAGCGGAGATGGCAACAGTGGCAGAGATATCCGCGAGAAGCTAGTTCTAGCTACAACTGATGGTGAAGGTGACGACGGTGGCGGGAGAGAAGCTGGAGGAGAGCGACGAGGGGAGAGTAGAGAAGTGGAGCCGTGCGAAGACGACAGCGAGGTTTCTGGCGGTGACGAAGACGGTGGTGGGATTCGGAGGTGGCGATGGTCTGCTCGAGAGAGCGATGGTGTGCGCGGGAGAGATGAGAAATTGGAATAAAACAGTGAGAGCGAAAAAAAATCGAGATTCTAGAAGAAAGGAAGGAGGGCTTGGGGTGGTATTTATAGGAAACAGGGGTTTGACCTGATAAAAACCCTAGGTCAAACGGTTTGGCGACCGTTTGGACTCCAAACGGTTTCAAGACCGTTTGGTTCCAAACGGGTTGAAGACCGTTTGGTCCCAAACGGTTTCGAGACCGGTTGGCTTCAAATGGTTTCAAGACCGTTTGGTTCCAAACGGGTTGAAGACCGTTTGGTCCCAAACGGTTTCGAGACCAAACGGTTTCAGGACCATTTGGTAAGGTTAAGGTCGAACGGACAAAAGTAAAATTATGAGATTTTTTTGTATATTTTCATTTTTTTATGTTTGTTTTGGTTATATGAATTGTTATATTTTTAGTAACCTAAAAAGACAGAAAATAAAAGAAGAAACTCAGATCTTGGGTTGCCTCCCAAGTAGCACATGGGTTTTACGTCGCTGGCTCGACAAATCTTTGATGTTGTTATGTTGATGTTGTGGGGTCTTTAATTTCAATGGTCTGTCTCGACCTTTTATCTTCCGGAGTATAGTATCTTTTTAAACGGTGACCGTTGACCGTCCTTTCTCCTCCGTTGTTGTCTATAATAATGGCAGCTCCAGTTGGGTAAATATGTTTTATAGTGAAGGGCCCGGACCATTTTGTTCTAAGTTTTCCGGGAAATAACCTGATCTTGGAGTTGAAAAGGAGCACTTTGTCGCCAACGGCGATATCTTTTCTCTTGAGATGACCATCATGCCACATTTTTGTTTGCTCCTTATAGATTCTGGCACTGTGATAGGCAGTCATTCGGAGTTCTTCTAACTCCTACAGCTGGAGTTGTCTATGCTCTCCTGCACTTTTAAGGTCGAAGTTTAATTGTTTGATGGCCCACCAGGCTTTATGTTCCAGCTCTACTGGCAGGTGACAGGACTTCCCGTACACCAAACAGAACGGGGTTGTTTCTATTGGTGTTTTATATGCAGTTCGGTATGCCCAAAGGGCATCAGGAAGTTTGGTGGACCAATCGGTGCAGTTTTTGTTCACCGTCTTTTCAAGAATCGCTTTCAATTGTCTATTAGATACCTCTACCTGACCACTAGTCTGTGGATGGTAAGATGTGGCGACTTTGTGATTTAATCCGTACTTTTTCAGTAAGGCTTCAAAACTTCATTCCAAGAAATGTGTCCCGCCATCTGATATGACAGTTCTCAGAACTCCAAATCTTGGGAAAATAATATCTTTGAACAATTTAATAACAGGCTTGGAATCGCTGGACACAGTAGGTACAACTTCGACCCACTTTGAGACGTAGTCCACCACGACCAAGATGTAGGAGAAACCATAGGATGAAGGGAAAGGGCCCATGTAGTCTACCCCCCACACATCAAAAAGCTCAATTTCCTGCCACATTGTGAGGGGCATTTCGTCTCTTTTTGATATGTTACCAGTAAATTGGCATTTGTTACAGGCTTTCACAAAGTCGTAGGAATCTTTTGCTATAGTAGGCCAGAAGAAACCAGATTGTAAAACTTTTAGAGCGGTTTTCTTAGCACTCATGTGCCCCCCTGTAGGTCCTGAATGGCAATGCTCAAGGACAGGGGTGATTTCTTCTTCCGGCAAGCAACGACGGAAAAGTCCATCGGCACAAAGGTGGAACAAGTAGGGTTCATCCCAGTAATAATGTTTTATGTCGTGAAGGAACTTCCTTTTATCCTGGTAGGAAGTAGATGGGTGGATAATCCCTGTGGCTAGATAATTGACGATATCAGCATACCAAGGAAAACCATGAGTGGCCTTCATAAGATGATCATCAGGAAGAGAATCCCGGATAGGGATTTTATCTTTTTCTTCAACCTCGATCCGGCTGAGGTGATCGGCCACAACATTCTCCATGACACTTTTATCTTTGATCTCCAAATCGAATTCCTGAAGCATTAACACCCAGCGGATAAGCCTGGGTTTGGCGTCCTGTTTCTGAATCAGGTATCGAATGGCAGAATGGTCGGTATAGACGATGACTTTAGAACCAATCAGATAAGAGCGGAATTTTTCAAACGTGTAGATGATAGCCAGAAACTCTTTTTATGTGGTGGTGTAGTTTTTCTATGCTTCGTCTAGCATTTTGGATGCGTAGTAGATAACATAGGGTTTCTTATCAATCCACTGTCCTAGAACAGCCCCTATGGCATAATCACTTGCGTCGCACATGATTTCGAAGGGCTGCGACCAATCTGGAGCTCCTAGAATAGGTGCGAAGATTAAAGCATTCTTGAGGGTGGAGAAACTTTGCATACACTCTTGACTGAATATGAATTCAACATCTTTAGTCAGGAGTTGGGTCATGGGTTTAGCTAACTTCGAGAAATCTTTGATGAATCTTCTGTAGAATCCTGCATGACCCAGGAAAGCTCGAACTCCTCTTATGTCCTTTGGAGGTGACAACTTTGAGATAACATCGATCTTTGCTTTATCAACCTCGATTCCTCTTTCACTTACCTTGTGTCCGAGGACGACCCCTTCTGTTACCATGAAATGGCACTTCTCCCAATTCAAGATAAGGTTCGTTTCCTCGCAATGTCATAGAACTTGACCAAGATTGATTAAATAGTTGTCGAAGGAGTCTCCATAAAATGAGAAATCGTCCATAAACACCTCCATGACGGATTTAGTTAAACCGGCAAAGATGGCAGACATACATCGTTGGAACGTAGTGGGTGTGTTGCACAACCCGAACGACATTCTTCTAAAGGCATATGTCCCAAAAGGGAAAGTGAAGGTAGTTTTTTCCTGGTCCTCCGGGTGTATGGGTATTTGGTAGAACCCGGAGTAACCATCGAGATAACAAAAATATTTTTGATGAGCTGGGCATTCCAGGACTTCATCAAGGAAGGGTAGGGGGTAGTGGTCTTTCCTTGTGGCTTTGTTTAGCTTCCTATAATCAATACACATCCGCCACCCTATTACAGTCCTGGTAGGCACTAACTCATTTTTGTCGTTGAGCACTACAGTAGTGCCCCCCCCCCTTAGGAACAACCTAGACAGGACTGACCCACTGGGAGTCAGAAATAGGATAGATCATGCCAGCTTTGAGTAAATGAAGGACCTTCAGACGAACTACCTCCTTTAGATTAGGATTTAGTTTTCTTTGATGTTCACGAGAGGGCTTGAATTCTTCAACCATAGGAAGTCTATGCATACACAGGGCTAGATTTATGCCCGTTAGGTCAGTTATCTTATATCCTATGACCTTTTTAAGCTTCCTCAGCTCATTCAGAAACCTTTCTTCTTGATCTCTTGTAAGGGTAGAGTTGATGACTGGGCATAGTTTTTCTTTATCTAAGAAAACATGTTTGAGACCTGTAGGTAAAGTCTTCAATTCAGGGGCTTTCGGTGGCTCAGCTGCTTCTATAATAGTAACGGCTTTAAGCTCTTCAACAGTGGCCTTTGGCGTTTCTTCGGCCTTTTCTAGATGTTGGAGACACTGCTGAACCAGTTCATTTGCTGAGAATTCAACATCTGGATTGATCAGAACATTCTCCAGTTCGTCAGTTGGCTCAGATATTTCTAACTGTGACATTTGTTGAATAGAGTCAAGAAGGAAAACCTCCTCTTGGATGCTGGGGCCTTTCATGCTATTAAGGACTCATAATTGAATTTCTTCTTTACCGAGCCTAAGAATGATGATGCCAGCTTCGACGTCAATAAGCGCTCTGGCAGTAGCGAGGAACGGTCTGCCAAAAATGATTGGGTACCTCAGGTCTTCTTTAATATCCATGATAACGAAGTCGCATGGTACGTAAGCATCCTTGCCTATCCTTACCAAGATATCTTCAATGATTCCCAAGGGTGCGGTTATGGTGGAATCATCTAATTGAATAGTCATTGCTGTAGGCAGCAATTCGGTGAAACACAGATGTTTGCACATGGAAAAAGGCATGATGGAGATGCTGGCCCCTAGGTCAGCTAGTCCTTTTTTAGTAGATGTGTTTCTAATGCAACATTGGATTCCAAAGGAACCTGGGTCCATCTTATTTTTTGGCATTTTGTTTAAGATGATGTCAGAGGTGGTCTGAGCAAGCTTAACAGTTTCTTGCTCCTCGGTGATGTACTTTCTTGATAATAAGGTCTTGAGGTATTTTGCCCAGGCTGGCACCTCGGAAAGAGCATCAAGGAGCGGGATGTCAATGTACAGTTTCTTCATCGCCTCCTTGAACTTTTGAAACCTAGTGTCCATCTTCGTTTTGCGCAGTCTACCTGGATACGGGATTCTTGGTCTATATTGCAGGACTTCAGGCTCTGCGGACACTTGGTCTTTATCGTTGCCCTTTATGCCCTCTGAGGGCTTCTCAATTCCTTGTTGCGAGCTCTCATTTGTCATAAAAGCGGGTGTATCATCATTATCCAGAGTGATCTTGGTAGTCTCATGAAGAGTGTGTCCCGACCTTATGGTGACAGCATTCAACTGTTCATGTCTGTTCTGCCCATGCTTAGGATTTGATTCGGGCTATCCAGCAAACGTACCTACTGGGGGCTTCAATTGTGCAGTGATCTGAGCGAGTTGAGCTTCAACTGCTTTCTACTGAGCATGTTGGTTAGCAAGCATAGTTTGCTGCGATTGTAACATCTATTTTATCAAGGATATTTCATCTTCCGGTTGGGCAGGAGCATTTTTCGGAGGAATTTGTTGTTGGGCTTGTTGGGATTGTTGCGGCGGTAGCACCATATGAGGTTGCTGAGTATGCAGCTGTGGATGGAGCGGAGGATGGGGGTACTGGTAGTAGGCTGATTGGTTCCTGGGGTAGTTAGCCCTAGGGAAGTTGTTCCTGGAATTCCCTTGATTTCGGTTGAAACTGTTTGGGAACCCAGGTGGTAGCCTACTAGAGGATCCTCCCTGTGTTTGATGCTAAGGATTAGCGGTCCCAGCAGGGTTTCCATACTGAAAACTTGGATGATTCCTTGGCTGATTAGGGTTGTAGTAGACTTGCCCAGGAATAGAGTGGATAGAGTTAACTTGTTCCGGTAGTTGTTCTTCCGACTGATCAATGATAGGTTCATATGGTTGTGGTGGTGGATGCAGATCCATCATCACATTATACAGCATACCGCAGGAAAGGGTTGGATGGTCAGAAGCATGACAAGCCTCACAGGATCCTATGACGACCTTGACTTGTTGAACTAGAGGAGTTTTCTTCTTATCAATCTCTCCGAGAGAAGTCTCGAGAGCTTGTTGTTTGTGAACTATAGTTTTCAAGGCTTCAGTTATTGCCTTCATCTCTATAGATTCTTCAGCTTTGTAAACCTTGAGGACACCTTTACCAGCTGACCGTCCCCAGTTGGACTGGTTTTCAACTCCGAGTGTAACAATCTTCCAGGCATCCTCATAATTCTTTCTCATGAAGTTTCCTCCAGATGAGGAATCTAAAAACTGTTTAATATCATCGCTCACTCCCCGATAGAAGGTTTCTATCAGTTGATTCTGGGAGATTCCATGATGGGGGCATTTCCGCAAAAGTTCCTTAAACCTTTCCCATGCTTCAGCAAGGGTTTCTCCAGGTAGCTGAGAGAAGTGATTGATCTGCCCTCTGATCTCATAATTCGGTGAGGGGGGAAAGAACTTCTCTAAGAACTTTTCCCCTAGGGGAGCCCAGGTGGTTATTATAGGTTCTCTGTCAAGTGAGTTATACCAACTCAGGGCCCTCCCAGACAGGGTGAAATGGAACAGATGAAGCATTATCACATAAAAAGCGACTCCGGCTTGTGGAACCAGGCGGCACATCACCTTAAACCTCTTCAGATGATCCATGCAATCATCTCCAGAACCTCCAGAGAAAGAGATGTCGTGCATGATCTGAATCCACTGGGTCCGAATCTCGAAGTTGGGGATATTGA
The DNA here is from genome assembly GCA_963693085.1 of Alisma plantago-aquatica. NCBI lineage: Eukaryota > Viridiplantae > Streptophyta > Magnoliopsida > Alismatales > Alismataceae > Alisma > Alisma plantago-aquatica. The sequence continues at coordinate 1,412,383,369 of OY856409.1, read as the reverse complement.
TAATCGGAGGTCGGACCGGGTGGTTATCCTCATAGTTCTTCGGGACAACATAGTCCCTCAGTTGCTTGTTCCTTAACTCCAACTGAGCAGCTTGGGTTGCTACCACAGTTTCAGCTCTGATGCGGGCTTGCTCTTCTGCACGAATCTCCGCTTGGATTTGGGCATGAGTGTCCGCGATGAGTTGTGCCCGTTGAGCGGCGATGGCGGCATTTACCCTCTCCATCACCAAAGTAGCCTGGCGTTGTTCGTCGGCCATTTGTCTGGCTCGTTGGCGATTGAGGCAAATGCGACGATGGAAACTTCTTTCTACCTCGGAGTCGTACTCCGGATCAGGGGAGAATCCGCGATTATGCGATGATCGCATGCACGTTTTCTACCTGAGTAGAGAAAAGAAAACACCTTTAGATAATAGTAAAAATATGATGGTTTCAAGAAAATATAGAGTTATGATTAAAAAGAAAGTGTAAAATCCTAACCAACTAGGAAGGTACTAAATGAAATTACAACGTTCCGTTGTCCCCAGCAACGACGCCAATTTTTTGATGGAGCTTCCACTTACGTGGAATTGCGTGCACCAACTAAAAATCCTAAAGATAGTAAGTCTTTAGGTTTAGCCTTGCGTACACTAGATAGAGAACTCCACCCACGTATGCTAGGATACGTGGAAGTCTTACCGTAGTATAGTTAAGGGTTGAATCCTCAGGACAACGGTCTTGTTGCAAGAAACAAGATGGAAAACATTAAAGTTTCACTTAATCTCTTACTAGTAGGCACTTAGATCGAAAGTTTGGTTTTGTTGTTTAAAACTAAGAATATGTAAAGTAAAGAAAGCAAGTAAATCTAAGGAGTTGAACTATGATAAAAGTCACTAGGGTGTGATCGGTTTTTCACCACCACTACACATGGATCAACACATGCAAAGCAAAACATAACCTGCAAAAAGAGTCTAGTCAGTTAGTATCTTTGTAGGCTTAGCTTCCTTTCGGAGAACTAACTACGAGAAGTGCGGGAATGTTGCAACGCCAGCCATTCCCGAACAAATGGTCACTTACTTTGCATCATTCCCCTCGCAAAGTGTGTTCCTCGACTTACCAAGGTTACACTTTCATACGTCAACTAATTCCATTTCATAGTATGAAAGTGCAACAAATGATAGTGAGTTTACTCCACTTCTTGAGATACACTTCTAGATACCGAAACAGATGCATGGTGGATACATGCACCAAGAACCAACATACAAACGAGTTTCAAATCTAATAGTACAAACATAGACAATTCATACTAAAAGATAAAAGATAACACATGTTGGTGATCAAGCAACAAGCATTCATTAAACGTTTGATGTTGAACTGAGAAGATAAAAACTCTATATTGCAAACTATGGATTACATTTACATGATATGAAAGCATGGGTAGCGGAGCTACTCCCCGCACCCTAGTGAAGGAGACTACTCGCTCATGACTAGGACAAAGAAGGAGGCAAGAAGAGAGAGAGAGTGCATCATCCCCATAAAGGAGAGAGGAAAGTCAACCCCTTGGAGAGAGAGTGAAACGATCCACCAGCTTCATAGGTTGCGCGATGGAAAGATCTCCCTCTTCCCACCTTCTTTGGCAGAGAGAGAGAAAGTAGCTTCGAGATGGAGTACGGATCTCAGACCGGCAGCCCCAGGGCGGAGGGTGGAAGTCACAAGAGCTCTGAAGTGATTGAGGCAGCCTTTGGACGTCTGAAAAAACTCTCCGGTGGGGGACCCTTGAGGTCTTATTTATAGGCCTTAAGTGAGGTCCAAACGGTCTTGAACCCGTTTGGGCCCTGAACCCGTTTGCCCTTGCCTCCATGCGGTCTTCCAGATCGTTTGGCTTTATGCGGTCTCGAGACCGTTTGACCTTATGCGGTCTTGAGACCGTTTAGCCTTCATCCGGTCTTGGGACCGTTTAGCCTTCATGCTGTCTCGGGACCGTTTGTCCTTCATGCGGTCTCGGGACCGTTTAGCCTTCATGCGGTCTCGGGACCGTTTGGCCTTCATGCGGTCTCGGGACCGTTTAGCCTTCATGCAGTCTCGGGACCGTTTGGCCTCAAACGGTCTTGGGACCGTTTGGCCTCAAACGGTCTTGGGACCGTTTGGCCTTAAACGGTCCTGGGACCGTTTGGCCTCAAACGGTCTTGGGATCGTTTGGGGCTTTTGTAATTTTTTTGTGTTTTTCTGTAAGGATAAAGAAGAGAAAAGTTAATCTATTGATGTGTCAGCAATAAGGTAAAAAGTTAATGATTCTATCTAATTTATGTAAGAAAGAGTATGGAAAACTAAGGAAAACTAATAAGATAACATCACAAAATGGGAGGTTATCAACCATCTGTGATGACCGATCGATTGTCAAGAGGCAAGACGACCGGTTTAAGGGTTGAACTGATCTACCCTGATTAACAAACATATATCTACACCAACAGCAAGTTCATACATGAGATGTGATGATTGACCTAGGTGGTAGTAATTCCTTGTGGCTCCAAGCAATTACAAGTAGACATGGCCATAACCATCACGTTTTGTTTTCTATTGCATGTTTACATTGTGGGATATAGTATGTATATGATACATATTATACATGTGATGATTGGATACAATATATGTATATATATGATACATATTAAATCCATCAAACAAACATATTAAGTCTAAGATACTTTCCGTTAGCAACGAACATGAAAAGCTTGATCGACCAAGCATAGATTTACACAAATCAAGGTGTGTCATCTATCTCATGGAAGTGTGATGGCAGATATGTATATTTTCACAAAGCATGATGCATATCTATCGTGTTGGCTATTGGGTCAGGCTTAACTGGTGAATTAGAGAGCCTAATCCCAAAGGCATGCAAATGATCATGGAAAGGAGTTGCACCTATCATCTATCCAAGAGTTGCATATAGATGCAATTGGCAAAAGTTACCTACCTAAATAGTCAAGTTGTGGGCGATTAGCAAAAGATGAGTCATGAATTGATGAAACATGAATCTTGGCTCATTAGAAAATTATTCACTATAATTTTCTGAATTAATACATGAGGGTTGTCAATTTGAACAAAATAATGAGAAAGATAGTGAATTAAAGACCTATTTATTATTGCCAAAATTTAATCAAATCAAAATGAGTTTTTAACAAAATCACAAATTCTTTTGTACAATCAAATGGCAACAAACAACAATCACTTTTGTCTATGACTAGTCCTTGATAAGGACAAACTAATTGGGAACGACTTCCATGACTAGTTCAAGATATTGAGAATCTTTCTCACACAGGAGCGCAAGCTCTATGTCCTGGAGATGCCAGAACCAAAATAACCACCTCAAAATGCACGAAGGGTTGACAAGGATTCTTATAAGAAGCATATTGAAGACTTTGTGGATGTCAAGTGCCTGATACTATGCTCCATGAACTATGAGTTGTAGAGGTAGCATGAGAACATGGATGTGATTGAGATGATCACACATCTCTAGAACATGTTCCAAGATTAGTCAAGACAAGAGAGATACAATGTCTCTAAGACACTGTTCAAATGTAACATGGTAGAAGGAGACCAAGTAGGTCCTCATGTACTCAAGATCATTGGGTACATGGAGAACCTATCTAGACTAGGATTCCCCTTGGGTCAATAGTTAGCCATTGATTTGATTCTGTAGTCTCTGCCAGAGTCATATAGTCAGTTTGTCATGAACTACGACATGAATGACTTTGACAAGCGATTGAAAGAGTTGTTGGGCATGTTGAGAACATCTGAGACACAAATGAAGAAAGACAAATCCAAGTCTATGATGATGATCCACAAGACAAAGGGGAAGTCCAAAGGCAAAGACAAATCTAAGAAGAGTTCTACAACTATCCAAAAGCCTAAGTCTTCAGATCTCAAAGAAAATGGAGGAGTGAAGAAAATAAGAGGCAATTGTCACCATTGTCACTAGCCTGAACATTGGAAAAGAAATTTCCCACTCAAGTTAGAGGAACTAAAGAAGAAGAAGGGCGACACTTAGGCCTCCACTTTAGGTATAAACATTACAAGATAAATTTGATTACTTCTTCATTTATGTATGTGATACCAAACAAAGATCTGACGTACTTGATGTATAGGATCTGACAAGAAGTAAAAGCCTTCATGGAAGGATAAGGATGGACAAGGTGGAGCAAGAGTTGCAGAAGCTTTAGTCTACATTTAATTTATCTTAGCCCAATGGGCATGTAATAGAGGTAGTAAAACTGCTATTTCATAATGCCATCAAATAGAAACATTTACTTTAGAACATCATGTATGAGAAGGATGAAAAATCAATAAAGTGAGATATTAATGTTTCTATTTCAAAAGATATAATCTTGCATGGAAACACCCAAACATCTAATGATCTTTGTACAAAAGACTTTGAGATGAATATTTATAATATTAATATGAAAAGATTATAATTGATAACTCAAGACTATCATTAGCAATAGTCACCTTGGTCATACGTATAAGAAATGCATCTCTAGAATACATATTGATGTCAATCTAGATTCCCCTGGTTATCAAACCTAAGGAAACATGCAAATCCTTATTTACGCACAATGTGACAGAAACTCATTCATTAGATGTAGTGGGAGGGTAAGCCTTCCATCATACCTCATACATGTGATGCATGAATATCTTATGGAATGAATGCTATGGATAATTACTCATACCTTATATCTTTTACTGGTAATATGATGATATGTACTCAGTAAAATAGAAACATAAATCTCTTGAAGTGTTCGAGAAGACTATAAATGAAGTATGACTTTGATGAAAGTATTTAGAAACTTTGATGAGATCAAATGTTGAAATACTTTACATCAATACCTTGAGTACCTTCAAGAAAGAACAATGATTATGTATCTCAAGTCAAATCCATCTGAACATGATGATGTTTCATAAGGTCAACAAAGAGTTACAATGAGAGATAAGAGAATCACAAGTTGTTGTGTATCTTGAGTTCATATAACACAAAACAAAACATTTCTAGTAGAACATGTCTGAGACTGGAGGATTGTGAATCCAACAACTCACATAGGGATGTCATGACAAGATGAGCCAACTAATCAACTAGAATATATTAAGTACCATAATGTGAGTAATGGCTCAAGGTCATTATGGGGTCCATGTAAACTAACAAGCTAGGACCTTGATAGCGCCACCTAAAGGGGTAATACATGAAGGATGCAATAAGGTCTTGTGACAAATATTTACATAGACAACATAAAATGACATATTGGTTGAATAAGTTTTCAAATCAGTTCAAGTTGTTGAACATGATAGAAATTACTTTACCAAATGTCAAGCTTGTTTTTGTGGTTAAAATAGACAAAGAGATTTAGCATATGAAGGTAAAAACTGGATTCCTTAATGGTAATACATCAAAGATGTGTACATGACACAACCTAAAAGGTTTTAACTTCAAGAATGCAAATAAAGTCTCTGAACCACAAAAGTTCAATCTGGGAGTGAAACAAGCACCTCAGAAATGGGATCTTTTGATTTGACAAGATAGTCAAAGAGTTTGACTTGAATCATTATAAAGATAAAATATGTGATCACAAAAGATTTAGTGGGCGCATATATTAATATTCCACATATGATGAGGAATAACATGTCAATGTTGTGAATATTGAAATCTGGCATGGAAAAACCCTTCAACAATGAAGGAATGCGTGAAACGTCTTATGAGATAAGGATCAAGATCTATAGAGATAGTTCTTGAAAGTTTCACAATATAAGTTTGAGCACATACAATAGCAAGATGTTTAAAGAGTACAACACATAAAGGATTCAGTTAGAGAGATTCTGGATTAGTCTCTCATGAACCATATGTTCCAATTCTTGTGAAGAATGTAAATGACATGATTAAAATACCATGGGTTGTCGAAATGGATCTATCATGAATGCTATAAATGTACTTGTCCCATATAATATTGTATATATTAGACATGACAAGATGATACTAAATTCTAATAAGAGTTATTGGAATGTCATTAAAGATATCCAATCAAAACTTGAGATGTACTTTAGGATAGATTGCTAGTCAATAAAGATAGAAATAAAAGGAAGAGTTGTGTGTGTAAAGGGTTACACCAATGCAAGCTTTTGTAATGACAAAGTGATCGTAACAAAATATTTTTGATTTAAAAGGAGAAACGTTGTTAGTTGGAAGTGTTCCGAACTAATATCCATTAATTTTATTCTACTATAGAAGCCGAGTATACTTGTGTTATGCACACAAAGTGATACTATATGGATATAGAAGTTCATATGATGAACTTATATATGTTCCAACCATTGATGACAAAGTTGTAATACTGTAAAAATAATGGAGCTACTTGTTAGGCAAGGAATATCAGATACCATATTAAGATAGTTCCACCTCATACGAGAAATTGTATAGCAAAAAGTTAACATGCAACATACCAACTATTAGTAAAATGTTGCTAACCCGCTGGATTAAGCACTTGCGTAGTAGAAACATGATGAACATGTTTGGATCACTAAGAATGAAATTCGTGGGTGATTTGCTCTAAGTGAATGTGGGAGTCTGTTGGTAAGGTATGCCCATAGATCCAATCATGTATTGATTGACATGGCATATACCATAAAGGATTTAATTAATACTAATAAAGGCAAGCTTCCAATTCATTCTGTTTCATTCTGTTATGAGATAATGAGGAAATATTATGAATGTCTAAAGAACAACAATACTCAATGACGTATGTCTTCAAGCACGTGACTTGGATGATGAGATAATATGAATTCTAAGAGTATATACATTCTTATTATGTCCCTAGTAGGTTGTTACTGTGGAAGGTAGAAAGACACCAATAACACATAAGACTAGAGTGTGGGTTGGTTGATGACAACATCTCATTAGTCATTATATGGTAGTATGAAACCAAGCACATAGATACATATTAGAGAATAACGTATTAGAAAGACCCACCTTGAGAGTGACACATGGAAACCATCATTGGTGGTAATAGTCAACTATCATGGTGAAGGTGGTGATTGTGATTCTTAGACCTTAAATCACTACACTCATCACATGTCGTTGGTTACACTTTGACATCATCAAACACAGTCCTAAAATATGGGTTGCTATAACAATGATGATTGGGTGACTTTGACACATGGGGACTAACTATGAGTGATAGAGATGGGATTTGTCCCTCCTACTCGATATTGATATCTTGGCCACTTGATAAGCGAGACGGAGAAATGCATGTGCATGCATATGTGAATCGATATATGATATTGAGGTCACATTATCGCAGACAGTCTACTCTTGGTTCAAGGAACATGGATAGAATGTTGAGAGGATGACGATTCCATGCCTCGAGTTCATCCTAGATATCAGAGATAAAGGAATTATACAATCACTACAACACCTTACACAGATTGTAGGTTGAAGTTGTTCTCAAACTTTCCATTCACTTGGGTGGCACTGATGTGCGACTAAGCACCACTTCTACTTATGATGTCATAAGTTAGTTATGGACATTTGCTACTAATGTGATATGGGACCTATAGGTTCACACACAAAGGAACTCATCTATAAAAGGAATTTTGTCTTGAATGAAGATGGGATTGATTACTAAAGTGTTTAGGTATTGAATTCATGCAACAAATTGGTTGACTGCACTGCCAAATGACCATCTCTCAAGGTGAGATGAGCTTTTGGAGTTTCAGATGACTATCTCAAGTTTTGAGATGGTTGTTTGGGTCGTTAGGCTAATCAAAAATCGAATTGGCTAAGATCTACGCAAACTAAGGTGTGAACTGACCAGTTCATTCTGTTGAACTGATCGGCCTGGCTCGGGTCACCAGATGAATGTCTAAGTGAGTGAGACGATTGTATCACATGTGTGAGATCTCTTAGTTAATCTAGAGGAAGGTTCTAGATACTTTCCCATATTCATTTTGATTGCACAATACTTGTGGTGAAAGGAATTCATGTCTAACATTAAAGGGAATTGAATTGTCAATTTTTTATGCAATTGGGAAACTGCCAGACGACCATTTGGCAGAATGACACAACCGTCTCATAGTGCTAGGCGACCGTATGGACTGTTAGATGACTATTTCGTGTCTCATAGGTTGTGAAAATTCAAGATCTTATGTTCCCTTCCACTCCCACATAGATCTAGAATAGACTAGAAACCCTGGCCCTAACCCCACCTAAAAATAGAGGGGTACTGGGGGCTTCCCAGAGCAAAACATTACAACTAAGAATCAGTTAATCTGACAATTATTATCCTCTCTGGTTATGGTAACCAAGAAAGGCCAAGCAAGTCCTACCTAACTAGGGAGGGATAGCAAGGGAGAGAACAACTAAGGATCATTATTGTGGGACATAAAGTTGGTGAGTAGTACGCTAATGAGAGGGACACCTCCTTCTTATCTATTCTAGTTGTAAAATAGGAGTAATAGTTGGTCCGTATGGACTACTCTAGAGTCAGGAGTTCTTTGGATCCTTCTAGGAGAGAAAAGTCAATCTACAATCCATGGTGAGACCACATGAGTCGTTGTAGAAGTTGTTTTGTTTGTTGTTTGTGGTGAAGACTAGGAGCTACACAACACCATCCAAGAGCAACTAGAAGATAGTTGCATTACAATGAGTTGTTATCGATGGACTTGCTCTAGTACCAGTTATAACTCGTTAAACCCTCCTTCCTATTTCATAATAGTTGACGTGATCTTGGTGTTATGGGAATACAGATATATAAAAAAATTGTTTTTGCGACTATACTTTGTACCCATATTTCCTAACACCAATGACTGAGTTCAACATTGTCCTCTTACACACATTGAAAGACCATGCAAGAGCTAGAGTGATTCAATGTCATTGATTTACAACTAGAATGAACGTTCTAGGAGAAGAGGAATCCATCTTGAAGACAAGATTTCACACGTCTTTCCTTCAAGGATCTATAGTTTGCATTAGTGATCCATCACCTATTTTCTGAAGTCTATTTTCTTAACTCTACTTTGGCTACTTCCTTTCTAAATATAGTTAATTGTTTGTCAACTTCAAGATATATACCTACAATTTTTAATTATATCTATCATTGTCTTCGAGTTTTTAACATGAATAAAAAAACTATACCTTTTATAGACAATGTTGCATCTCTTAAACCCAATTGATTTTAAGATTTTTCACTTTCACTACTCAAATAGAAGATGCACTTTTGGTTATTCTCTTTGGGTCTCATTTGTTCCATCTTACCATTAGGTAGTTATGTTGTTGTTGTGCCAGAGCCACAAACCATAAACCTTCTTCCTAGTTATGATGATATTATACCTCCTCCTTTAGTTACACCCTATGCCCCCACTCTTGTATCTAATAAAATTAAGTAATTATGCCATAGAATCCTTTTTAATGAATTATGTGGCATCTACCATGAAATCCCAATTGCTTTGAAATTATGGAAGGGTTTATACAAGAGGTTTGGTTTAGAAGATAATGGCCATAAGCATTATGCTTTTGTTGCATGGCTTAACTTTAATATGGTTGATGATATGCCTATTCAGAACCATGTCCTATAATATCATAATTTCAAAACCCATATCCATAAGTTACAATCTTGGTGAAATTTCCACATATAAACCCTTAGAGAAACTTTCACCTTCTTGGAAAGACTTTGCCAAGTCCCTAAGTAGTAGATAAAGAAACATGACTATGGTTTTGTATTTAAATCCCTTCAAACTAACAATAGACATAGGGAGAAAAATAAAAATTCTAACCTAGCGTAGAATAGGATGTAACTCCAAGAAGAATCCAAACCACTCCAACTTTAACACAAAACTCAAACCTTCTTTAAGCATCACAAGCATCAAAACCATAGTAATATTATTAAAGAGAAAAATGTGTCTACTTTGTTTCTAACAAACAAGGCCATTTAGAAAATGTATGCAGATGTCACATAGGCCAGAGAAACTAGAATGCACAATCTCCTAAAAATTGTTCAGTTTATGTGATCATTGTGGTTGTGGCTCTTTTCTCTTCTATTGATAGGTTGAAAATTATCACTGTTCTTTGTTTTTACTCATCTTTGATTGATAATGGATTCTGGTGCCACTTTTCATACTTGCTTTGGCCATGTCATCCTTTGTTCTTATCAAGAAGAATCTAGTAGAGTTATCAAGTGTTGATATCACTCATCATCCATAATAATCACATGCTTTAGATTAGTTGATCTAAAGCTTGCTTCTGGAAAAGTGCTTAGATTTCATGACCTAAAATATGTGCCATCATCCCAAAAGAATCTTATTAGTCAAGTGGTTCTTCAAAATTTTAGTTATACCTTATTTCTTCAAGGAAATTGTGTTTTTATTTCTAAGAACAATTATTATATTCATATAGGTACACTTAGGTGGCCTTATTAAACTACCCTTTATCTCGTGTAATGCATATTATTGGAATAATAAATCATCTACTACTTTAGTTTCTAAAAGTTTTGATGTTGGCATGTACGTCGTGGACATATGAAAAAAATACGATGAAACACACGATTAACTTAGAAATTATTACTAAGACTCAAATCAATAATTTTCTCAAATGCCAAATTTGTGTTTAAGCTAAGCTTCCTAAAAAGCATTATAAATCAATAAATCATAACTATTCACTTTTGAGTTAATTTGTTATGATGTTTGTGATTTAAATATCATGCTTACACATGAAAATATGAGACACTTCTTGATTTCATGTAATATTTTCCTAAATGTTACTATGTTTACTTGTTCAAAACTAAAGATGAACAGTTAGAAGAAAAAAAATCAAAATCTATAGAACTTATGAAGTGAAATAACTAGAGAAGAACATTAAGAGAGTGGGTATAATAGATTTGATGGATACATGTTTAATGAAATTCACAAGTTTTGTTAGGACCAAGTATGTATTCATAAAACTAATGCCCCTTAGAATATTTGATCCAAGGGAGTAGCTAAGAGAAAAATAGGACATTGACTAACATAGTCAATTCATTGTTACTAAGGTCTAAATAAAGTCATAGACAATCGAGAAGGCTCTTCAAACTACCAATTGTATTATAATAATATCTCATTTAGACATGTTGACAAAATTGGCTATGAGATTTGGGTTAAAAGGAAACCTTGTTTGAAATACCAATGTGAGGGTTGCTTGGTCTGACTTAAAAGTTCTTATTAATAAGAATAGAAAACTAGGAGTAAAACATGTTGACATTATTTACATTAAATATGTGGAAAATAGTAATACCAATACATTTCTAGTAACTAAATGTTAAGTCCTTGACATTAGAACCAACTCCATTCTTGATTGTAGATGCAATTTATTACAAACCCATATCTTATCTAAAGTAAATGATTTGTTGTAGAAGAAGACCCTTGTTCATATGGAGATTCAATGAAATGTGTAGCTAGTTTCTAGAACAAAGAAATTGATTACAACAATCCATTATGAGCAATCATACTTAGATCCTTGCTAAGGTTTTAAAGGATGTAAAACTATTGGATGTAAACATGTATTTAAGAAAAAGGTGATGAAAATGGTTGCATAGACAAAGATTAGCAGAAAGGATTTATTCAAAAGGAAAGACTTGATAGACTGATAATTATGGACCCATAAACAAAATATCTTCCATTCATGTTCTTGTTTCTCAAGATGCTATATATAAACTTGAATTCCCTCAAATGTGTGTCAAAAATACCTTCTTAAATGGAGAACATGAGATGAAAATATATATGTATCGTTCAGAACATTTTTTTCACTAAATAAAAAGACATAAAATCTAAAGGTTGAATCACACCTAAAGAATGGAATGTTACAATTTATAAAATTGTGTTATCTTCTAGATATATTCACAATGAATCTGGACAATATATTTGTTCCAAAACTATTGGTACTTCTTGCATTATTATGTTCTTGTATGTTGATGATATTTTACTATGTGTTTCAATGAAAATTTTATTGATTTCACTAAATCTTTTCTTACTACAACTTTGATATGAAAGATTAAGGAATCATTGATGTATCCTTGGGATTAATTTAGATAGGTCTACTTGTGGTTTTTTTACTTTATAAATCTCATTTTGTAATAAAATTTCGAGGAACTTGAGTTACTTTATTGTACATATATATATGTTCCTTTTGATCTTTCACTTTATATTAGAAACTAAAGTCCATAGAAATAGGCCAGTGGATCAACTAAAATATGCAAAAGTCATAGGAAGCTTGTTGTACCTAGGGAACTACACTAGGACAATTAATTACTATGTTTTAAGTAGGGTAAGTAGGTACAAAAGTGTTCTTAATACAAACACTATAAGGATATTGTTAGAATTTCCAAATACCTTAAAGGTGCTACTAAATATAGTCTTCACTACACTACTTTACCACCTATAAACAAAGTCTACCAGTGAGTATGTATTTTGCCTCGGAGGAGGAACCATTTTTTAGAAGTATTTCAAACAAGTTTCTAGATCTAGATTCACCATGGAGGTTGAGCTTATTGCTTCATATTTAACTTGTTATCAGGTTACATGTCTTAGGGATCTACTTCTTGATCTCTTAATAGTTTAGAATTTGTTTCTTCATGCATATATAGTGTGATAAAAAACCATCCAAAGAAAGTCTAAACATACTAAGGGAATACCAAAAAATCACTTTATAAAGTTGAGATATGTTAAAGTGAGAGTCACATAAATCATGGGGTCATATCTCTTATATATGTGAAATTTGCATTAAAAATTGCAGATCTTCTAGTAAAGGCACTACCAAGGAAATTAGTACCTAGTTCATCAAGGAGGATGTGTCTTATTACATTAACTAAATGTTACAATGCCAACCTTACCATCCCAAAACTATAGATCCCATTAAGATTGGTTCAAAGGGACAATTAAAATATAGTATAATGCAAAACCACTTACTAGGTGTGTTACTCCTGACTTCTCTATGGAGATAGATTTTTATTGTATCTAACAATATGAATACCTTTGCTTTGAATAGGTTCAAGGACACTAATGGTAGGGTGTATATTACACATGACGACCATGGGAATCCCTAATATGTGAGTATAACCTAGTAACTACAATTTACGTGAGTTGTGCATACTCACTAGAGCACTCACAAAACAAGATCTATGTGTAGACCAGTAGGAAATTATTCTCATTCCAACACTATGGTTGAGTGATTCATTAATATCTAATGAAGGCATTCTGATTAAAGGTGTAGTTCAACATGTCTCTCCATATGAAAATGAGTTATACAAGATAAAGATTCAAAGACATAATCTAGCTTTGTTAGAAAATATAACAAAGTGTACGTTTTGGTATTTACTGAATTTGGAAGGTTATATGGAACTTGTGGGGGACTTCTATATTTTAGCATTTCAGAAAATGCTACTTCAGATTTATGTTTCTTTTTAGTTCATAACATTTGTGTAATAATATCCTTTCATTTACAATTTATTTATTTATTTTATTTATAAAATGGTTTTTTGAATGCCTATTTTGTATCATTTTGAGTTATTAGACACATTGTCAATAGAAATTACCATAGGTATTGAATACCTCTTTGACCACCCATTAAATGTTATGTTAAAGCAGTCCATTACACGATATTAATGATGCATGTGGGTCCTATGAGAAAACTATATATTGTGTACATATAGGTAATACTACGAGGAACATTCATGACACTTCTTCTCTTTGAATAGATCCACCCTTCTTCATTTGTAAGCACATTGGAAAAAATAGTGTTACCTTCTGTTCCTTTTATCTACCATTACTTTCCTTCTTTCCATACTTATTGTTGATATTGTATCGACATGACTTCATGATGTCATTCTTCTTCAATGACTAATGGGTCGACAAACAAGTTTGACACAATCCTCTTTCTTTTACTAAGCATCCATACCCGAGCTAGATTGAGTGGATCTTGGAGATGGACCATAGGAAAGCTAGTGCTAGGAGCGACATAATATGCCTTAAAGACAATGTTTCACACATCCTTTCTTCTAGGACATGGAATTTGCATCTCTGATCTCATCACATGTTCTCTCAATTTTTTTGCATTACTATTTCTTTGGTTGCTTGATTGTCTAAATCTAATTATAAGTTGTTCCATGTCTAATAGAGATCTCATTTCTGGTCCCCAATAATCTGATGATTCCTTGATATTCAATTGTTTTATCCCAAACCATTCATTTAATTGTAGTTGTGTCAGACTGGAACTATTTGAATATCAACCTACACAAACTTAGTTAAATGTGGGCCCACCAGACACATTTTGGCTCATTTTAACCACATATGATATTTGCACAATTCATACATTATTGGGACCCACAACAAATTTAGGTAAATTATGATGCCTAATATCATAAGGGTGAGATTACTCAAAAGCAAAACCCAAAATCAAAACTCAAAACAACTTCACGCACACAAGCCACATCGAAATCTCAAAAAAAAAAATTTTCAAATGAACAATCCTACTTTTGACTCCATATTTGGTGCAATAGAGGATACATGATATGTTGATCATCGTCATAAGTGGCATGCCTTCAATCAAGAAAAGGCTCAACACCATGCAAACAGAATCTCAACATAATACAACAATTTGAAATCTTACAAAAGCAATGTTACTATAGAGCATGCACGGGATATATTACAACATTCATAAATCAAGCTCTATAGGTTATGTACTTATATACAAGATCCAAGGTGGACGAATAATACTACAAAACACAATTTACCATGACCTAAGAGTGTAGGGACAACTTAGACAATATCTCTATATGATTTATCTCTAAAGGAAGTCAGGTAGATGTTACCTACCCCACATACTTCCACCAGAGAAAAATCATTTAAGGATAATAGAATATCTTCTCCTAAACACCCTCATATATTTGCTAATATATGTCTCTGGCCATCTTCTCACAGTTCTAGAATACTACAAGATTAACTCATTTACCCATTTTCCTAAGGAAGGGGATGGTTCTACATACTAAGGGCTCGATTTAAATTTTTTGTTTAGTTAGCTCCATTGTCATACAACTACAACAACCAAATTATAAGATAACCTATCAAAAAATTGACAAGAAGCAACCAGTAAATAAATTTTAGAAGATGTAAGACGTCCAACAATCATGACCTGAATTCACAGTATAGTAAAGATAAAAAGTTTCCACAAGCCATCGGTTTTCACACCTTGGCACTTCCAGGCCGACCAAGTGGAGGATACACATAAACCCTCCTTTTTCCATAAAGGAGTCCCCTTTTCACCTTCTAATAGTATGGTATTGTGTAAATGATTTAGTGCATGCATTTTAACAAGTCAACAACTATATCCAAACCATAAGGTATCATACTTTTAACATGTATGTCATATGCCCTGATATTGGGGAAACCTAGACTTATCTTTCCGTCTAAAGTTAAATACTTGTTCACACATGGTATAATAAGTTGTATCTAAGTCATTGAAAGATACAAATGGTAGGTAGCATCAACACACATGCACATAAACCCATTGAATAAGACCTAAGATACTCAACACTTCCACTTTTAGCATAATAAAGGCACACAACTGCTAAATCCACTTCATGCAAGAACAAGGCAAATAATTAATGAAGAATATGTATATCACTCATCTGATAGGAATAAACTAGTTGTTGCACAACCATCTACCAAAATGGAACCAACTTGACAACAAACTATGGTAGTAGCTCTGAAACTAACTCTCATAAGATTTAAGTTCCTCTCCTTCAACCACACACAATCGTCGTTGGTTTATATTCAGAAGTAACTACGTATGCGGGAGGAAAAAGGGTGATAATGGGGTGTTAGACCCTTTATCCGAAACCTTAAAGAAAAGCCACCTAGAAAACATTCAACGAGTACATAAAGCAAAAGGCCACCATGAAAACACACGATCAAGGTTTGAATTACCCAATATCACCATGGGGATGGACAAGGTAGGTAATATTCCTTCCTCTAAGGATGAGTGGATGAGATAACCATTCATGGAAAAGGGTAAGGTTGTGCACTCTATGGTGCTTAGATTCAAGGTAGCCTAACTAAGGCTATGGATTGTTCCTGGATAACGTTTTTATCCCTAGGGTGTTTCTGAGCTTTCAAGGGGAGTGCATTCTTTAGGAGTTCTTTTAGTCTCATATGTGATACCAAATCACCCCAACCCTTACCCAATTTTTTCTAGATTTCTCACTAATTTGTACCCTATATGGGGAAATATGGATGTGGAGAGTGAAGATACAATATTAGGTCATGGTTGAGAATCATGCATGGAAGTGAAAGTGGGGTGGTGGCATAGTTTTAGGTCATGATATGAAACTATCCTAATATCAACTTGGAAAAAGGTAGTCTAGTTTAGGTCATGATCGAGGATTGTATTCGGTAGAAGGTACTCTAGTTTTTATCCATGGTTGAGGTTCATACTTTGTAGATGAATTCCAATTTTAGGTTGTCGTCAAGGACTTTAGGGTAAGCGAAGATGGGCAGACCATTTTGGTACTAAGTGACTAAATAGTCAAGATGGAAAAACCTTTAGATTAAAAAAACCTTTAGATTATGTAGAGCTAGTGTGAATTGGAATTCATCCTTGATATGGAAGATATGTCCAAGTTTGATGAGTAAGTATACATGTGGAAAAACTGAGAATATTGTGTTTGAAGGGATCAAGATGTGTCGAAGAGTCTTTCATGTGGATAGCTTTTATAATCGTAGGGTGTAGGACCCAACATGCAAGTATGTATGACTCAGTTATACCACATGTGATGCATAACATGAAGCTAAATGTTGTTTATTTAAGTGAAATCATGTAGCTTGTGGATAAAAATGGGAAGCCCTTAGATGTGAAGCTATAGGCTCAAATTGATCTTCAAATGGATAAGGCCACTTGAAGGTATTTCCTTTGAATTTTAATATCCTTTTGGTGTGTTTGATTCTTCCCTTTCTCAAAGGACTAGGAAGTGATTTTTACTTTTTCACCCCCCATACAGCGAGGACCCTCTGATAAAAAAATCAATTTGATTTTTCTAATGAAAAATCAAATTGACTTCAAAGTCAAGCAATGAGACCAAAATCAAGTAACCTTATAACATGGATTGTGTGATAAGATATTTGAGAGTGGTTTTCAAAGCATGAGATGCTCTTATAGTTAAATTGAAAAACCTTAAAATGAAAGGTGACCAATGAGAAGATGTTAAATAATGCCCAAAATGATCAAGAGGTAAGGTCTAATTTTGGCAACCTATTGGCATAGGATAAGCTTTGGATCATTTTGTAAGATCATTGGATTTGTGGGCATCATTGTTTTGTAAACATGAAATTTTTATTAAGAAGTGAACAATTTATGCAATCTTATTTAGAAACAACAATCTCAAGGCCTCCAAACAAGCAAAAAGATTCGAATTTAAAGTGTGCCACAACTATGAGAAATAAAGATCCCCATTTAGCACATGTGTTTATGTGTAATTTATGTCCTCCCTCATGCATGACCTATGTAGGAGGGGTTGGTACTTACTTTCTTTATGGTGTAAAGGTACTCATGGGGGTAATCCAAGTTCAGAAAATTTGAGTACTTCTTCAAGTACATTTTGTGAATCAAATGGTCATAGTTAGTCATGAGTGCTTCGAGAGGGATGTCCTCAAGGCCTATGGATGTTCAACATTCCACTGCATTGGTACCTTTACTAACACTCTCACACCTCATTGGGGGATCTAATGTGAGTTTTATCACTAGTTCAATTGATGCATAGGTTTGTAGGAGTGTAAATTGCAAGTGTTCAAAACTTTAGATGTTTAATATAATCTCATGATAGAAAGGTACGAAAATTAAAAAGCAAGTGAAAATCCCCAAGTAAACTATCAGTAATATCCCCACTTTCTCAAACTAAAAAAAATTCACAGAAATTAATGATCATGAAGGCACAAGGAAATAATTATGTGCATGATGAAAGATCTCTCTTTTCATTTCTTCTTCTTTTTAACTTTTATTTTGAAAAACTAGGAAACATAAGTGATGAAAAAGGGAAACCCTAGAAGGTTGCTTAAAGGAAGCATAAAGAAAACCCTACAAAAAAAATGGAACATATGGAAAACTCTAAAAACCCTAAACACAAAAAGCAAACCTATGATATCATAAAAGCAACTAGGATTGTCTTATATACCCAGCGAAGAAAAGAATCTATGAAAGCTAATCTTAACAGTCGACTGTAAAAGTCATAAAAACATAAAAAGGCAAGGACTCAACATCACCATTTAAATTTAAGATAAATACAAGATAAATTGTAGATAAGTCTTTAGTCAGTGGAACATGCAAAAAGTATGAAAAGTGATTCTACCCAAGGGAAAGTAAAACACAGAAATCATGGTGAAAAGAGAATAATTAGTAATAGTCCTACGATTAGACAAAGTGTTAGACATCCTTGTATTGCCTAGAAACCAATATTGTTGTTAGAAATCTTGAGTTAGTGAAAATCATATGGCTTGCATTGGGTTAACAAAAAGAAAACAAGAAAACAAAGGCAAAAAAATTATTAAGATAAGGGAGAATATGGGGATTCAAGATGACTATGACTTTCTATCTTCATCCTAAAAATATCCAATCTTTATCATGAGAATTCAATTGCCTCAATATCTTCTACAAGAGAAATCCATCACAGACAATTATGATGAGATGCATGAAGATGAAGAGAATAAAACTAGAAAGAGATTCAATATGAGCAAGATCTACTTCTTCAAGCAATTAAGAAAAATTGTATAAAATATGACTAGATGCACATGTTGAAAAAAGATAGCTAACTTGATTTGTAATCAAATAATGACTAGACTAGCGAGTAATATCTTGTTCAATTAATCACTATAGTTTTTATTAGATAAGAATTCAGTGAAGAAGGGGTAATAAATCAAGTTGAAGTAGTTGGGGAAGTTTTTATGATGAAGCAAGTGGAAGAACAGTTATAAACAATTTGTGATCAAGATAGATAACCACAAATTTAGACCAAGTAGACATGTTGTGTACTTACCATCTCCACAAGGATGTAGGGGAGGTCGATGAGTTAGAGGAAGGATAGGCACTAGGCAAAAAATATTTGCACAAAGAGAGTGTTGACTTAAGTGTTATACATTGTCCATATTTTGATAATGACTTAACCATTCCATTCATATGTATATAATATGTTTGTTTAAGATTTGTTTATGGAACTAGGTACATAAAAATGATCAAATTGCTCAAGACCTAGCTTGGTTTAGTTCAAGTCAAAAGCAATGCAAATGCACATTTTGGGAAAATACTCCAAATCACCATTGAACATTTGTGTAATCATTTGTATTGATGATATGAATTGAGACTAAGATGAGAAAAAATCAGGGATACTTAATTCGAACGTTTCATCACTTAAATATCATTTTGTAAAATTCATAATAGGCACTTCATCAGTCGGGTTACAGAACCGACCGCCCCTTAATGAATTTTGAGAATGATATCGATCGATTGAGTTCTCTATCCACAAAACTCGACCAACGATCTCTCTGCCCAAGATTGATTTAAGTGGATTGGTCCATTTCCACCATGACAAACTCGACCGATGGTTTAAATTGGTCTTATTGCATAGTGGGATAGGTTGAGTTATCTTTATTGAAACTCGGCCGATTGCACTATACGGAAAACACAGAAAAAGTGATTCTAATTGTTGGAGAGTTACAAATCTCAAAGTTATATCCATTACAACCCTCCAAATAGCTAGAAAACATTCACAAGTGTTCCCACACTCTAGTGGAAACCCCCAACTATAAATAGGACCCCTTAGAGTTTATTCTAAGTTTGCTCATTCATGCTATTCAAGGTCCTTGTCATAGTTGAGTGCTATTAGTCCACTTGATCCCCTTTCTCTCTCTTTATTACACTTCATTTTGTTCATATGAGTGATATGGGACTTGTGTGAGAAAGCTTCCTCAGTGTACTCTTATAAAGCTCTCAAGGTTGCTCCTTCCCAACCCCTCTCTTGAAGATCAGGTTGAAGAAGGGCTTCTCCAAGTAAAGGAGAAGGTGCATGAAGCTTCTCTAAGCGAAGGAGAAGGACAAGGCTGAAGATCCAAGGAGTTGAGTAGGTAAATCCTCCAGGCGGAAGACTAGTGGATAGAAGGGGATCACCTTGGTGAAGGATTCCAGTTGCTTGTAAGAGTGGGTAAGACCTTGGTGAGGTAGAAGACTAGCTCTTGGATAGGTAAGACCTTGTTTTTAAGGTTGTTGGCTCCCTTGGCCTCAAAGGGAAGTTGGGTATCCTTGTCCTGAAAAAGGAAGGTCATATGTTGCAACTCTTATAAGTGAATTTAAGGAGTAGACATCTTAAAAATGCTAGATCGTGACCTCTCTTGGTAGTGTACTAACTCTCTCCTAGTTAGGAGATTGGAACCACTCTAAAATAACTTGTTCAATTGATTGCTTCAATCTCTCTCATCCTTGCCATGTATGTTTAATTGCCATCAAATTCACTATTTGCAACTGAGTTTATTTGAAGTAACTTGAAGGTCTAACGAGTTTTTTGCAAGTGTTTTTAGATCTATTCACCCCCCTCTAGAGCCCCTTAGATCCAACAAGTGGTATCTGAGCCACAGTCTTCTTCGACACATCTCCCACGAGATGAGAAGATGGGAGACAACCTGCTTGGTTCTCTCAACCTAGAAGGAAGCTTATCCATGCAACCACCGGTCCTTGATGGCACCAACTTTTTCTATTAGAAATGAAGGATGTAGTTCTTCCTCCAAGGGATGGACTATGACATGTGGGAGGTGGTGATCCTCCTATACAATGACTTAGTGGATGATGTAGCTGCTTGGGATGAAGGTATAGTTAAGAAGGTGCAACTCAATGCCAAGGTGATTAGAATCATCTATGCTTCCCTCACTCCTTCCAATTTCAACTGAATCTCATCTTGGGAAACAACCCATGAGGTTTGGAACAAGTTGTGCATCACTTATGAAGGCACGTAGCAAGTCAAGGAGTTCAAGATCAACATGCTCAATGGGCTGCTTGAGAACTTCAAGATGGGAAAGAAGGAGAGAGTGGTGGATATGTACTCTCAGCTCAACACCATAATCGATGGGCTAGCTTCTTTGGATCACACCTTGGATAGGGGGACTATCGACACAAAGATGTTAAGGTCCCTTCCCAAGAGATGGGAACCCAAGGTGACTTCAATTGAAGAGGTGAGAAGCCTTGGAGATCTAGCCACAACGGAGGTCATTAGCAACCTTCAAGACCATGAATCAAGGCTAGACAAGAAAGAAGAAGATGAGAAGTAATAAGAGAAGGAGTCAAAGAAAGTTAAAGATAACGCCTTAAAAGCCCAAGTGGAGGCAATGATCCTTCAACATAAACTTGCTTTTCAGTCCTCTCCTACCTCCTCAAGTGAAGATGATAGCCCTAGTCAACATGAAGCAAACTACTCCTGGGGCTAACACTTCAAGGGAAACTCCAAGATGCTACGAATGTGGACAAAAAGGGGCATTACAAGAATGAATGCTCAAAGGCCAAGAAGAGTCACCACAAGAGAAACCACGAGAAGAAGGATGAATATAAGAAGGAAGGCAAATACAAGAGGAAGGATGAGAAGGAGAAAAGAAGCAAGGATGCAGCTTGGGGGGAGTCTTCCTCTAGTGGATCAAGTTGCGATAAAGGATAATGTCACATTGCACTCATGACCTCCATAAGTGAAGACATAGGTGAGGTAAGTGAGGTAATCTTGCATGACTTATACAAAGAAACTATTATTTATATGCTTAATTCTACCCACTCTTCTTATTCCAAATATAAATCTAATAAGAAGATGTTGAGTAAGATTATTAATGATTTGTATGTAGAAATTGAAATTCTTGATTAAAATGAAAAGTTGTGCCTTAATAGTATTGATTCCTTGCAAGGACAATTTCTTGATCTTGAGCTCTAATGCAATGGAGTTGAAGTTGAGAATAGTGTCTACCTTAAGAACATCACTAGTCTTAAGGAATAAAACCAAGCCCTAGTAGATAAGCTTCTTTTGCTTGAAATTGAAATTAATGATCTTAAGCTTGCTTGTAATACCACTATGGATGGAAATAGAATCTATCTTGATGAGCTTATAATGCTTAGAACTGAAAATGCTATATTTCTTACTCAAGTTAGTGATCTATCCTCTAGACCTATTTTGCATAGCAATGAAGTTGCTTCTATTACTTGGATAGAGCTTCTTATTTAACTAAATCCCTCTTCTTAGAGGTCGACCTGCTGCATGATAATGATGATATTGCTCATTTATCTTCTACAATTATCACTATTACCAATTATAATCACAAATTGAGAGCCACTTTGCAAACTTTCCTCAAAGGGAAGAAGTCTCTCAATGAAGTCTTAGATCACTCTAGCAAACATAGTGGTACGAGTGGTTTGGGATATGAGGGTGCTTCAAAAGGCAAAGGCAAAGGAAAAGACAAGAAGAAGAGAAAGGGACCTCCAATATTCCATGGAGAATCTTCTAGATCTAAGAACCCTATGGCATGTGTTCATTATAAGAGTGATGACCGCTATTCTACTTATTGTCCTTATAGGGAGAAGGGGACCAACCCAAAGATGAAGTGGGTCCCCAACCTAACCCCAGATCCCAAAGTTTGAATTGGGCACAAATTATCTTCCTTTCTTGTAGGAAAAAGGCAAATGGTTTTTTTGATAGTGGTTGTTCAAAACACATGATGGGTGAAATCAACCATTTCAGTCGGTGACATTTGGGGACAACAACAAGGGTAAGGTAATAGGTGAGGGTGATGTAGGTGATTCACTTTGCATCAAGAATATACTTCTTGTGGATGGCTTACATCACAATTTAATAAGTGTTAGTCAACTTTGTGATAATGGTTATCTTATTCTATTTACTTCTTTAGAATGCTTACTTCTAGATTTCCTCTCCTACAATGCCATATATAAGGGAACTATAAATAGTAATATTTATATTATTGTGCTTGACTTTATTAAGCCTATTGTTTTTAGATGTCTTGTTGCCAATTCGAATGATATTTCTTTATGGCACTGGAGTATTGGTCATGTAAATATGCATCAAGTGAAGAAGTTGAGCAACAAGGGCTTGGTGAAGGGACTTCCCAAATTGGATTTTGAAAAGGATGAGGAATTCAAACCTTGTACCCAAGGAAAGAAAACCAAGTCTTCCTTCGAATCCAAAGGATTCCTTAACACCAAGAGAGCTCTTGAGCTTCTTCACATCGATCTATTTGGACCAATGCACACTCAATTGCTTCATGGTAGAATGTATTGCCTTGTGATTGTCAAGGACTTTTCTCTCTATACTTGGATTTTCTTCCTTGTTTCAAAAAGTGATACTCTCGATGTTTTCTCATATTTTTGCAAATGAGTGGAAAATGAAGCTTCTTGCTGGATTGTTTCTATCCACAGTGATCATGGGGGAGAATTTGAAAATGATTTTTTTGAACATTTTTGTGAGGAATTTGGCTATGCACGTAACATTCCTTCACTTTGAACACCTCAACAAAATGGGTTTGTAGAGAGGAAGAATAGGTCACTACATGAGATGGCTAGGACTATGCTTCTAGAGTACAATACTCCAAAGAATTTTTGGGCCAAAGTCATTAGTAGTTCATGTTTTGTACAAAACTGGGTTTTTACTCACCCATCTTTAAAGAAAACCCCCTATGAGCTATGGTGTGGTAGAAATCCTTCCATTGATTTCTTTCATATTTTTGGGTGTCCTTGTTTTATTTTCAACACCAAAGATTCTCCCGGTAAGTTTGATACGAAGCCCTACAAGGTTTTCTTTCTTGGCTATAGCACTACCATCAAGGCTTATAGAGTGTTTAACATTGAATTGTGCAAAATAGAAGAATCTATAAATGTTAGATTTGTTGAGACTAACCCCTCTATTTCCAAGAATGTTGCAATTGATGATGTTGCAGGTGAGGTGATCCCTCTCTTCAAAGAACTCAACATTAGTGATAAAGGAAAGGAGGTGTTAGCTGATGAAGAGAAAAATGAAGAAAAGAAGGATCCAACCTCCCACTTTGCAAAGCATCATCCAAAGGAGATAATCATAGGCAATCCTTTTCAAAGGGTGAAGATGTGGGCTGCCTACAACAAAGAACAAGCATACAACACCTTCATCTCTCAGCTTGAGCCTAAAGATGTCAAAGAAGCCCTCAAGGATGATGAATGAATCCTCGCCATGCAAGAAGAATTGGAGAAGTTAAAAAAGAACCGAGTGTGGAATCTTTTTTTGGATCAGGTAAAATATTACTAACGAAACCAAAAAGTATAGGGGAACAACCAAACCCCCAAATACTGCATAGCTGGGGACTAACTACAAAAACCCCAGTGTCTCTGTATCATTGTATCCAGTCCTAGCAAGCGCTTAGGCCTAGCCTTCCCATAAAACAACAGCCTATCTACAATATCATCAAAAACAGCTAACACATCCCTGTTCGGACCTCCATGGAGCTTGGAGTTCCTCTCCCACCACCTGTGATACATAATAGCTGACATACAAAGACCCACCAGGTATCTAAGCGGTTGGCTATTGTTAGTCTTTTCAAGCGCCCAACTAAGGCTGCTCTCCAGATCCTCAGGGGTCGAACCTCCCATATAGCATTTCAACATCGCTCTAGCCCACATATATCTAGTGAAGTCACACTTCCACCAAAGATGATCATGAGATTTGTCCTCCCTCCCGCACAACAGATAAGTCGGATTGGTGCCCAAACCCCACCTGATCATGCGATCAAAGGTGGGGAGTCTTCTCATGATGCCCCTGTATAAATGGAAGCTCCACTTAGGTAGATGATGTCTATTCCACAGAAGAGGTGCCCAAGATACCGGAGGGCCAAAAAGCACTTCCACCCAAGGTTTATTAACTCCTCTACACCAGCCCCCATCCTACTGCACATAGTTATGCATAACCCTCCCCCAAGCCAGAACCATGCCCGTCCACACCCTACACGATATGCAGCTATTTGAAGCCTAGAGAGAGAGGCCATATCTTCTTCTGGTCTACGAGACCCACATAGAGTCCTCACAGAGTAGGAATCTATCAACCCATCTAGTTGTGACCTGCTGCGCCACGGTCTGGATGTTCGGGATACCCAAGCCCCCAAACTCCACAGGGGAAGCCACAGTGGACCATGCCACCGCATGCCCTTTTCCAGACCAAAGAAAAGCATTGATGATGGTTTTGGCCTTGTCTAATATGAAGGTGGGTAGCTCCGCTTGCCGACACCAAAATCTCACCTTGCTCATCAGAACAGCCTTAATGAGGACAACCCTCCCGGCCATGGAGAGATTAAGCCTCGTCCACTTATCCATAGTCTTGCGAAGGTTATCTATGACCTCCATAAAATCTCTGCCCTTCCCTTTAACTCCTGTGATCGGGAGGCCCAAGTATTTAGTTGGAAACACCCCTTCCTCCATCCCAGCAACAACTTTGAGTCTGCCCCTCCTCGAGTCACAAGAGTTAGAGAGGAAAACTTTTGATTTTATCCTGCTAATGTAAAGGCTCGTTAGACGCCCAAAGGTAGTTAACGTTGTCCTCATCCCCTTCATATACTTATCATGGCCTGCCAAGAATAGGAGGACGTCATCCACAAACACCATATGAGAGAGGACAAGTATACCCCCCACCTTGAAGACTTTGAGCCTCCCATCATCTTCCTCCTTCTTAATAAGGAAGGACATAGCTTCCATGACAAGGGTGAAGAGCAAAGGAGATAAAGGATCTCCCTGTCTCAACCCATTGGTAGCCCGGAACATGCCTTTGGGAATACCATTAACAAGAACAGAAAAGGACGTGGTCTCGACGCATTGCTTCATCAACCCAATCCACCTCGGAGAGAACCCAAGGGATCCAAGGATTTCCCAAAGAGCGGACCAGTTCACATGATCATACACTTTGGAAATATCAACCTTCACGCAGGCCTTCTTGGTGTTGTTCTTGCATTTGAAATCAAGGAGGAACTCACTGGCTAGAAGCACACAGTCCGAAATGGACCTGCCTTTGACGAAAGCCGCTTGATTCTCAGACACAATCAGAGGGAGGATGCTACTGAGCCTTATGGCCAGAAGCTTGGCTATGATCTTATAGAGTACAGAGCAACAGGAAATGGGTCTGAAATCCTCCAAATACGACACATGAGGTTTCTTCGGAATTAGCCGGATGAAAGCGTTGTTAACCATCCTCACCATGGAACCACCAACCAAGAACCACCTCACCGCCCGTCCAATGTCATCTTTGACCGTGTCCCAAAAGGCTTGGAAAAACTTCCCATTGAGTCCATCTGGTCCAGGTGCTTTGGAAGCGCCAATGGAGAAGACCGCCTCCTTAATTTCCTCATCGGACGGCGGTCCACATAATTTCCGGTTCATCTCCTCCGTAACTTTAGTTGTGGGCAGCATACAAGATATAGAATGGGTATCCTGATTATACAGTTTCCTAAAGAACTCAACCGCCTCATTGGCCACCTCGTCGGGGCCTCTCGTGCATGAGCCATCTTGTTTGACCAAGGCATGGATACAATCCTTCATATGAGTTTTCTTGGAGGTGGCATGATACTTTTTCGTGTTCCTATCACCATCTTTAATCCAGCGAAGTCTACTTCTCTACCAGAACAGTAGCTCCTCTGCTTTCTCCAACTGTTTCAGTTTCCCAGCCACTCTATTTTCCTCATCAATGAGCACCGGGCAAAGATGATTAGATCTCAGCTCAGCAGCCGTAGAGGAGAACTCCTCGTTAGCTTTTTTCACCAATGTAGGTAGATCAGCCAAGTCTTTCGACCATACCTTAATCACCTCCTTCAGCCTCTTCAGTTTCTCCGCCATCACATAAATCGGGTTACCAACCACCTGCTCCTTCCAGGACTTCTTGACCACGTCATAGAAGCTTGGCCAATCCAGCCACAGATTAAGGAACCTAAAGGGCCGGTTCAAAGGTCTGATGTCAGTGAGCCTCATAATCATCCAGGCATGGTCACTATTTGGGTGACTTCCTAGAACGATGGAAGGTTCAGGAAACAACCCCAACCAAGCCGCATTAACCAGCGCCCTATCAAGATTACTGGCGATTCTATGCTCAGGCTTCCTCTTGTTATGACAGGTTGTAATCCCTCTTGTCATGTTGACTTCCACCAAATTCACCGCGTCAACCGCTTCATTAAACCTGCAGAGAACAGAATCAGGGACCATCTTCCCCCCATGCTTCTCACCCGATCTCCTCAGATGGTTGAAGTCATCCATGACCAGATGAGGAAGTGCTTGTTGGGTCGAAGCAGTGATCTGGTCCTAGAGTCTATGCTTGCATATCTCGCTGTTGTGCCCATAAACCGCACTCACCACACAGTGGAAGCCCCCGACATTGATGTATCTAGCAACTACAATGTGGTCAGTAGCTTGAATGACCTGCACATCCCAGATTCTAGAATCCCATCCGACAACAATCCTACCGCCATCAATCTGTGGTAGGTTGGACTCACAGCCACAAACTTCCGAGAACAAGTTAGCACAGCTATGCTCAAATCCCGCTTAATTTTCGTCTCTAAGAAAACGGCCAAAGACACCTGCTCCCTGGATATCACCTGTCTCACCCTCCTCTGCCTCTCCGGCCGAGAGGGTCCTCTCACATTCCACGTGAGGAAGGTCATCAGACACCTGCGAGTCCACCCCTTCCAGTGGTGGAGTTCCTGGTAGAGGTACGCCTCCCCCTAGACGAATGGGTGTCTGTCCTAGGTGTTACAGACCCCTTGCTGATACCTGTGGCCAAATCATCCGGACTGGCTTCCTGATCCACCCCCTGCAGAACCGAGAACATATTAGGCTGCTCTCATGTCATCACCACCGGAACGCCCCCATCTCTGCCAGCCATCTCAGCCTCTCTTATCTCCTCCCCTATCGTTTGGACCACCGAACCATGACCGACATCTAAGGCATCGACAACAGAGCTAACTACTGGAGCACTCTGTTCCCCCGTGTCACTAGTATTGACTATGCCCTCCATATCCACCACAGGAGAACTACGATCAGGCCTCACCATCCTGTCATCAGTCCTAGCCACCTGGTTGATCGTCTCAGCACTCTAGTGACAAGACCAAGTGATAGAAAATCCATTGGCACCAAATGGGTCTATCACAACAAGTTTGATGAAAGTGGCAAATTGGTAAGGAACAAAGCAAGGTTGGTTGCTCAAGGCTACAATCAATAAGAAGGTATATGTTTTGGTGAAACATATGCACCTATAGCTAGACTTGAGTCAATCAGAATGTTGATTGCTTTTTCCAATCACAATAATTTTTTTCTTTATCTAATGGATGTCCAAAGTGCATTTTTTGAACGGTACAATTGAGGAGGAAGTATATATTGCACAACCTCCAGGATTTGAACATGATAACTTGCCTTACCATGTTTATTTCTTGAAAAAATCTCTCTATGGTCTTAAACAAGAACCTTGAGCTTGGTATGAGAAACTAAAGAAATTTTTGTTGGATAATGTCTATATCATGTGTAAAGTAGATTCTACCTTGTTTCTAAAGCACACTTCTAACAATTTTTTTATTATTCAAATCTATGTGGATGATACTATCTTTGGAGGAACTAATCTTGATATTTTCAAGGAGTTTAGTGATCTTATGCAGAGTGAGTTTGAGATGAGTATCATGAGGGGTCTTAGTTTCTTCCTCGGCTTCAAAATTAAGAAAACCGAGGAAGGTAACTTCGTCATCCAAGGAAATTACACAGGTGAGCTACTTAAGCACTTTGGGATGGAGAACACCAAACCCATGGACACCTCCATGTCAAACACCACCAACTTTGATAGAAATGAAGAAGGTGAAAAGGTAGATGAGAATCTCTATACAGGTATGATTGGAAGTTTACTTTATTTAACTGCCTTTAGACCTGACATAATGTTTAGTGTCGGATTGTGTGCTCGCTTTCAATCAAGTCTTAGGAAACCACATCTCATAGCGGTCAAGAGGATTTGAGGTATCTATCCAAAACCCAAATTTTATACTATGGTATCCTAAGTCAAGGTACTTTACTCTTACTACCTATAGTGATGTTGATTACGTAGGTTGCTTGATTGATAGAAAGTGTACTTGCTTCTTCCTAGGACCTTGCCTAGTTTCTTGGTTCTCCAAGAAACAAAGCATTGTGGCTCTTTTACTACTGAGGCTGAATACATTGCATTTGGGAGTTGTTGTACCCAAGTCCTTTAGATGAAGCAAATGCTCCAAGACTTTAACATTTATTTTGATGCATCTCCTATCTTTTGTGATAATACTAGTGCAATTAACTAGTCTTATAATCCTATATTGCATGTTAGAGATAAGCATATAGAGGTCTGTCATCACTTTATTCGTGACCACATTGCCAAGAAGAATATTTATATCATGCATGTGGATACATAGAATTAGTTTGCGAACATTTTCACTAAACATCTAGCAAGAGAGCAATTTGCTTTTATTAGATAAAAACTACTTATAATTTCTCTTGAGGATAATGATATGCCTTCTAGCTAGTTTTTATCTTGCCTATATGTTTGTTGCTTAAAATGAATCATCTATTTCTTGATATGTGCTAATACTATCTTGTTTCTTGCCTTATTTCGCTTGTTTTGGTTTTTTTTGCAAAAGCTTGTTTTATTGCAAAATAGTACCCTATGATGAGGGAAATGTGCCTCAATATGTATAAAATGCATAATAGGCTAAAGAAATAAATTTAATTAGCACCCTAGAGGCTAGGAATTAAAATTTTAGTTTTTAGATAGGCTACCTATCGGTTGAGTTGCCAACTCGACCGATCCCTTGGCCGAAGGTTATGTGAATAGGTCGATTGGTCAAGTTTCCCAAACTCAAAACTCGATCGATGCCCAAGCTGGACCAAACTTAAATAGGGTTCGGCCAACATTTCTCCCTATCAACTATAGAAAAGTTGACCAATTTCCTACCTCCAGCTCCCTTAACCTTCAACCCTAGGTTCGCACATCCCTTCACTTGCCTAGCCTAGCCTTCCTTGCCTCTTCCCACACCCTTCTAGGTGGTTAGATGGCTTGTTGGTGAGGATCTCTCCCTCTTTTGGTTGTTTTTTTTTCTAAGTCCGATCCCCATGGCATCCAACCGAAGAAAGAGAGCCACCCCTAGTGGAGCTAACCCCTCATCCTCTAATCCTCACCTCATATCCTTTGATGGTACATCTTTTGTCTCCTCTGGGGCCCTAAATCGCTATCAAGAGCTCCTTCCTAGGAACCCTTTCCCATTTAGAGCCTTGTTTGAGCCTCATCTCACTATGACGAAGGCTATTTGGGAGGTTGTGGAGTTGTTCCATACCCATCACCTAGGTTCTTTATGTGTAGATGTTGGTGCTTTCAAAATTCCATCACAAGCACCAAGGAGTCCATGAATTCTAAGCAAATCTTTCATGGAGCTATGACACTATAGTGCCACCACCCAATAGCCAGGTTATCCTCACTTCCATGATTTTCAGGACCAAATTCACAATCTCTAAAGATCCCTTGAATATCTTTTTCAATGGAACTGAGGTCACTGAAACATGGAGGAAGGACTATCCTAACTATTTTAACCTTTTAGACCCTGAGGGTTTCTACAAGCACTTTGATCTTACTCATCCTGATATCCACAAGTTATTGAAGAAGCCTCAGGCACCCTATAGGAAGAAGTCAACATTGCCATCCTCTTCCCTCAATCTCAAGAACAGGATGATCACATTAGTTGTTAATTGTAATGTCCACCCAAAGAAAAATCAAATGGAAATTGCAGAGAACATTGTTGTGATCATATACTGTCTCTTGAAGAACATTGGAGTCAAGTTGTCACGATACATTCTACACCACATGACATGATTTGACTCTGGGAAGAACACCCATGGTACCCACCCACCCTACCCTACCTTGATCTATGGTCTTTTTGCTTTTGCTACCAAGAAATATCTTTTCCACGATCTCAACTACAAAGCTAGTTGAAAAAGAGTTTGCATTAGTGAAACCATGATCAAGAAGACCTTCCTACCTCTTCCACCACACCTGGAGCCTCCACATCTACCTCCACCCAGGACCTCCACCTCCACTACCACCTCGACCTAAACATGCCTCTTTCTTAGTGTCAAATGAAGCCCGCATGGGTTACATGATACACCAACAGGTGTACAACCTTTAGGTTCATGACCATCTCCACCAAGACTTGTGCTAGATCATGTCTACCATAAACCTATTTGTAGTCATCCCTACCCTTCCTACCAAACATACCCAGGCAGTGACTCTGCTTCCTATGCATATAGTCACTTCTACCCAACCCCACCACTTACTTCCGCTACCACACATGTTGTTGGTGGTGGACCTGTTCCTGCCCCTGGCGTGCTTCCTTCTCTGGATCTACCTATTGGCCCTCTTGCTACCCTACTTGCTAGTCTTGGGACCTTTCCTCCCACCTTCCCACAGGCACATGCGTTACTTCATCTTAGTATGACTTGGGAGTAGCAGAATGCCAAATTGCCCAGTCATGGTTTTGTTCCTCCTGCCAATGAGGAGATGCCTGACCAGCCTACTAAGGATGTTGTTGATGATGAGGACACTACAGATGTTGGTTCTGTGGGTGCCTCTGGAGTTGAAGGTGATGTTGTTGTCTCTACTGCACCTTCAGATGGTGACAAGGACTACGAGCATGAGGCTGACGATGATGATGTGGATGATGATGCATTTGACATTATTAAAAATTGATGTTTCTTAGATGTTTTAGTTCTTTAGTCTTTAGGAGTTGATCATATCTATCTTTTCATACTTTTATGTACTAAGACATTTGGGCACTGTATTTGAGGCTTACTATTTTGTCATCTTGTTGTTTTAACGTGGGTTTTTGGTTCATTCTATGGGAACATGTTTGAGTATCATAATATTAATCTTATGTACCATGACTCTTTGGTTGACTATATCTTATGAGTTGGTGGTATGTTATCCCATATTTTTATTATGACTTTGGATTTCTTGCTTCTCTATGCTTCGTCTGTTTGATGTGTGCTATATATGGTTGTCTATTTTATCTTGTGCTTTTAGAGAAGACATGTGTTTTTAGATCTTCTACCCCCTAACCTTTTTGATATGACAAAGGGGGAGAAATGATCTAAATCATATTTTAATGCATATATGATCCTTTTCTTGTCAATTATCTACATATCATGTGACTTGCTAAAGGACCATATAGTATGTATATGTGCTATGGTTATGTGTGGATAGACTAACCATGCATGTTTAGGTAAGCATGAATTGTGGGGGAGAAATTCACATATATCCCCTTGCAATTCACAAGGTAAAGGTTTAACTTTCACATCCCTTGTAAAAGGTAGAAGTTTAAATTTTCATATCCTTTTCAATATGTTGAGGAATGGTTTGTCATTGTTAAAAAGGGGGCGAATGTTGACATAAGTGTTATACATTATCCATATTTTGATAATGATTTAACCATTCCATTCATGCATATATAATATGTTTGTTTAAGATTGATTTCAGGCATTAGGTACACGAAAAAGATCAAATCTCTCAAGCCCTATCTTGGTTTAGTTCAAGTCAAAAGCAATGCAAATGTGTGTTTTGGGAAAACACTCCAAATAACCTTAGAACATATTTGTAATCATTTGTATTGATGATAACATGTAACTAAGATGAGAAAAAAAAACTAGGGATACTTAATTTGAATGTTTGATTACTCAAATGTCATTTTGTAAAATTCATTACAAACACTTTTCCGGTCGAGTTTGATCCTTAATGGATTTTGAGAATGATATCGATCGATCAAGTTGTCTATCTATAGAACTCGACCGACGATCTCTCTGCCCAAGATTGATTTAAGTGGATTGGTCGAGTTTCCACCAGGATAAACTCGACCGATGGTTTAAATTGGTCTTGTCACATAGTGGGATCGGTTGAGTTATATTTATTGAAACTCGACTGGGTTCACTGTACGGAAAATGCAAAAAAGTGATTCTAACCATCAGAGAGTTGCAAATCCCAAAATTATATCTGTTGCAACCCTCCAAATGGCTAGAAAATGTTCACAAATGTTCCCACACTCTAGTGGACACCCCCATCTAAACATAGGACCCCTTGGAGTTTTTTTCAAGTTTTCTCATTCATGCTATTCAAGGTCCTTGCCATAGTTGAGTGCTATTAGTCTACTTGAGCCCCTTTCTCTCTCTTGATTACACTTTATATTTCATTCATATGAGTGAGATAGAACTTGTGTGAGAGAGCTTCCTCGGTGTACTCTTGTAAAACTCTCAAAGTTCCTCCTTCCCAACCCCTCTCTTGAAGATCACGTTGAAGAAGGATTCTCTAGGTGAAGGAGAAGGTGCTTGAAGCTTCTTCGAGTGAAGGAGAAGGACAAGGCAGAAGATACAAGGAGCTGAGTAGGTAAATCCTCTAGGAGGAAGACTCATTGCAAGAAGGGGATCACCATGGTGAAGGCGTCCAGCTACTTGCAAGAGTGGGTGAGGTAGAAGACTAGCTCTTGGATAGGTAAGACCTTGTTTGTAAGGTTTTTGGGTCCCTTGGCCTCTAAGGGAAGCTAGGTATCCTTTTCCCAGAAAAGGAAGGTCATATGTTGTAAATCGTATAAGTGAATATAAGGAGTAGACATCTTAGAAATCCTAGAGCTTGACCTCTCTAGGTAGTGGACTGACTCTCTCCTAGTTTGGAGAGTGGAAACACTCTAAAATAGCTTGTTCAATTGGTTTCTTCAATTAGTCTCATCCTTTCTATGTATGTTTGAATTGCCATCAAATACACTATATAAGTTTTTGATTTTATTTGAAGTAACTTTAAGGTCCAACATGTTTTATGTAAGTGTTTTATCTCTATTAACCCCCCTCTAGATCCCTTAGATCCAACAGAGAGGTAGTTGCCCTAGCTTCACGAGAGTCATAAGGAGGTTTTGAGATGGTGGACATTTGGGGTATCTCAGATAAGAATTTTTTTAGATTGTAGAATCATATCATTAAGAAATAAAATTTTATTTAAAAATAGGAAAATAGGAGAGATATAATTTGAGTACCAAGTATTCACTTTTTCTCATTCTTGATCAAAAAGATTTAGATTTTTCTGAATTACAAAAATTGACAATTGAATTTTTAGTTGGAGTAGATATTAAACATTTTATTCAAGAAAATCAATTCTAAAATTGATGGGTAAAGTATTATAGAAGCATTATTAGGATTTGAATGGTAGATATGATGAGTATGCAACAGATAACAAGATGAGAACAAAGAGAATGATCACGTAACCAAAGAATACATAACTTACGTGGTTCGATCTAGAAGACCTACTCCATGGGAGGGGAGACAATTTCACTATTGTAAGAAGATTACAAAGGAGAAACACACTCAAAGAGAGAGAAATTAAAAAATCCTTTAGAAGGTTACATCCAAAGAAGAGAGAGAGAACTCTCTTTGGTATAATATTTTACATTGGCACTTCTCAAGTATAAGAAAATCCCATGCTCTTAGGGTTCTATTTATAGGCTCCATGCCATAAGGCTTCAACTAGGAATAAAAAGTCCTAATATTAATCTAGTACACAATACGAGTCCAAGTTGCTTGTAGATAAATCCATATCCAAATCCAACTAGGAATATTAATCCAAATCCAAGTAGGGACATGGGTGTTGATATGTAGGCCCAGAGAGCCAATCATATGATGATTGGAGTAAGGCATTAGATACTTGATTTGATAAATCATAAAGGTAATTTTGTCTATTATGTTTGTCTCAGTCTTGAGTTGATGACACAAACGTAAGTAGATGTCTAAAGAATGATGATACTCTATGTCATATGTCTTCAAGTATGTGACTTGGAGGATGAGATCATACGAATGATAAGAGCTCATACATTCTTGTTATGTCCCTATTAGGTTATTATTATGGAAGAAAAATAGAAAATAGTAATACATAAGAATAGAGTGTGTGTTGATTGATGATAGAGTCCCATTAGTCATGATATGTGATATCAAGTCAAGCACACAGATACATGTTAGTGAACAGTGTATCAGACAAACCCACTATGAGATTGATACATGGAAACCATGGAATGGTAGTTAGAATCATCTCTCATAGTGACGGTGGTTATTGTGGTTCTTAGACTTGAAATCACTACACTCATCACATATCGTTGGTACAGTTTGACATAATCAAATGCAGTCCTAAAACATGGGTTGTGATAACAGTGATGATTGGGTGACTTTGACACATGGGGATAGACTGTGAGTGATAGATATGGGATTTGTCCCTCCTACTGAATATTGATATTCAGGGCCCCTTGATAAGTGAGACTGAGAGAGTACGACCATACCCATGTGGTTCAATATATGATATGTGAACTCACATACATCTCAGAGAGTCTGCTCTAGTTCAAGGAACATGGATTGAATGCTGAGAGGATGATGATTCCATGCCTCAAGTTCAATCCTGATATTAGAGATAAAGGAAGTGTACAATCACAGTAACACTATTCATGGATTATAGGTTGAAGTTTTTCTCCAACTTTCCAAATTACTTGAGTAGTAATGATGTGTGACTAGGCCCCACAATGTGCTTGTGATGTCATAAGTTGTTACAGACATTCACTGCCAACGTAATTCTGGACCTATAGGGTCACATGCATAGGATATACTTGGATTAAAGGAGTATATTCATGATTGATGTTTAGATTGAATGCTAAAGGTATTTAGGTATTCAATTAAATAATATATCAACTGACTGAACTCAAAATCATCAAGTTTAAGTGTTGGACTGACTGATTGGAGTGTTAGGTTGATTGGAATTGATTACTAAAGTGTTTAGGTATTCACTTCATGTACCAACAACTGACTTCACTGCCAAACGGTCGTATTAAGTGTTGATACAGGCGTATGGGGTGCCATACGACCATCTCAAGTGTTGAGATGGGCATCTGGTTTGTCAAGCTGGTTGGAGTGAAGTTGGCTGCCCAAACTGAGGTGAATCGAATGGTTCATACTAATGAACCGACCGACTCAGATCGGCTAACCAAAAAACTATCTGGGTGAGCGAGATGATTGTCTGGCATGTGCAAGATCGCTTGGTTAGATCGGGGAAGGTTATAGATACTTTCCCAAATTCATTTGGATTGCACAATACTTGTTGTGTAAGAAAAATCGATGTTTAATATTGATTAGAAGTGAATTGCCAATTTTGTGTGCAAACAGGAAATAGCAGAAGCACGTGACAACCATTTTGCAGTGTGAGACGACTGTCTCATGGTCTGCAGATTCTAGAATATTCATGTTTTTAGACCCTTCTACTCCCACATCAACTGGGAACCCTGAACCTGCCCTCTACTATAAATAGAGGGGTACTGGGGGCTTCCCGACACACACAATTGGGATCAGTGGCCCTGAAAATTATTGTCCTCTTTGATTTTGGTAACCAAGAGTGCCCAACAAGTCCTACCCGACTATGGAGGGATAGCGAGGGAGGAGCAACTGAGATAAATTGTTGTGGGAGAGTATGTCAGCAACTAGTACGTTGCCAGAAGGGGACAACTCCTTTTTGTTGGCTCTGGCAGTGCAATGTGGAGTTCCCGGTGGTCTACATGGATGACTCTAGAGGCAAGAGTCCTTTGGCTACTACTAGGAGGATGACGTCAGCCTATAATCTGTGGCGAGTCCACAGGAGCCGTTGCAAGATATGTTTGAGTCCACTGTTAGTGGTGAAGACCATGAGCTGTACAAACACCGTCTAAGATAATAATTGTAGGGTTATGTCATTGGACTTGCTCTAGGACCAGGTATAACCTTACAATACTTCCTTCCTAGATACATTGTTGTTGATGAGATTCTTCTAGTTTTTGGGAAATAGGCAAATAAAATTTTGTTTCCACTGCCTATATTTGCATCTGATTTCCCTACATTGGTATCAAAGCCCCATCAATCTACAATTTATCTGGGATCTAAATCGATGTGATCAGATTTAATTTTTCATTTATTGTTTCATACGATGTGAATGTTAAAATGATTAATGTGCATATCCAACTAAATACCACATATAATCACAACTAATATATATATATGATATGATATAATATGCAATCCATATGTGTTATCATAAAAATGTTTTGATGGTGTATGTTAATGTGGTTATGACCAAAACCCCAGATCTGTGTGTGCATGGTTGTGGTTTATTCCTATTATTAATCGATCTACATACCGATCCCCTCTCTTCTTTCCAAATGTAAATTAATGATCTTCTTCCTATTTCCCCTTGAATGTAATTTGAGGTTTCCCTTTTACAATATAAAGAAATAGGATAGCTTTCATTTATGCATCATCATGAGACGTTGTTCTACACTGGACAAACTGACCATTTGGAGGACTGAGGAGGCCAGATGACAGGAGGTGAACTGATCGACTGGTGGCCCAATAGACTGCCTGGATGAGACCATACGACCGTTTCAAGAACCCAACTAAGAAACCAAGAGGTGAGATGACCGGTTCAAGTATTGAACTGAAAAACCCAGATTGGAGCAAGCACAGATCTTCATCAACAACATGTTGCATGTGATGTGGACCTTAGGTGGTGGCAATTCCTTATGGCTCAAAGGAATTGCATTAGAATGGCCATAACCATTGCTCATATATTTCTGATTGCATGTTCACATTGTGGTTATAGAATTTATATGATACATACTATAGTATGTGGCGATTGGATAAAGTATATGTATTTATACATACACACTCCCTCAATTACAATATCAAAGTCTTAGATGCCTTCCATTAGCAATACACATGAAAAGCTTGATCAACCAAGAGTGGATTTGCACAAAGCATGTGTGTCATCTATCTCGTGGAACTGTGATGGTAGATATGTAGATTTGCACAAAGCATGGTGCATATCTATTGTATTGGCTATTGGGTCAGGCTTGACTGGTAACTTGGAGAGCCCAAGCCCAGAGGCACACAAATGATCATGGCAAGGAGTTGTGCATATCCTCTATCTAACAGTTGCATATGATGAAATTGGCATGATGGCCTACCTAAATAGTCCGATTGTGGGTGATCGGCAAAAGTTGACTCATGACTTGAAGAAATATGGATCTTGGCCCACTAGAATATTGTACGTTGCAATATTCTGAATTTATATTGAGGGCTATCAATTTGAATAAAATAGTGGGAGTGATAATTAATTAAAGACCTAATTAATATCAAAAAATTTATCAAATCAAACCAAATAAAAAGAAATTTTGTAAAGTTGTAATATCTCTTCATAGAATCAAATGCCAAATACAAACACGTTAAAATTGTGATCAATCTTTAAAAAGGATAAAATGGAATAAAATTCCACAATTGGTTAAGGACTTTGAGAAATGTTCTCATCCATGAGAGAAAGCTTTATGTCCATGATAGACCAATGCCACAAGAACCCACTCTAAATGCACCTAAGGCTAAATGGATGCTTAATGGAAGCATTTCAATGTTGCCATAGACATTTGAATACCTAATGCTACATTGTATGAACTTTGAGTTGCATGAACAACATGAATACATGGACATTCTTGAGATGATAACACGTCTTAAGAATCATGTAAAGAAAATGAGGTATAATATGAGTGCAAACTAACAAAGGGAGTTCTAGTAGAACCCCATATGCTCAATATGATTGGACATATGAAATGACTAGGAATTCTCTTAGGTCAAGAGTTGACCATGAATATGATTATGCAAGTGTTGCATGAATTAGATAGTCAGTTTATCTAAAGCTTAGCATGTTGATGCCAAAGCAAGGAAGAAAATGGACAAATCCATGATGATGATCAGAGGAAGTGAGTTCTAGAGCAAAGGCAAGGCCAAGAAGTTTTCTGAGGCTAAGCTAAAGTCCAATTATTCTGCACTCAATATATGGAGAAGGGTAAGTGTAAAAGGAATCTTTCCTTTTCACTTGGAGGATAAAGTGTCACCATTGTCACTTGTCTGATCATTGGAAAGGAATTATCCTCTTCATAGAGGATCTCAGGAAGAAGATAGAGATAGAGATCTCTACTTCAGAACCTGAGAAGAAATAAGCTAGAACTGTGCGGAGTAAGGGTTGCTACCACTATAGTTGAGAGCTGTCATTTAAGGGAACATGAAAGAATTAGTGAATTAATATTATGTACTTGCCATCTATGTCTTGTATGACAAGGAAATTGTGTTTCATTTTAAAAGATATGATCTTTTATGGCAATGCCATGTGTCTCATAAACTATACTTGATAGTTATAGAGATAAATGTGTATACACATATAATGAATGACTAGATAACTCAAACAATGTATACCTATAGCATTGTCATGTAATGCATATAAATGAGAAATGCATTTGTAGATTCCAAAATGGTGTTGGTCTAGATTCTTTTGGTTATTGAACCAATAGAGACATGAACATATTATTTAATGAGAAATATGACAAAATCATCTCCACTAGATGTAGTGGGAGAAAAAGTGTTCTATTAGGCCTAGTACATGTTGATGTACAACACATCTTTTAGAATAAATGCTAAAGGTGGTTACTAGTACCTCACTATATTTACTGATGTGATCAGCAGATATGAAAATTGTATTTAATGAAATACAAGTATGCATCTCTTGAAGTGTTCAAGGAGATTATAAATGAAGTACATAATTAACTTGGTAAAAGTATTTAGATACTTTGATGTGATCGATGTTGAAATATTTTAAACCAAGAGTTTGAGGACCTTTTGGAGATAT
Organism: Alisma plantago-aquatica; assembly: GCA_963693085.1. Taxonomy (NCBI): domain Eukaryota; kingdom Viridiplantae; phylum Streptophyta; class Magnoliopsida; order Alismatales; family Alismataceae; genus Alisma; species Alisma plantago-aquatica. The sequence goes on along the minus strand of OY856409.1, from coordinate 1,412,343,537 downwards.
GTGATAGTGTATCATAGTGAACTCCACCTGAACATGATGATGTGTCACAAGGAAGGAATCACACCTTGTTAAGGTATGATTATCAAAAAAATTAGCTAAAATTCCAATTTACTTTGGGCACATGCTAAACACAAAGAATGTACCATTTGAAATGGTTCAAAAGACGCCATATGTGATATGGTATGGGAAGTGTTCCTATATTTCTTTGATAGTGATTAAAGATGAATGCCTATACAAGAAAGTAGTTTTTAAAAGGGGTTTTGTCCACAAATCATATAAATGTTATTTTGTTAAATACTACTCTTATCCCAATCCTAAAATAAAGTTTTTTGTTGACCTAGATGGATAGATTCCTGATGAGGAACCTAGTCCAAAGGAATCAGTGGGAGTAGAGTAGAATTAGAAATGTTTGAGATGAACAAGAAACATTGAACCTAAAATAGGTACAATGAGAATCACAAAGTGTTGTGGAATCTCAAATTCCTTACGTAACACAAAATATTATAGTTCTAGTGGATCATGCCTTGAGTTTGAAGGATATATGACAACTTATAAGTTAGAAAGGCGATGAGTTGATCATAATGATGAGTCAAACAAACTGACTAGAAGCTATTGAGGGACTAGAGTATGAGACGTGGCTTTATGCCATAAGATCAAAGATGGACTCCATGTACACCAACAAGGTATGACTGTGATGGATCTACCTAAAGGGGTAAAACCCACAGGGTGCATTTGGGTTTTTTGAGAGAAAACAAACATGGGAGGGTAGATTGGCTGTGATGAGCTTCAAACAAGTTCAAGTTGTTGAACATGTTGAAGTCCTTCACCAATTACTGTGGTTAAACCCATCAAGATCAAGCTTTCAATTGCATCTTAGTAAGACATTGAGATTTGGCATATGGATGTTAAAACCACATTCTATAACTAGAATAATTGTATAGGATGTGTACATGACACAACCTAAAGGTTTTATAAATCCATTAATGCAAATAAAGTCTGTAATCTACAAAGATTAATCTATTGATTGAAGTAAGCATCTCATAGCCGGAATCTTATATTTTGATAAGAAAGTCAAAATGTTTTACTTGAGTCAGAATAAAATATGTGATTACAAAAGATTTAGTGGGAGCATATTTATATTCCATATAGTGATGCAGAATAACATCCTTATCCTATAAATGTTGACACCTAACAAGGAAAGTACATTCTTTATGAAGGACTTAGGAGAAGCATCCTATGTGATAGGAATTGAGATCTATAGTCATAGATCTCGAAAGCTTCTTGACCTAAGAAAGAGAACATACACAGGCAAGATGTTGAAGGATTCAACATGCATGATTCATTGAGAGAAAACTTGTCCATGTTCAATGGAGTTACTCTCTCAAGAGCCAAGTGTTCCAGTTCTTATGAAGAATAGAAACACATGGATAGATGTCATATGCATTTGCAATTGGATCTATCCCATATGTACTCATCTCGTTATCTCATATGTATTGGACATAGTAGGAAGATATCCTGTAATTTCATATGAATTGGACACGACGAGAGGATATCCAGTCATCTCATATGTGTTGGAGATGATGAGAAGATATACATACTTGTCTAGTATTCTCTTATGTATTGGACATGATGAGAAGATATATGTCAGATTCTAGTGAGAGTTACTGGACTACCATCAAAGAACATCTTTAGGTGCTTGTGAAGCACCAAAAGGATTAGTTCCTTGGTCATGGTAATAAGGAAGAGTTGGGTGTAAAGTGTTACACCGATTCAAGCTTCCTAACTAACAAATAAATAAATCACAATATATTTTGTGTTTGACCTTAAAATAAGAACTCTCAGATGGAGGGCTTCCAAACTAATGACAATTGTTTAAATCTACAATACAACCCGAGTATTTCTATGTTATGATAATAGTAGAAGATATTGTATGAAGTACATATCAGTGAACTTATCAGAGGTTCGAACCATTGAAGACTCAGTAGAAATACTATGATAGAAATGGAGCTATATGATAGGCAAGGAATCTCAAATAGCATACTATGACACTTCCATCTCATACGAGATGTTGTACAATGAAGAGATGTGAAAATTGCAAAATATCGACTAAAAGTAATTGTTGCTAAACCTTCTAGAGTGCTTGCACAACAGAAACATGATGGGCATGTTAAGATCACTTGGAATATGATTTGTGGGTGATTGGCTCTAAGTGCAAGTGGGAGTCTATTGGTATGTATGCCCAGAGAGACAATCATATGACTATTGGAGTGAGGCATTAGATACTTGATTTGATAAATCATAAAGGTAATTCTGTCTATTATGTTTGTCTCAGTCTTGAGATGATGATACAAATGTAAGTAGATGTCTAGAGAATGATGATAATCGATGTCGTATGTCTTCAAGTACGTGACTTGGAGGATGAGATCATATGAATGAGAAGAGCTCATATATTCTTATTATGTCCCTAATCAGTTATTACTCTGGAAGCAAAATAGAAAATAGTAATACATAAGACTAGAGTGTGCGTTGACTGATGACAGATTCTCATTGGTAATGATATGTGATATCTAGTCAAGCACACAGATACATGTTAGTGAACAGTGTATCAGACAAACCCACCATGAGAGTGATTCATAGAAACCATGGAATGGTAGTCAGAATCATCTCTCATAGTGATGGTAGTGATTTTGGTTCTTAGACCTGAAATCACTACACTCATCACATGTTGTTGGGTACACTTTGACATAATCAAACGTAGTCCTGCAACATGGATTGTTATAATGTTTATGATTGAGCAACTTTGACACGTGGGGATGGACTGTGAGTGATAGATAATTGATTTGTCCCTCCTATTGGATATTGATATCTAGGGCCCCATGATAAGAGAGACTGAGAGTGTACCGCCATACCCATGTGGTTCAATATATGATATGTGAATTCACATGCATCTCAGATAGTCTGCTCTAGTTCAAGGAACTTGGATTGAATGTTGAGAGGATGACGATTACATGCCTTGAGTTCAATCTTGATATTAAAGACAAAGGAACTATATGATCATGGTAACACTATTCATGAATTAAAGGTTGAAGGTGTTCTCCAACTTTTTGAATTACTTATGTAGTAATGATGTGTGACTAGGCACCACTCCTTGCTTGTGATGTCATAAGTTGTTATGGACATTCACTGCCAATGTAATTCTGGACCTATAGGGTGACATGCATAGGATACACTTGGGTTAAAGGAGTATATTCATGAATGATGTTTAGATTGAATGCTAAAGGTGTTTAGGTATTCAATTAAATAATAGATCAACTAAATGAACTCAGAATCATCAAGTTCAAGTGTTGGACTGACTGATTGGAGTGTCAGGTTGATTGGAATTTATTACTAAAGTGTTTAGGTATTCAATTCATGCACAAATTAGCTGACTGCACTGCCAAATGGTCGTCTCGAGTGTTGAGCTTGATATGGGCATCTGGGGTGCCAAACGGCTGTCTCAAGTGTTGAGCTGGGCTTCTGGTTTGTCAGGCTGGTTGGAACGAAGTTGGTTTTCCAAACATAGGTGAACTGACCGATTCATACTGATGAACCGACTAGCTCGGATCAGCTCACCATATGACCATCTGGGTGAGAAAGACGACCACCTCGCATGTCCGAGATCGCTCGGTTAGGTTGAAGAAGGTTCTACATAGTTTTAAAAATTCGTTTGGATTGCACCATACATGTTGTGTAAGAAAAATCGATATTTAACATTGATTAGAAGTGAATTGCCTATTTCGTGTGCAAATAGGAAACTGTAGAAGTACAAGACGACGGTTTCATACTATGAAATGACTATCTCATGCCAGAGATAACCGTTTTGTAGTGCGAGACAATCGTCTCACGGTCCACATATTATGGAATATTCATGTTTCCAGACCCTTCTACTCCCACATCAACTGGGAACCCTGGCCCTACCCTCTACTATAAATAGAGGGGTATTGGGGGCTTCCCAAGATACACAATTGGGATCAGTGGCTCTAACAATTTTTGTCCTTTCTGGTTGTGGTAAACAAGAGAGCCCAAGCAAGTCCTACCTGACTAGGGAGGGATTGTGAGGGAGGAGTAACTGAGATCAGTTGTTGTGGGAGAGCATGTCGACAACTAGTACGTTGATAGAAGGGGACAACTCCTTCCTGTTGAATCTGGAAGCACAACGTGGAGTTCCCAATGGTCTGCATGGTCTACTTTAGAGACAGGAGTCCTTTGGCTTCTACTAGGAGGATGATGTCAACCTACAATCTGTGATGATTCCACAGGAACCGTTGTAGGAGACATTCGAGTCTGTTGTCTGCGGTGAAGACCAGGAACTGCACAGACACCGTCTAAGATAATAATTGTAGGGTGATGTCATTGGATTTTCTCTAGGACCAGGTATAACCTTGCAACCTTTCCTTCTTAGATACATTGTTGTTGACAAGATTCTACTGGTTTCTAGGAAATGGGTAAATAAATTTTTGTTTTCGCTTCCTATATCTGTGCCCGATTTCCCTATAGTGGTATCAGATATCCATCAATCTACAGTGTGTCTGGGATCTAAATTGATGTGATCAGGTATAGTTTTCATTTATTTTTTCTTATGATGTGAATGTTAAAATGATTAAAATGCATATCCAACTAAATACCACATAGGATCACAACTAATATATATATGATATGATATAATATGCAATCCATAAGCATTGCTGTAAAAAATGTTTTAATGGTGGATGTTAGTGTGGTTATGGTCAAAACCCTAGATCTGTGTGTGCATGGTTGTGGTTTATTCTTGTTGTTAATCGATCTATGTACTGATATTCTCTCTTTTTGCCAAATGTAAATTAATGCTCTTCTTCCTATTTCCCCTTGAATGTAACTCGAGGTTTCCCTTTTACAATGTAAAGAAATAGGATAGATTTAATTTGTGCATCATTGTAAGAAGTTGTTCTGCACTGGACAAACCGATCATTTAGAGGACTGAGGAGGCCAGATGATAGGAGGCAAACCGATCGACTGGTGGCCCAATCGACCGGCTGGAGGAGACCAGATGACCATTTTACGAACCCAACCGAGTAACCAAGAGGCAAGCTGACCGATTCAAGCATTGTAATGACCCAGATTGGAGCAAGCACATATCTTCATCAACAACAGGTTGCATGTGGTGTGGACCTTGGGTGGTGGAAATTCCTTTTGGGAATTGCATTAGATTGGACATAACCATCGTTCATATATCTTTGATTGTGTGTTCACGTTGTGGTTATAGATTATATATGATACATACATAGTATGTGACTGGATAAAGTATACATATTTATACATACAAACTCCCTCAATTACAATATCAAAGTCTTAGATGCCTTCCATTAGTAATACACATGAAAAGCTTGATCGGCCAAGTGTGGATTTGCACTAAGCATGATGCGCCATCTATCTCGTGGAAGTGTGATGGTAGATATGTAGATTTGCACAAAGCATGGCGTGTATCTATTGTATTGGCTATTGGGTCAGGCTTGACTGGTGACTTGGAGAGCCCAAGCCCAGAGGCATGCAGATGATCATGGCAAGGAATTGTGCACATTATCTATCCAAGATGCATATGATGCAATTGGCATGATGGCCTACCTAAATAGTCAAGTTGTGGGCGATAAAAAAAAGGTGACTCATTACTTGATGAAATATAGATCTTGTCCCACTAGAATATTACACGCTGCAATATTTTGAATTGATATTGAGGGTTATCAATTTGAATAAAATTGAGGGAGCGGTAATTAATTAATGACCTAATTAATATCATCAAATTTATCAAATAAAAACAAACCAAAAAATGTTTTGAATAGTTGCAATATTTCTTTGTAGAATCAAATGTCAAATTCAAACACATTTAAATTGTGACCAGTCTTTGAAAAGGACAAAATGGGATACAATTCTGCAATTGGTCAAGTACTTTGAGAAATTTTCTCATCTATGAGTGAAAGCTCTATGTCATTGATAGACTAATTCTAGAGGAACCCACTCCAAATGCACCTAAGGCTAAATGGATACTTAACGGAAGCATGCCAATGATGTCGTGGACATTTGGATACCTAATTATATGTTGTATGAACTTTGAGTCGCATGAACAATGTGAATACATGAACATTCTCGAGATGGTAACACATCTTAAGAATCATGTAAAGCAAACAAGGTATAATATGAGTGCAAACTGACAAAGAAAGTTCCAATAGAACCCCATATGCTCAATATGATTGGACATATGAAATGACTGGGAATTCTCTTAGGTCAAGAGTTGACCATGAATATGATTATGCAAGTGTTGCATGAATCATATAGTCAATTTATCTAATGTTTGGCATGTTGATGCCAAAGCAAGGAAGAAAATGGACAAATCCATGATGATGATCATAGGAAGTGAGTCCTAGGGAAAAGGCAAGGTCAAGAAGTGTTCTGAGGCTAAGCTAAAGTCCAATTCTTCTACACTCAATATATGGAGAAGGGTAAGTATAAAAGGAATTTGTCCTTTTCACTTAAAGGATAAAGTGTCACCATTGTCAGTTGTTTAGACATTGGAAAGGAACTATCCTCTCCATAGAGGATCTCAGGAAGAAGATAGAGATCTCTACTTCAGATGCTGAGAAGAAATAAGATAGAACTGTGTGGAGCAAGGGTTGCTGCCACTATAGTTTGAAGGATATATGATAACTTATAACTCACAAATGTGATGGGTTGATCATAATGATGAGTCAAATAAACCGACTAGAAGCTATTGAGGGACCATAGTGTGAGACATGGATATATTTTGTAAGATCAAAGATGGACTCCATGTAAACCAACAAGGTGTGACCGTGATGGATCCACCTAAAGGGGTAAAACCCATAGGGTGCATTTGGGTCTTTGAGAAAAGACAAATATGGGAGGGTAGATTGGCTGTGATAAGCTTCAAACAAGTACAAGTTGTTGAACATGTTGAAGTCTTTCACCAATTACCATGGTTAAACCCATCAGGAACATGCTTGCAATTGCAGCTTAGTAAGACTTTGAGATTTGGCATATTAATGTTAAAACCACATTACATAATTTTAATAATTGTATAGGATGTGTACGTGACACAACCTAAAGGTTTTATAAGTCCATTAATGCAAATAAAATATGCAACATCCCTGACCTGGGTTATGCTCTAACCCTAGATGTTTTGTTTAAGAAAGATAATTATATGTTTACTCTTATCTTTTGAAAAGTAATTAAGGATCAAGAGGAGCTTATGTTTCAATTTTAGTCCTTTTGAATAATGTTGAAAATAATGTTTTGCCTGTTTTGGACTAAAGTGCAAATTACCCAAGTTGAGGGGTTAACTTGCAAATGTTACATGATAAATGTTCATAAAGTGTTGAAGCATCATAAGAATGAAAATGATGCAGAGTTATGGCTTGAGGCAGCCTGAGCACCAAGAAAGAGCTTATTAAACAAATGTTTGTGCATTAAAACCTAGTTTTGGTGTAATGTGCAATTTACCCAAAACCTAGGGTTCAATATGCAAAATACCAATTTTAGAGAGTCGCTAATGTTCTTGGTATTAATTAGAGACAAGAAAATTAGAGGGGCATCTCATTTGAATCTCTTTGGAAGAGAGAGAATCTTGATATTAAAATAATCAAGATTTAAGCATAATTGAAACCCAAATTCAATTTAATGCAAAAATAAATATATTAATGAAAGAGCCTTTCAACCAAAAATGTGATTGTTGAATTTGTATAAGTATGGACGTCCTTTTGCCTTACAATGGCACCGAAATATCTAAAGTGAGTGGAGAGTCCACTCGCAATTGTTAAATAAAAAGTAATATCCACTAATTTTGGATATTATTATTATATTGATTAAGGAGCTTAATTTGTTTTCTTTAATTCATGGATAAAGAAGAGGACTTTGAAGGAGAAGATGATGGATTCGTATGAAAGTAAGTGAGGGGGATAAGTGGCACCAATTTTGGGAATTAAAGGATTTTTATAACACTTTCTCTCTCTTGAAATTCGCTTATATATACAATCCTTTTTTCACCCACATGAAAGGCTTTTTTGACTCTTCTTTCTTTCCTTGCTTTGGCCGTGCACAAGGGAGCTTAGGAGCAACATGAGGACGTGCCTCAACCTATATGTAATCTCCATAGTCATCTTCAACCTTGGTTTCATGGTGGAAATCGAATTTCAACACTCATTCTCTTCTTTACTCCATTCAATGCTCAACCTTGATCATTCTTTGCACTCAAAGACTTGAGAATGGACCTTAGACAGTTGAGAAAGCTTCATTAACCATTGAGGACGTGAATCTTGAAGCTTGGATTCAACTCTAAAGGCGGGTTATATAACTTGAACCCTTAAATATCATTATTGATTCCATTTCTTCATCATATGTTGGTTCCTTTTCCTTTCTCGAATTTCCTTTTGATTAATTGATGAAATCACCACAAAGATCATAGAAAATTTATAAGGTTTGAAGATTGAAGATGATGATGTCATCTTAGCACACACCTCAAGAAAAATCATGAGCAAACGGCTTCACCTTTTGGTGACCAAACGGTCTTGAGACCGTTTGAGGTCAAGTGGTGTCATGGTTGGATGGAGATCCAATGGTTACAATTGATCTAGATCCAAAGGTTCCAGCATTTGATGGTTCCTTGATTACAAACCCTAGATTGATTAAAGTTAAAACCCTAATTTAAGTCCAATCGGTTTCATTGCTGAAATGACCAAACGGTCTTAGACCGTTTGAGGAACATTCGGTATCAAACCGTTTGAGGACCATTCAGTATCAAACCAATTGAGGATCAAATGGTCTCAAACCATTTGGGGTTTAATAATATTTAAATCAAAAAATTTCAAAACCGATTGAAGGAATTAGGGCAAGACCGTTTGAAGAATTGAGATCAAGACCGTTTAAGGTCTAACGGTCTTAAGACCATTTAGGGATTTTGAGATCAAGATCGTTTGGAGGTCAAACACCTCAAGACTGTTTGTAGGTAAAGTACCTCAAGACCGTTTGGAGGTACAAAAGGTTCAAGACCATTTGGAGATTCAATTGAACCAAGACTGTTTAAGGTCTAATGGTCTTTAAGACCGTTTGAAGGTCAATTGGTCCAAGACTGTTTAAGGTCTAACGGTCTTCAAGACCATTTGAAGGTCAATTGGTCCAAGACCATTTGAAGGTCAATTGGTCCAAGACCGTTTGAAGGGTCAATTGGTCAAAGACCGTTTGAAGGGTCGATTGGTTCAAGACCGTTTGAAGGTCTAATTGATTCAATCCATGTAAGTACTAATAACCCCATAAATGGTTGAAGAGTATATCAAGGACGACTTCAATGGGAATACTTCTAAAGTACCTAGGTGATTAGTATAATTGGAGTGATTATCAATTGATGCTTATGAAAGTAATTAATTCAATGCACTATGATAAGCATAGGTGCATGAACTTAGTAAAAGGTTAAGTCAATTGGATAGTGTATGATGGTGATGTGTGTTCCTAGTACATGGAATAATGATAAGAAGGATTTAATACATAGATAATGCTATGTGCTCCAAGATATGTGGAAGCACTGATTTAGGGTTTGGATTAGTGAGGTAATCATAAATCCCTAATCAATGGAAATTGGAAACCTTAATCAATAAGGGAAATTACAATGCATAAGTTTAATTGGATACTTATGAAGGTATTATGTAATTCTAGACATATGGAACAATGTGTTAGGTTTTGGATATTAATTATAATATCAATGCATTCTCCAAAATGCATGGAGTACTGAATTAGGGTATTGATCTTGGACAATGTGATCATGAAACTCTAATCATGAGTAATGGGTTGAGAAACCCTAATTGATATGAAATAGAAAAACCTAATCCTAATTTTGAATAATGCAATTAAGAAACCCTAATATAGGGTGATGTTATGAGAAACCCTAACACATGATGATGTTATGTGAAACCCTAATATAGGGTGATGTTATGAGAAACCCTAACATAGGGTGATGTTATGTGAAACCCTAATATACGGTGATGTTATGTGAAACCCCAATACAGGGTGAATGTCATGAGAAACTCTAATTCTAATGAGGGAATAGTGATGTTATCTTTGCATTTCATAATTTTGATAAGTAATTGATATGGTTGTTATCATGTGTACTAACTATGCAAGTATCATAGATGTTAGGCATAGCCATGTATGAGCTATGATGTTTTATTATTGAAATTTTTTTATGGGCCTTGTGAGCCATAATATGCTTTGTTACCTAGTAAGAGGTAACAAGAAATTAAATGGGCCTTAAAAGCCATGTGAGATGCATGTGTAGTAAGTATCATGCTTACCTTGGTCAGATGACCTGGAGGTAATTGTCACCTGATAGTGGTAACTATGATCAGTGATGAACTAAGGGTTTGAATACCCAGATTTAGTAAACATGATGATGACATTGTTGAGGGATGTGGAATCCCAGTAATGAGATCAGTAATTGAGATTCCCATGTTTTATAAGTATTGACAAGCACTTGATAAAAGCATTACATGTTTCTTTGTAGCAATTGTTATAATAATTCATGTTTGGAATCTTGATTGATGTTAAAAGAATGTGGTAATGTACTTAACTAATCAAGTGGAATATTATCATGTAGAACCTTGTCCATAGATCCATCATCGTCAAAAGTCAGTGATGGTGAAACAAGTTTTCCTTCAGGAACTCCTGGAATGCATATTTTTGAATATATGGGGGTAATGGGCGAATATATCCTTATGCCTCATAGGAATGACTGTGGACCATATCCTATGCACAGGAATGGTTATGGACCATATCTCAATATGAGTATGGCTATGGGCCATAACTCCACAATACTAGGCATTGGCTACGGGCCATATCTTGAAGAGAGTATATTCTACGGGCTATAACTCTATAGCAAAGTTGCCAGTATACCCTGGAAAGCTATTTAGCAGAGACACAAGATGTCCTGCATATAGTCTTGTACTGACTGAGACAGATGAGGTGATGGAGTCTGGCTATGTATGGAACCGATGCTTTATGTAATCATGGTCGGTTGGAGTATGAATAATATACTTCATCTCCTTAGGGCATAATGTATGATTGTAAAATGTAATCAGCCGTGTAGCGTATTTACTTAAGAATGAAATATGGAAATCATTGGTTGATGTTACATTTCTTATTGTATCCTAAAGTGGATAAATATTATACATGTTCCTCATATTCCTTATTAAACTGAATATATGATTTATTGCATTATCATTTATAGCTGTAATTCCTTACAAGATGATGTTGCTCTATTCTGCTTAATAATGATTAAATCCTTCTATTTATTAAAGATTCCTCTGTTCAGTTTATTACTATTCATCTGCAATAATAATGTTTATGGAGGAGAGTTATATCTCTCGCTGGGACAATTTTCAATTGTGTCACCCCTGTGGGATCCAACCTTTTTAGGTGGACGTGGACAAGGAGGTAGAAACCATACAGCAGGAGAAGGACATCAACAACAAGGACATCAGTTATATTTTAGGTGGAGGCACTGGCTGTCATATTTTGTATAGAGAGTCTTATGTGTCGTCTCTGTACTCTCAGGTCCTCAGAATTTGTAGCTAGTACTTTTAATGAATCAATCTGAGATTTTGGCTTGATGCCTTGAGGTTCTTATGTTGCCTGTGTACAGTTTTAACAGAGCAGATGATGCTTGTAATCCTGGACAAGGGATGGTACAAGATATGTACTTATGAACCAGGATGTAAATAAAATACATTGGTTCTTGATGAAAGAGTTTTCCTATGTTTGGATCTCTTTGTAAATGGTTTTAATTTTTAGTGATTTTCAGTAATCCACTATTAATTATTGCTTCCACTTAGTTAATTACCTTTTTTTCGAATGGTGCGTCACAAATTAGTGGTATCAGAGCTCTAGGTTTGTTGAGACTACAGAGACATAGGATTAAGGTTGTTGAGTCTGTTCTAGTGTCTTCCAGTTATCTGATAGCGTCTTCTGCTCATATAGGAGAAGAAGAAGAACTTCAAGATGTCTGGATCATATGAAGAACATGATGCTGAGAGCAGCGTTGCTGCACCAGAAAGAGGTGCAAGGGACCAGAATAGGGAGGAACAAGAACCTGAACATCCCTAGCTTAACCAAGTTGCACTGGAAAACCCAGCCTTCCATGATCTGTTTGGGCAGTTCGTGGCAACCATGATGCATATGGAGGATAGGATGCCACCACCTACACCTAGGGCACTAGCCCATAATGAAGGACAGGGAGTCGAAAAGACTTTCAAATGACTTCACCGGGTTGGAGCCACAAATTATGCTGGTACAACAAACCCAACAAACACAAATATGTGGTTGACTGAGTTGGAGAAGGCCTTTAGAATCCTCAATATCCCTGAAGCAGAGAAGGTGAGGCATGAAGTATACCTTCTAAAAGGGAGTGTTGGCCACTAGTGGACAATAGAAGAGGGTAAGAGGCCAGGTGTTGAAATTGGATGGGGAGAATTCCGATGAGAATTTGTCAATAGATACTTTCCCAAGACGTATCTAGACGAGAAGATCTCTCAGTTTGAGAGGTTAAGGTAGGGACTACTGAACATTAGCGAGTATGAAGACAAGTTCATGGAGCTTTTGCGATTCTGTCTGCATATGGCAGCTACTGATGAAGAGAGAATTTGACGTTTTGAGAAGGGGTTGAACACTTAATTGACCACTCCTGTGTCTGCCTTAGAGAATAGAGAGAGGTTCGCCACCTTTGTGGAATCCGTGAGACGGATAGAAAGGTCAGTGATTGAGAAGCGTCAAACTAAGAGTAAGAAGGTGTATACTCAGTTTCAAGGACAGAGGTCTGGAAGTTTCAAGAAACTGAGATTTTCTACACCAGCAGCACCACCAAGATTCAATACCTAGACGCAATGGACATCGAGTAGGGGTAGGGGCCGTAGTTTTCCTCCAAATAGAGCCCCCAGTACAACATCAATGTCAGCAACTGGACCTTTTAGACCATATAAAGAGAATAGAACCTGTGACCAGTGTGGACAGGTAGGACATCTAGCAAGGGATTGTCCAATTGGGAACACAGTGGTAACCCAACCACCAAGGCAGAATCAGCAAGGCTCTCAGAGGCGACAACTTTCGAGTGGTTCTCGAGGACGTGGACAAGCGTCCCAAGCTGGTTCATTGGCACCCAACAACCGAGCATAGGGTAAAAAACAAGCAATGGTGAGATTCTATGCGATGAATCTGCCTAAAGCAGTAGTCAACCCTTGAGTTGTGACAGGTTAGATGGAACTATTTCATTCTGCTTTGTATCTATTTTGATTGATCCAGGTGCTACGCATTCCTTTATCACACAAGAAGTGATCCTTGACTGCAATATGATTGTTAGCATAGAGCAGGTAGTCTATTGTTAGAAACCCCTTTTCTAGGATCTGCAGTGTTGCGGGAGGTGTGTTCCCCCTACATTCTTTCCTTTTCTGAACATCGCATTCATGTGGATCTTATACCACTTGAGATGCACTGGTTTGATATAAATTATTGGGATGGACACCCTAGAAAAGTATAAGGTTGTCTTGGATTGTGATTCCAAGCAAGCTATGTTCATAGATGACGGTGACACATGGATCTTTTAGGGAGACAGAAAGATTCTTCCAACCTGTCTAGTGTCGGCTATGATAGCTAAGAAGATAATGAGACAAGGATTCTTTGCATTCTTGGCACATGTGGTAGACACCACAATGGAGAGCCCTAATCTTTCTGAAGTTCCAATAGTTAGGGAGTTTGAAGATGTGTTCCCTGAGGAACTTCCAGGAGTACCTTTGCCCCGAGAGATTGATTTTGAGATAATCTAATCTTGGGCACGCAACTAATAGCACAAACACCGTATAGAATGGCACCTGCTGAGATGGAAGAGTTCAAGAAACAACTGTAGGAGTTGCTTGAGAAAGGTTTTATCCAACTGAGTACTTCACCATGGGGTGCTCCGGTTCTCTTTGTTAAGAAGAAGGACGGATCTATGCGGTTATTCATTGATTATAGACAGTTGAATAAAGTAACCATAAAGAACAAGTATCCTCTGCCAAGGATCGATGACCTATTTGATCAGTTGTGTGGTGCAACTATCTTCTCTAAGATAGATCTGAGGTCGAGATATCATCAGTTGCATATCAAGGAGAGTGACATACCTAAGTCTTCCTTTAGGATAAGGTATGGTCACTATGAGTTCATAGTTAGGCCGTTTGGACTAACTAATGCACCAGTTGCATTCATGGAACTCATGAATCGAATCTTCCAGCCTTTTCTTGATCAGTTCATAGTAGTATTCATAGATGACATCTTTATATACATTAGAGATGATCAACAACATGAGTAGCACCTCTATCAGGCTTTAACTTTGCTAAGTTTAGCAAATGCGAGTTTTGTTTATTAGAAGTTTCTTTTCTAGGGCACATAATATCTGCCTCAGGTATCCGTGTTGATCCTAAGAAGGTAGAATCTGTCCTACAATGGGAACAACCAAAGACATCGACGGAGATACACAGTTTCCTAGGACTGGTGGGTTATTACAGGAGGTTCATTAAGAACTTCAGTTCTATAGCTTTACCCCTAACCAAGTTGACTAGGAAGGAGGTTCCTTTTGTCTGGAATGACAAATGTCAACATTCTTTCCAGCTATTGAAAGAAAGGTTAACAAGTGCACATGTGTTGGTGTTACCTGAGTAAGGAAAGGGGTACATAGTTTTTTGTGATGCATCTAAGAATGGTCTAGGATGTGTTTTGATGCAGGATAATCAAGTGATTTCTTTTGCCTCTCGACAGCTTAAGAAACACGAGGTGAATTATCCGACACATGAACTAGAGCTAGCTGTTGTGGTCCATGCTTTGAAAATCTGGAGACATTATCTCTATGGAGAGACATTTCATATTTTTACAGACCATAAGAATCTAAAATATATCTTCTCACAACATGAGTTGAACATGAGACAACGACGTTGGATGGAGTTAATCAAGGACTGTGATTGTACAATTGATTATCATCCATGGAAGGCTAATGTAGTGGCTGATGCACTAAGTAGGAAATCATCATCACCAACCTTAGGTAAAACACAGTTGAACTCCTTAGTGTGCTTTAAAAAAGATATGTTTATCTCCTTGAGGCAAAATAATATACAGCTTAAGGTATCGTTGTTAGCTAGGATGTTAGCTGAGATGCAAGTGAAACCTAATATGAAACAACAAATTAAAGAAGCACAACAAGTTGATACTGTGGTTCAGCAGATCAGGTCATAGTATGGTAGTGAGAAACGGGATGTCTTTCACGAGTCAGAGGATCAGGTAGTCTATTACCATGTTAGGATGGTAGTACCTGATGCCAATGACTTAAGGAAGTTAGTTTTGGAGGAAGCTCATTCTACGATGTATGCAATGCATCCAGGGAGCACCAAAATGTATCGTAACTTGAAGGATATGTAATGGTGTCTAGGATTGAAGAATGATGTAGTTGAGTTTGTTATGCGGTGTCCAGTGTGTCTGCAGGTTAAAGCTAAACATCAAAAGCCCACAGTAATAATGCAACTTTTGCCTATACCACAGTGGAAATGGGATCATGTGGCCATGAACTTTGTGGTTGGTTTGCCTAGAACAACCAAAGGTCATGATTCCATATGGGTGATAGTTGATAGGCTGACTAAGACAACACATTTCTTTCCTGTCAAAACAACCTACACTACTGAGAAGCTTGCACATATATATATAGATGAGATAGTACGGTTGCACGGGGTTCTAGCTACTATTATTTCTTATAGAGGTCCCTAGTTCATGAGTCATTTTTGGGAACGACTACATAAAGCTTTGGGTACACAGTTAAGGTTTAGTATTTCCTTTCACCCACAGATAGATGTATAATTTGAAAGGACCATACAAACCTTGGAGGATTTGCTTAGGGCATGTGTCCTTCAATTTGTAGGAAGTTGGGATCTACACCTGAGCTTGATAGAATTTGGTTACAATAATAGCTATCAACACAGTATTGATATGGCACCATATGAAGCATTATATGGTAGACGTTGTAGATCTCCTTTATGTTGGTATGAAATAGGAGAATATCAACTTTTGGGTCCTGAGCTTGTACAACAGACAACTAGAAAGATTAAAGTAATACAACAACAATTAAAGACTGCACAGTTTAGATAGAAGTCGTACACCAAAAAATGGCGAAGACATTTAGAATTCCAAGTTGGAGACAGAGTATATCTCAAGGTCTCACCTTGGAAAGGTGTCCTTAGATTTGGAAAGAAGGTAAAGTTAGCTCCTAGATTTATGGGGCCTTATCCAATCATTGAACATATTGGAAAGGTTTAGCCTATAAGATGGAATTGCCGCCTGAGCTGCATAAGTTGCATCTAGTGTTCCATATCTCCATGCTTAGAAAGTGTCACCCTGACACAGAGTTAGTTTTGCAACCTGTGGAGGTAGAATTAAATGATTATATATCATATGTTGAAGGACATGTGATAATCCTTGATAAAAGAATTAAAAAGTTGAAAAAGAAAGATATATGTCTTGTGAAAGTTCTCTGGCATCACCGTGGCATTGAAGAAGCTACGCGAGAGCTAGAGGAAGAGATGAGGAGAAATTACCCTTCTCTTTTCTCTTGATGATTTCGGGGACGAAATCCCTTTTAGGGGTGGATAATTTGTAACATCCCTGACCTGGGTTATGCTCTAACCCCAGATGTTTTTTTTTGGTCAGTCACCCAGATGTTTTGTTTAAGAAAGATAACTATATGATTACTCTTATCTTTTGAAAAGTAATTAAGGCTCAAGAGGAGCTTATGTTTCAATTTTAATCCTTTTGAATAATGTTGAAAACAATGTTTTGCCTATTTTGGACTAAAGTGCAAATTACCCAAGTTGAGGGGTTAACTTGCAAATGTTACATGATAAATGTTCCTCAAGTGTTGAAGCATCATAAGAATGAAAATGATGCAGAGGTATGGCTTGAGGCAGCCTGAGCACCAAGAAAGAGCTTATTAAACAATGTGTGTTCATTAAAACCTAGTTTTGGTGTAATGTGCAATTTACGCAAAACCTAGGGTTCAATATGCAAAATACCACTTTTAGAGAGTCCCTAATGTTTCTTGGTATTAATTAGAGACAAGAAAATCATAGGTGTGTCTCATTTGAATCTCTTTGGAAGAGAGAGAATCTTGATATTAAAATAATCAAGATTTAATCATAATTGAAACCCTAATTCAATTTAATGCAAAAATAAATATATTAATGGAAGTGCCTTTCAACCAAAAATGTGATGGTTGAATTTGTATAATTATGGACGTCCTTGTTCCTTGCAATGGCACCGGAATATCTAAAGTGAGTGGAGAGCCCACTCACATTAGTTAAAGAAAAAGTAATATCCACTCATTTTTGGATATTATTATTATATTGATTAAGGTGCTTAATTTGTTTTCTTTAATTCATGGATAAAGAAGAGGATTTTGAAGGATAATATGATGGATTAGTATGCAAGGAATTGAGGGGGATAAGTGGCACCAATTTTAGGAATTAAAGGATTTTTATAACACTTTCTCTCTCTTGAAATTCCCTTATATATACACTCCATTTTTCACCCACATGAAAGGATTTTTCGACTCTTCTTTCTTTCCTTTCTTTGCTCGTGCACAAGGGAGCTTAGGAGCAACAATAGGACGTGCCTCAACCTGTAGGTAAGCTCCAGAGTCATCTTCAACCTTGATTTCATGGTGGAAATCAAATTTCAACACTCATTCTCTTCTTTTCTCCATTCAATGCTCAACCTTGATCATTCTTTGCACTCAAAGACTTGAGAACGGAACTTGAACAGTTGAGAAAGCTTCATTCACCATTGAGTACATGAAGATTGAAGCTTGGATTCAACTCTGAAGGCGGTTTATATAACTTGAACCCTTAAATATCATTATTGATTCCATTTCTTCATCATATGTTGGTTCCTTTTCCTTTCTCGAATTTCCTTTTGATTAATTGAGGAAATCACCACAAATATCACAACAAATTTCGAAGGTTTGAAGCTTGAAGATAATGATGTCATCTTAGCATACACCTCAAGAAAAATCATGAGCAAATGGTTTCACCTTTTGAATAATGTTGACCAAACGGTCTCAAGACCGTTTGAGGTCAAACGGTCTCAAGACCGTTTGAGGTCAAACGGTCTCAAGACTATTTGAGGTCAAGTGGTGTCATGGTTGGATGTAGATCCAATGGTTACAATTGATATAGATCCAAAGGTTCTATCATTTGATGGTTCCTTGATTACAAACCCTAGATTTATTAAAGTTAAAACCCTAATTTAAGTCGAATCGGTTTCATTGCTGAAATGACCAAATGGTCTTAGACCGTTTGAGGACCATTCCGTATCAAACCGTTTGAGGACCATTCAGTCTCAAACCGTTTGAGGATCAAATGGTATCAAACCATTTGGGGTTTAATAATATTTAAATCAAACAGTTTCAAAATCGATTGAAGGAATTAGGGTAAGATCGTTTGAAGAATTGAGATCAAGACCGTTTAAAGTCTAACGGTCTTAAGACCATTTAGGGATTTTGAGATCAAGATCGTTTGGAGGTCAAGCACCTCAAGACCATTGTAGGTCAAGTACCTAAAAACCGTTTGGAGGTACAAAAGGTTCAAGACCGTTTGTAGATTCAATTGAACCAAGACCGTTTAAGGTCTAACGGTCTTCAAGACCGTTTGAAGGTCAGTTGGTCTAAGACAGTTTAAGATCTAATAGTCTTCAAGACCATTTGAAGGTCAATTGGTCCAAGACCGTTTGAAGGTCAATTGGTCTAAGACCTTTTGAAGGGTCAATTGGTCCAAGACCGTTTGAAGGGTCGATTGGTTCAAGACCGTTTGAAGGTCTAATTGATTCAATCCATGTAAGTACTAATAACCCCATAAATGGTTGAAGAGTATATCAAGGATGACTTCAATGGGAATACTTCTAAAGTACCTAGGTGATTAGTATAATTGGAGTGATTATCAATTGATGCTTATGAAAGTAATTAATTTAATTCACTATGATAAGCATAGGTGCATGAACTTGGTAAAATGTTAAGTCAATTGGATAATGTATGATGGTGATGTGTGTTCCTAGTACATGGAATAATGATAAGAAGGATTTAATAAATAGATAATGCTATGTGCTCCAAGATATGTGGAAGAACTGATTTAGGGTTTGGATTAGTGAGGTAATCCTAAATCCCTAATCAATGGAAAATGGAAACATTAATCAATAAGGGAAATTACAATGCATAAGTTTAATTGCATACTTATGAAGGTATTATGTAATTCTAGACATATGGAACAATGTGTTAGGTTTTGGATATTAATTATAATATCAATGCATTCTCCAAAATTCATGGAGTCCTGAATTAGGGTATTGATCTTGGACAATGTGATCATGAAACTCTAATCATGAGTAATGGGTTGAGAAACCCTAATTGATATGAAATAGAAAACCCTAATCCTAATTTTGAATAATGGAATTAAGAAACCCTAATATAGGGTGATGTTATGAGAAACCCTAACACAGGATGATGTTATATGAAACCCTAATATAGGGTGATGTTATGAGAAACCCTAACACGGGGTGATGTTATGTGAAACCCTAATATAGGGTGATGTTATGTGAAACCCCAATACAGGGTGAATGTCATGAGAAACTCTAATTATAATGAGGGAATAGTGATGTTATCTTTGCATTTCATAATGCTGATAAGTAATTGATATGGTTGTTATCATGTGTACTAACTATGTAGGTATCATGAGATGTTGGGCATAGCCAGGTATGAGCTATGATGTTTTATTATTGAAATTGTTTTATGGGCCTTGTGAGCCATAATATGATTTGTTACCTAGTAAGAGGTAACAAGAAATTAAATGGGCCTTGAAATCCATGTGAGATGCATGTGTAGTAAGTATCATGCTTACCTTGGTCAGATGACATGGAGGTAATAGTTACCTGATAGTGGTAACCATGATCAGTGATGAACTAAGGGTTTGAATACCCAGATTCAGTAAACATGATGATGCCATTGTTGAGGGATGTGGAATCCCAGTAATGAGATCAAGAATTGAGATTCCCATGTTTTATAAGTATTGGCAAGCACTTGATAAAAGCATTACATGTTTCTTTATAGCAATTGTTATAATAATTCCTATTTGGAATCTTGATTGATGTTAAAAGAATGTGGTAATGTACTTAACTAATCAAGTGGAATATTATCATGTAGAGCCTTGTCCATAGATCCATCATCTTCAGAAGTTGGTGATGGTGAAACATGTTTTCCTTCAGGAACTCATGGAACGCATATTTTTGAATATGTGGGGGTAATGGGCAAATATATCCTTACGCCTCGTAGGAATGACTGTGGGCCATATCCTATGCACAGTAATGGTTATAGACCATATCTCAATATGAGTATGGCTATGGGCCATAACTCTACAATACCAGGCATGGAATACATGCCATATCCTGAAGAGAGTTTCCAGTATACCCTAGAAATCTATTTAGCAGAGATACAAAATGTCCTGCATATAGTCTCATACTGACCGAGACAGATGAGGTGATGGAGTCCGGCTCTTCCATTGACCTATGTATGGAACTGATGCTTTACGTAATCATGATCGGTTGGAGCATGAACAATATACTTCATCTCCTCAGGGCATAATGTATGATTGTAAAATGTAATCAGTCGTGTAGCATATTTACTTAAGAATGAAATACGGAAATCATTAGTTTATGTTACATTTCTTATTATATCCTAAAGTGGATAAATATTATACATGTTCATCATATTCCTTATTAAACTGAATAGATGATTTATTGCTTTATCATTTGTAGCTGTAATGCCTTAAAAGATGATATTTCTCTATTCTGCTTAATAATGATTAAATCCTGCTATTTATTAAAGATTCCTCTGTTCATTTTATTACTGTTCATTTGCAATAATAATATTTCTGGCGGAGAGTTATATCTCTCGCTGGGACAATTTTCAATTGTCTCACCCCTGTGGGATCCAACCTTTTTAGGTGGATGAGGACAAGGAGGTAGAAACCATACACCAGGAGAAGGAAAGCATCAACAAGGACAGCAGTGATGTTCCAGGTGGAGGCACCGATTGTCATATTTTGTATAGAGAGTCTTATGTGTCGTCTCTGTACTCTCAGGTCCTCAGAATTTGTAACTAGTACTTTTAATGAATCGATCTGAGATTTTGGCTTGATGCCTCGAGGTTCTTATGTTGCCTGTGTACAGTTTTAACAGAGCAGATGATGCTTGCAATCCTTGAGAAGGGATGGTACTGGATATGTACTTATGAACCAAGATGTAAATAAAATACATTGGTTCTTGATAAAAGAGTTTTCCTATGTTTGGATCTCTTTGTAAATGGTTTTAATTTTTAGTGATTTTTAGTAATCTGCTGTTAATTATCGCTTCCATTTAGTTAATTATGTTTTGTTCGTACAGTGCGTCACAAAGTATGTAAGCTACAAAGATCAATTTGTTGATTGAAATAAGCATCTCAGAGCGGGAATCTTCTATTTTGACAAGAAGGTCAAAGTGTTTGACTTGAGTCAGCATAAAATCATTAATTATAAAAAATTTAGTGGGAGCATATTTATATTCCACATAGTGATGCGTAATAACATCCTTATCCTATAAATGTTGACACCTGGCAAGGAAAGTACATTCTTTGTGAAGGACTTAGGAGAAGCATCCTATGTGATAGGAATTGAGATCTATATTGATAGGTCTGCAAAGCTTCTTGAACTAAGAAAGAGAACATACACTGGAAAGATGTTGATGGGTTTAGCATGCATGATTCATTAAGAAAAAACTTGTCCATGTTCAATGGAGTTAGTCTCTCAAGAGCCAAGTGTCCCAGTTCTTATGAAGAATAGGAACACATGGATAAATGTCATATGCATTCGCAATTAGATCTATCACGTATGTACTCATCCTGTTATCTTGTATGTATTGGACTTAACAGAAAGATATCTTGTAATCTCATATGAATTGGACATGACGAGAGGCAATCTAGTCATCCAATATGTATTAGATATGATGAGAAGATATGCATACATGTCTACTAATCTCATATGTATTGGACATGACAAGAAGGTATATGTCAGATTCCAGTGAGTGTCACTGGACTACCATAAAAGAACTTCTTTAGGTGCTTGTGAAGCATTAAAAGGATTAGTTCCTTGATCGTGGTAATAAGGAAGACTTTGGTGTAAAGTGCTACATCGATGCAAACTTCCTAACTGACAAATAAATAAACCACAATCTATTTTGTGTTTGACCTTAAAATAAGAACTATAAGATGGAAGAGTTTCAAGCTAATTACAGTTGTTTAAATCTACAAACAAAGTCGGGTATCTCTATGTTACGAGAACATCAGAAGATACTGTATGAAGTTCATATGGGTGAACTTATGAGATCTTCCAACCATTGATGACTCAGTAGAAATATTGTGACAAAAATGGAGCTATATGATAGGCAAGAAATCTCAAATAGCATACTACGACACTTCCATCTCATATGAGATGTTGTAAAGTGAAGAGATGTGAAAATTGCAAAATACCGACTAAAAGCAATTGTTGCTAGACTTCTAAAGTGCTTGCATAGCAGAAACGTGATGGACATGTTAAGATCACTCAGAATATGATTCCTGGGTGATTGGCTCTAATTTTAAGTGGGAGCCTGTTGGTATGTATGCCCAGAGAGCCAATCATATGATGATTGGAGTGAGGCATTATATACTTGATTTGATAATTTGTAAAGGTATTTTCATCTATTATGTTTGTCTCGGTCTTGATATGATGACACAAATGTAAGTAGATGTCTAGATAATGATTATAATTGATGTCATATGTCAACAAATATATGACTTGGAGGATGAGATCATACAAATGATAAGAGCTCATACATTCTTGTTATGTCCCTAATTGGTTATTACTGTGGAAGAAAAATAGACAATAGTAATACATAAGACTAGAGTGTGTGTTGATTGATGACAGAGTCTCATTAGTCATGATATGTGATATCAAGTTAAGCATACAGATACATGTTAGTGAACAATGTATCATACAGGCTCACCATGAGAGTGATACACAGAAACCATGGAATGGTAGTCAGAATCATATCTCACAATGATTGTGGTTCTTAGACCTGAAATCAATGCACTCATCACATATCATTCAGTACACTTTGACATCATCAAACACAGTCTTGAAACGTGGGTTGTTATAACAGTGATGATTAGGTGACTGTGACACATGGGGATAGACTGTGAGTGATAGATATGGGATTTGTCCCTCCTATTGGAGATTGATATCTAGGGTCCCTTGATAAGTGAGACTGAGAGTGTATGACCATACCCATGTGGATCAATATATGATATGTAAACTCACATGTATCTCAGACAGTCTGCTTTAGTTCAAGGAACATGGATTGAACGTTGATAGGATGACAATTCTATGCCTCGAGTTCAATCTAGATATCAGAGACAAAGGAATTGTATGATCATAGTAAAATTATTCACAGATTATAGGTTGAAGTTTTTCTCCAGCTTTCTAAATTACTTGGGTAGTAATTATGTGCAACTAGGTACCACTCTTTGCTTGTGATGTCATAAGTTGTTACGGACATTTACTACCAACGTAATTCTGGACCTATAGGGTCACACACATAGGATACACTTGGATTAAAGAAGTATATTCACGAATGATGTTTATATTGAATCATAAAGGTGTTTAGGTATTCAATTAAATAATAGATCAACTGACTAGACTCAGAATCATCAAGTTCACATAATCTTTGCTAGTTGTGAATTCACCTAATCTTCTCGATCTTCTACTCACTGGCCATGTCGTGGCCCAACGAAGGGGATGAATCCCCTATGCAATTCCCCCCTCTTACCCTTCTTGCAATATGTTTTCTTTTGGTTTTTCGCTTATGGGTAATATTGTCTTTTCTACATCCTTTTTTGTTTTAAACGAGTTAAAGCCGAGGTTGGACCACATGACTTGGCTTCCCTTGATTGGGCCAAGTCATCAGGTCGAGCCCTCTCTTATCCTTTTCTCACAAGATTTTTTTTTCTTAAATGTATTTTCCTAATTTTTTGATTGGCTGGTATTGGAAAAATCATATCATTTTATTTCTTTATCAAAAAATTAAAAATAAATATGCTTTGGAATAAGAAAATTTTATCTTTCTAATAAAAATATTTTTAAGGTTTGGTTTTGAGTTTTTTCAAAAGTTGTTTTCTAAAAATGATTTTCATAAATAAAAGCCACCAAAAATATACTTTAATCATCTTAATTCTAAAATTGAAAAAAATTATATGTTTTCTTAATCAGGAGAACCTAATAAGATCAATGGTGATGATTTTAGAGTCTAAATCGGGGTTTTGTTCAAAAATTCCAAAAGTTAGGGTTTCTTTACAATAATGCATATGAAAACCCTAATACATGATTATATATTAAAAATAGGAAAAGTAGGCCTTAGACTCAATTCAAGTGGTGAAAATGAGTAATAGAATCCAATAAGAATGGTATGTGCATTCTTACACCTTTAGTTGGGAATATTTGCAAACCTAACCTAATTTCCCTAATGAGGCACTAATTAAACCCTATTCTCTCTTTTGATATTTCATTTTCTATATTTGCCTCAAAAATTAGTTTTGATATTTATTTCTTAGGTCTTGTACCCCACTTCCATGTTTCTATTATTTGGACTGACTGATTGGAGTGTCAGGTTGATTGGAATTGATTAATAAAGTGTTTAGGTATTCAATTCATGTACCAATAGTTGACTACACTGCCAAATGGGTGTCTCGAGTGTTGATATGGGCGTTTGGGGCGCCAAATGATTCTCTCATGTGTTGAGACGGGTGTCTGGTTTATCAAGCTAGTTGGAATGAAATTGGCTGCCCAAACTTAGGTGAACTGACTGGCTCGGCTCGACTCACCAGACAACTATCTACGTGAGCAAAATGACCATCTCTCATGTGTGAGATCGCTCGATTAGGCCAGGGAAGGTTCTAGATACTTTCCCAAATTCGTTTGGATTGCACAATACTTGTTTTGTAAGAAAAATCGATGTTTAGCATTGATTAGAAGCAAATTGCCAATTTTGTGTGCTTATAGGAAACTACAAAAGCACGAGATGAACATTTTACACTACGAAACAAACGTCTCATGCACGAGATGACCGTTTCACAATGTGAGATGATTGTCTCATGGTCTACAAATTCCAGAACATTCATGTTTTGGACCCTTCTACTCCTACATGAACTGAGAACCCTGAACCTGCCCTCTACTATAAATAGAAGGGTATTGGGGGCTTCCCAACACACACAATTGTGATCAATGGCCCTGAGAATTTTTGTCCTCTCTAATTGTAGTAACCATGAGAGTTCAAGCAAGTCCTACCCAACTAGGGAGGGATAGTGAGGGAGGAGAAACTGAGATCAGTTGTTGTGGGGGAGCATATCGACGACTAGTACATTGACAGAAGGGGACAACTCCTTCCCGTTGGCTGTAGAAGTACAATGTAAAGTTCCCGATGGTCCGTGTGGACTACTCTAGAGGTATGAGTCCTTTTCCTACTGCTAGGAGGATGACGTCAGCCTACAATCTATGGTGAGTCCACTAGAGATGTTGCAGGAAATGTTCGAGTCTATTATCCATGGTGAAAATCAGGAGCTTCACAGACACCGTCTAAGATAATAATTGTAGGGTGATGTCACTGGACTTGCTCAAGGATCAGGTATAACCTTTCAACCCTTTCTTCCTAGATACATTGTTGTTGACGAGGTTCTGTTAGTTTCTGGGAAATGGCAAATAAATTTTTATTTTTTATGCTTATATCTGCACCCGATTTCCCTATAATGGGTTGGACTCAAACCAAGGCAAGACCCAAAATAGGACTGCTAAACCATGTAGGATTAGGTCTAGGAGTCTTTGAGGCATGAAAAATCTCCACCTTGACTTGAAGTCAACATCTTGCATGAAAAATAACAAACTTCTTCCCCTCTAGCCCCTAAGGACATCACTGTCAGTTGTCAAGGCTAACCAAGTCTAAACAGGACTTGAACTTGGAAAGTGGCAATGGTTTTGTCATCATATCAGTAGGATTTTCTTTACTTGCAATCTTCTTCACCACAATCTTTTCCTGCATTATCACCTCTCTGATGAAGTGATAATTGACATTGATGTGCATTGTTCTTTCATGAAACATCTTGTCTTTTGTGAGGTGAATTGCACTTTGACTATCATAGTAGATGGTTGTTGTCTTCTCAAGAATACAAATCAACACACAATCCTCTAAGCTAAATAGCTTCTTTTATGGCCCCTGTCAATGCCATGTACTCAACTTCAGTAGTAAACAATGCAATAGTGGGTTGTAGCATAGCTTTCTAACTTACAACTCAACCACCAAGAGTAAATATGTGACACTCCGCCATCACACAGACAACGAGATGACACATGAAAATGTGTGGAACCTCACATTACTGAAAACACGGGTTAAATAAAACCGATTACGAAAAGCATACATGAGAGAACTTTTGCATCCATATCCTATAGAAAGACATGTTATATAAAAATTCACAAGCCATGTTATAGGTCCACAACTTATCGGAACCAGTTGTACTGTTAGCACCAGAGTTCAACACCTATTTATACATACATAACGGGCCACGTACGACCAACAACAAGATATACAAGATTACAACAACTGATCATCGTGAAACGCCGTCAAACACCTCCAAGGACTTGAGTGTACAGGGATGACTCTAGGACTCTACTACAAAACTACCAAAACAACAGCATGTCCATCTCTTGCCTTCTACTGCTCTTCTTGTTGCTCGGCCGCAACCTCACGACCACCACCACGTCTAGAGCGATCACCTAAAAAGGGTGTAAACCAGTGGGGTGAGACACACAGTCCCAGCGAGAAACATAACTCCCCACCGAAACTATAAAACCTCAAAAAGGTTAAAGAAGATAACAACAGATAATTGATAAAGTGTATAACAAGAGCAACATACTGAGCAAAGCTATTATTACCATCAATCTTACCAAGATATCTGGGAGGCATATAACCAAGTATTTCTTTATGGAACATGATTGACAAGATAAGCTTTATAAGAACTTATCACAAGATATAAGTATCGTACGCACAACTACATAGTTCAACTAGATCATCTATATAAGCAAGGCATCAATCAATGTTCTGTAATTTTCTCTAAGCAAGATATACTTATTCGGCTAGATTACATTTTATTATGCCCTGAGGAAGTGAGCCTTCCCTGCTCAAATCCAACCATTGGCTTTGAAGCCCAATCCGGTGCCATACAAGGTCTAAGGAGATCTGGACTCCATGACCTCACCTTCTTGTGGTTAGTACACGAATCATCAAGCAAGACCGTAGTCTTATGCTTATAGGGCCTCAGCCTCTAGGTCAGCTCCGCAAGCTACCCATATCTTTAGCTCACCTCATCATAGGTTCTAGTGCATACATCCGAGCCATGAACGCATCATGCTCATCATCACATATCCTGATCCATGGGTCTGTTCACCATGATCCATATGTCCTGAGTCTGCAACCACAGTTGCACTCAAACCCTCCTATTTTAGGCTAGGGGAAACCTCACATATTCAGCAATATGCGCTCTAGGTAATCCCGTAGGATAAACCTGTTTCACATCACCAAATACTGACAGTAATGGATCTATGGCCAGGGAAAACTACATGATATGTTCATCTATAATTGATTAGTATAATTTAATCCAATTGTTGAGGCAATCAAAGTATAAACATAGCCTTCTAGGATTACATCATTATTGCCATCATCATATTGTCATGGGATCTCAATCCCTCATCATATCAACCACTACCTCTCAAGACATCATAATCATGCATCAACATCCTGGGAACGCATCCCTTATATCATCATCAGAGGATAACACCTCAACTAGGCACTTAGCCTTATATCAGGTCCTCAGATCTATCAACTTGTTGCCACATTACCACATGGTGCTATTCCAGCACATACATCTCATAGCTCTTACCAGGCTATGAATCCACATGAAATACCTGCATGGTTAGTATACACATTCATAGAGATAACTGAAGCCATCATGGATTAACAGAATGATCATGCTATCAAGTATAAAGCAACATCCATGTAGAAGTCATAGTTTTATCATTAATCATAAACATATATCATGCCCCATACTTGTGATCATAGGCATGTGTCACACCATCATGTGAAGCAACATCATATGCTTCCAAGCTTCCTAGTTTACAACCTATCATTTTAACTCATCATCATATTTGCAGGATTCAAGGTGATTACATCATATCACTTGTGTTATCATTATAAGCCATATACATTCTGAGTTATCAGAACCCTCACCAAAACTCCTACAACCCTCATGATAGGTAGCATCGGGCAGGGTGACTACCCTTACCCAAGCCTATCGACCAAGGGGGGGGGTATAACGCCCAAGGTGCCTCTAAGAGAAACCATCTCCATGTCATCCAAGAGTCCTTCATATCGACCAGGGCACTCTATCACCCAAGGTGCCATATCGTGCATGGACCAGCTGGCTAAACAAGCAGCATCTCTTCCAACTCCACTAGGGGTGTGTCGGGTAACTCAACCCCATGTCCGTCACAGACCTAACGTCCATCTAGATCAAGCTACTCATATCGACCACCACTAAGGCACCATCTA
Organism: Alisma plantago-aquatica; assembly: GCA_963693085.1. Classification (NCBI taxonomy): domain Eukaryota; kingdom Viridiplantae; phylum Streptophyta; class Magnoliopsida; order Alismatales; family Alismataceae; genus Alisma; species Alisma plantago-aquatica. The sequence goes on along the minus strand of OY856409.1, from coordinate 1,412,314,698 downwards.
GGGTTCTCTATACAACCATCATATCAGGCATCACAAGAATACTTCATATTGCCCAACACAAGAAAAGCTATTAGCCATCATATTGGTCAAAGCACATCCAAGACAAGGGTCATCTCGGCCAAGGCATACCGGGCATCAAGCCACCAAGGCTCAACAAAGCATATCGGCTAAGATCAACACAAGGCAAGGGGGGCATCACACAACCTTACTTCAGAGTGTGTCGTTCAGAGCACAAGCTCAAGGTGTAATGCCCCAAGCTCCATCTCCACTAAGTGTCGACCAAGGGAACCATATCGAGCACCAACCAAAACCAACTAGGTGTAACAGCCAAGGTTACAACCCAAGACAAGAAGGTTATCGGGCAACATTATTCCAAGGCATATCGTGCAAGGCACAACCCAACACGGTCACCTTCAACCTCAAGCACAAGGGCTCCAAACCCTAATTGATCAAGAAGATCGGCTCACCTCTCAACAACCAAGAGAGGGGTTTTGCAAAACCTCTATCACAAATTGGGCAACCACAAGGATCCACCTCAACATAGTTCATCATCTATTCAAAATCTCACCTCTCAAATCCATGGTGAGAGGAGGGTGTCACCCAAACAACTAGAATGTAGACTCACCTCTCAACTAAAATGAGAGAGGGGTATTGCCTACATCACTAGAGCTCAAACTCACTTCTCTAGACCAAGGAGAGAAAAGGGGTATTTCTCAACAAGGAAACCCTAAACCATGGTTCGGCCAACTAGGTGTAAAGGCATATAAACCATCAACAACATCATGCTCATTATATCCATAAGATCAACGACATGTACTAGAGCAAGATACATAACATGCATGACCGATTATCAACATATAAGAATCATGCATCATAAAGAAGGTAGAATAGCTAGGGTTAGAAGTTATGTAACCCAACTTAAGAAAAATCCTCAAGCTCCAAAGCTCCAAGCTTCTAGCTCCTAGCTCTGAGCACACCACTTTCAGCCACATCAAGAAAAGGAACAAGAAACATAACCACCATGGCCGAAGAGTAGGCAAGATCGAGAAGAAGATGATTCTAAGGAGAGAGGGAAGATGTTTACTAAGGAAACAAGACCCACCTAGGGTTCGGCCACCAAGATAAAGGAAGAAGAAGAGATCACCACCGAGGGGAAAGGATCAGCCATCAAGCTCTCCAAGGAAGGTGTGTCGTGCACACAAGGAGGGGAGAGAAACAAAAGAGCTAAAGGGTTCCCAAGGAAGAGAAAGGCAAGGCATATATAGATGAGGGTCAAGGTTAAACCAAGGCAAGGTGTCACCTTACCAAGGGACACTTGTCCATACGTTTTACCACCTTGCAAACACATGCAAATGCCATGCCACCACTCAACCAAGGTTCGACCACATGTCCAAGCTATGGTGACACAACCAAAGAAAGGAGGTCATACAAGGTCAAAGGCCGACACACCACCTCCCATGGTCGACACACCACCATGGGTGATACCCCATCGCTGACACAAAGCATCCTTGCCTGATACAGGGCTCAACTAAGCAAGGCAAGGCCCAAACAAGGGAAAACAAGGCCCAAAAGAGCTCAACCAAGCCTAGGACAACTCAAGGCACGAGCCAAAACCTTCCTCTCAACCCTAGAGGAAACAAAGAGAGAGAAAGACATCTCTTTAGGTGACAAACTTGATCTCCAACCCTATCTTAGGTTATTTTGCAAGTAGCACCTCCAGCACTCAACTAAGCATAAGCAAACCCTAATCATCACTAAAGATGATTAGCAAGCAACCAAGCACAAGGTCTAGGAAAAACAAATAGGGTAAGCCCAAAACGAAGGTCAGGGTACTTACAAAATAGATAACTTGTAAGAGAACGCCTTTTATCACGGTCATTTACAAAGTTAGAATCCACATAACCAACAAGTGTCTCTGTGCTTTTGCCAAATCCAAGACATATAGAAGACATACCCTTAAGGTACCTAAGAATGTACTTGATTTCTTACCAATGTAACTTTCTCAGATTGGACATGTATCTGCTCACCATGCTAACTGCTTGAGCAATGTTTGGATGAGTGCAACTCATAGATACATGATGCTGCTAACTGCACTGGAATAGGAAACATGAGACATGTAGCTTTCATCCTCTTCAGATTGCAACGACTCAGTAGATGAGAGCTTCTTGAACTGGTCATCAAAGAAATAGACACAGGAGATGAATTAGACATAGAAAACCATTGTAGAACCTTTTTCACATACTTCTCCTAACTGAGAAATAACCTTCCAGCTTTGCGGATTCTAATAATTTCTATCCCCAAAATTTTCTTTGTTGCTCCCAAGTCTTTCATTTTAAATTTCCCACAAAGTATACTACTTGAGACCACTGTTTGGGAAATCGGTCTGCATGGCCGCATATAATCTTGCATATACCTATTCAGTCACCCTACCACACCACATATTGCTAATTGGTCCACTAAGAGGTCATGAGCCGCATATACTCCTGCTTGGCTGATTAAGAAGTCGATTAAACTCTGCTTTTTAAAATCCTAAAACTTATGTCCATGTATTTCATACATACATGCATACATAAAACACACATTTTATTATATATTTATGTTTAAATATATAGTCATTAATTTATATGTATACATTGTAATACATATAAAATTTCCATACACATTTTTGCATTTATATGAATACCTTTTGATATATTAATATATATACATACATATATAATATACCTAAATATACAATCACATATGCATACATGTATATATACATTTTGATTTATTCACATTTATACACATTCTCTAGACATATTTGAATATTGATTTACATAAATTTTAGTATTTGTACATATATTACAAACACATTCCATATATATAGATATATATACATATAATTACATATACAAGCATATCATACATCAACATGCATTAAATTGTTTATATGTATATATGTATATGTGCCTACTCTATATATTTTAATTTATAATCTCAATATATTATTTTATATATAATTAGTTTATTGAAATTAAAAAAAAACTGTATATACTCCCGTATTTACTCCCACATATCACATATACTCTATGCAGTACCCTCACCACCCGTACACCGCATACCGCTTTCCTGAACATTGCTTGAGACTACAGATTTTAGAAACATCTCTTGTTGCAATCAACATGACATCAACATAGAGCAAGAGGTAAATAAGAGACTCATCAGGAAATTTCTTTAAGTAGCCTCCTGAAATATCCATGCTTGACCATCAAATACGATACCACTGACGTGGGGATTGCTTCAAGCCATAAAGAGACCTCTTTACTAAGAACACACGATCCTTCTTTGCAGCTCAAACATAACCTTCTGGTTGCTACATGTAGATCTGTTCCTCTAAGTCACCATTGAAGAATGTGGTCTCTACATCAATTTGCGCAAGCTCTAAATCATATCTAACAACTAATTTCAATAGAAATCTGATGGAGGTGTGTTTGAAAATAGAAGAGAAAACATTATTGTAATCTATAACTTCCACCTGACTGTAGCCTTTTGCAACAAAACACACTTTGTACCTTACAATAGTATATGTAGGACCAACTTCCTTCCTTTTGAATATCCATTTGCATCCAACAATCTTCTTTCCAGCATGAGGATTTTCAAGCACCCAAGTGTTGTTCTTTTAAAGAGACTCCAACTCTTCCTTCATAGTTGCAATCCACATAGTAGAATCTAGATTAGACACATCTTTAGTATAGGTAGATGGTTCATCAGAATCATTTGTCTCTTCTATACTAACCAAGACATACACAACAACATATTCTAAATGTCTTGCATGTGGTCTAATCTATCTTCTTGATCTCCCAGAGGCAATGTTATATGTCTATTTTTTAGGAGTGCCATCTTCATTATCATTTAGATTTTTGTGTATATCAATAGGAGGTGCCATGTTGTGTGCACTGAATTAAAGCTCCACCTGCTCTGTGGAACTCTGAGAACCTATAACAGAAGAACTAACTCCATCTTATTTTGCAGAAAACATGGCACACTCATCAAATGTGACATTTCTTTCAATCAAGAACTTTGATGAGTTTGGCTTAGTGCACCAGAATCTGTATATCCCTTCACACCGTCAGCATAACCCAGAAAAATACACTTCTTTTCTCTATGCTCGAGCTTTCCTTCATTTGAATAGACATATGCAATACAACCAAAAATACACAAATTTGAATCTTTTGCAGGATGACCAGACCAAACCTCTTCTGAAGTTTTAAAACCAAGTGGGGTAGATGAAGAACAGTTGAATATGTAGGCTTCAGTAGAGATGGCTTCAGCCCAGAAATCTTTACTAAGACATGTATTGATTAGCATGCATCATGCACACTCTAGAAGAGTGTTATTCATTCATTCTGCAACACTGTTCTTTTTAGGTCTATGTCTAACTATACTGTGACTTGCAATACCTTCATATTGGTAAGATTCATTGAATTTTGAAGAACAAAACTCCATGTTGTTATCTATTCTCGATGTTTTGATGACCATCATATTTATTTTTCAACTAGCATCTTCCACTTCTTAAACTGATCAAAAGCATCAGACTTATGCTTTAAAAAATACACCCAAACTTTCTTTGAGAAATCATCAATGAAGATAAGCATATATCCGACACTACCCTTGGAAGGCACTTGAGAAGGACCCCAAATGTTTGAATGAATATAACTAACAATACCTTTTGTAGTATGATTTGCAGTTGAAAATTTGACCCTTTTTTTGCTTTCCCATTACATAGTGCTCACAAAAATCCAACTTTTCAGTTCTGATTATCACCTAGAAGTCCTCTTCTGCTTAATAATTTGAGACATTTTTGACTCATGTGTCCCAGTCTCATATGCCATAACTTTTTCATATCCATATTTGAAGTGGTTGAGGAATACGAAGCAACAACTACATCGGTCACAAATTTCACCAAAAATCTTGTAAAAGTTTCTAGGAATACATACTCCCTTTATCAAAACATCATCTCCTTTGATAATGGACAAGATTCCATCTTCAGCTCTGTATGGAAAATAGTTGCCTTCAAGTAGGCAATTGAGATGAGGTTTGTTTGAAGGCCTTGAATATGATGAGCATTTGAGATAGTTTGAATAACATCATCAGACATCTTTATGTGGATTGACCTAATGTCAATAGTTTGAATAACACCATCGGACATCTTTATGTGGATTGACCCAATGTCAATAGTCTTGTCAATAGTCTTGTTGATGGTATTGTTCTGCCAAACGGGTGTCTCAAGTGTTGATACGGGCATTTGGAGCACCAAATGGATGTCTCATGTGTTGAGACAGGGGTCTGGTTTGTCAGGCTGGTCGGAATGAAATTGGCTTCCCAAACTTAGGTGAACCGACTGGCTCGACTTGGCTCACCAGACAATTGTCTACGTGAGTGAGATGAACGTCTCACATGTGTGAGATCACTCGATTAGATACTTTCCCAAATTTGTTTGGATTGCACAATACTTGTTTTGCATGAAAAATTGATGTTTAACATTGATTAGAAGTAAATTGCCAATTTTGTGTGCATATAAGAAACTGCAAAAGCACGAGATGAACTTTTCGCACTACGAAACAATCATCTCACACACGAGACGACCATTTCACATTCTGAGATGACCATCTCGCGGTCTGCAAATTCCAGAACATTCATATTTTCAAACCCTTCTACTCCTACATGAACTGAGAACCCTAAACTTTTCCTCTACTATAAATAGAGGGGTACTGGGGGCTTCCCCACACACACAATTGGGATCAGTGGCCCTGACAATTGTTGTCCTCACGAGAGTCCAAGCAAGTCCTACCCAACCAGGGAGGGATAGCGAGGGAGGAGAAACTAAGATCAGTTGTTGTGGGAGAGCATATCAACGACTAGTACATTGACAAAAGGGGATAACTCCTTCCCGTTGGCTCTGGAAGCACAACGTGGAGTTCCCGATGGTCCGTGTGGACTACTCTAGAGGCATGAGTCCTTTGCCTGCTTCTAGGAGGAAGACGTCAGCCTACAATCTGTGGCGAGTCCACTAGAGACATTGTAGGAGATGTTCGAGTCTATTATTCATGGTGAAAATCAGGAGATGCACAAACACCGTCCAAGATAATAATTGTAGGGTGATGTCACTAGACTTTCTCGAGGACCATGTATAACCTTACAACCCTTTCTTCCTAGATACATTGTTGTTGACGAGGTTCTGTTAGTTTCTGGGAAATGGCAAATAAATTTTTATTTTTGATGCTTATATCTGCGCCTGGTTTTCCTACAATGTGTTGGACTCAAACCAAGGCAAGACCCAAATTAGGACTGCCAAACCATGTAGGATTAGATCTAGGAGTCTTTGAGGCATAAAAAATCTCCACATTGACTTGAAGTCAACATCTTGCATAAAAAATAGCAAACTTCTTCTCCTCTAGCCCCTAAGGACATCATTGTCAGTTGTCAAGGCTAACAAAGTCCAAATAGGACTTGAACTTGGAAAGTGACAACGGCTTTGTCATCATATCAGTAGGTTTTTCTTTACTTGTAATCTTCTTCACCACAATCATTTCCTACGTTATCACCTCTCTGATGAAGTGATAATTGACGTTGATGTGCTTTGTTCTTTCATGAAACGTCTTGTCTTTTGTGAGGTGAATTGCACTTTGACTTTCATAGTAGATGGTTGTTGTCTTCTTAAGAATACAAATCAGCACACAATCCTCTAAGCCAAGTAGCTTCTTTTATGGCCTCTGGCAATGCCATGTACTCAACTTTAGTAGTAAACAATGCAATAGTGGGTTGTAGCATAGCTTTCCAACCTACAACTCAACCACTAAGAGTAAATAGATAACTTGTAAGAGAACGCATTTTATCACGGTCATTTACAAAGTTAGAATCAACATAACCAACAAGTGCCTCTGTGCTTTTGCCGAATCCAAGGCATATAAAAGATGTACCCTTAAGGAACCTAAGAATGTACTTGACTTCTTATCAATGTAACTTTCTCAGATTGGACATGTATCTGCTCACCATGCTAACTACTTGCGTAATGTCTGGATGAGTGCAACTCATAGATACATGATGATGCTAACTGCACTAGAATAGGAAACATGAGACATGTAGCTTTCATCCTCTTCAGACTGCAATGACTTAGTAGATGAGAGCTTCTTGAATTGGTCATTAAAGAAATAGACACAGGAGATGCATTAGACATATAAAACCATTGTAGAACCTTTTTCACATACTTCTCCTAACTGAGAAATAACCTTCCAACTTTGCAGATTCTAATAATTTATATCCCCAAAATTTTCTTTGTTGCTCTCAAGTCTTTCATTTCAAATTTCCCACTAAGTAACTACTTGAGACTACGGATTTCAGAAACAACTCTTGTTGCAATCAACACAGCATCAACATAGAGCAAGAGGTAAATAAGAGACTCATCAGGAAGTTTCTTTAAGTAGACACAAACATCATATCTTCTCCTAAAATATTCATGCTTGACCATCAAGTATGATACCACTGACGTGGGAATTGCTTCAATCCATAAAGAGACTTCTTTACTAATAACACACGATCCTTCTTTGTAGCTCAAACATAACCTTCTGGTTGCTACATGTAGAACTGTTCCTCTAAGTCACCATGGAAGAATGTGGTCTCTACATCAAGTTGCTCAAGCTCTAAATCATATCTAACAACTAATTCCAATAGAAATCTGATGGAGGTGTGTTTGAAAACAGAAGAGAAAACATCATTGTAATCTTTACCTTCCACCTAACTGTAGCCTTTTGCAACAAAACACACTTTGTACCTTACAATAGTATCTGTAGGACCAACTTCCTTCCTTTTAAATATCCATTTGCATCCAACAATCTTCTTTCCAGCATGAGGATTTTCAAGCACCCAAGTGTTGTTCTTTTAAAGAGACTCCATCTCTTCCTTCATAGCTGCAATCTACATAGCAGAATCTAGTTTAGACACATCTTCAGTATAGGTAGATGGTTCACCAGAATCATTTGTCTCTTCTATAGTAACCAAGACATAAGCAACAACATAATCTAAATGTCTTGCAGGTGGTCTAATATGTCTTCTTGGTCTCCCAGAGGCAATGTTATATGTCTATTCTTCAGGAGTGCCATCTTCATTATCATTTAGATTTTCATGTACATCAATAGGAGGTAACATGTTGTGTACACTGAATTAAAGCTCCACCTGCTCTTTGGAACTCTGAGAACCTATAACAGGAGAACTAACTCCATCTTATTTTGTAGAAAATATGGCAGACTCATCAAATGTGATATTTCTTTCAATCAAGCACTTTGATGAGTTTGGCTCAGTGCACCAGAATATGTATCCCTTCACACCATCAGCATAACCCAAAAAAATACACTTCTTTGCTCTATGACTCGAGCTTTCCTTCGTTTGAATAGACATATGCAGTACAACTAAAAATACACAAATTTGAATCTTTTATAGGATGACCGGACCAGACCTCTTCTGGAGTTTTGAAACCAAGTGGGGTAGATGAAGAACAATTGACTATGTAGCCTTTAGTAGAGATGGCTTCAGCCCAGAAACCTTTACTAAGACATGCATTGATTAGCATGCATCATGCACACTCTAGAAGAGTGTTATTCATGCATTCTGCAACGCCGTTCTTTTTAGGTGTATGTCTAATTGTACTATGACTTACAATACCTTCATATTGGTAAGATTCATTGAATTCAAAAGAACAAAACTCCATGTTGTTATCTATTCTCGATGTTTTGATGACCATCGTATTTATTTTTCAACTAGCATCTTCCACTTCTTAAACTGATCAAAAGCATCAGACTTATGCTTTAAAAAATACACCCAAACTTTCTTTGAGAAATCATCAATGAAGATAAGCATATATCTGACACCACCCTTGGAAGGCACTTGAGAAGGACCCCGAATGTTTGAATGAATATAATTAACAATACCTTTTGTAATATGGTTTGCTGTTGAAAATTTGACCTTTTTTCAACTTTCCCATTACATAATGCTCACAAAAATCCAACTTTTCAGTTCTGATATCACCTAGAAGTCTTCTTCTGCTTAATAATTTGAGACCTTTTTTACTCATGTGTCCCAGTCTCATATGCCATAACTTTGTCATATCCATATTTGAAGTGGTTGAGGAATACGAAGCAACAACTACATCGGTCACAAATTTCACCAAACATCTTGTAAAAGTTTCTAGGAATACATACTCCCTTTATTAGAACATCATCTCCTTTGGTAATGGACAAGATTCCATCTTCGACTCTCTATGGAAAATTGTTGCCTTCAAGTAGGCAATTGAGATGAGGTTTGTTTGAAGGCCTTGAACATGACGAGCATTTGAGATAGTTTGAATAACACCATCAGACATCTTTATGTGGATTGACCCAATGCCAATAGTCTTGTTGATGGTATTGTTCGCCATATTTACCACACCTCCATCAAAGTGTTCATAAGAAGAAAACCAATCTCTATGTGGGTACATGGATGAGGAAGAAGATGATGTTGCCGTATGAGGATATAACATCCCCCACCTTGATTGAAGATTTCACATACAAAATAATTTCACAAAATTGCTTGTATGAGGGGGGGGCAAAGAACACAAAAGAATAAGGGCATTATCTTCATCTTCGAGTTTAATATCTATATTTTATAGATTTATAATAATAAAAGTAAACTCGACAATATGATCATGAATAGAAGTACCTACCACCATCCAGAGTAAGTGGAGATGATGTTTATGATAGAGTTTGGTTTAAAGAGACTTCGTCGTCATACAGAGATGTTGGTCATCTAGAGGGAATATTTTGATGTCCATTGCACCCTTAGATAGATGGTAAATGAGTAAATGGTGGATTAACTATGTGAAAAATATATATGAAGAAGAAACATATAAATAAATAAATTCCATCTTTTTTTGGAGGAGAGCGGATCTGAACATGATCGTGTGATTGAATAACCAAAAATGTAGTGCCAACGTTAGGTCTCTTGTGCAAACGAGATTAACTGAGACTAGCCCCGAAACCCCTTTAACAATATATAATTTGGGTATTGGTGTAGTGAAAGCGGGTAAGACCTCAGCCGATATTCATCTCTTACATTGGATGTTGTTGAAAAAGTATATTGAGTTTGCAAGCTACATTTGTGGTGGATAAATGTACCATGCTATTAGAAAGAAAAGAAGAGAGAAAAGGTAGTCGTGATCCAAACGTCTAGAATATCCCGGTGGCATCACGATGATTACGTGAAAAAGCTCAGCTTAGGATCCTTGCATCATGGCGTGATAAGCAAAGCAGGACGATTTTGGTGGCATCGATTCTCAAGAGGACAAGACGGGGCCATCGCTTAAACATGTTGGATTGAAGCCACGTCTGGTAATTTAAAGTCGTACGTTGTTTGACTGTGGTGCGATTAGGTGTTGACGGCACCAGTGACCACAGAAGCTTCGTTTGGTAGAAAGGCGAGGGTGGTTGTTTATGTGGCGGTTGTTCCTGGGCTATCTGGCAATGCTAGGCCTAGTACCTTACGTGTTTGGTTCCGGTCCACAACCTAGGACGTAGGTTAAGAAGGGCATGCATTTGCGATAAAAGCTTCAACCGGGGAAGAGTGGACGATCAGTCAAAAAGTATAGACTGTTCTGGAATTTGGATATTGACGGTTTTAAGTATGGACAGTTTTGGTCAAATTAAGGCCAGTCGATTGAATGACCCCATTGATTGGTGGATAGCGGATGTTGACTCATCGCTGTCAAGGGTGAGGGACAAAGACTTGGGAATAGATATGATGGGTCACCAACATTTCAACTGTGAGGAATGAAGCATCGGATCCCCATGAAATGGGCTTGCTTGCAAGATAATACGGTGGGTGGCGAATAAATAAATCAGCCGTTGTAATGTTATATACACGGACAGAATAAAACTTGTCTAGAATACATATATCCTGGACCTGGCGCTTGAAACGGTCGGTTTAGGATGTTTGGCATCATGTAAACAATACAGGAGGAGATTTTGGCGCGCGGCATCGCTTCTGAGGAAGGCAATGAAATAACAGGGCCCTCTCCATTAAATTAACGTCACGTAACTTAAACCGTACACGATCCAACCAAAAGTCACATATACATTGAATAAAATGGGAACTCTAGCCTAGCTATAGTATGCAATACGGCTGGTCAGCACCCGACCTCAAACAAGCAAAAGGGAAGAAGAAGAGATGCTTTGCACTTTGTACAGTGAATCGCGTCCTTTGTCGCAATCCGGCGTATAGCTATCCTTATCCCTATGTATATATGGACCATATCCCTATATCCAAACTAGCTCTTCAAACAAGTAAGCGGTTGGTGGGGTTGCTATTCCTCAAGTCATGGGTGTCATATGGCATCTATTATGAGCTTACTTTTCATCTTCCTTCTGATCAATACAGTGGCCCATTGAGGGTGGGTACTTGGCGCCAGTGGCTAAAGGTCTCTCTTCAACCACTCCCTACTGAATCGCTAGAGATCCCTAGCTAGCTAGCTAGTTAGAGTTGAACCGATATAGATCCCTGAAATTGAGGGCCGGGCTGGGATGTAGCATATTGTAGGAACTAGGAAGGGCGGTGGTTGTTTCGGAAATTTACTTGACTCTTTCGTTGAAAGATTCGCAACTGGTTTGATTTAAATCTTCTTGAATATGTAATAGGGACATCGCACCTAGCTAGAATGTGACGTCTTACTAAATTAGCACATTATTCACTCACCCTTAGATCGATCGGGTTCGTTCGATTCCAAAGGCGCCGCACCTACCTGTCGAATTAAATTTGCATATACACCGATTTGAAATTGTAGATTGGGACAAAGCTAAAAGAATCGATCGTCGTCTTCTCTTTTAGCTTTTTCTGTTAGACTATTCAGTCGACTGTATATCTGTCACTCTCTTATCGGCTGCTTTATAAACAACCCCCCTCCGATGCTTCGAACTCATGATACCCACATCCGCAAAGCCTTAGCCAGCTTAGCTGTCGACAGCCAGCTCCTTGGCCTCGCCTCTATATAACCCTCCTCCCTCTGGAACACCGGATACGTAACACACAGTGTTGAGCCCGAGTTATAAACTTACGTACTTGGAGAGGAAGCACGATGGGCACCTCCAATCGTACTAGCTTCCTTAGCCGTCCACCACCAAGGATTCCTTCGGTGGCCGTCGTCAGCGCCCTCGTAATGCTGCTCACGGTGTCCATGCAATCCCTCACCGTCGCCGGCCTCGTGCAGGCCGCCAACACGGCCTCGAGCTCCATCGAGTCGGCCTGCAAGAGCACATTCTACCGCGACGCCTGCACGTCGGCCTTCATCTCTATCGCCGCAGACGGGCCAGCCAAGGACCCCAAGGAGCTGTTCGATATCTCCGTTGAGTTCGCCATGGGCCACGCCCACTCCACCCGCACGCTGGCGTACAACCTGACGTTCCCGGCCCGCGGTCACCAGCACAGCAGCTCGGACTCACCACCCACGGGTGCCTACGATTGCGTCGAGCTCCTGGACAACACCGTGGAGCTGCTCTCCGACGTTCTCTCCGGCGACAGCAAGAAGTCTGACGCCGACGTCGAGACGTGGCTGAGCGCGGCGCTGACCAACCAGGTGACGTGCTCCGAGTCGCTGGCGTCGCGGCCGCCGGCCGACAGGGAGCTCATCGAGATCCAATCGGAGCGGCTCAGGAAGTTCATCAGCAACTCGCTCGCGTTGCACAAGAAGACCATCAAGGGGAAGAGTAAAGGCAGCGGGCTCGGCAGGCGGCTCCTGTCGAGGTCTTCCGTAGTCGGCAGCGACGACGACAACGAGTTCCCGACGTGGCTGTCGGCGGCTGACAGGAGGCTCCTGGAGGCATCCCCATCAGAAATCACCCCGCACGCGATCGTCGCCAAAGACGGCAGCGGAACGCACACCACCATCAGCGACGCCCTTGCGTTCGTGTCCCTGCAGCAGGCTGGGAGCGGCGGCAGATCGGTGATCTACCTCAAGGCAGGTACGTACGGCGAGGTCGTCCGTGTGCCAACCAAGCAGAAGAACGTTATGCTGATGGGTGACGGGAAGGGCGTCACGGTCATCGTCGGCAGCCGCAGCAACAACGGTGGATATACTACGTACCAGTCAGCCATTGTCGGTAAGGGTCCTTTTTTTTCTTTTGTTTTTTACACACTTTCTGTTATTATTATTCTCCTTCTAGTCCATGCACAGATGCACGTCCTTTCTTTGTTGTCGTGTCGCGAATGTTCTTTTACTTTCTTGGTTTTTCATTATTGTGTCGCTCCCACTTTGATCCACAAATATATATATATAATTAAACTTGCGATAAAAGAGCATATATGAGTAGTAGGCAAGCACTAGTGGCATATTCCTGCTCATCAACGCGTTTTATAAAACTACACACACATATATATATATATATATACCTGACTTGATTTTACTATTACCACCATCGTTTCTATGCACTTGTGTGGAATGCTTTACTAATTACAGCAAATCCTGGGGGTTCTAAAACACGTAATCTAACACTCTATCAATATTAGGACGTACTGTTTCTCATCAATATCACATGTCTTTGTCCTCACATGCACATGCACATGCACGAACTATTGCCACTGGCTTAATTACGTATCTTTCACATTTCGTTCCCAACTTTACGTGGGCTCGCTGGGTCCGGGTGATTTATATCCTTGCTTCGAGACGAACCAGTCACGGCCGAATCATTAATCCGTTGGTTCACGACGAACGATCGTATATTTGAAAAAGTACCACTCTGTACCAGCAGCAATCCCAGGCCGCCCAACAGCTGGTTCCTCATCAAAGTGGACGACTGTTGGCCAGTTGTCGGCCGGCTTGTCTTATGACTTGAAACAATTCTGGTACTACGTAATTGTCGTGCTACACCCATCGTTGAACTTTACAACAACCAAATGACAGTGTAGGTGTCAGTGTTTAAATCGTTGCGGTTCTTCAAACTGATTCAGGCAACTTGGTTATCCAGATGATGTTGACGTAACTTTTAGAACAAGAAGAAGAAAAATACCGGAATATTCAAATGTCATATAAGATAATACCATATCTAATATCCAGATGCAGGACCAGTACGTAGTGTAGTGTGGTCAACGCTATGTGTTAGTATAAAACACCAACGCACTACTGTACATACTCACCGTTTTTATTCATCAAATCTTTTCCACTGACGGAGACCATGCATATCCCTGATCACGTGGTAGGTAGGGGAAGATTGGATATTTAAACTATATATATTGTAATTCACATATATATCTATGCTCGGTTTTGTCTGAGATATAGCCTAATCTTTTCTCACAAAATCTAAACTTTCTATTTTTTTTTTTAGTCTAGAATGTTCGATGCCACAATCTAGTTCCGGGTTTTTTTGATGGCGCAATTAAAATACCAATTCTTCGTTAGTCTTATATCTTAATTAACATACTGCATAACTAACACATGATTCTCTCTAAAAAAATTGTAACCAACAAGTCAACCGCTGCTAGCTTTCTCTCAACCATGTTCAGCCATAAAACGTAAGGGTAAATATATTTTCATGTATTGCCTGATCATAATAACTTGGTTTTTCAGAACTTTTGGATGTCAAATTCAAGAAAAGGGTGGCCACAAGAATGTTTATTTCATTATTTAGAAATTCTACTTACTTGTCTTTTTTTTATTTTCGGAATAGGGGGATGGGGGTTGTCATAAGGCAAGCTTTACATATAAGGTCAATGAATCAATCAATGCGCTTTATATGCTCCAATATTGCTTTTTCTTCAACCTAGAGAAAGGAAGATTCTTGCTGCCGCTTTTAGGCGTCGGTAACATATAACCTCATTAGCTCCTCCACTTCACTTTGTAATAAATGAGTCCAGAGAACCTTCAACTGGCCGCCACTTTCTACTTCTGATAAACGTTGAAAGCAAAGGGGGGGCGGCTTTACCTCTTCATGTACAATTGGCTGGCTACCACATGCTGTGCTCCTTTAGTTGGTAGACGGTCCGTGTATCATCAAAGAAGGATGAAAGGAAACTAGGTGTTGGAGCCGTGGGCACTTTCGGTCTTTCCGTTTGACGTTTTCATGTAGATACAAGCCTGGCTTTTGTCGTCACTAAGAATAAGGGCAGACAACTCTAAAGTACTGAGAATGATCTGAGTACCAGTTATTAATGAGAGTTAGCTATAGGTCTTTTTGAAAAAGGCTAGGTATATGCTGATTACGATGAGACATAGCTTATTGTAGCTGTTGTATAGTTACGTCAGTCAGCTTTAATTCACCCTTTGTCGTTAAAAAAAAAAATTCTACCTTTTTCTCCTTTCGACAGCCGGCATGGGAGCAGGGTTTATAGCCAAGGACATAAGCATAATCAACAACGCGGGCCCAGCAAAAGAACAAGCCGTAGCGCTCCGCGTGGGAGCCGACAGAGCCGTCATCTACCGCTGCTCGATCCAAGGCTACCAGGACACGCTCTACGCGCACTCCAACCGCCAGTTCTACAGCAACAACGACATCTACGGCACGGTCGACTTCATCTTCGGCAACGCCGCCGCGGTTTTCCAGAGCTGCAACATCTCCCCTCGCCGCCCTGGTGGAGGGCAGCGCAACTCCATCACGGCACAAGGGAGGAGGGACCCCAACCAGAACACCGGGTTCGTCATCCAAGGTTGCCGGATCGCTCCCACAGGAGACCTCGCTGCAGTCAAGCACAGCGTCGAGACGTACCTTGGAAGACCATGGCACCAGTACTCTAGGACTGTGATCATGCAGAGCTATATCGATGATTGTGTGCACCCTAACGGGTGGGAGCCGTGGTCTGGTGGGTTTGCGCTGTCGACGCTGTATTATGGTGAGTATGCTAACACTGGGCCTGGTGCTGGGACGGGTGGGAGGGTTAGGTGGCCTGGGGTGCATTCGTCTATGTCTGCTGCCGAGGCGTCTAAGTTTACTGTCAACAATTTCATCTTCGGTGATGCGTGGCTGCCGGGAACTGGGGTCAGCTACAAGTCCGGGCTCTGATCGATCGGCTACATGGTCTACCAAGTTACCATCAGCTGATCAACGGATGATTCGGTCGACGAGCTAGCTACTCTTGGCTACGTATATAGTAGTTTCACAGTACGTCTACGTATATATATATACGGAGTATCATCCAATATATGCTCCCAGAAAGCTGTAGTGTTACATGGGGGATGTGGCATCGTCAGGGTTTTTGCACAACTGGTCAAACAATTACTTATTGGGGGTGCAACAAACTGTCGCTGTTTTATTTATGTCTTCACTCTTTGACTTATTATTCTTTTTCACATATATTTGCAACTGTACTGCAACAAAGTCTTGTTTCCAATAAAGAAAACGTGCCCTTCTTCTCAGATATTTTAAAAGCTTATTCAATATACTTTTTTCTTGGTGGCAGTCATGGTCATAATCTACATTCAATCCCTAAACCCGGCCCCATCTAGTTTAACTTAAAATAATCCCTTATAACCCCCAACGACCCCGGCTTACAACTATTCCAACAACTACCTACTTATTTGATGATAATGACCCCTTAATGTCAGTCAATTGATGAATTCCAAGGAAGCTAAAATCTGTATGATGGGACAACACGAGCATGTCTTTGTATAGCAAAACTACAAGGGTTACAACGAACATTGGCAAGCTATAAGGAGCAGAAAAAAGAACCCCTTTGTTGTCATTCCTCACCAACATCATCATCAAATAAGCTATAAATTGATTGACAATTGGCCGGTGAAGCACAAACAACCTTCCTCTACCAACGACCCACTACATCCCTTGTTTGTATCATATCACCAAAATGACATTTTAACCTATACGCTCAAGAATATGAGATACTTCGTGGTATATGGGTCCGCCAAATTCGTACAAGAATCGCGGCCACGAATCGATTCCTTCTTTAAGGTGTTGTGTCATCTCTTCAACCTTTGCTCGTGACTACATCATCTAGAATAGTCAATAGTAAGAAAACATGAAGGCCTCTAAAGTCAAACATTTCCAATTGAACTTAGCCATTGTTCAACTGCCACTATGCACCATATCAATCAAGAATAGTTGATAATCTGTAACAAATATAAGGCTTCTAATTATGATTCAAAATATTTTCTACTGTGTTGTGTAGTCATATGCAAAACACTCATGTTTTGATGAGATAGCTAGTTTAAGCACCATGTCTTCCCTCGATCATTCTTCCTCTGGTGGCTGAAATTCTTAGGTGCACAATTACTATGATCACCTCAACAATATATGAAAACCACTACATTTTTCTTTAAATATTATATATCAAAGATAACACCATGGTTTATGTTTTTGGTCGTTAACACAGTCTATGTTAGTCATAAATAAGTTATGAGAAAATCATATCTCTTGGTTTATTGGTGTATTTACAAAAGATAATGGAAATGAGAATTTATACTTGAATCGTCACACATTTGGTAAAATTTGAGCTAGTCAAATATTTCTAGAAGAATTATGATACAACTAAAAAGAAAAATATCTTTAGAGACATACTAGTTCCATATTACTTGAAATATATCTCCATAAATAAGGCCTTTTTTATTAGATGGAATCAAATGAATCTACAAAAGATCATCATCCATCTCAAGACATATCTATTTAGATACTCGACATTTACAAGATCAAAAATCCCATTTGAATCTTAAGGATGAGTTGATATAGAAGTAAATAGTGAACTTGTAGACATCTATCAGCAATATGATAACACAACCATAGAGTTAGAGAAACAAGTAACAAAAATAAGCTAAGTATGGGACAAGTAGCAAATAAAATTTGCCAAAACATCTCAACAAACGAGTTAACAAGAATCCATGAGACCACCAGTAGTGGAGCATATCCTAACAATCAAGTTGTGGTTCAACCATGTGCACAAGATGTCCCTTATGATGGAGATCGACATTTTCTATCGATCAATGAAGGATAACCTCTATCCACCTAAAAATTAAACTATATAACCATGAGAAGCATGATTACTCACGTATTTGGTCATAAAAGCTCCAAAATCTACAATACATAAATTGAGTTTTGACAAAGGTCATATTGGATCATTCTGATTGTTGGGGTTGTGTTATGTTGCTTTATCCATATGCTTCTTTTACATATTAGTTGTTTTTCCATATACCCTAAACATTGCACATGAATTTGTATGCATATTAAAAAAATTGTTATTATATTATATTATTTTCTCTAATATCTTTCATGTTTAGTCATTAAAATGTGAGAATGGTTTATATACTATAACTATATGGTAGAAATGAACTTTGAAACAAAATTTGAGAGGTATGTAGAGAGGAATAAATTGTGTTTTAATTTGATAATTTACAACATATGTAATGCCCCTGATCTTCAAAAGAAAGAAATTATATTTATTTTAGTCTCGCCGACCTTAGTTCATATAAAATATGATGACAATCTACTAGTCATAAAAGCTCCAACTCCTATTTAAATTGAGTTTTGACAAAGGCCAACCTAGGCCACACAGATTGTTGGGGTTCTATTATGTTGCCTTACATGTATGATTCTTTTGCAAGTAAATTATTTTTCCATATACCCTAAACATAATACATGAAGTTTTATTCATAGTAACAATGTTTTATTATTATATTATAGTTCTTTTCTCTAACATGTTTCATTCATTAGTTAATAAAATGTGCCAGTGGTTTATTTACTATAATTATATGATAGAAATGGATATCGAAACAAACCTTTGGGAGGAGTATAGAGAGGAGGAATCTATGATGTGTTACTAAGGACAATTAACCATGTTTGTAACACCCCTAATCTTTGAAAGAAATAAAGTGTATATGTTTTTAGTCTCACCGACTCTTAGTTTATATAAACTTCTAACATCCTAAGGTTTATGATAGCTCGATACTCCATTTTCTTGTATAATATATCTCTTACACAACAAAAGCTACTTATAACATCATACGATGTATGCAAATGACATGTAAATTGTTACACCAATAAGGAATGATATGTAACTAAAATTAAAATGAATATGCATCCATCATCTATCATGTATTCATGGAATATAAGTTGTGCAAGTTTGCTTCTATAGAGTTTTACATTTTTTACATAATATCTGACTTATCATTCAAAAGTAAATGTCCATGACATGTGAGGGCATAATGACCATTATGATAATTTCCCTTTCAAGGATTTGAATTTTTAGTAGTTTATTTTGTTGTTTAATTATGTATTTAAGCAAGCCCATCTATTAAAAATATTATTCTTGCATACTCACTTTTCCTTACATATCATTTTTTTCAGTGTTTCAATTATGAGCCATGTTTTGTATTGTTAGGATGATACTTATTCCATGTGGTTGATTTTTTGTCAGTTCTTATTGCACTTCATACATAAATGGTTTATGGTAATTCTTGTTGCAGATTGCGTAAACACTCCAATTTATTCACTTAGTTGTAATCATGTATCTTGATGTCTACTTGATGGTACCCATGTGATAGCATTTGATACACAAACATGTGGTCACTTTGAACATCTCCCAAATGTTGTTAATTAAATGACATGAGATGTTTTAGGAGACATCAATGTACTTAAGAATTCAATGTGGTTTGCTTGATGTGTCCACAATGCACATCAAATAATTGTAGTCCATCGGTTTTTATAAACTAGAGACATGTTTGTTAGTCTATCTAGAATGTGCAAACATCAACATTTCAACTTATAAAGTAGTGGGATTGATAAGTTATAAATGCTAATATGGTAGAAAACATATTGTCCATAAGATAATGACTTACACAATATTCTAGATTTTTTTTTCTATTGACATGGTTGTTTTCTTTACCACATACTATGGAAAATTTTAGCTTTTTAGCATAAACCACAAGTTAAACTTATATACACAACCTCAACTCATATCTTTTGTGTGGAAGGTCATGCTTTTGCAAATAAATTTGGTTTATACACAATTTCATTCCTACATTTTTCACACATCTCTATTGCATGTTCTTTTCGCCACCCTTCGCCATCCGCCATAATTTTCCTAAACATATAAAGAGATATCTGGAACCCACAATTCAGTTCATATCCTAGTCTATATGATTTTAAAAAGATCGATATTTTCCATAACCAAACTGGATTTTAGAGTTTGGATTTCATATCTAAAAAGTTCATATCGGATACCAAATATTGATGTATCTAGTTTGAAAAATTAGAGAAGTTAACAAATTATACATATATTATTATAAATATATTATTCACATATAAAACTATAGATATATGAGTATCTTATTATATGTATAAATTGTAATAGTAATATTTAATATATAAATATAGAAACTAACACTAAATGTATTATTTTAAGTTTAGATCAGATACTCATCCAAATCCATATGTTATCTGTTTGGATCGAATACTATTACTATTATGTAATATCAATAAGATATTAGACTATCTTATCAATATTTTTTTTGGATTTGAATATAGGAAATAACAGTACCTGCTATGGATTTGATCTGTTTACAAGTCTAGTATCATACTCCTTAGCCTCTCTATTTTTAAAAATATCTTTGTATTTGTTCTTGAATTTAGATGTATGTCCTCACATTATTTTTGTGTTGTCTTTGGTTTTTTCTCATAAGTGGCTTAGTGTGAAAGGCAGGTCAAAGTCATTAGCTATCTAATTTCACCATTGTCACTTTTTGTGGTGAGTTTTGATTCCCATTTTGTTATATTCTATGTTTTCTCTTTCAATCAATAAGCAATCAATTCCAACCGTACCCAATGCAACCACAATGCATGTATATAATTTACCCGCTCTCATTTTCAATCTCTCATTTGTAAGCAGTAGCATTATCCATATATAAAGGGAAATAGTGTTAAAAGCAATACATGTGTCTAGTCGATGGAAAATCTAATAAAATCCCCTTTTCCCTTTGAGTTTGTTTCCCAAATTCCTTCTCTATTTTCCCACCACCCATAAGAAATGTTAATAACCCCCCAACTCATTTCCCTTTGTCAGCAAGGCAATAACTCTAATTATTTTGTAGATTTTTAGCACCAGGTTGGGCACACCAATATATCATTTATTATTTATTCTTAGTGTGTCTTTTTTTTTAAATTATCCACTTCTTCCACAACACTGCCAAATTGTATACTTTTTATCACATAAATTTTTTGTGACCACAAATGTCTCTACATTTCTCATCAAATTTTGATGTCCATCCTGAACAAAGAAAAATGTTGTGATCTCAATGAGGTATTGTTATAGATGAACCATAACATTTGAAACTAAATATATATTAATCCCCAATTTGACCTACATAATATTTTGATTTTCCAATCTAAATATGGAACCGATTCACTCTACAAAAATGTAGCTCGTTGACTATCATGAACTAACAAGGTAAGAGTTTGATTTGACTCTAGACCAACAATCCATAAACAAAAATACTTGTAAATAGGAAAATCTAAATATCTATATATACACAATATTTTTCTTGTAAGCTTCTCTATTTTTCTAGGTACGTCAAAAAGTTTCAGAAATGAGTACGATATGATTAGATGTGTTCCTTGATTCCCAATTATACCAATGATATTGTATAATAAACCATTTAATATGACAATTGTTTTTAAATTTAGTAGGTCAACTATCATGTAAAAGATATAGACTTATGTTTTGGTTATATGTCATGAGAGCCATCTTGTGATCAACATAATAGGGATACATTATATATGATTTCATTATTAATAAGGCATTTCCACCTATCATAAATATTTTGGTATTGAGATGATGAATAAATATAATAATGTCTTAAGAATGTTTGATCCATATGGTTCAAATTAAGGATTTGAACACCAGAGAATATGCATACTTAAGAGTATTTATTCATGTTATATTCCTAGCAAGTTATTGTTATGGATATTATAAGACAACAATAATACATAAGTGTATATATTGAATTTTGACTATATCTCCTTAGTCATGATACTATATATCAACTTAGATACATGGATAATTGTTAGAGAATAAGGTCTTCTAGATAGGCCCACTTTGAGAATGACAAATGAAATACCTCTCATGGAAACTTGGGGTCATATCCCAATGTGATAGTGGTGATTGTTATCCTTAAACTTGAAGTCACTACATTAATGACATGTTATTATGGGTACGTTAACACTGGCCAAATGTGATGTTGAATAAGGGCTCACATATAGGTGGTGATTGGGTGTAGTGTGACATTTATGGATTATTGTGAGTGAAGTAAGTGGAATTTGTCCCTCCAATGGAGTCTTATCCTGGCCATTTTATAAATGAGACTATGAAATGTATGGCCATGCTCATGTGATTAAATATTTCATATTAAGCTCACACAATCTCAATAGTCAGGTCTAGTTCAAGGAACATAGGTTGAATGTTAATAGAATGACAACTTCATGCCTCAATTTCAATCTGGTTATCTATAATAAAGGAATTATAGGGTCATGGTAGCATTGATCACCCTTTAGGTTCAACTTGTTCTCAACTTGTTCCAATTACTTTGATGGAAATAATCGATTTCTAGACAACAATCTTTGCTTTCAAGATTATGAAAAACACTACCAATATAATGTGGAACCTACATATTCACACACATAAGAATGAACAAAGAAATTGAAGTTCACAACCAAATATGTGATTAAAATGGTTTGTTATTATATGCATGTTGACTTTTAGCCCAGTTGGGCGATTTGAGGGTTTTATTTAGTAAAATGATTGATTGTCAATTGATCAATGGATCATCAATTTGAGAAAGTGATGAGTCAGGAAACTCAAAATGTGAGTCATACAATAGGACTAGATAAAGAAAAGGAAAAAAAATTTCCTCGATCAATTTGAAATCAAATTAGAAAAGTGAACTGAACCAAAACTGATCTGTCGAGCAACTCGGTAAGTGAGTCGAGTGACTTAGGGTTCAAAATTAGTACCGATAAGGTGACTCAATAATCAAGATAAGGAACTAGATTTACTATATGACTTTTCCTTATTTGAGTATGTTTTTGAGTTGTGATTGGGAATGGAATGGATGTTAGAAATTCCAATAACATGACTCTTATATATAAATGGGTGTACATCCATGGGGTCAGACACACTTGAAACACACTGTGAGACAAGTTGTCTAATATTTGGTCCTCTTGGAGAGAGAGAAACTCACTCCAAGCATAACATCCCACAATATGAGGATAAGGTGAGAAACTGATTCTATCAAGTTGACAACTCCAAATTTTTCTTCCTTTTAGAGACCAAGGTGTTCCTGCATCGGGTTGGAGAGCATAGAAGGTGAGAACCTTGGGAGGGTAATTGAGAACAAGTGATTCTTCAAGAATAAGGAAAGGTGTTGTTGCGATGACAAGTGAGTATAAAAAACAATCGCTTCAGATCTAGATCCAGAAGTGCACTATGCCAAGATAAGATCTATATAGTTATTAGAAAACTAGTACGTGCCAAGGTATATTTTATATCCCTTGTATGTCTATAATATGCTATTTTTATGTATATGATAGATTTGTTGCCTTAGGATTTATAGAGATAAACTTTTGTAGTTGTTTTTTCCCTCTCCTTGAAATCCTACAATGATATCAGAACCAACATATATGCCTTCAAGGAAGTTTGGGTTTTAAATTGTAAGCACTTCTTTGATTTAATAATGTGCATTTTTATCCATGTTGATCACCAACTATCATATATGATATGACATACCAATATTACATAAACCAATCCAGTGCCTTTTAAATTGTCTTGTTCATGTGTGTGGATATGATAATTAGGTCAATGTGGTACATGTGTGTGATCTAAAACATGTAATATGTGGTTTTTGATTGAGATCCAAATAACTTAGCATGCAATGGATAGAATGACATGCCTCTCTCTACATTCTCTGTGTACAATTAAATTCTTGCAATTCACATAAGATTGATGCATTGACATCACTGATGGAAAATGGTGGAGCAACTGAAAGACTGCTCAAACATGGAATCCAATCATGTGATTGGGTTTCCATTTGGCTATTGGGAAACCCTATAAAAGTTGTTTTGAGGTTACATTAGATGTTAATCTCTTGGTTGATTTTATATAGATATTGTTTGCTCAAGATGTTGTACTAGATGTCATATCCTATTTTATCACTTGCGATGATTGTTGTAGTATATGATACGTACAAAAACACATATGTAATGTTGAATGGATATATATGAATATCATATCAAATCCTTTGATATAATATAAATTTTTAAGATGCATTTCCTTGTAAATACACACAAAAACCTTGGCCAAATACATATGGGGACGCCAAAGCGTGGTGCACCATTTATCTTGAGGAAATGTGATAACAAGTATGTCGGTCTGCCAAAGCAAGCTACGTAGTTTATTGTATTGGCCTTTAGGTGTGATCTTAATAGGATTAAGCACCTAAAGGCATAAAGATGAAATATACTTCATACGATGAATTTTTAACAAGGAGTTGTACAACCATGTATCCAAGAGTTGTATTGGATGCAATCACTAAGTGTTTCCTAATAGTTAAGTTGTGAGTTGTCAGCCAAAGTTAAATGATAACTTAATGTATTATGGATCTTGACTCACTAGAAGATTGCTCTCTATGATCTTATAAATTAATAGTTGGGGCTATTAATGTAATCGAAATAATGTGAGCTTTATTAATTTAAAGGCCAAATTGACATCGTCAAATCAAATTAATTTTCAAATGAAATTGTTGACTCGTGCAAATATTTTTTTTGTAGATCTAATGACAAACACAAATCATATATTTTCATTGTTATCAATCTTTGAAAAAGAAAAGTTGAATAGGAATAACTTTTGTGACTGGTATAGGACATTGCGAACTATTCTCACCATGAGTGTAAGCTCTAATTCCAAGAAACACCATAACTAGAGGAACCAACTCCAAATGTGCCTAGAGAAGAAAAGAAAGATTATCATAAGAACATCAATGAAATTATTGATGTCAAATGTCTCATGTTGTGCTTCATTAATCACGAGCTTCATAAGAAACATAAAAATGAGAGTTCTAGATATTTCCACACATCTCAGGAATATGTTCTAAGAATAAGCTAGGCAAGAGAGTTTGATGTCTCAAAGGCCATGCTTATGTACAACATGTGTGAAGTAGATAAATAGGGACACATGTACTCAAGTTGATTGGGTATGTGAAAATCCTTGAAAGATTGTGATTCCCCTTAGCACAAGAGTTGTCCATTGATTTAATATTGCAATCATTATTGGAATTATATAGTTAGTTTTCCATGAACTACAATGTGAACAATTTTGTTTGACCTGACAGAGTTGCCTAGCATGTTGAGAATTGTTGAAACTTAGGTGAAGAAAGACAAGGCAAAGTATGTGTTGAAGGTCAACAAAGGGAAGGACAAGTTAAACAGAAAAGGAAAAGCTGAGAAAATTCTAAAGTTGACTAAAAGTCCAACTCTACTGCACTTATAGATAAAGGAGGACTTGGAAAGGGAGACACTTGTCATCATTGTCACTGGTTTGGACATTGGAAAAGAAATTGCCCACTTTAGCTAGAGGAACTAAAGAAGAAGGAGACGACAATGGCATAGGTAAGTTTTATTTGAGTCATGGAGTTTATACATCTTGGTATTTATGTTATATACACTTCTCTCAAGTTTTAGTAAATAAAGACCATAATACATTTGGGAACTTCCATAAAATATCTCATTTCTCAAAATACAAATTCAATTATTTTTTATTAGAAATTCAAAATGGATCTTATCCAAACAGGATACAGGAATACTATTTCTATTTATGACATGTACATGGTATCCGTTCTTTAATTTGATTACAAGCCCACTGGGGAGAGGTAAACTATAGATTCTACAACCTTGTTAGCAGCTCTTGCTCCATTATCTACTCATAATATGCCTCTCCCTTCACTAAAGGTTTACTTCTTTTGAAATCCTTCATAATAATATATATGAGATCCACATCTTGTATCCAATACCCAAGATGAATACATGAATAAGTTTATCTAGACTCCATAAAAATGTCTATATAGACTATTTTTATTTTGAACCCATAGAGGGATGCGAATCTTGTTTACTGAGAAAGATGACAAAATGCCCTTCACTGGTAAAACAATGAGAGGGCAAGTGACTTATTAGGACTCATACTAACTAATGAGTCTAGAACTTTTAGCACTAGTGCTATAGGTTGATATCAATACTTCATCACATTTATTGATGACTTCAATAGATATGGATATGTGTATCTTATTATAAACCCCTAACAAGGATTTCATCCCTGAAATCCCAGATAAAGGAAACAGATATTATTCATTCATCATATCATCATGTCTCTTCATAATACCTCATTGTTATGGAGACATCATAGAACTTTGATCAGCACAAAGTTCCTTCACACAATATTCTCATAGAGTGAATTGAGAACTTATCTTAAAGACATATTTAGTTGTTATGTTTATGCAAAGCATAAACCCCTAACATATGATGTTCATATCATTTTATATAATCAGACTGATTTCATAGTTGACCACTCCAGGTAGCCAATCTAAATCATCTGATAATTCTCAGATACCAGAATCTCTTACCTTGGTATCAGTCGCATGTGTTGAAAACACATTATATTCTCATCTTTCTTTTATCATATTTACAACTTTATAGAACATGGATCACCTCCCTTGTTCTCTTTCTCATCATATGAGGGTCATACTTTTACTTCCTCATATACACATACTGATCTGAATTCCTATCAGATCCTTCTTTCTTGTTCTTAAGATATGATACATTTATCCATATCATATTTCCAATTTCATGATACTCTTTAGATTGTATCAGAATGATTGCTTGATCAGGGCAATCAAAAAGATATCAATCTAAGAGTTTCCATATTCACTTTATCATCAATAGTTGTACACCTGATCAGGGTTTACAAGTACTGAGATCAAGTAGTATGCACTTACATGCTATCATATTCCTTTCTTTTCATATTACCATAACATAAGATTTAACATCCCTGGATTTTATCCAGGCATCTCTTCTATACCTCTTCCTCTTTCATGGAGGTAAGATCAATATAGAGCATTTAAAAGAATACTGATCAGAATTCAAATTCTAGTTCTCATCATTTCATCCCTATATAGCAACCATTGGGGAAAACAATATCAACAATCCTCCTTTTTATAACAAAAAGGGTTTAGTGTACTCAACATGTACACATTTATAACATACCTTGTACTCATATCATGGTCTTACTAGTCTTATTACTGAAGCAAAAACTAAGCCATAGAATCTTACAGGTGAAAGGTTAAGACCTTTGCACTTACTTAGTGGCTACTTCCCTGGTACACTAGGCATTTATTGCACTATTAGTACCAAAAACTTGGCCGTTTAAAACCATTAGGCAAATGTCTCTAGAATTATAGAGACCATTCCCTACTTCTCAGCTTATTGCCCCTTCTTGGGCACTACCATCACATATTTATTATCTGTCTGAACTCATGGCAGAGTCCACTTTCTTGCTATAAGTTAATCTTTTCCATATTTTCCCTTGTTCCAACATGACTAAGTCATTTAGGAACTCATTTAAAGCTCAAGCTTTCTGTATTAAGGACTGATAACCTAGGTTGTAAGCCTAGCATCCAGTCCACTATATGCATTACAGTTGCCCTAATCTGCCCAACAAGAGCATGATCATAGGATTCTCTATCCTGATCATGTCTTATTGGGGATTCTCAGGCACTCATTCTATTCTTGTGAGATCCCTTACACCTCTTCTTGATGCAACAACATTGCCCTTAGCAATGTGTTCCTTTTGTTCTCCAGTCATTTTCAACTTTACCCTTTCTCTGCACAAGCAGAAATCATTATAGGGTATACTGGAGGACACTAACACAAACTCTACTACCTTAGTCCTATGTCTCTGTAGACTCAGCGAACCTAGAGCTCTGATACCACTAAACTGTGACGACACCCGCCATCATTTAAGATAACAAGCGTCGTCAGCAATAATAAAACATGCGGAAGCAAATCAGTTGCAGCGGATTAGCAAAAAAATCAGTGAAAATTAAAACCATTTGCAAAGAGATCCATTCACAGGAAAACTCTTTCATTCAGAACCAAAGTAAAACCTTACATCCTGGTTCATATATACATCTCATGTACTATTACTTCTCGAAGAATACAAACATCAACTACTCTGTCTTAACTGTACACATGTAGTATAAAACCCTCGAGGCTTAAAGCCAAAATCTCAGATCGATCCATCAAAACATTACTCCTAGGACCCGAGAGTACAGAGATGACTCATAAGACTTTCTATATACAACTTGACAGCTCATATCCCCACCTGGGATTTACTGCTGTCCCTGCTACTGCTGCTGCTGCTCTTCCTCTGTAATAGGTTCCTTGCCTTTTCATCGGCGGTTACCTAAAAATTTAATCCCACGGGGGTGAGACAATTATAAAAATTGTTCCAGCGAGAGATATAACTCTCCGCCAGAAACATTGTTATTTCCGATAATAGAATAACACTGAGCAGAAGAATTATATTTACTCAACAGTAGGTAAATCATTGAATAATATATGCAGAGCAGTATTCTCTATGCAATCATTTCAATTATAACTTGATTAAGCAGCAAGTCATTCATTTAAGAAGGAATATGAAGAACATGTATATCATTTATCCAACTATGATATAATAGACCATGTATCATCAACCATTGATTCTCACAATTCAACCCTAAGCAAATATGCTACACGGCTGATTACGTTTTACAATCATACTTATGCCCTGAGGAGATGAGGTATACCGCTCATACTCCAACCGGCCACGATTACGTAAAGCATCGGTACCACACATAGGTCAATGGAAGAGCCGGATTCCCATGACCTCAACTATCTCGGTCAGTACGAGATAACATGCAGGACATCTTGTGTCTCTGCTAGATAGCTTTCCAGGGTATACTGGCAACATCGCTATTAGAGTTATAGCCCATAGCATATACTCTCTTCAGGATATGGCCCGTAGCCAATGCCCGGTATTATTTTGTGGAGTCATGGCCCGTAGCCATGCTCTTATTGGGGTATGGTCCGTAACCAATCCTGTTCATAGGACATAGCCCGTAGCAATGCCTATGGGGCATAAGGATATAATTGCCCAATTACCCCCACATATTCAAAAATATGCATTCCGAGTAAACTCGTTTCACCATTCAGCTAATTCTGACGCTGATGGATCTGTGATCAGGGCAACTACATTATATGGTATCACTTGATTAATTAAGTACATTATCATATTCTTTTAGCATCATCCAAGTTTCCAAACATAACTTAATAAGACAAATGCTATAAAGAAAACATGTACTATTTCCATTAATCACTTCTCAGTCTTTATAAGACATGGGGATCTCAGTCCCTCATTTCAATACTGGGAATTTTCATTCCTTTGCAACTCAATGCCATAATCATATGGTTATGGGTATTCAAACCCTTAGCTCATCATTGAGCATTATTACCACTTTTTCAGGTAATTATCACCTTCAGGTCACCTGACCAAGGTAAATATGATGCTTATTACATAAACATCTTCTCATGGCACTTAAGGCCCATTACTTCTCTTATTACCTCATACTAGGCAATAAGGTATAGCATGGCACATAAGGCCCAATAAATAATGTCAATACATAAAAGGTCATAGCTCATACCTGGCTATGTTCATCATCACATCATACCTGCATGGTTAGTACAGATGATAATACATCAATTTCATATCAGCACCATGCAAAACAATATATAACATCATTATTCAAGGGTAACACCACTATTCCCTTACCAGGGTTAGGGTTTCCCATTTCTCATTAATTCAGACCCTCTTGAGTTAACCAACTTTATCTTGTATTAAGGTATTTCCCCTCTTAATACATTCCATCACAGAATACTCACCCTTAGCATATAATGCATAGGCCACACATTAGAATTGTCCAGCTATCTCACATGATATGGACTTATCTTAGTTTAAGGCATAACTTTATTATAAAGTTGCCTATAAACAATCGCAATGATACACCCTCAACTAGGGTTTCACAAGGATACACCCTCAACCAGGGTTCACAATGATACACCCTCCACTAGGGTTTCACAAGGTTACATCCTCAACCAGGGTTCACAATGATACACCCTCCACTAGGGTTTCACAAGGATACACCCTCAACTAGGGTTTACTAACATCCTAATTAGTGATTTCACATGTAGACAACCTCTTATTAAGGTTATACATTGAATCAGCCTCAATTAGGGTTTACATCATGTATTGGGTCCATGCATTTGTTATGCATTAATGACTAGTACCATTAAAAGTATCTCCCACCTAATCACATTAGGTTTTCAAAAAGGTTTGATCAATTAGACCTTCAATAACATGAGGTATCCAATTGAATTAACCAAATTGAACCACACTCAATTCTAATCAATGGAACTTCAACCAATTGGATCATCAACTAAATCATAATTTGAATCATGGCTCACCCCTCAATTGGGACTTCAATTATGGTCTGATCTCAATGGGATTGGGGTTTATAAACACCAATTAGAGCTTTGAAGTTGATCATCAATCATGCTACTAATTGTGTTTCAATTGATTGCATTGGACCTTCAACCATTGAATTCATGGAACCAATCATCAATTGGACCTATGCTCATACTTCAATTGAGTTTAATAGGTCAACCTTCAACTAATTTGACCCTCAATTTACCCTCAATTGGTCATCAATTAGGGCTTGATTCAATTGAATTAGGGTTTGGAATTGAAGATCCAACAACACTCATTAATGCAAGATTGGTTACTTTGAAACTATTGAACCATTATCCAAATTGGGTATGAACTGACCCCAAACGGTCTTGAGGTCGTTTGGATGACCTCCAAACAGTCTTGAGACCGTTTTCCCATCATATCACTCAAATCCAAGCCATCCAATTAAGGTTTGGATCATTGGATTGATCACCAAATCAGCATTGCATTGTATAACAGCTTGGTACCTTTAGACCTTCAAACACCTAACCATACTCAACCCTAGACCTCCAAACGGTCTTGGGTGACCACCAAACGGTCTTGAGACCTTTTGGATGAGCTCCAAACGGTCTTGAGACCGTTTGGCCCATCCAACCTTTGGATTCTAGTGAAAAATCATCATGGATTGGTCTATCAAGTTGATCAACAAATCAGCACTACATTGCAATATGATTAGTATCTTTGGACCTTCAATTGGTCAACTATACTTGACCCCAGACCTCCAAACGGTCTTGAGGTGACCCCAAACGGTCTTGAGACCGTTTGGATGATCCCCCAAACGGTCTTGAGACCGTTTGGGCTAATCAACCCAAAATCTCAACTTAACTCATTGGAATTTCAGCACTGTTTTCAATTAGGGTTTGCCTAATCGAATAGCCTTCAACTCATGATTCCTTGGGAGTTAATCCCTAAAATTCGGTGAGTCATTAGATCACATCATTAGGAACAGTAATACCAAACGGTCAACGCTTGGTCAACGCACTCAAACGGTCTTGAGACCGTTTTCCCAAAAAGTTCAATTAAATCAGATTGAAAATCAGCACTTAATCCAATTAGGTTTCCCTAATTGATTAGGCTTCAACTCACGATTCCTTTGGAGTTAATCCCTCAAATTTGGAGGGTTATTAATAAACATAATTATGAACAGGAATCCCAAACGGTCAATGCTTGGTCAACCATATCAAACGGTCTTGAAACCGTTTGCTCAACCAGGTCAAGTTAATCAGGTTGAAAATCAGCACATAATTCAATCCGATTGCCTAATTGATTGGCCTTCAACTCTCGATTCCTTTGGAGTTAATCCCTCAAATTTGGAGGGTTATCATCCTACATAATTAGGAACAAAATTCCCAAACGTTCAAAGCTTTTTAAACCATCTCAAACG
Organism: Alisma plantago-aquatica; assembly: GCA_963693085.1. Taxonomy (NCBI): domain Eukaryota; kingdom Viridiplantae; phylum Streptophyta; class Magnoliopsida; order Alismatales; family Alismataceae; genus Alisma; species Alisma plantago-aquatica. Next base: position 1,412,282,681 of record OY856409.1, on the reverse strand, counting down.
GTCTTGAAACCGTTTGCTCCCAAACGGTTTCAAACCGTTTGCCCTTAAACGGTTTGCTGAAACCGCATAGACAATCAAATTAAAACGATTTGGAGTAGCTATCAAAACGGTTTTGCTTAGTAATTTTCTTTGGATAAGAATATAGGATGATGTGATCATCCCCTTCCTTCGAACAACCAAGAACAGCAACCGTTCTTGATGGAAATTGCAGCAAAGAAACAAGAGTGTATCAAATTGAAGAAATCAATCAACAAAGCATAGAGAATTGATGCAATAGCAATGTTTAAGGGTTTGAGTTATAAAACCCGCCTCCAATTGATCTCCAAAGCTCCAAGCTCACGTAATTAATGGTGTATGAATCTCTTGCAACTCCCCCTAGGCTCGTCCTCAAGCTTTTGATTGCAAAAGTTGGCTAGGGTTGAAGAGGAGATCGAAATAAAAAGGAATCCATAATTTCTTTTCGATTTCCACCATGAAATCATGGAGAACGAAGGTCAAGGGATTACCCACAGGTTGGGGACGTGATCCCTGCTCCTCCCTAGCTCCTTGGTCGGTTTTGCAAGCAAGGGGAAGAAGAAAATCCGAAAAAGGCCTTGGTTTGGGCTTGGAAATGGCACTTTTATAAGGAAATTGATGAGAGAGAAAATGCCTTATAAAAATCCAATTAATCCCAATAAAGTGGCTGCCTCTTCCCCCTCAACTACCTTGGGTACGAGGCACCTTCCTTTCCTTTGATTCTCCTTCATTATCCTCAATTCAAAGAAAAGCAAATTAAGCACCTTAATGCTTATAATATAATATCCCACATGTGAGTGGATATTACTTTTCTTTATAAAAAGGTGAGTGGAATTTCACCTACTTAGATATTTTCGTTCATTATCTTGGCAAAGGAACGTCCATTCTTATTCAAAATCAACCCAAAACATTTTGGTTAAAATCCCTTCAATTATTTTTATTCATTTTTTCCCTAAATCGAATTAGGGTTTCAATTAGGCATTATTCTTGATTATTTTAATGTCAAGATTCTCTCTCCTCCAACTTAATTCAAATGAAGCGCCCCTCTCATTTCATTTGCTCTACATGATGCCAAGAAACATTAGGGACCTTGTTGAAGTGGTAATTTGCATATTGAACCCTATATTTTGGGTAAATTGCACTTTACTCCAAAACTAGGTTTTAATGCACAACATTGTCCAACAAGCTCTATCTTGGTGTCCAGGCTTGTGGAAACCATACTACTACATCATATTCATCCTTATGATGTCTCAACATCAGAGGAACATCTTATCATATGCAATTTGCAAGTTAACCCCTCAACTTGGGTAATTTGCACTTTAGTCCAAAACAAGCAATCATTGCTTTAACATTGTTCAAACATGACCAAAATTGAAACATAAGTTCCTCATGAGCCCTAATCACTTTTCAAAAGATAAGATTAAGCATATAATCATCTTTCTTAATCAAAACACCTAGGGTTAAAGCATAACCCAGGTCGGGGATGTTACACTTATGAACATAAATAAGAATCTTTTGAGAAGTTACAAGGAATTTAAGAATGAAGTATAGAACCAAATTGGCAATAGTATTAAAGCATTATGATCTAATCATGGTGGAGGATATTTAAGAAAGATTTTGAGACCCTTATGAGAGACTCTGGTATTGTACCATAGTTGACTCCACTTGGAACATCAAAACATAATGGTGTGTCAGATAGAAAGAATCACACCTTGTTTGGACACGGTATGATCAATGATAAGTTTATCCAATATTTTGACTTCGATATGGGGACATTCTCTTGAAACCTTGATTTTATGGTTAATGAAGTAACTTCTAAAACCATTTAAAAGACACCATTTGTGTTATAGAATGGGGAAGCATCCCAATATGTCTTTCATGAAAGTTTGAAGATGTGAGGCTTATGTCAAGAAACAGTCATGTGAAAAGATTGGACACAAATTGGACAAATGTTTCTGTGTTGGATACCCAAAGAAAACTAAGGGTAATTACTTCTATATTCCATGTAACAACAAAGTGGATGTTTCCAAAACTAATGTAATTCCTTGAAAAGGAATTTATCTCTAAAGGAACCAACAGAAAGAAAATAGATCTTGAAGAAGTCTGAGGCCAATAAGATAGCATTGAGCTTATGGAGTAGATGAGGAACAAATAGAATCACAAGATAATGTGGAATTTCAAGTTCCTTATGAAACACTATAATCTCAAAGGTTTAGAAGAACCACATCTAGAGCCAGAGAGATTTGAGTTTCTTATGACCCAATCGGATGATTTGATGGTCATAGATGATGAGGCAATAACCTACAATGGGGCCATAGAGGGACCATAATCTAATAAATGGCTTGAGGTCATGAGATCTGATATGGGACTCAATGTACCCAATAAACGATGGACTTTTATGGATGCACCTAAGGGGTAAAACCCATAGGGGGAAAATGGGTCTTCAAGAAGAAGACAGACATGAATTGTAATGTACAAACCTATAAAGAATCGTTGGTTGCAAAAGGTTTTAGAAAAGTTCAAGGTGTTGACTAATTTCCACCATTTTACATGGTTAAAGGCATTAGGATCATGCTTACCATTGCATCTTATCATGATTACGAGATTTGTCAAATAGACGATAAAATGACTTTTTTTTTAATCTTATAAAGGATGTGTACATGACCCATTATGAAGGTTTTATTACCTAAATGAAGCAAATAAATTTTGTAAGCTACAAAAGTCAATATGTGGATTGAAGCAAGAATGTGAAGCTAGAATCTCTAGGGTTTTAGGGAAGACAGAAAATGCAGCAGAAACAAAAAATTTCTTCTCCCAAACCCAGAATGAAGGAATTGCGTCAACATTTATATAATAGGAAGGATGGTTTGTAGAGGCATACCTTGTCCCGAGGCTTGCTCAGCGATGTTACCTCACGGCTTGTGCAGTCTTCACCTCCAGTCTTGGACAGTGTATGTATAGCTCCTGGTTTCACCGGGACTGTCAGAATTGATAGATGTCCTCTAAGTGGCAGAAGTCTCTCACCTCTGAAGTAGTCCACATGGACCACCTGGAACTTCGATCGCCTTATCACACAAGGCACCGAAAGGAGCCACACCCTCCTATCGGTGTACTAGTCACTGACACACTCTCCTGCCACCAGTTGCCTTTCTGTAGTTGTCTTTCCCTTTTTGTGCCTCCCTTATCGGGTAGCACTTGCTCAAGCTCTCCTGGTTACCACAACCAGAGAGAACGACAACTTTGCAGAGCAACTGGTGTTCTGAGTTGTACTTTGAGAAGCCCCCAATACCCCTATATATATATAGGAGGGTCATGGGATAGGGTTCTCTACCCCAGGCAATGAAGGATTACTGCAGGAGTAGAAGGGTTTGAGATTTTCCACAAAACGACCAACTGCGTCATCTGAAACGATCGTTTCAAGCATGAATCGATCGGTTGGGGACCTGAGCCAATCGGTTCACACCTAAACTGATTGGTTGGGGCACCTGAGCTGATCGGTTTACTTCTGAAATGATCGGTTCACTGCCCTGGTCAGTTCCCAATTGACTTTTCCTCTTTTGTTTCGAATTGATCCAAAGACCAATCCTTGTTCCAATCAAATTGGACAAGTGAAATGAAAAGAAATTTCTCACCAACCTAACTTTCCCAACTTGCTCGTTTAGACATGTTGAGCCGATCGGTTCAACCCTTGAACTGGTCATTTCAACCTGTCCTGAGCCAATCGGTTCATCACAAGAGTCGATCGGTTCACCAAGCTGAGTCGATCGATTCATCACATGAGCCAATCAGTTGGGAATGCAGACTGTGCAAAATCAGTCAATTGCATTTTCAATCAATCTGATACTCTAATCAATCGGTCCAACACCTTGTACACTATGATATTGAGATATCAATTGATTGAGTGTTTAATTGAACTACAAAACTCCTTTTGTAATCAATCTAAACATTGTTTGTGGATAAACTCCTCTTCTAGGTTAAATCCTATGTGTGTGACCCTGCAGGCCCATTTCACGTTGGCAATGAAAGTCCATAACACTTATGACTTCACAAGCAAAGAGTGGTGCGTAGTCGCACATCAGTGCTACCCAAGTGAAATAGAAAGTTGGAGAACAACTTTCAATCCTACAATCCATGAATGGTGTTACATATAATGTATAATTCCTTTGTCACTAATGTCCTGAATGAACTCAAGGCATGGTACAATCATCCTTTCAACGTTCATTCATTTCCTTGATCTCAGAGCAGACTGGGTGAGATGTGTGTGACATCAATATCACATATCGATTCACACATGCATGTGCATGCATTTCTCAATCCTACTCATCAAGTGTCCATGGACATCATACTCCCTTAGGAGGGAAAAATCCCATATCTATCACTCACCCCTCAAAAGCCCCATGTGTCAAAGTCACACAATCATCACATTTATAACAACCCATGTTTCAAGATTATGTTTGATGATCTCAAAGTATACCCAATGACATGTATTGAGTGTAGTGATTTCAGGTCAAAGAATCACACTCGCCACCATCACTGTGAGAGTTGACCGTGACTACCAAATCATGGTTCCATGTGTCACTCTCACGGTGGGTCTGTCCGGTACACTTATTCTCTAACAAGTACCTATGTGCTTGATTTGATATCACTATATCATGACTAATGAGATTCTGTCATCAACCAAAACACAATCTAGTCTTTAGTGTTATTGATGTCTATGGTTATTTCCACAATAACAACCAACTAGTGACTAAACAAGAATGTATACTCTTAACATCCGTATGATCTCATCATTTAGGTCCTTAACCTAAAAGCATACGTCATTGAGTAAAACAATTCTCTAGACATCTATCATGTTACACTGTCATCTCAGAAATAGTTAAAACATATAGATCAGAAATTGCCTTTATTATTATTCAAATCATTTACAAAGTATCCCATTACAATCATCACATGACTTGCTCTATGGGCATACATAACAACAGACTCCCACTTACACTTAGAGCCAGTCACCTAGGAACCTCAGTCCTTGTAACCTAGCATGACCATCATGCTTCTGCTGAGAAAGGGCCTTCGTCAGTGGATCAGCTATGTTGTCTTCAGTTGGTACTTTGCAAATCTTCACATCTCCTCACTATACGATTTCTTGTATGAGATGTAAGCACCGCAGTATGTGCTTGGACCGCTGATGTGATATGGGATCCTTAGCTTGAGCAATAGCTCCATTATTGTCACAATAAAGCTCAATTGCATCACAACTACTGGGAACTACAACAAGTTCAGTGATGAACTTCCTGATCCACACAGCTTCCTTTGCTACATGTGAAGCAACGATATACTCGGCCTCTGTAGTAGAATCGGCAATTGTTTCTTGCTTGGAACTCTTCCAGCTCATAGCTCCATTATTTAGGCAAAATACAATTCCTGATTGTGATCTGTAATCATATTTTTCAGTTTGGAAGCTTGCATCGGTGTAACCTCTTACAACCAGTTCTTCCTCACCATCGTATATAAGGAACTGATCCTTAGTCCTTCGCAAGTACTTGAGGATATTCTTTACGGTTATCCATTGAGCATCCCCGGGATCTGACTGGTACCTGCTCATCATGTTGAGGGCATACAAGACGTCTGGGCATGTGCACAACATAGCGTACATGATGGATCCGATGGCTGATGCATATGGGATCCCATTCATACGCTCCCTCTCTTCATAAGATTGGTTACATTGAGCTCTAGAGATGGTGACTCCATGTATCATGGGGATGTTGCCTCTCTTTGAGTTCTCCATGCTGAATTGCTTCAACACTTTGTCAATGTACGTGCTTTGACTTAGTCCGAGAAGCCTTTGAGATCTATCTCTAATGATCTTAATACCTAGAATGTAGGATGCTTCTCCTAAGTCCTTCATTGAGAAAGTATTCCCAAGCCAAGTCTTTACCTTCTCTAAGGCCGTGACATCATTCCCCATCAATAGTATGCCATCCACATACAATATGAGGAATGCGGTCGTGCTCCCACAACCTTCTTGTACACACAAGGTTCATGTTCATTTTGAAGAAAGCCAAATACTTTGACTTCCTCATCAAATCAAAGATTCCAACTCCGAGACGCTTGCTTCAATCCATAGATTGACCTTTGTAACTTACAGACTTTATTAGCATTTTTTGGATCTACAAAACCTTCAGGTTGTGTCATGTACACATCCTCATTTATATTCCCATTAAGGAATGTGGTTTTAACATCCATTTGCCAAATCTCATAGTCATAGTAAGCCGCAATAGCAAACATGATCCTGATGGACTTAATCATGGCAATTGGAGAAAAAGTTTCATCATAGTCAACACCTTGAACTTGTCAGAAACCCTTTGCAACCAATCTGCCTTTATAAGTTTGCACATTGCCATCCATGTCGGTCTTCTTCTTGAAGACCCACTTGCACCCTATGGGTTTTACCCCTTCATGTGGTTCCAACAAAGTCCATTCTTTGTTGGAATACATGGATTCCATCTCAGATTTCATGGCTTCAAGCCATTTCTCAGAATATGGTCCCTCCATAGCCTCTAGATAGGTAGTTGGATCATCATCTATTATCAACTCACCGCCTTCCTGAGTCACAAGGTATCCAAACCTCTCAGGTTCAAGGCGTGTCCTACTAGATCTACGAGGTCCTTGTATTACTTGAGGAGACTGAGATTTCACAACACCTTGTGAATCTCTATGTTCCTCTTGTACATCTACCGGTTCAATGTTTTCTTGTTGGGCTTGAACCTCTTCAAGCTCTATTTTCCTCCCACTGTTTCCTCTGGAAATAAATTCCTTTTCTAGGAACACAGCTGTCCTAGCAACAAACACTTTGTTGTCAATAGGGTGGTATAAATAATATCCCCTCGTTTCCTTGGGGTATCTAACAAAATAACATTTATCAGACTTGAGTCCAAGCTTATCAGGAAAAATTTTCCTGACGTAAGCCTCACAACCCCAAATCTTAATAAAAGACAAATTGGGATGTATCACATGCCATATCTCATATGGTGTCTTTTGAACCAATTTAGATGGTACTCAGTTAAGTGTAAACGTGGCGGTTTCAAGAGCATGACCCCAGAAGGAAATTGAAAGATCGGAAAAACTCATCATTGATCGCACCATATCTAGTAAAGTGTGATTCCTTCTTTCAAACACACTGGTATGCTATGGTGTTCCAGGAAGAGTCCATTGTGATACAATACCACATGCTCGCAGAAGGTCCTCAAACTCCCGGCTTAAGTATTCTCCACCTCGATCGGATCGAAGTGCTTTAATACTTTTACCAAGTTGGTTCTGTACTTCATTCATGAAATCCTTGAACCTTTCAAGGGTTTCTGACTTATGTTTCATTAGGTACACATAGCCATACCTACTGAAGTCATCAGTGAATGTAATGAAGTACTGATACCCATTTCTGGCATTAGTTCTAAAAGGCCCACATACATCAGTATGTATGAGTCCTAATAGATCACTAGCTCTCTCACCTTTACCCGAAAAGGGAGTCTTGGTCATCTTACCCAAAAAAACAAGATTCACATGTCTCTATTGATTCATAATCAAAAGAGTCTAGATAACCATCTTTATGGAGTCTAGAAATGCACTTCTCATTTATGTGCCCTAGACGACAATGCCAAAGATATGTTTTGTTTGAGTTGTTGAGTTTTTGCCTTTTGGTGTTTATGTTGTATATACTTGTCTCTAGATCTATCAAGTATAGACCATAAGACATTGGGGCACTTCCATAAAAGATCCCATCTTTTGAAATGGAACACTTTCCATTCTTAATAAGAAATTCAAAACCATCCTTGTCCAAACAAGAGACGGAAATGATATTCCTATTTATGGTAGGTACATAATACAGTTCTTCAACTCTATTTTTATCCCACTAGGTAGAGTTAACTCATAGGTTCCTACGGCACTGGCGAAAACTCTTGCCCCATTGGTAACACGTAGTTCAACCTCGCCTTTCCCCAAAGGCCTATTTCTCTTAAGATCCTTCACATTTGAACAAATGTGAGATCCACATCCGGTATCAAGTACCCATGACAAAGAAGTAGTAAAGTTAATCTCTATCACGTATACACCAGAAGTAGAGATCTCTATCTCTCGCTTCTTCTTCCATCGTTCCTTCCATCCTCTCCATGTTTTGAGCGCAGAAGATTCTGACATTGGTTCAGCGAGAGAACCCTTCTCTCCCTCACCTTTGTCCTTAGACTTTATTTCATTGATCTCCATCAATGAACTATCCTTCTTCTTAAGCATACATAGAGTGGATTCAAAGGCTACCGATATATCTGGATTGTACAAAACACTTCTCACAATCCCCAACCAGTTATGAAATTTATTCTCAATTAATTTTCCCATTTTAAACGATGATTCTTTTGCCATTCTACAAGAGAAATTTTCATTTGTCAAAACTCCTTTTGATTTGATTTGAATAAAATTTGACGATAGTTAATTAGGCCTTTAATTAATTACCGCTCCCACTATTTTGATTCAAATTGACAGCCCTCACCATCAATTCGGAAGATTGCAGCGTACAATCTTCTAGTGGGTCAAGATCCTGAAATCCTCTGAGTCATGGACCAGCTAGGGCTGTCACCCACAACTTAGATCTTCCAGGTAGGCAACTCTTACCAATTGCATCATATGAAACTCTTGAAAGATGTCATATGCAACTCCTTGCTATGATCACCTCCATGCCTCAAGGTGCTAGATCGTATCTAGGTCACCTTGTTAAGTCTGACCCAAAGCCAACACGATGAATATGCACCCTACTAGGGTAGACCCACATATCCATCCTTCACGCTTCCACGAGATAGACGATGCACCATGCTAGGGCGTGCCCACACTTGGTCGATCAAGCTTTTCACGTGTGTCACATTTGGAAGGCATCAAAAACTTTAATATTTAATGAGGGATTTCGTTTTTATAGGTACATATACATATCCAATCACCACAATATATTAAGTATCATATACATGCTATATCCCACAGAAAACATGTGAAATGATAAAAGAAATGATTATGGCCATCCTAATGTGATTCCTAACAACCAAGAGGAATCACGGTCATCTAGGTCCACATTACATGCAACTTGTACAAGATGAACTTTGTGCTTTTCCGTTCTGGGTTTAATCAACTCATCTTCATGATTGATCGACTTTCCATCAGGTCGGTCGGTTGGGTGCCACCAGCTGATCGACTAGCGCCTCTAGCCGATCAGTTCATTGGTCGTCGTGCATCTCCTCAGGTCGCCACCCGCTCATCTTGCTCCTCAAAATGATCGTCTAGATCGCCAACCGATAGGTTCACGCCTTGAACTGATCGTCTCAGTTGTCGTTAGATTGTCCTCCGTTCTTTGACATAATAGGAAATGAAAAATCTATCTTATTTTACATTTGAAAAAGTAAACCCCGAGTTACATTCGGGGGGAAGCAAAGGTAGGAAAGAAATCTCGAGTTATCTCGAGTTACATCAGGAATAGGAGATAGGGAATCAGTGCACAGACTGAGATGCAAGCAACCACATACAACCAAGCACACATACATAGGGTTTATTGGCCATAACCACGCTATACATCCATCACAAAACTCGTTTAAGGGCGACGTGTATCGAGTGCATTCATATTACATATCATATATGTATATTAGGATATGTGGGTTTAGGATTGGACATCCATAAAGCCAATTTTATTCGCATTGTATGAAATAAATAAAGGTGACAAACCAAAATCGATCATATCGATAATCCTAAAGTATACAGCAGTTGACGTGGCTCTGATACCACTGTAGGGTTTTAGGGAAGATAGAGAATGCAGCGGAAACAAAAAATTTCTTCTCCCAAACCCATAATGAAAGTATCGCGTCAACGTCTATACAATAGGAAGGATGGTTTGTAGAGGTGTACCTTGTCCCGAGGCTTGCTCGGCGACGTTACCTCGTGGCTTGTGTGGTCTTCACCTCCAGTCTTGGACGGTGTCTATGCAGCTCCTGGTCTCACCAGGACTGTCGGGATTGGCAGTTATCCTCCAAGCGGTAGAAGTCTCCCGCCTCTGAAGTAGTCCACACAGACCACCTAGAACTCCAATCGCCTTGTCGTACAAGGCACCAGAAGGAGTCGCACCCTCCTATCGACGTACTAGTCACCAACACACTGTCCTGCCACCAGTTACCTTTCTGCATTTGTCTTTCCCTTGTTGTGCCTCCCTTATCGGGTAGCACTTGCTTGGCCTCTCTTGGTTACCACAACCAGAGAGAACGACAACTTTGTAGAGCAACTGGTGTTCTGAGTTGTACTTTGAGAATCCCACAATACCCCTATATATAGGAGGGTCATGGGATAGGGTTCTCTATCCCGGGCAATGCGGGATTGATGCAGGAGTAGAAGGGCTCGAGATTTTCCACAAAACGACCAACTACGTCATCTGAAACGATCGTTTCAAGCATGAACCGATTGGTTGGGGACCTGAGCCGATCAGTTCACACCTAAACTGATCAGTTGGGGCACCGGAGCCGATCAGTTCACTTCTGAAACGATCAGTTCACTGCCCTGGTCAGTTCCTGATTGACTTTTCCTCTTTTGTTTCGAATTGATCCAAATACCAATCCTTGTTCCAATCAAATTGGACAAGTGAAACGAAAAGAAATTTCTCACCAACCTGACTTTCCCAACTTGCTCGTTTGGACTTGTTGAGCCGATCTGTTCATCCCTTGAACCGGTCATCTCAACCTGTCCTGAGCTGATCGGTTTATCACATGAGCCGATCGGTTCACCAAGCTAAGTCGATTAGTTCATCACATGAGTTGATCAGTTCATCGCATGAGCCAATCAGTTGGGAGTGCAGACTATGCAAAATCAGTCAACTGTAGTTTCAATCTATCTGATACTCTAATCAATCGGTCCAAGATGTTGAACACTATGATATTTAGCTATCAATTGATTGAGTGTTTAATTGAACTACAAAACTCCTTTTGTAATCAATCTAAAAACCATTTGTGGATAAACTCCTCTTCCAGGTTAAATCTTATGTGTGTGACCCTGCAGGCGCATTTCACATTGACAGTGAAAGTCCATAACACTTATGACTTCACAAGTAAAGAGCGGTGCCTAGTCGCACATCAGTGCTACCCAAGTGAAATAGAAAGTTAGAGAACAACTTTCAATCCTACAATCCATGAATGGTGTTACAGCGAATATATAATTCCTTTGTCACTAATGTCCTGAATGAACTCAAGGCATGCTACAGTCATCCTTTCAACGTTCATCCATTTCCTTGATCTCAGAGCAGACTAGGTGAGATGTGTGTGACATCAATATCACATATTGATTCACACATGCATGTACATGCCTTTCTCAATCCTACTCATCAAGTGGCCATGGACATCATACTCCCTTAGGAGGGACAAATCCCATATCTATCACTCACCCCTCAAAATCCCCATGTGTGAAAGTCACCCAATCATCACCTTTATAACAACCCATGTTTTAGGATTGCATTTGATGATGTCAAAGTGTACCCAATGACATGTGTTGAGTGTAGTGATTTTAGGTTGAAGAATCACACTCACCACCATCACTGTAAGAGCTGACTATGACTACCAAATCATGGTTCCATGTGTCACTCTCACGGTGGGTCTGTCTGGTACACTTGTTCTCTAACAAGTACCTATGTGCTTGATTTGATATCAGTATATCATGACTAATGAGATTCTGTCATCAACGAAAACACAATCTAGTCTTTAGTGTGATTGATGTCTATGGTTATTTCCACAATAACAACCGACTAGGGACTAAAAAAGAATGTATACTCTTAACATCGATATGATCTCATCGTTTAGGTCCTTAACCTAAAAGCATACATCATTGAGTAAAACAATTCTCTAGACATCTATCATGTTACACTATCATCTCAGAAACAGTTAAAACATATAGATCAGAAATTGCCTTTATTATTATTCAAATCATTTACAAAGTATCCCATTACAATCATCACATGACTTGCTCTATGGGAATACATACCAACAGAATCTTCATTTGATGAAACTGTAGAAGAGTTTCTCTTTATCAAAAATGAAGATGAACCTTTTGTAAGGAAATATGGCATCAAGTATTATAGTGGAAAAAAATTACTTGCCATATTCCATAAAGACAGTAGATCACGTCAACAACTATGAGATGGGAAGGATGGTTGCAAGGTAATACCTGGTCCTGGAGCAAGTCCAACGACAATCCCCTCGATGTATCGTGAAACTTTCTTCGCGTTGCACTTGGACATTTGTCATCGTCAGCCTCCTGGTCTGGCACCATGAACAACGATTGAAGTCATCCTTCTAGTGGTAGGAAAGTGCCTCCTTGCCTCTAGAGTAGTCCATGTGGACCATCATGAACTCCTGTCATCATCACATAACAGATAGGAAGGAGTTGTCCCATCTAGTTAATGTGCTAGAATCAAATTACCTCCCAATTGTCTTTGCCTTGTTGTTCCTCCCTTTGACGGGTAGAACTTGCTTGGGTTCTCTTAGTTTCCACAACCAGAGAAAACAATAATTGTCAGAGCTTATTGTTGTGTCTGGGAAGCCTCTAGTACCCCTCTATTTATAAGAGGGTCAGGGTCAGGGTTCCTAATCCATTTGGGAGTCAAAGAGATGGCTTTTGATGAATTTTTTGGAACCTGTGAATGATGAATTGGTCAATTCACTCACCAATCGTTCAATTCGTACATGAATCAGTCAGCTCAACCGAACTAGTCGGTCCGTGCATGTTTCCATTCTGAATCACATAGTATTCAATGCATGATTAATGCAAATCATGACATCAGTATCAATCCTTGATCCCATCAAATTGACCATTGAACCGTGCAGTTCATCACATAAACCAGTCGTTTGGGACCATGAATCGATCGGTTCACTAAGTGAACTAGTCAGTTCATGCCCTGGATTAGGCATTGTTCAACCAATGTTGTTTCTAATTGACCTGACACTCCAACCGATCAGTTCAACACTTGAATCAGTCGGTTTAGAGTCCAGTTAGTCAATCTTTAACCAATGTTGTTTTAAATTATATACCCAAATACATTTATTAATCAAGTTAAACATCATCAATGAATAAACTACTATCCCAAGTGCATCCTATGTGTGTGAACCTCTAGGTTCCAAGTTACATAGGTAGTGAATGTCCATAACTAATTTATGACATTACAAGCAATGATTGGTATCTAGCATGATATCATTGCTACCTAAGTAATTTAAAAAGTTAGAGAACAACTTCGACCTACAATCCATGATTGGTCTTATAGTGATTGTATAGTTCCTTTGTCTCTCATGTCCATATCGAACTTGAGGCATTGAATCATCATCCTCTTCAATGTTCAATCCTTGTTTCTTGAACTAGAGCAGACTATCTGAGATATATGTGAACTCAACATCATATAGTGATTCACATGTGCATGTCCATGCTTTTCTCAGTCTCACTTATCAAGTAGCCAGGGTATCAAACTCCTGTAGGAGGGACAAATCATATCTACATCATTCACATTCATTACCATGTGTCACAGTGCACCTAAGCACCACCTTTATGGCAACCCTTATTCAGGATCACGTTGGATGATGTCAAAGTACATCAAATTGTTGGGTTTTAGGGGAGGCAGAGAAGGCAGCAGAAACAAAAATTTTCTCCCCCAAACCCGGAACAAGGAAACGCGTCAACGTCTATATAATAGGAAAGGATGGTTTGTGGAATCATACCTTGTCTCGAGGTTTGCTCGGAGACAATACCTTGCGCCTTGCACGGTCTTCACCTCCAATCTTGGACGGTGTCTGTGTAGCTCCTGGTCACACCGGGAATGATGACTCCTCCTCTCACCGGGACTGTCGGGGTTGACAGTTGTCCTCCTGAGCGGAAGAAACCTCCCGCCTCTGAAGTAGTCCACACAGACCACCTGGAACTCCACACTCCTTGTCCCACAAGGAAGTGGAAGGAGTTGCACCCTCCTGTTGATGTACTAGTCTCCAACACACTCTCATGCTTCCAGTTGCAGCTGCAGTTGTCCTTCCCTTGCTGCACCTCCCTTTTCGGGAAGCACTTGCTCGGGCTCTCTCGGTTACCAAAACCAGAGAGAACGACAATTTTGCAGAGCAACTGGTTGCACTGAGTTGTACTTTGAGAAGCCCCCAATACCCCTATATATAGGAGGGTCATGGGACAGGGTTCTCCATCCCGGGCAATATGGGACTAAAAGCAGGAGTAGAAGGGTTCGAGATTTTCCACAAAAACAACCAATTCGCAACCTGAACCGATTGCTTCATTTCTTAAACGGTCAATTGGGGACCTGAGCCGGTCGGTTGACACTCAACCGATCGGTTGGGACCCATGAGCCGGTCGGTTTGTTGTCCTGATCAGTTCCCGATTGACTTTCCAACTTTTGTTTCCAATTGGTATCAAATACCAATCCTTGTTCCAATCAAATTGGGCAAGTGAAACGAAAGGAAAATTCTCACCAATCCTACTTTCCCAACTTGCCCCGTTGCAACAGTTGAACTGATCGTTTCAACACTTGAAGCAATCGTTCACCCTGTCCTTGAGCCGATCGACTCAACACTTGAGCCGACCGGTTCACCAAGCTCAGTCGATCAGTTCATCACATGAGCCGATCGGTTGGGAGTGCAGATTGTGCAGAATCATTTAATTGCAATTTCAATCAATCTGATACTCTAATCAATCTGTCCAACACCTTGAACACTATGATTTTGAGCTATCAATCAATTGAGTGTTTAATTGAACTACTAAACTCCTTTAGTAATCAATCTAAACATTGTTTGTGGACAAAACTCCTCTTCCAGGTTAAATCCTATGTGTGTGACCCTACAGGTCCATTTCACATTGGCAGTGAAAGTCCATAACACTTATGACTTCACAAGCAAAGAGCGGTGCCTAGTCACACATCAGTGCTACCCAAGTGAAAGTAGAAAGTTGGAGAACAACTTTCAATCCTACAATCCGTGAATGGTGTTACAGTGAATGTATAATTCCTTTGTCGCTGATATCCCGAATGAACTTGAGGCATGGAACAGTCATCCTGTCAACGTTCATTCACTTTCTTGATCTCAGAGTAGATTGAATGAGATATGTATGACATCAATATCACATACTGATTCACACATGTGTGCGCACGCCTATTTCAACCCTACTCATCAAGTGGCCTTGGATATCAAACTCCCTCAGGAGGGACAAATCCCATATCTATCACTCACCCCTCAAAAGCCCCATGTGTCAAAGCCACCCAATCATCACCTTTATAACAACCCATGTTTCAGGACTGCGTTTGATGATGTCAAAGTGTGCCCAACGACATGTGTTGAGTGTAGTGATTTCAGGTCAAAGAATCACACTCACCACCATCACTGTGAGTACTAACTGTGACTACCATGTCATGGTTCCATGTGTCAAACTCACGGTGGGTCTGTCTGGTACCTTGTTCTCTAACAAGTACCTATGTGTTTGGTTTGATATCTCTATATCATGACTAATGAGATTCTGTCATCAACCAACACCAAAATCTAGTCTTGTGTGTCATTGCTGTCTATCTACCTTCCACAATGACATCCGACTAGGGACATAACAAGAATGTACAAACTCTTAGCATATGTATGATCTCATCGTTCAGGTCCTTAACCTGAAAGCATACGTCATTGAGTATTGTCATTCTCTAGACATTCAATATGTTCTATCACTATCTCATATGACTGAACCAGAAAGAATTGGAAGCTTTCCTTTGATGTTTATCAAATCAATCTTAATGTATCCCACCAATCATCCCATGATTGGCTCTCAGGGCATACATACCAACAGACTCCCACTTGCACTGTGAGCCAATCACCCTTGAATCATATTCATAATGATCTTCAAACATGTCCCACATGTTACTGTGCTCTAGTGCTTAACATAGTGAGTAATGGCAACACCTTGCCAAAGTCAGTATAAATTGCATGTCTCTCATCTCTTCGCTGTACGTCACACGTATGAGATGGAGGTGCCATAATATGCGATCTAGTATTCCTTTGCTAACCTTTAGCCACATTGCATGATCAAGGATTCCATACTTGCCATCAATGAGCAGAATATAAGTTCATCTCATGAACTTCCAGATCCATATAGTATCCACTGCTGTTTTCTAACACACAGATACTCAACATTTCCTTTTAAACGGCTTTATTGGAACGTTTCCAATTATCAACAAACTTTCACTTTATATATCCCATATATATTTTGTGATTAATTTTTTGTCCTTTTCGGAAGTTTGCATCAATGTAACTCTTTACATCGAACTCTTCCTTATCTCCATAGAACTAGTACTTCTCAAGTACTTATCAAGTTCTTATGGTTTCCAGTAACCCTTACTGGAAGTAGACAGACATCCACTCGTCATGTCCCACATACGAGTTATTAGGATGAGCACATCATATTGCCATGTCCGACATACAAGATGATGAATGCATTTTATTCTTTCCATATCCACACATGCAAGATAATGGGATGATTACATACATGATAGATCCATATCTATTCTTAGTGTTCCCATTCTTCATAAGAATTGGACACTTGGTGTAACATACCAGATCTAGAACCCTACCCTGGAACTTTAACCTTTTGGGTTTGACCAAACAATGTTAAGGTTAGAGTGACCCTAATAATGTAATGCGTGAATAATGTAATATAATACGTCAAATAACTCATTTGGTGATAAAAAAAAAATAACATAATTACATGCATAATAAGGTTAATGGGCCTATAATGGGTCAGATGACAAAACCCCTGTAAGAAAGCCTCAAAATAAATAATAGACTTCAAATTCGTAATCTACACATCAAAATAAGCTTACATATCAATTTTCATTTAATTTGGACAACCTTGAAATAATATGATAAGTTAAGAGAGAGAAATTGCCTAAAAGGTGTAATTAATAAATAAATATAATAATTGACTCCAAAAGAGGAAAATAATGTTATATTCATGATCTACATAATAAATATAGCCTTAGGGTAAATTTTCATCCAATTTGGAGAAAGTTTGCTTAAAAGGTAAAATCAGGAGAGAGAAAGTGTGTAAAACCTTCAAGATATTAAATAAATATGCAAATATATCCAATATGTAAAATTGAAGGCAAATTCGTGTCCAACACATTAATTGTGACTTGTGGGTTAAGTTTCATAAAATTTGGATAATCCTAAAGCCATTAGTGAAGGAGGAAAGAGAATATATTAATTGATTTATTTGACACATTAAAAGTTCTTAAAAGGAAAATCTAATTTTATATTCAGAATCTACATATCTTATTTGGCCTATGTGCCAATTCTCACTTAAGTTGGATTATGTGTGCACCTTTAATAGAAGAAAGAGAAAAAGGAAATCAAATACAAGTTTCACTTTAATAATCATCCTATTCATATGTCACGTTTTATTTTCCAGTTTCCTAAGTTAGTTTTGTCACGTAGTCTCTTAAAACCGGCTTCCTTCGTGACCCCTTGATTTCAATCTGACAGTCTCTAGATCGTCTTCTACCTTGGGTAGGAGACCGGGTTCTCACGAATAGCAACTCTGATTTTCCTTTCCCCGTTTCTATATCTCTCCTACTCATCGCAACCAGTTTTCTGCCTCTACGCAATCCTCACGCGTTTCTTTATCAGATGAGCCTCACTTTTCTAGGGTTTCTCTGTTCTGGTTTCCCGATCAGCTAGGAGTGTCGCCCTTTCCCCTGTTTCCCATTCCATGTTGGAACCCAGCCTCGGCAACCCTCTTTCCCCTATATAAAGCTACCCTCTACCATCCTAAGACCCTAACCAGTTCTCTTGACAGCACGTTCAACCCTCAGTATCTCCGGACCTTGCCTGACCTGTAGTGGCTCCCTCTGGCGACTCTGCTGGCTTCAGTCGTGTGCTTTCGGCCTTCCAACTCCCTTCCTACCGCTTCGTCACCCTCGTGAAGGTCTTGCGGAGCTTCGGGACTCCTTGATTTTGACCTGGTATGTCAAGTTTCCGTTTCCCTCTTTTGCTTCAGTTGTTGACCTTTGAGTCAAATTCAATGTTTTTCTTCACTTCGACGCTTGTTTTCTGTGTGGTTGGCTTTGGCTAGGCTTACCGGTTCTCCCAACATGGTTTCTTTTTAGGTATTTGCTTTCCTTCGTCGATCCGTGTTTCTGGTCCTCAACAGGTTGGTCGGCTAATGCTTCTCGAGCTCCTGTGCTCCAGTCATCCCGATTTTGGGCTTGTTGTGCTCGGGAGCATGCCTGGGTCCCAACCCCGACATCAGTTTTGGGTTTTGCGGCTTTCATCACCATTGGCTTCACCTGGTTCATCTTTGGCAAGCCTGTAGTCGCGCAGGCTCGAGGAAGGAACAATGTTCATGAGGCTTTCTCCGTTGTGCCCATCTCGGCTCTTCTGTTTTCTTTCACGACAAAGGGTAATATCGTCTTTTTACATTCTGGTCTCTTGCTTTGGATCGAGTCAAACGAGCCATTGACCTGATGACTTGGATGGCACTCATTGGGCCATGTCATGTGGGCCCATCCTGCTTCTCGTGGATTTTCTCACCTATGTGGCAATATCTAATTATTTGATTGGTCGAATTTCTAAAATCCATAACTAATTAATGGATGATCATAAAAATATAAATAAATATTCTCTGGATTCAAAAAAATAAGATCTAACTAATGATTTATGTTTTAATAATTGAATCTAAAGGTTAATAAAATATGTTTTTAATGGATCTAATTAATAATGAATTAACTTGTAAAAATCATAACAAATTATATATAAGGCAGAAAAATATAATAAAATATGTTTTAGACTCGTAATAATGTAACCTAAAATATGGAATAGTTTTCATAACCTAATTCACATAGTAATAAAAAGGTAGTTTTTAGGGTTTGGTCTTTATGTATGGAATTGACTTAAATATGTATATGTGCTTGATAGGCCTTTGGTGACCTAGACTTGGATCTAGGAGTGCTTTGCAGTTTGGAATCTGGTTTGAGGTATCTTGTATCTCCTATTTCTCTATGTTGAGAAATTCACCTATGTTTTCATCCTCTTGAGTTTGGCCTACACAAAGTGTCTTATCTTTTGATATCATGGTTCATGTGAACTACTCTGCTTCGTTATTGATCTTATGATCATGGATATTCTCTTGAATCTATTTTCCTATGCCTTGGTGCATGTTGGACTTGTGATATTATATGCCTACTATGATGTGAATGTTATATGTTTGTGTTGTCCATTGTGTGATGGAAACCTTTGTTTCATCTTCTGACTAAACTATTTACTTGCCTCTATATTATACATGCTATGTGATTCAGTAGCACTAGAGTAGTGTAATTACATTGGTTTTGGGGAAGTATTCCCCTATTGTTTATTAGGAGGGTGGAAGTATACCACTTCTCTATACCTGAGTGTGGCAGTAATCCATACTCAATTTTATATATTTGGGAGATTGGCAATATTCCTTTCTCTATCAGGTTCAAGTTTGTGCTTGGCCACCTTTGTGTTTATATTGTTCTAGGGCTATGCTTATCTCACATGCATGCAGGTTGATGATGTTGTGGGGTGTGTGCCCTACTACTTTCTTTATGTGCCAGTATTGCACAATCTTATTTGTTTTGTTTATGGCAAGTATCTCTTTTATTATGGATCTTATCTTTTATGCCCGTGTGGGTGGTTCTTATATCTTGCATGGGAAGCCTTTACATTGATGTCCTTTATATCCTCATATTGCTCAAAGTTTTCCTTTAGCATACTCATACCAACTTTTTGCTGATGTATTTCTTTTCTCTTCTTCTTTTGTTGGGGTATGCTTCCAACCCCAGGTTAGATCGAGGAGAGTAACTTCAACATCAACCTTGTAGCTGATCTTTGGGAGGCTTGAAGAGGTGGTTAGATGACCCTCGACTTGGTCTTTGGCTTTTATGTTTAGTTTTCCTTTAGATACCTTATGTGGTGAAGTGTTGTATCAAGCTTTGTAAATTGTTAGATAATATTTCTTTTCCGCTGCTACT
Organism: Alisma plantago-aquatica; assembly: GCA_963693085.1. Classification (NCBI taxonomy): domain Eukaryota; kingdom Viridiplantae; phylum Streptophyta; class Magnoliopsida; order Alismatales; family Alismataceae; genus Alisma; species Alisma plantago-aquatica. The sequence continues at coordinate 1,412,262,598 of OY856409.1, read as the reverse complement.
CATTGTGTAATGATACATACATGTTGAATGAATTGACCTCTATCCCTTTGGTGAAAAATTTTACGTGGTGTTTGTTTTTAAGGGATGTGGTCTTTTCTTTCTAGTAGAGGAGTGGTTTCACTTCTTTACACTTGGCATTGGGATACTAACTCCATGTAACATGGACAAGTTTTCTCCCACTTAATCTGTGCATACTGAACCCTTCAGTACAGATTGCCAATGTATGCTTTCTCCTTATAGGTCAAGAGGTTTTCGAGAACTATCTCTATAGATCTCTATTCCTATCACATAGGAAACATATCTATCTTCCTTAAAGATAATTTCCACTTTTGGATTTCCATTCTAGAACATTTCCATTTCACATCAATATGTGGAATGTGAACACGCTCCCACTAAATCACAGATCCCTTCTTTATCTTTGACATATCAGTCAAACACTTTGACTATATTATCAAAGTAAAGATCCAATTATGAGTTGCTTGTACTCAATCAATCACATTGATTAGTCCATTGTAACTTATAGACTTCATTTGCATTAGTGGATTCATAAACCTTATAGGTTGTGTCACGTACACATCCTTGTTTTATTCCTCATAGGAATGTGGTTTTAGTATCCATATGCTAAATGTCTTAGTCATTAAGTTGCAATCAAAAAGCATCATCCTTCTCAAAATGTTATCCATGTGTCTTAACACTTAATACTCATTTGCACTTATGGATTTGATCCAATGAGTGCTACCATCAAGGTCATACCTTATGGTTCACATGGATGTCATTTAGGATGTAATGGTCATAAACCATAACTCAAAATTCAGTTCCTCACGTTCATCTAGATAGTTGACTCATCACATGAACAACTCATCACATAGATAATTGAGGTGTATCTGTAAAGGATATAAGAACTCACAACTCCTTGCGATTCTTAATATCCTTTATTAGTGAAGCACATTCTTTATTTAAGAAGAATTCAATTATTTGATAATCATTCTCTAACTCCTTAGAGTATGATTCCTTCTTGATTTAGACATCACTATGCCTTAATCATGAGTTCACTATGATATACTATCATAATCACTCATAAGGATCTCAAACATTTGGTCCAAGTATTTCATTCATTGATCTCATCAAGAATTAACACTTTACCAAATTCGTACTTCATCTATGATATTCTTGAACACTTCAAGATATTCATATTGGTATTTCTCTAAACACCATTTGAAGTATTAGCATTTGTTCGAATAGGTATGTAAATACATCACATGTATTATACCTAACAGGATAATCACTCTCCCACTACCTTTAGTGAAGATTGATTAATCATGTCCAAGATATTCATGTCTCTTACTAGTTCTAAAACCAAAAGAGTCTAGATTTATCCATCACATGGAAACTAGAAATGAATTTCTCATGATTGATGCTAATTTGATTGTTTGAGTTATCTATAACTTTAGGTATCATTTTATCTTATGCATACCATGTATCACAAGATAAACAAGGCATTGCCACAAAGATCATATCTTTAAGATTGAAACATCAACTTTATTAATTGCCATCATTGTCATACAATATGCAATAATAAAGTGTTTCTATCTATTGGCAATCTATGAAATAGCAGTTCTCAACTCTATTTTGTGCCCTTTAGGCTGAAATAAACTGAAAGATACTCCTATCTATGGAAGCAACACTTGCTCCAATGATGGGTACTCCTTTCTTGGTCCTTTTCACAAAGGCCATCACTTCTTTGTGGATATTGCATATCATACATGACATATCCATATCTTGGTATCATATACCTCAGATAAAGAAGCGGTTCATTTCATGATACCTTAGGTGGAGATCTCCATCCCCTCCTTCATCTTATTTTGTTCTTCCAGATATAGAGGGCAATCCCTCATACACCCTTTCCCCATGTGCCTTGAGGCTGAAGACGGCTTGGATTGCTGGCTAGCATCAGAACACTTCTTTGCTTTGCCCTTGTCCTTGCCCTTAAGAATTACCTTTTCTTTTATCGCATCAAAGATTATGGTTTGTCTTTCTTCATCTTTGTCTCTACTATCCTCAACATGTCCAACAACTCTGTCAACGCTTGTCAAAGTTGTTCATGTTGTAGTTTATCATGAATTGTATAATTCTCGCAACATTTGCAGTATCATACCAATAGCCAACTCTTGGCTCAGAAGGAATCCTTGTTTGTCAGGTCAATCACATTGAGTGTGTGAATACCAAACTGGATCTCCTTCTATCATGACATACTAGGACAGTGTCTTGGAGACATCATATGTCTCATGTTATCTCTGCAACTCATAGTTCAGAGAACACAACATCAAGCACTCCTCATCAATGTCATCCTCAGTGTGCTTCCATAAGAATACTTTCAGCCATTGATGTGGTGGGATTGAGTTCATCTGGTTCTGGTATAACTAGGACTTAAAGCTTTCTCTCTTTGATTGAGAACACTTCTCATCATCCTAACCAATCGTGGAATTATTCCCATTTAATTTGTTGGTCTCAAAGACTGATCGCAAATAAAGTGATTTGTTGATTAACCATTTATTTTAATAAAAGGAAATATATGCGATTTTAGTCCAAAACTCTTTTGAGACTTATTTGATTGATTTGAAAAGTTGACAATATATTTAGGCCTTTAATTAATTATTGCTCCCACTATTTTACTTCAAATTGATAGCCCTCATCATCAATTCGGAAGATTGCAGCATACAACCTTCTAGTGGGCAAGATCCATATTTCATCAAGTCATGAGTCAGCTTTGGCTGATCGCCCACAATCTTGACTATTTAGGTAGGCCATCATGCCAATTGCATCATATGCAACTCTTGATGAATGAACATGCGCAACACCTTGCCATGAACATTCCTTGCCTCTGGGCTTAGACGCTCTAAGAATCACCAGTTAAGTCTAACCCAAAAGTCGACACGGTAAACATGCACCCTGCTTTGGCAGAACCTACATGTCTACCCTTCACACTTCCACAAGATAGACGGCGCACCACGCTTTGGCGTAACCTACGCTTGGTCAATCGAGTTTTTCATGTGTGCCGCTAATGGAAGGCATATAAGACTTAATATTTAATGAGGGATTTGGTTTTTATATACATGTACATATCCAATCACCACAATACATAGTACGTATCATATATATTATATATCCCACTAAAAACATGCAAAACGATAAAAGTGATGATTATGGCCATTTTAATGTGATTCCTCGAGCCAAGAGGAATCACGGTCATCTAGGTCTACATCACATGCAACCTGTATAAGATGAACTTTGTGCTTTGCCTTCCGAGTAGATCAACTCATCACATGAATGATCTGCTCTCTCTGGCCGGTCGTCTGGGTGCCACCAGCCGATCGGTTGGCTCCTCCAACCGATCGGTTCGCCTGGTTGTCGTGCATCTCCTCATGGCCGCCACTCGCTCGTCTCGCTACTCGAACCGGTCATCAACCGATCGGCTCACTCCTTGAACCGATCGTCTGGAACGTCAACCGATCGGTTCACGCCTTGAACCGATCGTCTCAGCTGTCGTCAGGATGTCCTCCGTTCTTTGACATAACATGAAATAAAATCTATCCTAATCTTACATTGCTTAAAAGGGAAACCCCGAGTTACATTCGGGGGGAGAAAAGGTAGGAAAGAATATCGAATTATTTCGAGTTACATTAGGAATAGGAGAGGGAATATCGGTGCGCAGACCGAGATGCAAGCAACCACATACAACCATACACAAATAGGGTTTATTGGCCATAACCACGCTATACATCCACCACAAAACTCATTTAAGGGTGATGCGTATCGAATGCATTAATAATACATATCATATATGTAATTGAGATTTGTGGATTTAGGATTGGACATGCATAAAGCCAATTTTATTCGCATCGTATGCAATAAATAAAGGCGACAAACCAAAATCGATCATATCGATATTCCTAAAATATAGAACAGTTGACGTGGCTCTGATACCACTGTTGGGTTTTAGGGGAGGCAGAGAAGGCAGCGGAAACAAAAATTTTCTCCCCCAAACCCGGAACAAGGAAACGCATCAACGTCTATATAATAGGAAAGGATGGTTTGTGGAATCATACCTTGTCCCGAGGCTTGCTCAGAGACAATACCTCACGCCTTGTGCGGTCTTCACCTCCGGTCTTGGACGATGTCTGTGCATCTCCTGGTCACACCGGGACTGAAGACTCCTCCTCTCACCGGGACTGTCGGGGTTGACAGTTGTCCTCCTGAGCGGAAGAAACCTCCCGCCTCTGAAGTAGTCCACACAGACCACCTGGAACTCCACACTCCTTGTCCCATAAGGAAGTGGAAGGAGTCGCACCCTCCTGTTGACGTACTAGTCGCCAACACACTCTCCTGCTTCCAGTTGCAGCTGTAGTTGTCCTTCCCTTACTGCACCTCCCTTTGCGGAAAGCACTTGCTCGGGCTCTCTCGGTTACCAAAACCAGAGAGAATGATAACTTTGCAGAGCAACTGGTTGCACTGAGTTGTACTTTGAGAAGCCCCCAATACCCCTATATATAGGAGCATCATGGGACAGGGTTCTCCATCTCGGGCAATATGGGACTAAAAGCAGGAGTAGAAGGGTTCGAGATTTTCCACAAAACAACCAACTCGCAACTTGAACCGATCGTTTCATTTCTGAAATGGTCGGTTGGGGACCTGAGCCGGTCGGTTGACACTCAACCGATCGGTTGGGACCCATGAGCCGGTCGGTTCACTTTCTGAACCGGTCGGTTTGTGGTCCTGATCAGTTCCCGATTGACTTTCCAACTTTTGTTTCCAATTGGTATCAAATACCAATCCTTGTTCCAATCAAATTGGGCAAGTGAAACGAAAGGAAAATTCACACCAATCCTACTTTCCCAACTTGCCCGGTTGCAACAGTTGAACCGATCGTTTCAACACTTGAAGCAATCGTTCACCCTATCCTTGAGCCGATCGACTCAACACTTGAGCCGACCGGTTCACCAAGCTCAGCCGATCGGTTCATCACATGAGCCGATCGGTTGGGAGTGCAGATTGTGCAGAATCAGTCAATTGTGATTTCAATCAATCTGATACTCTAATCAATCTGTCCAACACCTTGAACACTATGATTTTGAGCTATCAATCATTTGAGTGTTTAATTGAACTACTAAACTCCTTTAATAATCAATCTAAACATTGTTTGTGGATAAAACTCCTCTTCCAGGTTAAATCCTATGTGTGTGACCCTGCAGGTCCATTTCACGTTGGCAGTGAAAGTCCATAACACCTATGACTTCACAAGAAAAGAGCGGTGCCTAGTCACACATCAGTGCTACCCAAGTGAAAGTAGAAAGTTGGAGAACAACTTTCAATCCTACAATACATGAATGGTGTTACAGTGAATGTATAATTCCTTTGTCGCTGATATCCTGAATGATCTCGAGGCATGGAACAGTCATCCTGTCAACGTTCATTCACTTTCTTGATCTCAGAGTAGATTGAATGAGATATGTATGACATCAATATCACATACTGATTGACACATGTGTGCGCACGCCTATTTCAACCCTACTCATCAAGTGGCCTTGGATATCAAACTCCCTCAGGAGGGACAAATCCCATATCTATCACTCACCCCTCAAAAGCCCCATGTGTCAAAGCCACCCAATCATCACCTTTATAACAACCCATGTTTCAGGACTGCGTTTGATGATGTCAAAGTGTGCCCAACGACATGTGTTGAGTGTAGTGATTTCAGGTCAAAGAATCACACTCACCACCATCACTGTGAGTACTGAATGTGACTACCATGTCATGGTTCCATGTGTCAAACTCACGGTGGGTCTTTTTGGTACCTTGTTCTCTAACAAGTACCTATGTGTTTGGTTTGATATCTCTATATCATGACTAATGAGATTATGTCATCAACCAACACCAAAATCTAGTCTTGTGTGTCATTGCTGTCTATCTACCTTCCACAATGACATCTGACTAGGGACATAACAAGAATGTACAAACTCTTAGCATCTGTATGATCTCATCGTTTAGGTCCTTAACCTGAAAGCATACGTCATTGAGTACTGTCATTCTCTAGACATTCAATCTGTTCTATCACTATCTCATATGACTGAACTAGAAAGAATTGGAAGCTTGCCTTTGATGTTTATCAAATCAATCTCAATGTATCCCACCAATCATCCCATGATTGGCTCTCAGGGCATACATACCAACACAAATGACATGTGATGATGTAGTGATTTCAGGTCTAAGAACCATAATCGCCACCATCACTATGAGAGATGATTATGACTACCATTCTACTTCCATGCATCACTCTCAAGGTGGGCTTGTCTGATACATTGTTCTCTAACAAGTATCTATGTGTTTGGTTTTAATGAGATTTTGTCATCAACCAACACACACTCTAGTCTTATGTGTTATTATTGTCTATTAGCCTTCAACAATAATTTGACTAGTGACATAACAAGAATGTGAATACTCTTAACATCTCCATGATCTCATTGTTCAGGTCCTTAACCTGAAGACATATATCATCAAGTAATATCATTTTTTAGACATTTATTATGTTACATCATTATCTCATAACTGAATAAAATAGAATAAACTGGAATATTTCCTTTATTATCAATAAAATCATTTACAAGTTATGTCATTACAATCATCATATGATTGGCTCTCTAGGAATACATACCAACACCTTTTGTGTACAAGAAGGAAAGAGGGATCATAATTCTAGACATATTATTAATGGGAAATGACATGCCTACTATATAATTGGTTAAGAATTAGTTGGAAAATATCTTGTCAATGAAGGACTTAGGTGAATCATCCTATAGTCTAGGAATCACAATCTATAGAAACGGATCTAGGAGGATTCTTGACCTAAACTAGAGTATATACATATACAAAGTGCTTAAATGGTTCAACATGTAGATTTTAAGAGAGGTAACTTACCGATGTGTGATGGAATACGTCTCTCTAAATTTAAATGTCCCATCTCTTTAGTAGAGCAAGCATGCATGAGTAAGATTTCCATGCATCTACAATTGGATCTATCATGTATGTATTGTTATGTGCACATGTATTGAGCATGAAGAGTAGATACCTGGTTAGATCCCTACGAAGGTTACCAAATTTCCATAAAGAATATCTTAAAGTACATGATAAGAACTAAAGATTATTTTTGTATGTTTGAAGGTGAGGAGGAGTTAGTTGTATAGGGTTACATTGATGCAAGCTTCCAACAGACAAGGATGATTACCAATTGCAATCAAAATTTGTATTTTGCCTAAATGTTGGAGTTGTAAGCTAGAAGAATTCCAAGTAAGATATAAGGGTTGATTCTACAAAAGAATCTAAATATATTGATGCATCCAATGCATCAAAGGAAGCAGTATGGATCATGGAGTTCATTAGTGAACTAGGCATTGTTCCAATCACTTACTACATAGTAAAGCTTTGATGTGACAACAATGAAGCCATTGAAATGGTTAGGAAAATCAGATAGCATCAACATTCTAAGCACATTATACATATATATATCATCTTGTATGATAGATTGTACATAAAGTATACATAAAAATTTACATGGTACCAAGTGAAATTACTGTTGTAGATCCCTTAACAAAAGCACTTTCATAGTAGAAGAATGATATCATCTTAGTCACTTGAAATTTAATTCATGATTGATTGACTCTACTATAGATGGGAGATTGTTGGATGTATGTCCCGAGAGCCATCTTGTGATAATTATAGTAGGGATACATTATATATGATTTGATTATTGATAAAGTTAATTACACCTATTGTGTTTATTTCACTATTAAGATAATGAATAAATATAATATGTCCTATGAATGTTTGACTAAATGACATATGGTTTGGGTTGAGGACCTGAACATGAGACTATATGTATACTTAAGAGTATTTTTTCATGTTATGTGCCTAGTAAGTTATTACTAAGAATGTTATAAGACAACAATACTACATAATACTAGTGTGTATATTGAATGTTGATTATGTCTCTTTACTCATGATATTGTATATCAACTCAGATTCATGGGTAATTGTTAGAGAAAAAATTATACTGGACATGCCCACTTTAAGAATGACACATGAAAGCCATTTCATGGAAAGTTAGAGTTATATATCAATGTGACAGTGGTGATTGTGATACATAGACTTGAAATCTCTACACTAATGACTTGTTCTTCTGTGTACTTTAACCCTTGACCAATGTGATATTGGATAAGGGTTCACATACAGGTGGTGATTGGATGCTTTGTGACACTAATGGATTATTGATGCAACCCTATTTTAGGGCCTCAACTTGTGACACTTCAATGACATACAAAACTGTAAGGATGCATCCCATTTCCCTAAATATGTGTATTATCATAAAATGCACTTATGGACATTGTTTGCATGCTTTTCATGTACTTGGACCACACTTGAATGGATGGGAGAAAAGGAGGGTGATCCTAGTGTTCCTTCATCTTTGGAGGAGTCTAAGGAAGATCTAAGAGCTCCCCCAACCTAATCCTAGTGGCCAAGACTCAAGTCAAGCAAATAAGTCCATATAATTAATCCAAAGTTCAAGATCAAAATACCTTAGATGATCCCATTATCACTGTGGCACCAAGGAATAGTAGTGTTGACCAAGTTCAATTTCACAACAAATCACAGAGTCAAGCATTGAAGACAAGACTCAATGGAACAACCATGTTGGATTGCACAATCATGCCAAGGAGGACCCAACGTGGTCGTGCATCCTTCCAAGACCGTGGTGACAGAGACCCAGCAGGCATGTGGTGATTAGAACTTCCAACATCACTCCCTCCAAAATGGTCATGCACCACACCATGCCCATGTGATCACCTACCCACTAAGGTCATGTTGCCCAACATGGTCTTGCCACCAAGCTTCAAACCCCAAAGCTTGCATTTACTTCATTTCCATTCTCACCTCATCCGTTCCACCTCAGCACAACCATGGTGCAACCCTGCCACTATGACCACAATGCACAGCACGGACATGCTGGCTTGGAACCCTACACAGTTTTTGCACTAATCTACCCATTATACTCCCACTTGACCTATTGCTTCCCCATCACCTATATATACTTGGTTGGCATATGGAGCATGAGGTCATCTACCTATCAGCCCATCCTATCCCCCTCTCATCCATTCACTCCAACCACTATTCCAATCCACTTCCATTCCATCATCTTCCACCTCAAAACCCTTCTTTTAGGGTTTTTTTTGGCAAATTCCCACCACATTTTCCATATCATCCCACCTTCGAGAGAAGGTGCTTTATCTACTACTATTAGGAGGTAGAAAGGAGGAATCGCCATCAATCTACCATGGCTTTCCACTCCTATACTCATTCTACTTTCTCCATTTTTCTATTTTCCTTTGTTATGAGTAGCTAGGCCCTTAGGTGGGCTGTTTGGGATTAAAATTTTTACTTTGATGCCATGTTGGGGGGAAAGACATGTAAATATTGTAATTTCATTTGCTAAAGATTATGTACTATTTTCACTTCAATTTTGATAAATTTTTATTGGTTTGTGCTTGGAATCACCTAGGATTCAAAGGAAATTGTTTGCATGTCGCAATTTTGGGAGTTGCTCCTAGGTCCAATTAGTCAATCCCTGGATATCTACCCATCTTCCTAAATTCTAATAAATTCTCCTATACCTAGGTGAGAGATCTAAGTAGCTAGTTTTAAAGCATTTATTGTAATTGGTTTGGAGCTTCCTAAAGGCTAGATGGTAGATGATGTGAGGCTAAAACCTAATTTCCACCTTTCATTTCTACCCTCAGTCCCCAATTTCCCTAGAAGCTTCTATCTAGAAACCTAGACTTGATTAAATCCTAATAAAACCCTAATCCAAGTGAGCCTCTCAAGGGTGGAGAGGAGGTGATAGGGACTAGTTCTCCTATACACACCCTACCCCATCCATGGCCAATCAGTAGTTTATGGCAATTCACTATCTATCTTGTTGTTTGGTTTGGTATTCTAAATGAAAGAGTAATGCTTACATGTCATCAACCCCAACTAAATTGACAAGTACATTCCCCCAAACTTCCCACACTTCCCAGTATTTAATTACAATCTTAATTTACCTTATTTCTTAGTTAATGTTTTATTAGATAATCTATTTACTTTCCTAGTTAGTTATTCTTTCTCTTGCCTTGTTTTGCTAGTTTAGGTCTTTAATTGCCTTTTAGTCCTAATTGCTAGTTTACTGTAGGGTTAGAATCTTGCATTGTTTGCCTTAGTGTAATTTTCTCCTTTCATTTCTTAGTTTCTTTTCTTTCTCATTAGAATTAAATCATCTAGGATTAGTTTAGGTTTTGAGTCTTGTTCTCCTTAATTACTTTTCAACGCTAGTGTAATCAAACAAAATCAACCTCAAACCCTTAAATCCTAGAGTCTGCAATAGGAACCTAGAAAAACTAACTTATCTCTAGTTCTCCCTCTATCTCTTAGGTTTGATTCTTAACTTGCTACTTTCTTATACTATACTACGACCTTGTGCGCTTGTAGTGAAGTGTGTTAGTTTATGTGAGTGAGTCTATTAGGGCTTTATAAATATGAAAGACCCTATTGTGTGTACCTTGGGCATATAGAATTAAAATTCAATTGGTTAGTGTACCTCAAGAAAACCACACCAAGCTTTATGGAGCTATTTCCAGGGGCACTCGACTAGGTAGTTAGTTTAGCTTTGATATTTTCATACTGCCCTTACCATTGCTATTCTTTATTCTTTATTCTTTGTATTATTTGTGCATATTCGATTGCTAATTTTTCCTCTTATGTTTGGTTATATCCTATTCATGGGACAAGTAACATGTAGATAACAAGATGGAAGGCCAAAATGCACCTCAAAAATCACATCATGAATACTTCATGCGTAACAAATACAAATTGCCAATTGCAAGAAGAGTTGATCAAATGTCAGGGGAGCAATTCTCCATCCTCCCAGTCTTCTTGGGCTCCTTCTCACCTTCTATGGCTCAAATAGTGAGAAGCCCTAAAAGCATTTTGATTCTTTTCTTGAATTATGCTCCACCTTCAAGATGCCAATAGCCAGTGATGACTCCATCTGGATCATTTTGTTCTCATTCTTACTCAAAGACAAGGCCAAAGATTGGTATGAATTGAGAATGGACATCATGAGTTGGGGGGACATGAAGATTTCCTTTATTAAGAAATTCTACTTCATTGCAAGGATGACACAAATGTGGTGTGTCATATAGTGATTTCCATCCAAATGGGTAATAAGTGGTTCCATGATGCTTGGGAGAGAATCCATAAGATGTTAAGAGAGTCTTTGACACGTGTTTATCATGTGTTATATGCAAGTGAATGTATCGAAGTAATATAGGCCCTTTTGAGGCTCAAGTCGAACACAGGGAAACGTTTCTCCAGTAGACTACTACTAACTATAGTGTAATATACTAGGCCGGTTGTAAATCGTTGAATTGGTTTGAATTACAAAACTATGCAGAAACAAAATGAATTAAAGAGTTGAATTGATCAGAGATGGAATGAATTCCTTAGGATAGTGGTTTCACCACAGATAACACTAATAATTAACCTCACACACTAATATCTATTATCTCAATCCCTAGATAAGAAGCATGTAGCCAGAATTACCTACTCCCACAATGTAATTTACTACCTTTTTTTGAAGTTAATGTAATTTACTACCTAATCTAATGCCAATCCCAATTTTGCAGTTATTGGTTAATTAGTTAGATACTTTATGATTATTCTCTGGGTTTCTCCTCTCGTTTACATTCCACTTTTCCCAAAGGGAATAGTACACAGGTAAATCTATGCTTTCCAAACCTTAATCTCTCTCCTGAGATGACTAAGCGTCTATTAATCCACTTATGGTGATCAAGCACAAATAGAACACAAATCTTTCATAGAATTATATCTAGTAAAAAGAGATAAATTTGATTATAATGCATAGAAATCAATTACAATGTATATTTGGGCTACTCTCGGATCCTAAAGAATAAAGATTTTTAGCCTTGCATGATTTTCATCAATGAATACATGGAAAGGAAGAAGGAAAACATGGGAAACATTAGGAAAATAAAGTAACTCTTGAATCTCTACCAGTCCGGAAGATCCCCTCTGTTGTACGTGCGTTTTGCTATCTTCCAGCTGCAAAATCATCCTCCGAAGGTGCTCAGATCTTCCTGGTTGAAGCTTTCGGTCCTCAGTTCTTCTCTTCTCTCTCTTTGGTTGTCGTGTAATGGAAACAACCATCTCTCCTGGTCTGTCCGTCACCCCCCTAAGCCATAGAAGGCACTTAGGGTACGAAATAACATCCACTGTTGGATTAGAGTGAAATCTATAGTACTGACTAGGTGATTCGGTAGTACCGAGTCACTTAGGTTTAGTTGTGCGATCCCGATCATGTTGGTACTATCAATTGGACTCGATAGCATTGATTTTTGTGATTTCATATCGCCTCCCTAATGTTAACTCTGTAGTGCCGAGTTGGAAACTCAGTAGCACTGAGTTTTCTCGAATCATGTTGGGATTTATTGATGATGTTTCGGTACCATCGACTTTGGTTGTCAGTAGCATCGACTTTGGGCGAGTTTTGGGTCTATCACTTACGTCAATTCGGTACCACCAACTGTTACCAGGTCGGTAGCATCGAGTTTGTGGAACTTCCTTGTACCTGAAAATGCATAAAAAACAACATAAGTGCTTGGGGTACATAAAATAATACATAAAATAGTTAAAATCATATAATTTGATGCATTCAATAGAAACAAGCCATCTATGTCATTCCATGCATAATAAATCAAATAAATGACTAATCTACACATGAAATCAAGGAAAAAATGTGCCTGTAATAACGACTAAAAACACATGCATCAAACTCCCCTAACCTCAAATATTGCTCGTCCTCAAGCAAAACTCTCTCAGATATGTTTGATAAAAGTTAGCAAAAGGACATAACACATACATTCCTTTCTTAATTATATCCACCTATCGAACCCTAAACCAGCCTTCACTGACCACTGAACTGATAACTAATCTAAAGTGACCAAAAAATTCCATAAAAGATGTCCACCTTTTAGTCAATGACGCTATCAAGAAAGCAGTTAACATCATAATTACTCAGACATTCGCTTGGTGTATTGTGTGATTCCCTACACTAAATTGCTCTTTCCTAACTACCAACTACTTGGAAGAAGATCTCCCTATAATCATGAATGATGAGATAAATCATTATAGTGGCCTACCAATAAGAGCAACTAATGATTCAAGATGGGTGGCAACTAAAAATTCATAAGGCCATCCAACCTATTTATACATAGAGAATAATGAACATATATGGATGAAAAGAATGCCATGCATGAATCCTAATGCCTTTTTTTTCTTTTTATGAAATGATGCATGTATGAATGAGTTGATATTGTTTGACAACTCAAAAGAATGCACGCGTGGATTAAATCATCATAAAAACAAACATGAAAGATATACTTCCTCTGTGTTTCTTTTGAACAATTTTCTTCTTCTTTTTTTCTTCAGCAAGACTAATTTTTATGCTTCCTGCTTCCATGATTTTTTTTCTTTTTCTTCTTTATTTTTTCTTAGGAGGCATATCCATGCACTTTAGCTTCATAACTTGAAATTAAAATCCACATGTTTAGGAAAATATGCATGTAATATTGAAATGTATGCAACTACATGAACTGTGCTATGCAAACTAAGATGGTATGCACTAAAATTAATGCATACAAATGTAATGTTTTTTCTTTCTTTTTCAAATGCAAGCAAACTATTTATTAGGTTCCTATCATGCCATGTAATTCAATCAATGAAAATAACTTGGAGTACTCATGAATCTTGAGATGGTGAGTCAAAAATGAATGGAAAACAAATGGAATCACACTACTAAGAGATAATGTCTTTCATTATATTATGATATGTCCCTCTTAATTGACCTATGTTCAGGGTGATCTAAAGGTTTATTTATTATATTTTCATTTAAGATCTCATTATGTTTTGGTCAGTTTAGGCTCAACATCTTCATCATTCACATTCCCGAGTTGATTCAGATTTCATTTATGTCCTAAGTCCTAATGTTTACTAGTTCAAACACTTTCTCAAGTGGTGTTACAGAAATATTTTGTAGTTTAAGCTTTTAAGGATATGACCTTTTTAATGCAACAACACAGAGACTACAATCTATTTGAAAACAAAACCATGCATTTACTACTCCACAATTACACTAGATAGACGTGGATCCTACACTTGCACAACTAAAAATAAAAAACAACTAAAAATAAAAATAAAAATAAAAACAAAGATAGAATGTTGTTCCAGCACCCCCAATCTTGAATATGACTATGTCTGCATAGTCAATACTCACACCCAGTGGAACATTGGTACCATGGCTCATAATGGTGGTGGTGGCATGTTGGGGTCATGTGGAGGGAACATCCCCTGGAATGAGAGGTCCGTAGGTGGCATTGGTGATGACTGTGGGTACTCCCCAAAGTATCCACGATTTCAATAGTTGTCAAAGAAGGGTTGTTGGTACTGCTCCATCCGCTACAGACGCATGTGAACATTTTCTTGATTGACCAAGAGAAGGCGTTCATTCTCATAAATCTTCTTTTGGTTTTAGTACAACCTTCCTTGAATATCCTACACACTGACCAGCATCGCCTGATGTTGCTTCTGTCCAGTCTAGATCTCCTATAGCATGGTATACATACCCGCCATGTTGTACGGGTCTTGCTCCTCCTGGGAACATGGTGGGGCAGAGGATTCGAGGCAACGTTGGTGCAAGCCCATTTGTGTGGTACCATTCTCCTAGTGTTGGGGATGGTGGACTCCACCTCCTCAACATCATTTGTGTCATCACTACTTTGCTCCTCGTTGTCAACCTGAGTTGATGCCCTGGGTGGATCTTCTGCTTCCCCCTCGTTCAATGGCCACCAGAGATGGTTCACCCCTCGTAAGTTGAAGATAAGGTCGGGGAAGCTCCGCTCCCAAAACAGTCCTCAATGTGTGCAATGCGCATAGAGCACATTGTGGTAGAATGTAAGAAGGTGTGCCTTGCAAAAGTGTACGAGGTCCAGCTTTGTTGTATCCTCCAATGGCGCGAGGGTGCACAAATAAAGAAAAAATGTAGTGCAGTGGGGGTGATGAGACCCCAAGTAAAATCGGTGCCTTTCTTGTCACATTGTTCCACACAGAGATCATGTGGAGCAGAACGAAGGCTCCAAAGTTGACAGTCTCCCCTTCCAGTAGCCTGTAGAGAAAGTAGAGATCCACCTTTTGAACCTTCCCTTGATCTTGACCAGAATGAGAAAAAATAGTGTTGGTGCAGAGGTGGTAAAGGATTCAAGCAAAAGGGTTCTCAATTTTGGTGACAGAATCGATATGCCAGTTTATATGAAATCCCACTAGCACCTCAGTCAAGTGCTCCCAAGACAAGTCATAGTCAATGTGAGAAGGGGTCGAGCATTATGGGACGTGAGCCCAGTTGAAGATATTGTTGAAGGCCCTCAGAGTGATGGAATAGTTGTTGTTGAAGAGGCAGAAGTTGACTTTGCCTTCCCGCCATTCGCCTCCTATCTTCTTCTCGGGGTCGACGCGAACATCTAGCAATGCCAAGAACTCTAGTATGAGATCCAGTTAGGTCTGTTAGTCATTGAAGAAAGGATTATCCCCCTCCATGAATTGCTTTTGACATACCCATTGCATGTTGTTAGTAAAGCCTGCCCTTTTGATCAATGTGTGATCGCCATATCATGTTGGAATGATCTACATTGTCTGCAACTCTTCATAGAACTTCCTGATCTCTGAAGATGGATGTTGGATGTGGGTTGGTCGAGGGACCAAGTCACCTTGATCCGTCAACATAGAGGCTCCTCTCCTAGGGGCCATGGCATTGATGTAAGAAGGAGGTTAAGAGAATAGAAGATCGGGGAAGACCGTCAGTGCCTGGTGTAGCCTTACTCTAAAATGCAGGAGGAGTGGATGTTGAAGGTGTGAAGAAAATGGCTCCACCACCCCTCCTTATATAGTTGAACATGGAAGAGTCGGTACTACCGACTTTCGAGTCGATAATACCAAGTTAGCTAGCACAAATCTGTGGTTGATGCATCGACAGCTTACGATTGGATGATGTTGTTGTTGCAGATCACCCCAGAGTCAGTGGTACCACTACCAGTCAGTAGTACCGACTGGAATCGCGGATCGGTACCACCGACCGCTCAATGAAGCGTGTCGTAGATGTTGGATTATGAGAACACGAATCACTAACGTTTCGATTCGATAGTGCTGAGTTTTTGAAAATGTCAGTTCTTTCAAAATTTTGGGCTCGATGAACCAAACCTGGGCACATCCAAAAGTCAATAGTACTGACTAAAAAGTCAGTAGTACCGACTAAAAAGTCAATAGTACCGAGACCTTACCAATTAGTGCTCGAAAGATCTTCATAGAATCGGTGGTACCGACCAGTTGAGTTGGTGGTACCGCGTCTGTGGTGCAGTTGCATACAAAACCTTGACCTCATTTCAGTATTACCGAGATGTAGACTCAGTGGTACCGACTTTTATTCCCTACACACTCCAAAAATGAGTCAAGTTACCATTTCTAGAGAAATCTAAGTATAATAACAACAAAAAGTGGAAATTGAACCTAAAAATAATGCAATAAAAATTGGGTTTCCTCCCAAAAAGCATCATTATTTAACGTCCTAGACTAGACAGTCCTTAGAGCAAGAATCTATGGAACGGTGCAAAGTTTCACCTCCTCTATTTGTGGCTCTACATCCCCTCCAAAATAGTTCTTTAATCTTTGCCCAATAATAAGGAACAACCTGTTCCCATCTACAATGTTCACAACACCATGGGAAAAGACTTTTTCAATCACAAACAACTCCACTTGGACCTTATCTTAGCTGAATGCAGCCTAAGCCTAGAATTGAAAAGGAGGACTTTATGGCCTGGGAGAAACACCCTATTTAGAATGTTTCTATCATGAATTTTCTTAGTCCTTTCCTTATATATCCTAGAGCTCTCATAAGCAACCATCCTAAGCTCATCTAATTCATTAAGCTCCAAAAGCATTTTTCTATCATCTTCATCTATGTTGAAATTCAGCTTCTTCATAGCCCATTTAGCCTTATGCTCAAGCTCTACGGGTAGATGGCATGCATGCCATAGATTAACCTAAAAGGTTTTGTCCTATTGGGTTTTGTAGGTTGTTCTATTAGCCCAAAGAGCATCACTTAGCACATAACTCCAGTTCGTCCTATTGGTTGAGACTCTCCTTCCTAAAATTTTCTTCACTTCTCTATTGGACACCTCAACCTATCCTTGAGTCTGTGGGTGATATGGAGTACCCACTCGGTGCTTCACCCCATATTTTTTTAGTAAAGCTCCAAACTACCTATTAGTGAAGTGTGATCCACCATCACTAATAATTAGGCCGGGGACGCCAAACTTGCAGAAAATGTATTCTTTCACAAACTTGCACACTACCTGTGCATCATTGGTGTGGGTTGGAATTGCTTCCACCCACTTAGACACATAATCAACCACAAGTAATATATAAAGATTGGAATTAGACGACACAAATGGGCCCATAAAATCTATACCCCAGAGATCAAAAACATCAACTCCTGAAACACATTTACGGGAATCTCATGTTGCTTAGAGATATTACATGCACTTTGACATGCATCACAATGACGAACAAATTTGTGAGCATCTTCAAACAAAGTAGGCCAATATAACCCACTCTCTAAGACTTTGGCCGCAGGCCTAGAGCTAGCATGGTGCCCACCTATGGGTAGAGAGTGATAGTGTGACAAGATGCTCTCTACCTCACATTCGGGTACGCATCTTCTTAGAAGCCCATCCCTAGATTGTTTATGAAGAATTGGGTCATCCCAAATATCAAACTTCCATGAGTGGAAAAATCATTTTTTCTCCTGGTATCCCCAATCTGCAGGCATTTCCTTACAAGCTAGGTCATTAATAATATTTGCAAACCAAGGACCTTCAATTTTAATTGCAAACAATTTCTCATCTGGGAATCCCTCAATAATGGGGATGGCTACATCATTTTCATCTGCCCTTTCTAACATAGACAAATGATCAGATACGTCATTCTTTACCCTTGCCTTGTCTCTAATTTCAATGTCAAATTCCTAAAGCAAAAGAATCCACCTAATCAATCTGGGTTTGGCATTTTTCTTTTGTAACAAGTATTTGATGGTAGCATGGTCAGTCCAAACTATCACTTTAGCCCCAACTAGGTATTGGTAGAATTTTTCAAAAGTGAACACTACTACTAATAGTTCTATTTCAGTAGTAGTGTAATTCATCTGTGCATCATTCAAAGTCTTTGACGCATAATATATGACAGTTGGAGTCTTGTCTTTGCGTTGACCTAACACAACTCCAACTACATAGTTTGATGTGTCACATATCATCTCAAAAGGAAATCTCCAATCAGGAGTCTGCATGATAGGCGTAGAAATCAATTTTTTTTAAGGATTTCAAAAGCTTTTAAACAACATTCACCAAAGGAAAAATCGACATCTTTCTATAAAGTTTAGATAATAGTTTGGCAATTTTTTTAGAAATCCATGATAAAATGGTAGTAGAATCTAGTGTGTCCTAATAAGCTCCTTACTCCTTGGACCAATGTCAGTGGAGGTAGTGTGTAAATGACTTCAATATTTACCAGATCTACTTCCATGCCTTTATTGGACACCTTGTGTCCAAGAACAATCCCTTCACTCACCATCATGTGACACTTCTCCCAGGTTAGAACTAGGTGAGTGTCCTCACATCTCTGTAGCACCCTGTCAAGGTTATATAGGCAATCATTGAAAGATTCCCCATATGTAGAAAAATCATCCATAAAAACTTCTAAGCACCGCTCTACCATGTCAAAAAAATGGCGAGCATACAACATTGAAATGTAGTAGGGACGTTACAAAGACCGAAAGGCATCCGTCGATATGAGAACGTGTCATAAGGGCAGGTGAAAGTGGATTTCTCCTGATCCTTAGGCTCTATGGAAATTTGATTATACCTAGAATACCCATCAAGAAAAAAAAAGTGTGAACGGCCAGATGATCGTTCCAAGATTTGATCAATAAAAGGTAAATGGAAATGATCTTTAAAGGTGGATGCATTTAACCGATGATAATCTATGCACAATCGCCACCTCGTCACTAGCCTAGTGGAAATTAATTCATTAGCCGCATTAGTAGTGACCATAATCCACCCTTTCTTAGGAACTACATGGGTAGGACTAACCCATATTGAATAAAAAATTTGCATAGATTATACCTATTGACAGAAGCTTGATGACTTCCTTCTTCACCACCTCAGTCATAATAGGATTAAGATGCCTCTGAGATTGGAAAATTGCCTTTTCTCCTTCTTCAAGTTGAATCTTGTGTTGGTACAAGGTTGGAGAGATCCCTTTAATGTCAGCTATGGACCACCCAAACACAACTTGGTGTTTTTTCAACACAGTGAGTTGCTTTCCTTCCTCTTCACCACTAAAAGAAGATTATATGATCACTGGGAGCTTTTCCTCTGCATCTAAGAAGACATACTTCAGGTGCGGCGGTAATGGCTTCAGCTTCAAGTTTGGTGGGCTCAATAGAGATAGGATCAATGGTGGGGGTGGTGGTCTAAGGTCTTCAAAGCGTCTTGCATAGTAGCAAGGTATTGCCTTCAACATCAAAACACACTCCTCTAGATGGTTGTCGCAGATGTTGTCCTCCATTCTGTTCATCAAGCATGCTTCTAAGGGTAGCTTGGGTGATGACTGTATCACAGAATCAACTATGGCTTCTTCTACGATAGTAGGGTCATACTCCTCGCCCTCATCTTTTGGGTAGCGCATTACTTGAGTCAGCGAGATCACCATTGTATTTTCCAGGATGTCCACCACTAGAGCACCTCTTTCTACTTTAGTCATAACATGGGCCATATCCAGGAATGACTTCCGTAGAAATAGAGAAAACTTGCTATCCATGTGCTGAAGCATGTTGCATTGCACCTTATCTCCCATGGCTTGAGAGTGCTCCGACATTTTGATCTCGAACCTGTCATCTAGGATTCCCATAGTTAGACGTCCTCTACCCATCTCAAGTATCATGTCTGTAGTGGCTTGAAATGGTCTTCCAAGTAGAATCTCATTGACATGGTCGTCCTTCATTTCCATCACTACAAATCTATAGGAAAGACGAACCTATCCACTTTCACCAGGACATCCTTGCATATACCATATGACTTAACTACTGAGTTGTCTGCCAACTAGATTATCATGTTGATCTTCCTGGATTCCTTAAGTCTGAGATTCTTGAAGGTAGATAGGGGTATCATATTTATACTCACCCTTGAATCACATAAAACCTCTCTAAATTTTGTCTTTCCTATGAAGCATGTGATATTGAAGCATCCTAGATCCTGCCTTTTAGGAGGAAGTGTCCCCAAAACAAAAGAACTAACATGCTCTTTCAAAACCATGACATCAGACTCAGGTATCCTTCTCTTCTTTGTAATTATATCCTTCAAAAACTTCCCATAAGTTGGTATCTGTTCAATATCATCTATCAAGGGAATGTTCATAGATAAATTCTAAAAATTATCTAGAAATTTCTTGAACTTTTGGTCCATCTTATTCACATTCAAACTATTTCTTAAGGGCACAGGAACCACATGTGCTCTCTGGTGAGGCGAGATATAAACCTGAGTTTTATTACCCCCAACCTCATCAACTTGCTCCTATGCAGTTGTCTCCTGTGCTGACATGTCTGGTTCTTCTGTATCCATTGGTATAGTTTGATTTGTAGCTTCTTCTGCACATGCACCATGTGATGCATCATTCAGTAGCTTCTTGCCACTATGTAGTAGAACAGCTTTCACATGCTGATTCTCAGAAGGTACATTGGTGTTTGCCGAAAATCCTTGTTGTGTTGCTTGCTTTAGTGCACTCACATTTGCCACTATTTGAGAGATTTGTGTCTCTATGTTGCGAATATGTGCCCCTTGATTCTAAAGATCCCTTTGAGTTTGTGCAAACTACAACTCATTCTGACTCACCAGCTTGCCCCTCATTTCTTCAATCTTGTCAATTTTTCCAGCGACTCTGGTTGATATTGTGTTTGGACACCATACTGTTGTGGCTTAAGATGTTGTTGTTGTGCCTGTGATGGATCCTATTGGAAGTTATTAGGATCCTTCCAAGAGAATTTGGGATCCTTCCTCCAAGAATAGTCATTGTTCCTGTATTGCCCCTGGCGCACATACTTGCACTCTTCTTCTTCCTCAGTAGGAAATTTGTCTGTAGCACTTAACTTCTTAGCAATCAGGTCTAACTTCTCATTTAAAGCATATATCGCCTTGGATTCCCTGACACTCATGTGGGTTGTCGGTAGCTCTCTTTCTTCTCCCCATGATTGGTTTTTAGACATGTTCTTAAGGATTTCATGGTAGCAAGCGGGCTGGTTATTGAGGAAGAAACCACTCATGTATTGCCAAGAGTTGTTCTCTCCCCTTTATGTAGGCCATAATAGAAGATCTTGTCCTGCCCTAGTAGATCAATGCCATGATAAGGCACCTTTCTTAGCATATTTTGAAACCTCTCCCATGCCTCTGAATATGACTCTTTAGCTTACTATTTGAAGTTGTGAATCTTATTCACTAGGTCATTTGTCTTTTGCAGAGGGAAATAGCACTCGAAGAATGCATATATCATCTGATCCCATGTCTCAATGATCTCATGATCAAGATTGTTGAACCATGACTTTGCACTATCCACCAGTGAAGATGAAAATATCTTAAGATATGTTGTTGTATCTGGGACCCTATCTATCTTGACCATATCACAGTTCTCCACGAAATTGATGATGTGTGTCATTGGATCTTCAGAAGGATGGCCATGAAATGCTTGAGATTTGACTAAGGCAATAAGTCTAGGATCTATCTTGTATCTGCCCACATTGATGGCTTGCCTTTTGATGGTCCCTTTCTGGGCCATAGATGATGAAGCCTTTATCTTGTCCCATATTGTTAGTTCTTCTTCTCTATCCATTTCTATTGTCTATGGTTCTTCTGGTGTCGCAGGTCTCTCGGGTGGAGGTGGAGGTGGTGGATTTTGGTTGAATCTATCCACTGACCGTGAAGCTTCTCTCACTCTCTATGAAGGAGTTCTGCTTTCCCAAACCCCAGCAAAGATGGCTCTCCGTATTTGTGGGCTCGAGTCTGCACCATACACCAATGCCTGAAAGTGACAACTAATTGTCAGTGTGTAGCAGTAGAAATAGAGGTAATAATGATTTTATAATTCATCTCTAAATGAAAAAAATGGGTTGGCCTAGAGTGACTGACCACATCACTCGTAGTGTTGGATGTTGTCATTTCCCCGACAATGGTGCCAAAAACTTGACACATGTTTATCATGTGTTATACGCAAATGAACGTATCAAAGTAATATAGGCCATTTTGAGGCCCGAGTTGAACACAGGGAAATGTTTCTCTAGTAGACTACTACTAACAGCAGTCTAATCAGCTAGGCCAGTTGTAAATGGTTGAATTGGTTTGAGTTATAAAACTAATGTAGAAACAAAATTAATTAAAGGGTTGAGTTGATCAGATATGGAATGAAATCCTTAGGGCAATGGTTTCACCACATATAACACTAATAATTAACCTAACACACTAATATCTATTATCTCAATCCTTGGATAAGGAGCCTGTAGCTAGAATTACTTGCTCCCGCAGTGTAATTCACTACCTAATCTAATTCCAATCCCACTTTTGCAGTTATTGGTTGATTAGTTAGATGATTTATGATTATTCTCTGGGTTTCTCCTCCCGTTTACACTCCAATTTTCCCAAAGGGCACAATACATGGATAAATCTATGCTTTCCAACCCTTAATCTCTCTCGTGCGATGACTAAGCGTCTACTAATTCACTTATGGTGATCAAGAACAAATATAACATAAAGATTTCATAGATTTTTATCCAATAAAAAGAGATAAAATTGATATTAATGCATTGATCAGTTACAGTGTATATCCAGGCTACTCCCAAATCCTAAGGAATAAAGGTTTTTAGCCTTGCATGAGTTTCATCGACGAATACATGGAAAGGAAGAAGAAAGATATGGGAAACATTAGGAAACTAAAGTAACCCCTGAATCTCTGCTCGTCCGAATTATCCCCTCCATTGTATGTGTGTTCTACTATTTTCCGGCTGCAGAATCATCCTCTGGAGGTGCTCGGATCTTCCAGGTTGAAGCTTTCAGTCTTAGATTCTTCTCTTCTCTCTCTCTCTCTGATTGTTGTGCAATGGAAATGACCATCTCTCTTGGTCTGGCCATCATCCCCCTAAGTCATAGAAGGCACTTACGGTATGAAATAACATCCACTGTTGGATTAGAGTGAAATATGCAGATAGCCTGATCGGACAGACTCGGTAGTACCGACTAGGTGAGTTGGTAGTACCGAGTCACTTGGGTTTAGTCATGCGGTCGTGATCATGTTGGTACTATCAAATGGACTCGATAGCACCAAGTTATGTGATTTTCAAACTGCCTCCCTGATGTCAACTCGGTAGTAGCAAGTTGGAAACTCACTAGCACCAAGTTTTCTCAAATCATGTTGGGATTTAATGATGTTGTTTTGGTACCACCGAATTTGGCTATCGGTAGCACCGACTCTAGGCGAGTTTTGGGTCCATCATTGGTGTCAAGTCAGTACCACCGATTATTACCAAATTAGTAGCACCAAGTCTATGGAACTTCCTTGTACCTGAAAACACACAAAAAATAACATAAGTACTTAGGGTATGCAAAATACTACATAAAATAGTTAAAATCATATAATTTGATGCATTCAATAGAAACAGGACATCTTCCATGCATAATAAATCAAATAAATGACTAATCTACACATGTAATCAAGGAAAAAATGTTCCTGTAATAATGACTAAAAACACATGCATCAGTGTCCCCTCCATGAAGCCCCTTTATGGCATCTTGTTCAATCCTTTTACTCTGGTCTCTCTCCAATGGGTCAATCTACAATATATTCTTCTTGTAGAGGTGCTTTCGTGGCTAAAACCACCCAATAAGTAATGGCCATTGTTTGATCACTTGGCAAAAAAATTCAAGGAATCGAGCTTCTAGCATGATTAATGAGATGACTGACTCTTCAGTGTGGCACCTTCATATTCCAATGATTCAATCCCACAAATGACAAAGATTATTGTGGAAATGATGAACTTTATGAAGAATCAAGTGGGATGTGTTCCTGGTCACTCAGTTAATAATATTGAGTCTTTTGGTGAATAAGTGAAGGTAATTCATTCTCATAGCAACCTGAAACAACAAAGTCCAAGATATAGCTCAAGGTTTAGGATGAAGTTTTCTCTAGGTTGAAAAGTTTTGATGATGTGCAGAATAATGTGCCAAAGCTGGAGCAAAAAGTGGATCACCTCTCTTCAGTACTTGCTCTTCAAGCTTAAGCACAATTGTCCTTACAACCCATAATGAACTTTAGTGAAGAAGGTGGACCAATGGATGCCTGTCAATTTTTCTATAGTCCTACGCCGATGCAAGTGTAGCTCATATATCAATTTAAATGTCATATGAAACCTTATACGCCTCTTCCACCTCCATCACCACAACCTTCCCACCACTTCACTTACTACCCTCATTTTTCTTATCCACCTCAATTCCAACACCAAGGGTCACTTCCACCTCAAACCCACAAAAAGCTCCCCCTCTTCACCATGAGCGAGCCATGGTCATGATAGTTCTAAGGAGAAGTATATCTCCTAAGCATCCCACAAGCCAAGGGAATGTTGATACTACAATTCCAATTGATATTGATGTTAAGAAGCTTGATGATATGATGCTTGTTACAGCTAAAAATGATCCCATGACTCCTCATGTCGAGTATGTGATATTGTGTGTTCAACATTTGTAGGTTCTACAGTTCCTAATTTTCCACTTGTGATTCCAAGGGTACCTCATGTTATGCCACAAGAAAAGCATGTTGATGCAAGTAAGGCAAGTGCAGTGAGCCACCATTCCCCGTTGCATTGAATGAGCCCTCATCATCAAAGAGGAGGAAAAAACACAACATTGACATTCTAGAGATTTCTTTTGGAAAGTGAAGGTGAATATCCCTTTGTTGGATGCTATCAAGTAGATTCTATCTTATGCCAAATTGTTAAAGGATATGTGCCCTCTCAAAAGGAAGCCAACGGGAAGGATGCCCAAGAAAATCTAGTTGACAGAACAAGTGAGCTCTATCATTCAACATGCACTTCCCATGAAGAGAAAAGACCTCAGAGCCCCACTCATACCTAGATACATAAGGGGATATTGCATAAACCAATCCCTACTTGATTTGGTATCTAGTGTGAAATTGATACCATATAGTGTCTATGGTGAGCTAGGGTTAAACAACTTGAAACTGTCTCATTGCACTCTCCAATTGGTAGACCACTCCATCAAAGTGCCAAGAGGAAGAGTATGATGTCTTGGTGATGATAGACGAAGAAAGGAAACAAGTGTTCCCAACTGATTTCATTACTCTTGACATGGATCCATAGGATAGGAAGATTCTCATCTTCTTGGGGAGACCATTTCTATCTGCAATTGATGTTGAGATACATGTATGTAGTGCACAATGATGGTCACTTTCATGGATATGAAGATAAAAATCAATATGTTCAAGACCCCCACCTAGAAAGAACAGAATGAGGATGTTGAGCATGATCACTTGAAGAGTCCAATTGAGTATTGTAAAGATGGATATCTGAATGGAACACTTCTTGGCAACTTCTATGGTCAATGGGACAGGATCCAACTTTTGGATGCACATGAGGGAGGTGTCTACTTCAAGAGTGGACACATAAGGATTCTAAATGGTTGATGGATTGAGAGACTATAAGAAGTCGGTTGAATGCTTGAAACTTAGTGCTAGTGGGAGGTGATCCACCTAGCTTTGAGTACTTTTTCACCCAACCTTCAATTTTTGATACTATTTTGTTCTTTTTACACATTTTCAAGAAAACACACACACTATACTTGATGGTTTTTTATTTGTGAATCATTTTAGAATTGGTACATTGGATGAAATATGATGCATAGAGGATCAAGACAAAGAGAATATTAAGATTGAAAAGAAAATTGCAAATCAGTAGAAAAGCTACAGAAAGGCGACTAGCACGATCATTCTACACAACACGCTTGTTGTGCTGATAAGACAAAATGGTTGTTGTGTGTAGAATGGATGTGGCATCTCTACCCTGCTCGCTAGACACCTTGAGATCTTTCTCCATTGTTGGAGTTTTTCTACCACAACTCCATGCCCTCTACCCTAATGTTCTAAACTTGTATTTCATGCTGAAGAAATCATGGTTTGAATGTTTGGGGTGGTAGAGAGGTAAGTCCTTGATTTAAATCATACCCCTCTATGTTCCTTGTTCCAAACTTTTTCTCAAGACGATCAAATGGTATAACCAACTATCAGACTATTTTTTTGGAAATAGGTAAATATATTGCCAAAGGTACCTGTACAAAGCCAGGACCTACAGAACCTACAAAAACGTATACATGGGGATGTTATCTACAGAAACCCCAGTATCTTTTATCTTGCTCAGACAGACCTGAAGCAAGTCCTTTTCTAACTTTGAGAGTCTGAGCAAGGGATATGGTTATCTTGCCCACAATCCCTTCCTCATTACATTTTTTTACCACCATGTATTCTATTGTTTCTTTCCTCCCAAATGTGGTAACAGACACCCGATAAGAAAAGGCCGCCAACAGCAGTACAGTATTTACTGCTCAACTTACTAAGTAGCTTGTTCATAAGTCCCTCAATGTTGTCATCAAAAATTTGGCCCCATTCACTCTTGAGGCACACAATGGCCCAAACACGTCTGAAGAAATTACAGCTTCCAAAAAGATGATCATGATTTTCTTCATGTGTACTGCAGAGTACATACGTCGTTTGCACCTGCAGACCCCACCTGGCCATTTTGTCCTTAGTAGGCAGCCTACCAAGAATTGATCTATACATGGTAGTACTCCATTTTGGAATGTGGCAAGGATTCCACAATAGCTTGAACCATACGACATCACTCCCAAAAAAAGTGTTGATCCATGGAGTCACTCTCACGCTGACCAGAACAGCAAACCCATCCACATACACACTGTAGGAGCTACGCATGACCTCCCATTTTCTGCACATATTCCTCCACACCCTTGAAGATGAGCCATCATAGCCTCTGTGAAAGCCACCGTATCTTCTGCACAACCGTGAAGACCAAATGTTCTCCTTATTTCTAAGGAATCTATCCACCCTTCTTCCATGGCTTTGCC
The DNA here is from genome assembly GCA_963693085.1 of Alisma plantago-aquatica. Lineage (NCBI taxonomy): Eukaryota > Viridiplantae > Streptophyta > Magnoliopsida > Alismatales > Alismataceae > Alisma > Alisma plantago-aquatica. The sequence goes on along the minus strand of OY856409.1, from coordinate 1,412,235,149 downwards.
TCACCATATCATCAGGCACTGTAATGTTGAGGCCTCCTTTGCAGAAAGTCTTCGTAATGTTGTCCCAAGACAAGGCATGTCCTTTGTTTCCCCAAACAAAATTGGCTATAAGCTTTCTCATGTTTTCGGAAGTAGGATGAGGGATATCACAAACCTCACATCAAAATCTGACCATAGCCTATAGGACCAATCTGGTAAGCATCAACCTACCGGCCATAGACAGCCGCAAAGCAGACCATCCCTGTATCTTGGATCTAAGGCAGTCCAAGCATTAAGCAAAATCCCTGGATGACCCTTTCCCACCTGCAATGGGGGCACCAAGATACCTAGCAGGTAAGTGGCCCACTTTTATCCCAGTAGCTCTTCTGATTCTTCCTCTTCTAGCATCACATGATTTAGAGAGGTAGATATTGGATTTGATGGTGTTCATATAGAGCCCAGAGAGATATCCAAATTTCATCAGAACCCTCTTCATTTCTTTCACTCTGTTGGCGTGCCCGGTTGTGAACATCATGATGTCATCTGCGAATATCAGATGGGATATGACTTTTGTGTTCTTGACTTTAAACGGATTGATCTGACCTTTTCTTTCAGCTTCATGCATCATGGTGGTGAGCCCTTCCATAACGATGGTGAACAACAGGGGGAAAGAGGATCCCCCTGTCTCAACCCATTTGAAGCTTTAAAGAGCCCAACAGGTCCTCCATTTAATAGGATGGAGAAGGAGGTAGTAGAAACACATTGCTTCATAATATTTACCCACCTAACTTTGAAAGCCAGTGACTCCATAATGGTCCACAACGCCTCCCATCTGACATGATCAAAGGCCTTTGTGAGGTCCACTTTCAAGAAGGCTTTAGCGCTACTTTTCTTTGTCTTGAAGCCAGTAAGAAACTATCAGACTTGTCTATCCATACTTTGTGTGCTTTCTTACACACATGCATATCATGTAGTTGATTCATGTATTTTTTGTGTAATTTTAATAATGTTTGTTCTTTTTTCCATGAATTACATTCCATGTAGATTTTTATAATTTTTGCATGATTGTAGCTAATACTTGATTTTTTTCTTTATGTTTCATAATAAAGGATTAGATGTGATTGAAGGCAAATTGACACCATTTTGGCCAATTTTGCCCAATTTTAGAATTTCTTGCCTAAAAGCATGTTTTGACTGAATCTCTACTTATTAAATTGAAAATATTGACCTTTGATAAATACATGCTACATTAAAAATGATGTATTGCTAAATTGTCTCAGTTCTTGACTTTTTACATGTGAATCACCTCTTTCATGATTGTAAAAAGGCTTGATTAAATTGTTATTTAAGTAGGCCATAACACTTAGGGTTTGTCGATTTCTCATGATAAAAATGTGGTTTTCATATTGCTGACTTATGTGATGTGTCACTGGTTGATGAATTTGTTTGAGTAATTTTCATGTAGAAGATCTCATGTTAAAACCCACACTAGTGACCCCTCTTGGACTCACTTTTCTTTCACCATTCCTTATCTCTCACCTCATGAAAAGATGCCAAAGAGAACATATTTATCCTTGGCCAGCATCCAAAAGCTTGGAAGTCACCATATGTATATCCCTCCACTTCACTCTTACCACCAAGTGCCCTACTTACACCAAGGGAAAGAAAAAAATGCAAAAAAATATGGTCTTATGTAATAGCATCTAAATAAAGAAAAGACGAGTGCTCTTGATTTAATAACACTCCAACCTATTACTGCGACCCCTTTCTTTTATTTACATGCCCATGTAGCTAGGAAACATCAAACCTAGCTCATTTCACCCTTTTTGCAGCCATTTGGGTTACTTAGTATGTATATACATATGAAATTGAATGCATGAAGGTAAAACGGCAACTCTAGTCATTTTTAACCATGAAACCATTTACCCAGAGTTGTATGAAAGCCATATGGATTGATTATGCATTCCATGCCCTATAGTTGACGTTTGTATGCCCAGTTCTTAAATCATGATTGGTTTGTGAAAGAGGAGAGGACAAAGGTGAAAATATGTACTTAGTCATCATTAATCTCATCTAGTCAATATACACATGTTGCAATGCATTTGTCACTTCTTGCTTGTTGAAAATTGAAGAGAGATTGAGTTGGAGCATATTTGAGAACAAGTATGTTTACTTTTAGGGTGGAGATGGAGCCCTATTTTAGGGCATCATCTTGTGTTGTATTGCACTTCAATCACATATTAATCTATTAGGATGCATCTCATTTCCCTTAATATGTGTATTATCATAAAATGAACTTATGGGCATTCTTTGCATTTTTTTTGTACTTGGATAATGCTTGGATGGACGGGGGAGAAGGAGGGTGATCATGGGGTTCCTTCATCAATTGAGGAGTCTAAGGATGGTCCAAGATCTCCTCCAACCTACCCCCAATGGATAAAACTCAAGTCAGGCAAAGAAGTTGTAACATACTCAAATTTAGGTAATTATCACCTTTTACTCCTTTTCATTTTAACCTTTTATGTTGGACCCCTCTTAATAGATTGGTGTGTACTAATATGTTAATATCTTTCAAATATGAGAGTTTAAGACAAAAAATAAAAATTTGAAGCCTTAATATAAGAAATAAGGGGTATTCATTAGTTTTGGGGTTGATTGTGAAAAATTGTCAGATTACGGTATTTAGGATTGAAACTAGTCTACCAGATTTTTCCTGTGGATAGATTTGGTTAAGATAGAGTTACACACAAAATTTTGTTAAGAAATAATAAAGGAATACATTTATATAGAGGAAATACACTTTTCTTCAAATTGGGAGTTTCACACATTATAGTTTTCCAAAAGGCAAATCTGACTCCAAAATTTAATCATTAGGGTCCTTATTACCTTACCCACCAAATTTCACATTAATTGGATATTATTTACTCATCCAAATTGAAAGATAAAGAAAATAAATTAATTTCCTATCACTTTATTTGATTTTGATTTAAATGACATGCGGGTTTTGAAAACAAGGTCCATTCATGCATGATGTTGACCATAGGATCACGATCGGATGACTCGTGATCCATCATCTACCACATGCCGCATATCGAAACAGGCTGCTGACTTTGTGGTTGGCAAAATCAAGATTTCTCTCTCGATTCTCAACTATTTTTTAAAATTTCTTCGCCAATAGATTCTTAACTCAATTCCACACTGACCTATCCATTACATGCAATTTTTGTCAAGTAATTAAGATTCGTCCAAATTGCCTCTCGGCACTTCTCAAACCAACCACCTATGAAAGCTCTAACACAAACCCCTATAAGTAGAGATCGAAGCCATGGTTCTGTGGCACCCCGCACACTCGAACCCTAATGACAATTTGATCGTTGCTCACATATTGTGTTGTCATCGAGCTTCTCTCCTTCTTTGACTTGTAGCACCTCACACAAGCAGCGGGTTCCACTAGTTTTGAATCATGATTGAAGGTGAGTTCATTGATGCCTGTTCTTCATTTTTATATCTTCAAATCATTAAATTGTCACCTTGATGCGATATCCCAAAAACAATCTTGGTTTGTTGTTTCACGACTCGAGGACATGGTGTGTGCTGAAGGAATGGGGTGACTCCCCTTTGGTTTTCGCATTTGCCCCCACTCTATATTCTCTTCTCATTTTATCACTGAGGGTGTTAGGTAAATCACCACATGAATTTCTTTGAATTTCTCATATAACACGGATGGGGAGAGTTTCCCAGTCATGAACCTAAGTTTCGTTATCTAGTCTAGGGGTAAATCAGTGTTTTGTGATTCAAATTTCCTTAATAAATTAGTAAGTAGGTTAAATCTTGTTAAAATTATAAATTTTATTGGAAGCTCTAAAATTACAAAAGAATATGCTTTAGAATCCTTAGAATTTTCTCTACATGTTGGCGTAGATTTCACAAGTTTTAAATATTTGATTTTTATGATTTTAAATCTTAATAATGCCACATTAATCTTTAAAGACAAGTTTTAAAAGATAAAATTTAGATCTTGGCGTCACATCCATGATCAATAACCCTGAACTATCACTCTAAAATCTAATCATGGGTTAATCTAGGTTTTTATCAAAGATTTGAGTTTTTAGGGTCTTATTCTCACTTATGATCTTAAAAATAACTAAATATAACATCATAATTAATAAAGGTGTGATATTGGGTCAAGAAATCATTAAGAAATGTTGAACTCATTATTAGGTCTTTAACATGAGCCGACCTAGGGTTTTACCGGTGGATTTGGATTTCTGGGGTTTTTCAATACATATACATAAATCACAGCTGATGGATCTAAACCTATATGTAGGTTGAGTTGACTTTAGACTTGGAGGGTTAGGATTCAAAATCTGATTTAATGACTCAAGTTGAGGTATATGCATCTTTCCTATTATCTAGGGACTGCTATTAGGACCAAACATTCTTTCCCATGTGAGGCATGAGTAGATATTCTCTTTTTCAAAAATTCTTATATTCTTGGACAATACGTATGGGTCCTATGACCCCACATGATATATTTCAGATGTTCACATTCTGTTATTTCACATGGACTAAACTTATACTTGCCTTTACCTATTTATGTGCATGCTTAGACTAGCTTTATTTCTTGTAGTGGTACATGTGTAAAATCATATATACAAGGGCATGATTTTCCACCCAGGGTGTGCTTTTCCACCCATTATTTACAGAGACCTACTTTTCTGCTTAGGGTGTGCTATCTCCACCCAGTATTTTAGAATGAGATCCAATGATGTCTCAAACCTACTTGAAATAATTTTAGTCTTTGTTGTTACATGCACAATTTATGTTTTGAAAATGTTAGTGGAAAATTTTTAAAGGCAATACTCCCTACTTGATATTCTTTAGTTAGACATTCCTCATCTCTTGACTTGATATATTTCTCTTAGAACTTATTTCTCTTTCTCATCCCTTAATTTGATGCTCTTCTTTTGAGCTTTCTAAAGTAATTTCTAGTTGTTAATTATTGCACATACTTAGTGTTCAGTGACATAATTTCCTTTTGTTTTCTTCTACCCTGGGTGTGCATTCAACCCACCCAGAGGTTTCTCAGTCTGAGAACTAGGAGATAGGTGGTAACACCCAGATCTAGTTGTTGAGGATTTCTAAGATTGAAAGGTTACTCACCACATACTGGTCTGAGTAGTTTAAGCTTTAATTTCAGTTAGAAGTCATCTATGGCTCATTACTTGAACTTTATTGATAATATCATGTAATATCTAGATTTAAATTTCCACTGGAACAAAACTATGTTCATGTTATCATTTTTTTTAAAGAAATATTTTGAACCCCAATTCTATGAGTGGCTTTTATTTTGCGGGATATGAACAATCAGGGAATTTACAATTATTTCCTTAAATTTAAGTAAGGAGTGGTCCCTCTCAGTCCCCACTCCTTAAATAATGGTGAAAAAGCATGTTTGTGCTCGATAATCTAACTATTTCAGAAGTCCCTACTTATTATGTATGTATTGCCTGTTAAACCTATATTTTAAAAGACCCAACATGTTTGGAGACTCCAGTACTACCTCTCAGTCTGTCGCTACAGAAGGATTCTCCACACTAGAGAACCCTCATTTTGGCATGGATCCCCCTCCTAGGAACAACAACTCTTCTCATAGGGTTGTTGACACCACTGTATCTGCCTCAACTAGTCTCACCCCTAAGCAGGAGAGTTAGGCTTCCTGTGATAGTTTCTCATCGCGACCATGGTGGGAAAGTTGAACACCCCTCTAGTGTCAAATAAGTTGAAGGAGTACACTCTGACCGACTATATGAAGATGCAACCCCCCCCCTACTTCAAGGATGAAAGGGAAATGGAGATGGTCGATAAGTTTGATGACTAAGTTTTAGCATCCGAGTGGAATTTTGAGGGTATGGCATGCCCTCCTCACCAGAAGGTTAGGTTTTCTTTATACGTGTTGGACGGGCCAACGCGTTGGAATGAATGGGATCACGTGGAGTCGTGATATCTCGTATGTGACCTGGGAGAAGTTCTTGGTGCTATTCTGATGGAAATACATCTACACTACTGCTCTTAAGAAGAAAGAAGTGAAATTTTATAGTCTAAAACAAGGATCACTCTATATCCCTATGTACATGCAGAGATTCCTACTACTTGAGCGAGATGTGGTTGGATTCACTAAAGAATGAAGGGTTGATCAATTCTTGCAAGGCCTCAATGATCATGTGGGTCGAGCTTTAGTGCCTCATATTCCTATGGCCTTTCAGCAAATGGTGGACAAAGCCCTAGTAGTGGAGTCTTATCATAGTTTTCAACCCCCAATGTGGAACAATAAGAGAAAGAACTTTGATAATGATCAACTGTGGGATAAGTGCAAGTGTTGCTCTCATCACCACTCTCCAGGGAAGTGTCCAACAAGGAATCTTGGAGCACCTAGAGATGGAAGGCAAGTTGTCTATCATGAATGTGTCCAGACATGGAACTATAGACACCAGTGTCCTCAATTGCAACAACAACATGCCCTGGCACAACAATCGGCCCAACATCCAGCAAATCAACCTCGAAAAAATAAACCTCCTGTAAACAACAATAACAACAACAATCTACAAGGTCGACGTCCTCCAATAGAGCATCGTGATGGATGTGTTTTTGTGATAGACGCTGCTGACACCGGTGATGTTAATGAAGTAATGGAAGTTATTGTGCATCTCCATCTACTACGCATAAAAGCTCTTTTTTATTCCAATTCTTCATGTACCTTTATATCTTCTAAGCTTGTTGAGATGTTAGACATAGAACCTATATATATGAGCTATATTCTTGACATTCAAACCCCTAGTGGTAAGATACATTCTTCTTATCTGAAAACCCCACCCCTAGATTTATGTATATCTGGAAATATGTTTACAACTAAGTTCATCTTCTTGAACATGACAACTTTCGACATCATCTTGGGTATGGATTGGTTCTAAAAGTTTAAGGCAGCCTTGTTTTGTGACAAGAATAAGGTTTGTTTGCTTCATGATGATGGTGAATGGTTTTGAATAAAGGAAAGAAATGTGAAGATATGTAATTTATCATATTGGTCATGAAATCTAAAAAACTTATCTCCCATGGATGTCATGCTTATTTGGCCTCCATTGTCTTGGACCCTTCACCACATCAGTTAGAAAGTATTGAAGTGGTTTGAGACTTCCCTGATGTATTTCTTGAAGAGTTACCTAGTATTCCTCCTTCTTGAGAAGGTGATTTCACCATCAATATCGTACCAGGTACCACCCCCATATCAAAACCACCCTATCGTATGGCACCAGCAGAACTTGCAGACCTTAAGAAACAACTGCAAGAACTTCTCAACATGGGGTTTGTTTGCCCCAGTGTCTCTCCATGGGGAGCTCTTATTTCAGTTTGTAAAGAAGAAGGATGGTTCTTTGAGGACGTGTATGGACTACAGAATATTGAATCAAGTGACGGTGAAGAATCGATATCTTCTACCCCGCATTGATGGTCTGTTCGATTAGTTGAAGTTTGCAATGGTTTTCTCTAAGATGGACTTGCAAAGTGGTTACTATCAAATGCAGGTAAAAGATGAAGACATACTGAAAATGACTTTCCATACTCTCTATGGGTACTATGAGTTCCTAGTGATACCCTTTGGGTTTACTAATGCCCCTACCGCTTTTATGGACTTGATGAATCGAGTTTTCATCCATATCTTGATGACTTTGTGGTAGTGTTCATTGGCGAGGTTCTCATCTACTCCAAGATGATGCACGAATATCGAGAACATTTATGAATTGTCTTGCAAGTACTTCATGTAAACAAATGGTATGCCAAGTTTTCTAAGTGTGAATTCTGGATAAAGGAAGTGATGTTCTTAGGCTGCGTCATATCAGTGGGTCACATAGCTATGGATCCATCCAAAGTTGAAGCTATGACTAAGTGGAAACCTCCAAAGACTCCCTCTAGATACGAAGTTTCTTGGGCCTTGTGGGTTATTACAGATAGTTTATCAAGAACTTTTCCAAGTTTTCTAATCCTCTAACCACGTTTACTCACAAGGACACCAAGTTTATCTGGTCCCCAGAATGTGAGAAGAGTTTTCTATAGATGAAGCATTGTTTGAAATCTACTCCTATTATGGCCTTACCCATAGAAGGAAAGTATTATGTTATCTTCATTGATGCATCTAGACTAGGCTTAGGTTGTGTTCTTATGCAAGAAGGATGGGTTATAGGCTATGCCTCCTTCCAGTTGAAGTTGAATGAGGAAACCTGGAAACCCTTGACCTGGAACTCGTCATTATTGTACATGCTCTCAAGATTTGGAGGCACTATCTATATGGTGTGCAATTTGAAGTTTTCTCAGACCACAAAAGTCTTCTCTATTATGGAACAAAAGGACTTGAATCTGAGTCAAAGATGTTGGATCAAATTTTCGAAGGATTATGATTTTATGATCACATATCATCCTAGAAAAGTCATTGTAGTTGATGATGCTCTTAGTCGTAAGAAGGATGTCATTTGTACATATCTTTGTAGTTTTGTGTGGAAAATCATGGAGCATTTCTAAATGGAGACCTGAGTCAAAAGGATAATGTAGATGATGTTGTCATAGATAAAATATGTGTGCACATGGAAAGTCTCTCAGTGACTTCGTATTCAATCTTTGAGGTTATAGAAGCATAGGGAGCTAGTCCCGGTCTTGGGGAGATGAAGACTATGTCGGAAAGACCATAATCTGATTGCTTTGTTGGTGTTGATGGTGCAATATGCTTTTGTCACTGTTTGTGGATATTGGATGGAAATTACTTGAGATAGAAGGTATCGAGTGAGGCTCATGGTTCAAAATATACAATTCACCCTAGCACCACAAAGATGTACAAAGATCTATAGAGAAGTTTTGGTGGAAAATATGAAGAAGGACATCACTACTTTCATTGCAAAATGTTTGACGTGTCAACCAGTAAAGATTAAACCTCAAAGGCCTGGTGGAATTTTGCAACCTCTTGAAATATCAGAGTGGAAGTGGGAAAATATTGCGATGGATTTCTTAACTGGATTTCCAAAGTCTAGAGGTGGTTATGATGTAGTCTCGATTTTGATTGATCAACTTACTAAGTTTTCTCATTTATTACCTTTTAAAACCACATATAAGGTTCTTGATATGGCACAGATTTACATAGATTAGATTGTGCGACTACATGGTGTGCTAAAGTCTATTGTGTCTGATAGAGACCCTAAGTTTACTTCTCATCTATGAAGGAATATTCAAGAAGAGATGGGTTTATATTTACATTTTAGTACTTCTTACCATCCCCAGACCGACGATCAATATGAAAGGACAATCCAGATTCTAGAAGATCTCTTACGAGCTTATGTGATGGACTGGGGAGGAGTTTGGGATAAATATCTCCCTTTAGCTGAGTTTTCCTATAATAAGAGTTACTAAGTGAGCATAGGTATGCCACCCTTTGAAGATTTGTATGAAAGACCTTGTTGTTCACCCTTACATTGGGATGATGTGGGTGAGCATACTCTGGTAAAGACTGATGACATGCAACTAATGAAGGAAAAGATTATTCTGATAAAGAAATGGATGAAAGAAGAACAAGATAGTTAAAAGATGTATGATGATAAAAAGAGGATGGATGTGAACTTTCTTGTTGGACATTATGTTTTCTAGAAAATAAAATCTATTCAGTCTATTGCAATATCTAAGGTGAAAGGAAAGCTCAGTCCTCATTATCTGGGACCCTTTGAAGTTCTGGATAAGATTGGGGAGTGCACTTATCATTTGGCTCTACCACCCTCTTATGAATAGATCCATAATGTTTTCCATGTGTCTGTACTGAAGAAATATGTGAAGGATCCATCCCATGTGTTATATATCGAACCCATAGAGATTCATGGAGACTTGATATATGAATAATATCCTATGAAAATTCTTGACTCCTGAGTAAAGAAATTGAAGCACAAGGATATTTAATTAGTGAAGGTTTTATGGAAGTATCATGGTCTAGAGGAAACAACTTGGGAGCTCAGATAAGAAATGTTACGAACTCACCCTTCCCTATTTTCTTGAGATTTTAGGGACAAAATCCTCTTAAATAGGAGAGTTGTAACATACTCAAATTTAAGTAATTATCACAATTTACTCCTTTTTATTTTAATCTTTTATGTTGGACCCCTCTTATTACATTGGTGTGTACTAGGATGTTAATATCTTTCAAAGATTAGAGTTTAATATAAAGATTTGAACCCTTAATACAAGAAATAGGGGATATTGCTTAGTTTTGGGGTTGATTGTGCAAAATTGTCAAATTAAGGCATTTAGGATTAAAATTAGTCTTCTATTTTTCTTGTGGATATTGGTTAACAAAGACTTACACACAAAATTTGGTTAAGAAATAATAAAGGAATACATTTATATAGAGAAAATATACTTTTCCTCAAATTGGAAGTTCCACACATTAAAGCTTTACAAAATGCAAATTTGTCTCCAAAATTGGATTCTTTGGGTTCTTATTACCTTACCCACCAAATTTCACTTTAACTAGAAATTATTTACTCTTCCAAATTAAAAGAGAAAGAAAAGAAACTAATATCCTATCACTTTATTTGATTTGGATTTAAATGCCATGTTGGTTTTGGAAACAAGGTCGATTCACATGTGATGTTGATCGCAATATCGTGATCAGATGACTAGAGATCCTTCATCTACCTCACACTATGTATGGAACAGGTTGCCGAGTTTGTGGTTGGTAAAATCAGATTTCTCCCTCAGTTCTCAACCATTTATAGAAATTTCTTCAAAAATAGATGCGTAACTCATTCTGCACCGACTAATCCATTACGTGTGAGTTTTTGTCAAGTAATTAAGATTCACCAAAATTTCCTTTTAGATCTTCTCAAACCAACACCCTCTGATATCTCTAACATGATCCCCTATAAGTAGAGATATATGCCTTGGTTCTGTAGCACCCCGCACACTCGAACCCTAACGACAATTTGATCATTGTTCATATATTGTGCCACGATTGAGCTTCTCTCCTTCTCTAACTTGTGGTGCCTCACATGAGAAATAGGCTCCATTAGTTTTCAATCTCGATTGGAGGTGAGTTCCTGGAAGCATATTCTTTGTTTCTGTATCTTCAGATTGCCAAATTGTCACCTTGATGTGATTTTTCCAAAATGAGCTTGGTCTTCCACTTTATGGCTCACGACCATGGTGAATGCTGAAGGAAGGGGGTGACTCCCTTTTTATTTTTCCCTTTTACCCCCTCTCTATTTCTTCTTATAATTTTCTCATTGAGGGTGTTTTAGTAAATCGTCACGTGAATTTCTTTGAATGACGCATATAATGCAGATGGGGAGAAAGACATCCTTTCCCTATCACACACCTAAATTATGTTATCTAATCTAGGGGAAAATCGGACTTTTGTGATTAATTTTCCTTAATAAATCAATAAATAGGATAAATCTTGCAAAAATCATAACTTTTATTGGAAGCTCCAAAAATTAAAAAATATATATGTTTTAGAATCCCTAGAATTTTCTCTACATGTTGGAATAGATTTCATTGCCTAGTTCACAAGTTCTAAAGATTTGATTTTTATGGTTTTAAATCTTCATAATGTCACATTAATATTTAAAGATAGGTTTTAGAAGATAAAATTTAGATCTTGGAACACATCCATGATCAGTAACCCTAAACTATCATTCTAAGATCTAATCATGGGTTCATCTAGTTTTTATCAAAGATTTGAGTTTTTAGGGTCTTGTTCTCAATTATGATCTTAAAAATAACTAAAGATAATATCATAATTAATAAAGTTGTGATTTTGAAGAATTCATTAAGAAACTCTAAACTCAATGTTAGGTCTTTAACATGAGTCGGCCTAGGGTTTTACCAATGGATTTGGATTTCTAGGGTTTTTTCAATACATATACATAAACCATAGTTGATGGATCTAAACCTATATGTAGGTTGAGTTGACTTTATACTTTGAGGTTTAGGATTCAGTATCTGATTTAATGACTCAAGTTGAGGTATATGCATTTTTCCTATTATCGAGGCACTACTATTATGACCAAACATTCTTTGCCATATGAGGCATGAGTAAATATTCTCTTTTTCAACATTATGAAATTCTTATTTTCTTGGACAATATGTATGGGTCCTATAACCCCACACGATATATTTTGGATGTTCACATTCTATTATTTCATATGGACTAAACTTATACTTACCTTTACATATTTATGTGCATGTTTAGACTAGCTTTATTTCTTGTAGCGGTACATTTATACAACCATATATACAAGGGCGTGCTTTTCCATCCAGGGTGTTCTTTTCCACCCATTATTTACAAAGGCATGCTTTTCCGCCTAGGGTGTGCTATCTCCACCCATTATTTTAGGTTGAGATCCAATGATGTCTCAAACCTGCTTGAAATAATTTTAGTCTTTGTTGTTACATGTACAATTTATGTTTTGATATTATTAATGGAAATTTTTTAAAGGCAAGACTCTCTACTTGATATTCTTTAGTTAGACATGCCTCATCTCTTGACTAGATATATTTCTCTTGAAACTTATTTCTCTTTCTCATCCCTTAATTTGATTCTCTTCTTTTGATATTTCTAAAGTAGTGTCTAGTTGTTAATTATTGCACATACTCAGCGTTCACTAACATCATTTCCTTTTGTTTCATTCTACCCTAGGTGTTGCATTCAACCCAACTAGAGGTTTCTCAGCTTGAGGACGAGGAGATAGGTGGTGAGACCTAGATCTAGTTGTTGAGGATTATTGAGATGGAAAGGTTACTCACCACAGACTAATTTGAGTAGTTTAAAATTTAATTTCAGTTAGAAGTTTTCTATGGCTCATCACTTGAATTTTGTTGAGAATATAATGTAATAGATTTAACTTTTAGTTGCAACAAAATTATGTTCATGTTATCATTATGTTTATAGAAATATTGTGAATCACAATCATTTGAGTGGCTTTTATTTTGTGGGATATGAACTATTGGGGAATTTTATAACTATTTCCTTAAATTTACGAAAGGAGTGGTGCCTCTCGGCCCCACTCCTTACAGAATTCCATGGATATCCAAAGTTCAATATCAAAGTGCCTTAGAATACCCCAATACAGCCATGGTGCCAAGGAATGGGCGTGCTGACCAAATTCACTTTCACAACAAAATCATAGAGTCAAACATTGAAGGGTGACAGAGACCCATTAGGCCTATGGTGATCAGAAGGGTTAGTAGCACTCCCTCTAAAATGGTCCTGCATCGCAAGACACCCGTTTGACCACCTACCAACCACAATCGTACTTCCCAACATGACCTTGCCACCACACTTTAAACCCCAAAGCTTCCATTGGCTTCATTTCCATTTTTGCACCTTTCCCGTTCCACCATAGCACAACTGTAGTGCACCCTTGTCCCCACATCTGTGGTGCATAGAACAACCATGCTAGCTAGGAACCCTACACAGTTTTTGCACTGATCTACCCATTATGCTCCAACTTGACCAATAGCTTCCCCACCACCAATATATACTTGGGTGGTTGTTAGAGCATGAGGTTATCTACCTTTCATCCCATCTTATCCCCCACTCATCCATCTACTCTTCTCACTACTCCATTTCAATTCCATTCTATCATCTTCCACCCCAAAACCCTTCTTTTAGGGTTTTTAGCCACTTTCTTCCACATTTTCCATGTCATCCCATTTTCGAGGAAGGAGGTGCTTAAGATACTATTTTAGGAGGTGGAGATGAGGAGTCTCCATCGAGCTACCCTAGCTTTCCACTCCTCTACTCATTCTTCTTTCTCCATTTTTGTATTTTCTTATGTTATGAGTAGATAGGCCCTTTAGGTGGGCTTTTGGGGTCAACATTTTTACTTCTATACCATGTTGTGGGAAAATGATATGTAAAAATTGTAATTTCATTTTATAATAATTATAAGATTCATTTCAAATACCATCAATTTCTTGTTGGTTTGTTCTTGAAATCACCTAGAATTCTAAGGAAACTGCTTGCATGTAGCTATTTTGGGAATTGCTCCTAGGTCCAATTAGTGGATCTATATATAGCTACTCATCTTACTACATGATAATCAATTATCCTATGCCAAGGTGAGATATCTAAGTAGCTAGTTTAGAAGTGTAAGGAGTGGGACCTGATAGGGGATCCACTCTTCACTAAAAAGAGAAATAAGAAACCATCTTATTCCACATTTATGGAGGAAAGGAGGAATTTGAATATCCCAAATGATATATCTATCACAGAGCAAAACAATGAATAAGAAGAGGAAGCAAAACTATTACAAAGTTACAATATGGCTCATCTACCATTGTTTCTCACCATAAAGTTGAAGTGATAAAAATGAAAAGGTTTACATCTAATAACATGTAAGGCCAATTGTAGAGGGCAACCCAACCATTCCAAGCTATCTTTAATTTCATGTCTTGTTAGTGATTTTCATAGTCATCTTCATCTAATGTCCCTGTACCTGGGTGGAAGGGGAACATCACCTAAAAATAGGAAAAAAAACATGTATCTGTGAACATTGAGCATGTGCATATAAACAATATTTGGGCATTATATTGGGTTAAAAGTACAAAAAGGTATGTTCTCGTGAAAAAGGAGCCATATGAAAGTGAGTAAGTTCAACAAGAGTCAAATCAAGAGATTAAGGCATAATATTAAAGGAGAGCAATATTTGAGATAAAAGAAACATATTGCCATAACAAACATTCACAAGTTCCAAATAAAAATATTTTTTCATGCATAAACAATCTAGATTAAATATACCTAAAATAGGGCCATGACACCATAGGATCATGGCCGGAAAAAATAAGGGTGGAAATGCACACCCAGGGTGAAATGTGCACTCCCTATATAATTATTATTATTATTTTGGATCAGGTAAAATAAACCTATAGAAACCAAAAGTATAGGGGAGCAACAAAGACTCCACATATTGTACACTGGGGGAGCTAGCTACAAAAACCCCAGTGCATCTGTATCATCCTATCCATCCCACACAGGAACCTAGGCCTGGCCTTACCAAAAGCCATTAAGCTATTTACAATATCATCAAAAATCACCAACCCATCCCTGTTCGGGCCACCATGTAGCCTGGAATTTCTTTCCTTCCACACGTGGTACATAATAGCCGTCATACATATACTTGTAAAGCACCTTAATGGATGATTGATCTTCATGATGTCAAGAACCCACCTCACGCTGGTCTCCAAATCAACAGGGGGAACCTCCCCAACCACATTTTAGCATCGCATGCACCCAAATATATCTACTGAAATCACACTGCCACCAGAGTTGGTTATGCAATTCATTATCCTTACCACAAAGAATGCATTTCAGGTTAGCTTCTAAACCCCATTTAATCATTCTGTCAAAAGTGGGGAGTTTCCGCATGATGCCCCTATAAAAATAGCAACTCCACTTGGGCAGGTGGTGCCGACTCCAAGCGAGGGGTGCCCAAGGTACCGACAGACCCATCTTCTATAAGGCCCAAGGTTTGCTGGTCGTTCTTTGCCAGACACCATTCAGCAGCAAATAGTTTTGTTTAACTTGATCCCAAATGTGAAGCATCCCCTTCCACACTCTAGAAACTCTGTTCTAGGCCGCCTGGTTGAGAGATGTGCCATACTTGCATTTGGTCCACATCACCCAAGGAGAAGCATCAATGAGGAGGAACCTATCAATCTATTTTGCCGTCTCCTGTTGAGACAAAAGGTGTAAATCTGACACCCCCAGCCCCCCAAGATTCACTGGAGCTGCCACCATAGTCCAAGCCACCGCATGTCCCTTACCATCCCATAGGAAGCAGCTGATAATGGCTCTAGCTTTGTCCAGGATGAATGTGGGCAACTCCGCTTGTCGGCACCAAAAGGATACTTTGCTCATCAAAACATATAATTACGGTTGTACATAAGTACCACTATTCTAGATATTCTAGTTAAGCATGTAGCATGCATAAATAGAGTGGAAGGATTAGCATTTTTGTCAATTTCACAAAAAAGGGAAATCATCACAGGAGGGGTTTCAAGTTCCGCTACAAAAGAATAATTCAACAACAATAGGAATATATGGATTCAAATTAGGAAACATGAATGTCGACCAAATTGGATTCTAATTAAAAGTGATCATTCAAGATACGCCTCATTAAATGATTTTTTGTTTAAGTAAAATAATGTCCAAAATAAAATAGATGATGTACATACATGATCTTTCCCAACTAATGCTTAGCTTAGTCTCTATACTTGGTCCACAAAGTTGAGTTTTAATCCTAGTAACATATTGGGTATGTTAAGAAAACAAAAGAAAACATATGTTTACATTCCTAGTATAGTTTTATATATTTATTTATTTATATATATAGCTCTTATCTTAGTTTTGAACACTTAATATCATATTACGGCTTTAATTAAAATTATGTGGCCACATGAACCATTATAAATCTATTTTAGTTCTAATATCCATCTCTAGGCACATAAGTCTAAATATGTATGATTTACATACTTATATAGGTAATTCGTCCCTTTAATTTATGGCTTAAATGTTCTCCTCATCAAATGTCATTACACATTTATTTTATAGCATCAAATGCATTTGTATCTTGTAGGTATGAATATGTGTATAAGATTCCTTTATATTTATAACTACCATCCAACATGTGTGTAATATATGTGCATATAGGGTTATTGAGTCTTGGGCTATTGATTCTCAAGAGGCTAATCATGGTCTTGAATATATATTTCTTATCAATTACTCAAATTACATTTTATATGCCACTACTACATGCATATATAATAGTATAGAAACTATTAGGGTAACTAGTCTTAAGATATAAGTCATTTCCATAACTAAGTATTATACAATTAACAACTCTAATTATCATCAATTATATCCTCTGGTATACTACTAATAAGTTGATAGCATTAGGATTATATGAAATGAATTTACTTAGAAAAATAAATCTGAGTATTAAAAAATAATTTTGCATGGTCTTGATCGTTTAAATGTCTATTTCATGACTAGGTTTAGCATCCTATTCATCAAAATCCTACCTAATTGTCCTTGTCATGCATAATGATAAATGAATTTTTGGATCGAAAATCTATGCTACATAGTAAATGATTTGAATGGCTTACCTAAAGATGTTTCTGAACTGTTGTTTGTGGTTGGTTTGCATCCATATTTATATGGTGGAGACAATCACTCTGATCTTCATATTCACACAAACTTGGCATGGAGGTTGATCAGCTGGAGACAACATCATTGACTCTTGATGAAGATGGTGGTCTGGTTGGTAACAAGTGATTAGAATAATTTATGGGTTTTGAAGGCATCGTACCATGGATTTTGTCGTGATTATACAATGAGGAGTTTAAAAGAAGGTGGTTTTGTGTGGGTGGTGTATCATTAGAGATAAGGAGGTGGGAAACTAGATGTCTGAAGGAGGAACTGTAGGCAGTACTTGTGGTTGATGATTGGTTGAAGGTGTTGTAGATTTGTGTTGTAGGTGAAGGAAAGGTCTTAGGGCCATAGGTGGTAGTACAAGGAGGGAGAATGCACAAAAAGGGCATCGTTAGGGGAAATCTAAGGAGCTATGAGGGAGGTAGAGGGGAGACCCAGGGAATTGGCAAAAAAAGTGGATGTGTTGGTGGTCATCGACTAGTGGAGCAGATGCAGAAAGGAGAGCTCTTTGTAGCTATCTAGTGTACTGCTTGGAAGATAGTCATGATGGTAGTTGGCGAGGAAGAAGTAGATGGATGAAAATAGGCTATCATAAAGAGTTGTAGGTGTGTCCGAACTCTTTAGGATGGTGAACATGGAAGATCTACAAGTGTCAAGTGATTCCACCACAACAATTCCATGGTGCAAGGTTATGTAAGATGAATATTGGCTATAGAGGCCATAGGTGAAGCTGGTAGATTTGTAGGTGAACAAAAGTCATATATTGCAGCTCTGGGGTGGTTACTAGACCATACGGAAGACAACATAGTGGTTTTGTGGCTTGTTTTTATGTTTTTGTCACTAGGGAAGAGATGCAACATGATCGGGATTTCTTGCAGCTATGTGGTGAAGGGAGAGGAAGAAGAGGAGGATAGGATAGGGAGGCAGACAATAGTCTAGAGACTCTCAACATTGCTTGGCAATGCTAGGCACTATCTGGTGTTGCTTGGCACTGCTGAGTGCAGGTGGAGGAGGAGAAACAAAGGAGGGTGAGGAAAAGAACATATAGGGAGAAGAGGGGCAGGCGCATACCACTCCTAAGGCCGAGTTACTGAAGGAAGCAACTGCTTAGGGTACAGGCAAGGTCTGGAGGTAGACATGGCATCAACCTGAAGGTGTGGCTCACATAATGAATTGTAGACTCCTCCTAAGCTATGGCAGTATCCAACATTCTTGCAACCTCAGACTATGAGGAGGAGGGGAAGCTCTCTAAATTGATCCATGCCAGTGGTGCTCTGCCAACAACACATGGTGGTAAGATTCGTCTCATGGTCAGGATCTATGGGTGCAAGGGGAGAGGATAGTTGTCAGCTATGGATAGGTGGTGGAGAGGGAACTAGTGGAGGAGACTCTGATTGGCCTAGATGAGGGATATGAAAGAAAACTTCCAAATAAATAAAAGTCATGGTAAGCGCCCTATGCAAGGATGATAATTAGGAGTCAAGATCGCATGTGAAGATGACGATTGGTTCTCCGTGAGACTAGGTCTAACAGATCTGTAGCTACTGAATCGTGAGAAAATAGCAAAGGCAGAATGTTATCTATTCAAGCATGGCAAAAATTAAAATGAATGGGGACTTTAGGGAAAATGAAGTGTTACATTATGTATATTATAGGACCTAGTTTATACAACGCTTTTGTTTACTGATTCAAATAGACAGGCTATGATTATCCAAATAATGCCAAATATTCTAGGTAGGATATTTGAGATGTAAGGAGTCCAGACATCAATTTTACCGTTGGATTATGTTTCATATTAGATTTCATTACTTGTATGTTAAGCATCCGATTAATGTATTTTCTCATCTTACCTACTGAATTGTGACATTCTAATACATAGTAAGTCAGCTTATTGTATTTATAATCCTAAGAATATTTCATAGTGTCAAGTTAGTGTCAAACTTACTATTTGGGTGTATTCATATGTTAAGTCCCACTGTGTATGTATTATGTTTATTTTATCCTATATATAGGGCACTTATAAATTAATGATAATATTTGACTCCTATCATTCCTAATGCCTTTTGGATTGGGGAAAAAGGTGTTTGAAAAGAAAAAAATTGAATAGGGGCTTAGAAGAATAGAGTATTATTTTATATGCCTAAAATTGAGTATGTTACAACAGTCCACCCCTTAAAGAGGATTTCTTCCTTGAAATCCATACATGCAAATCCCAGTGTACAAACTATTCTTCTAACTTAGTCATAGGTTTCCAGTTTACCTGTGTAGAGGATCATAACATACTACCTTTTACCGTTCTAATAATCCATTCCTAGATTAGAACTAAAAAAACTCCATGCATCATGTCTCTAGTAGTCTTCCCGTATCAAATTTTGAGTTGGGGAAGTTACACCAAAACTTTGTATTTTCATTATATTATTGGATTCATTATTTTGGTGATTTCACCTTCAATTATCATGATTAACATCCCTTTTAAAAATTTATCATGATATTTCTTTTTTATAGTTAGTTAGATACCTTATTTATGTTCACCATTTTGGATAAGGCACGATAAATTTTAAAACTTACTTTCATTATGTAAGTAATGTTCATGGTGGTATAATTTCAAGTCTTACTCATATCCCTGGTTAGGTGGTAGCTATATATAACCTTAATACTTGACGTTACTCATGTGGTTACTTCCTAGATCCAATATTCCCTTGATAGTCCTAAGTTGAATTACATTACCAAGGGATTAAGTTATGTCCTAACTAATAATTTAGAGAGATAACATAGTTATACCCACTAGGTCATTTATACCCAAAACTCCTTATCCTCTACTTGGCTTTGAGGCTTGGTGTTTCAACTTTGATCATGTCAATCAAGTGATTCTTTACTAAAGGGTTTCTCTACTACTCAAACTTTCTTGTGGTGTTGACTTGGTTCCAAAACCCATTGAGAAAATCCAGAAGTGTGTCCCCTTTTGATACATATAACTTAATACTGAAAGTAAATTTAGCAGTAAAAACTTTGAAATGAAAACTCCAAATTGGCGCCATATTTGATCTGAGAACCAAGTCATCCACCTTCCACAACACAACACATATATTATTATATTGTCATCACTTCATTCCTCAACATGGTCTAATTTTTTTCTATCACTTAAAAGGATGTATGACCTCATCTCTCATATGTAATCATAAGAGGGAGAATGGTTTCTTATTATGAACAATCAACATCTATCAAAACCTAACAAGATAATCATTCTCTGTGTCTCTCTTAATCATAATTCACACTGGATCATTTAGAGACTTAAGGGATTCATAAGATCATCCAACATTATAGGAAGAGATTTAGGGTTTTCCCGTCACCAACTGGTTTACAGCCATGGTTCCTTCACATGATAAGGTAACCTATATAGTCGAGCTACTCATCTAAATCACTAGATAAATCATGTACATTGTTGGAGATGAAAGATGTGAACACTTAAGGATATCTAGCGCAACTTATATTCCTCATAAACCCATTCTCATGTGTCATTCATAACAAGATCAATGAGGATGGTATCATGTCCTTAGATCGATGGTTTTGGAAAGAGTAATGTTGAGATACTCCATGTTGAAGGCAAGCATGCCTAACCATAACCAAGCTAGCTCAGGTTATCACTTATCATAACAAAATCATTATAACTCTAAACTCGGTATCATGTATTGTTTTTATTATCCATGCATACCCAGTTTTCATCATTTACATATAAAAGCATGCTAGAAAAAAAATATAAAAAGGGTCCAGGTGAGAATTAGGGTTAAGCCTATATATGAATGTTCAAGTCAACCTACATTTTGGTCATGAACTATCATCCTCTTAGATGGGGAAACAAAATCTAATGACCAAGAGAGTCAAGCCCTATGTAGGGAAAGTTTGTGCTCCATAAAGGGTGTAGGGTAACTAGGGTTCCCAAAAACTAAGTCTCAGCCACAAAGTGGTTCGGGGAGTGGAAATCACCAAACTAGACAAGGATTGAAACCCAATTTGTAATACCACTACTCATTATTAGATACATCAATTAAATGTAAAGGGTCGCCTAGTTAAGGAACAATAGAGGAAAATTGAAATAGTCAAGTTACAAACTACTTTTGGCTCTAATACCATTTTGTGAGTAGGACATGATAGGGGAGACACTCTTCATTAAGAATAGAAATAAGAAATCATCCTATTCCTTATTTGTGGAGGAGAGGAATTTGAATATTTCCCAAATGGTAACTATTACAGAGCAAAAAAAAGGATAAGTAGCAGAAACAAAACTATTACAAAGATATAAGATGGTTCATCTACCATTGATCGTCACCATAAAGGTGAAGTGATAAAAATGAAAAGGTTTCCATCTTATAACATGTAAGGTCAATTGCAGAGGGCAACCCATCCATTCCAAGCTATCCTTAAGTCCATGTCTTGTCAATGATTTTCCATATTCATCTTCATCTAATGTACCCATACCTGGGTGGAAGGGGAACATCACTCAGAAAATAGGAAACAAAGGCATGTATCAGTAAACATTAAGTTTGTGCATATAAACAATATTTGGACATTATATTGGGATACAAGTATAAAAAGGTATGTTCCCGTGAAAAAAAGGGCCATATAAAAGTGAGTAAGTTCAACAAGAGTCAATCAAGAGATTGAGGCATAATATTTATGAAGAGAAATATTCGAGATATAAGAAACATCTTGCCATAACAAACACTCACAAATTCCAAATAAACAATATATTTGCATGCATAAACCATGTGGACTAAATATACATAAAATAGGGCCATAACACCATAGGATCATTACCTAAAAGAAATAAGGGTAGAAACACACACCCCAGTGGAATACGCGAGCCCTATATAAGTATGGTTGTACATAAGTACCACTATTCTAGATATTCTTGCCAAACAAGTGGCATGCATAAATAAAGTGGAAATACTAGTATTTTAGTCTATTTCACATAAAATGGCAATCATAGCAGGAGGGGTTTCAAGACCCATTATCAAAGAATAATTCAACAACAATAGGAATATATGAATCCAAATTAGGAAACATGAATGTCCAATAATAGGATTTCAAGTAAAAGTGATAGTTCAAGAGATGCCTGACCGGCCTAAATCGCAGGTTGAAAGGGAGTGGATTCAGAGTAGTCAGACTTTTAAAGAGATAACCTGACTCTCAGGCCCCCGCAATGATAAACAGGGTCCGATGTAGTGATCGGGGTCGAACACAGGGACAAGTTTGGCAGTGTTAAGCTCACAAAATCTAACACTCATATACTCCAAAACATGCGGGTATATAAAAAGGTGTTCCCTAAGGAATGATGGCACACAAACCAAGGTTGGACAAGAAAAACAAGAATAAGAAGAATGAACAAAAACAAAAGAAATAAGACGAAACAAGTATATGGAAGGAAACTCGGGTTGGGGTTCAACTACTAAGGCTTCTCACCAACATGCAACATCATCTCTCTCTCTCTCGCATACTCTTATAAAGATTATAATCAACCATCAAAAGCATCTATTCCACTCTCTCTCGAGATGAGGATAGATCTAAGTCTATGGGTAGCCTCTCTCTCGATACAACCACACGTGAACCACATCACATAACATATGGTTTTACAGTTTTAGCATTCCAACACTCTCGTGCATTCGTACTACTCCATAACACATGATAAAGGTGATATTACTCTCTCAAGATATCAACTATCAAACATCACAAGATGGTAGCTAAGCATGCAAGTGAAGCATTAAAATAGGTGTATGGAGATAACCTTTATAAGAATATACATTCAACAGAAAGAGACAATATACATGTTGGGAGAGCCTTAGTGGCTACTCCCAACCCAAGTTAAGGTGTTAGCCGCTCATGGTTACGGACAGCATAACGGCATTACAGAAAGATGGATACATGAAGTCCCTTGAAGAGAGGAGGGAAGTACATCAAAAATGGAATGATAGATCTAGAGAGAGAAGGGACATGATATGACACGGTACTTCTTCAGATCTGGATATAAAACATTGATGGCACGGACGATCTTCTTCTCTCGAAGAAGGAGTCTTCAGTCTTCTCTCTCCTCAGCTTCTGCCTTTAGAGATCCAAGACTGGTGGATGGGATGGTATGGAACGAGTCTGGGATGCAGTAGCACTTCGGGGTCCTCGGGATCTGATCTATGATCTGATGATTTGATAAGACGGGTGGGTGGCCTATTTGTAGGCACATTCCACCGACTTAAGCCTAGACCACGGTCGTAGTCTTGGTTGGGTAAGGTGTGAGACTGTGGTCATGGCCTACTCTTTATTCCTCCTTTCATCACAGTTGACTGCGTCATAGTCTGCCACTACTCGTGGTTTGGCAAGGGTCGTGGTTGAGGTCGATTCGTGTATTGCATTGGAGAGGTTGATGTCAAGGCCTTTTTACTTGGTCGCAGTCTGCAAGGATCGTGGGCTTAGCAATGACCGTGGCCTCCACACTGGTCGCAGTTAGGCTTGATCATGGTCTAGAGGGATCATGACCTCGTATGGATCGTGGACTTACATGAGTCACGGGCAAACTTTACGTATGCGGTCTCCAAATACACTGCGGTCCCTGGTTTGACTGGTGCCTTTGTACTGATCGTGACCACCTAGTGGTCACAGTTTAGTAGTGATCGCGGCTTCAGTATGACCGCGGTCTGACTCCAATGCATGATGACCTCAATCTCAAAGCGGTTAAGAGACCTCGATCGTAGTTGTTGGATGAGTGGGTCGCGGTCGAGGTAACAACCGCGACTTGGGTTGTAAATGTACCTAAAATCATGTAAGTGAGGTTTTAGTCAAAAAGATGGTAAAATTTTAGGGAAAGCTATCAAAAGAAGCCCAAAAAGGGGTATAAAATATATACAAAAGGTACATAAAATAAAGTGTTTTCAACTCCCCCAAACTTAGAATCAAGCATGTCCTCAGACTAGGTGTAGGTTCGAGAACTCAGAGAGAGAATAAACAAACTTAGGTGACAAAATTATAACATGACTGAAATATCTCATTCTTGCATCAAGACCGTTGTAGCATGTTTCTTAACCTTTAGGTATCATTCCTCCCTCTCAACTGGAGTTGCATAACTTTGTTTTCTTGCCATTGCCTTCAATTGTAAAAGGTTCCTCCTTCTCAACTTATCACCCCTTACCTTAGGTAATAACCATACTAATGCAAGATCTTTTTCTAGGGGTTGCTTTCACACCATTTCTTTATTTTTTAGTTGGCCCTATGCTAATGTGTTTGGGTAGGCTTAAGGCTTTAAGAGTTTTCCTCTTCCCTCTGAACTCCTCACCCAGAACTGTCGTAAGAATAGTGTTGCCCCTTTTTGGGCTTCTGATTTTAAGTCATGTGGTTTTGTGAGTTTTCATTCAGGATTGGAAGTGTGTAAGCTTGGCTTCAAGATTCCACTTACGGGCTCGACATATCTACATTCATGAGTGCAACAATATACCATCCGTGTGGAAACTTTTGGCATCTTTTTTAGCACAACTCTCATTATTTTTTTCTTTATTTTTTTTGGCTTTTGACATCTTCTTTTAGGCTTGGGTGCGAGGGATTTTTAAGTGGTCTTCTGGGTGGCCAAGTCTCTTTTTAGATAAGCCTTGAAAAGGGCATCTGTTTCCCTCTCTACAGAGATAAGGATTTTCTGGTCAAAAGTGTCAGGTGAGGGTGGTTGGTCAGGAGTATGGCTAGGTGAAGTTTTCTAGTCTCTAAGGGTTTCATGAGTTATGGTTGTCACACGTACAACATCTTATTGCAAGAATGAGGTAGAGTAGTATTGCTATGTTTCTGATTTTACTCCTATATATATATATATATATATATATATATATATATATATATATATATATTGCTCATTTATTTCTCTCTAGGAGGGATAAAGTACTACAAGTTGAAAAATTAGCAGGAGAGGAGGCTAGATTCTGAGTTCAAAAGGTAGCTTTTGTAAAAAAATTGAAAATATTTGAGAAATTTTGAGAGGTAAAAAGATGGTAAATGTACCTCTGTAGCCCGTTTATGACTCCTCCCCCAAACTTATCCTACACCACATCTCGGGGTGTCAAAATTTGAGTGAGATGTATAAATAGGCTTTCTTTATTCGTTCTTTTTGTTGGTGGAGGCTCACTCGGACTCGAGAAGCATGCTTGCGTATACTCCTCATAGTGTGTGGTATTGTTCGTACTGCATGCCCTCCACTTTGACGTCAATACTGGCTAGGGCCACCATCCAAGCTAAACAGAAGAAGCCACAGTCATTTGATAGGGGAACTTTCTGGGGGCTCATGTGGAAGAACTGCATCTTTTTGAAGTCTTTTCCTACCGTATGCTCGTACCATTTTCTATGTCTTTTTATCATGTCAACAATCGCCTTGGCGCGTGTGTTGGCCTTTTCTTCTATGGGGGTCTTTGTTGTTGTCATATTGGTCTTCTTATTAAGTGTGAAGGTTGCGTTTGAGTTGTTGTAGAGGGTTGCAGTCCTTTTGATGATATTGACGACCAGCAAGGTCCGATGATTGTCATGAAGAATTGATAGAAAAATATAGTCTGGTAGGGATGTCGCCAGGTGTTGTTGCAGCCACTCTTTTTCGCCTGATCTTTTGTCTTTTAAGATGTCATCTATGAGTAAGAAGTATGCCATGTGAGCATTTGGCATGTTGTCACCTAGTAGCGCTTGGTAAGATGACATCGTGCTTACTGAAAGATATCCTCCTATTTTCAGCATTTCTCAGAGATCATCTTTTAGCACACAAATGCCATCTCTCTCGAAGATGACATCTCCCAATGAATCATCTTCTTTCAAGGATCTCATGATTATAGTCAGCTCTTCTAAAGACAGACTAAGATAGCTCCATATGTCGAAGTCCTTGAAAGAAGGTGTAACTTCTCCTACCGGTCCATCTATCTTTACATCGATCAGGTCTTCTTCTTCAACCTCTCCTTCCTCAGGTTGTTCCATTAGAGGTTGTTCTGTTAGAGTTTCTGCTACTGGAGGTTGTTTAGGTTCATCATCTGGCGTGTGCTTCATCGCTTTTTCGGTGCCTTGACTCCAACCCTCTTTCCAAGCCTCAGCCCTGGCTGGATCTATTGGATCGACCCACATTGTTTTCAGTTTCTCCCTCCAAGTCACCTTTTCAGGAAGAGGGATATCTTCATGAAGTCTCCGAGGCACAGCTTCTGAAGGCATCGCCGGGTCACTGAAGAAGCAATGATCATATATGACCTCCATAGCATACACATTGCGCAGTCCATGCAGGTCCTCATTGTTTAGATCTTTCAGGGGGTGCCCTTGTTGATGGCTTCCATCATTCTCAACACTATGAAGGCACAGTCCCCCATGCTAGCCTCTTCTTGAGAGGCCTTCTTGTTGATGGAGAAGAACTTCCAGAATCCTTTAAATTTGTCATCTGCATCTTTGATTGCTCTTTGCAAACGTAGTGGTATCTTTAGGGCATCTCTGACGTCTTTCCTTTTATAAATGAGTGAGGTGTTGTCCATTTCGGCTGCATAGTAGTTGAGCACCGTCATTTTCTACTTCTACAAGTCGACGACTATCAGTTCCCAATGCTTTACATTCCTTATGGGCAGCACACATATCTTGTTTCCTTTCTTCGAACTACTGCCTTCAGATCGACGACATCTGTTGCCCTGTAGTCTTCTTTGTAGAGGAGGCTAGCTAGATGTGTCGTCCCATTGAAGACCGGCTGCGGCTTGTCCAGGTACAGAAATTATTCCAGGAGGGTGGCACAAAGTACCTTGAACATCCTTTTATGTACTCGTTCCTTTTTCAAAAAGATCCCTCGGAAGTGATCTCTGATAAGACGTCTACCCTTGTTATTATATAGTACGTCTGACCTAGGTATATTGTCACTAAGGACGTCTTCCAAGATGTGTACGTCTCTGCATGTGATCTGTGACACTACAGTCATGTCCATCTCTTTCATCTTGCATGGCAGAGGGGGGTCTACTCCAAGCATTTATGTTCTAACTGGCTCACTCCTCTCTCTGTCGGGCTCATTTGCAAAGAAGGTTGATAGCCCGTCGTCCTCGTCGTCAGATGTTCCTTCGTGCACAGAAGATGTTGGAGTTTCTTCTATGGTCAGCATGGCTTTATCCACTTGTTCAACTTCTTTGTCTGACGGTTGTGTTGTGGTCACCTATTCTGCTACTTCTGAGGAGGCTTCTGCAGCTACATTGCCCCTGATATTGCTTTCCTCATAAGTTTGGCCCAGTTTGGCATCCGCTAGCGTTTCTAGAGTTGTATCCATCTTTCCATCGTAAAGGTAATTTTTATGCTCATTGTGCCTTTAGAAGAGGAGGAACTCATTGCTCTCTTCGAGGCTGGCGCCCAGCTCAGCTAGCATCTTATCAAGCTCCATGACCCCTATCACACTGAAATTTGTGATGACTTCTTCTCGATGAGCTATAGCAAGTTGTTCTTCTAGTGTCAGCTGATCGGTAGGCAGGGTTGGTTGTTGTTCTGCTTATCTACCACTGCCTTCATTAGTTTCATCCTGCCCTTCTTCAGGGTTGCTATTGAGGTCGAGCTTCCTTGACAACGTTGTGGTTTTCATTGTGCGATTATCTTTTGGGGAGCTCGATTGTTGTGGAGGCTCATTCTTTTTCTGCTCATCTACTGGTGTCGTCTTTACATTGACACTTTCTTCTTTCAGCACCTCTGCTCTCATACTGCTCCCTCCCATGTTGTCTTCGTCATTGTTGTCATGGCTGGAGGGGCTCAATGGGGAGCATGTTGGGCTTACTGAGTGTTTTGCCTTCTTTTTCTTCTATCAGCCCTTGATTTCTTCATGTTCCCTTTTGAGCTTCCAACAGACCTCATCTAGGCATTAGCATTCTTCCTCAAGGTTGGACATTGTCACGTCGTAGCTGCGATGCATATGTTCATTATCGGCATGGATGGCATGCCTCTCCTTCTTCAAGTCCTCCATTTCATTCTTCATTTTCTTCAACACTCCCATCATTATCCATTGGTTGCTTAAGGTTTCTTAGAGGAGGTCAGGGAGTGCTCTAGTCCTTCCGTCGAGGATCTGTAACTACATTATTAGTGCAGATAAAGAAGAAGAAATGTTTGTATTTATTGAAGTGGTTTGATACATGTGTTCCCACATGACATCAAACCTTGTACCTAGTACACCCCTGAAGGAGGGTGTATGTTGGTGTTGCTGGTGCAGCTGTTGCTCCATGCGCATTGTTGACGAGCTTGGCATGATTGGTTGTGGAGGTGATGGTAGTGGACCTTGTTCTTTTTCTTTCTGCTTTTCCTGTGGGTCCACATCCGCTCCATGGATTTTCGGTTCCGATACGGCCTGAGAGTGTTGTCTTCTTAGCTCAGCCTTCGGTTCTATATTGGCATGTAGGTTGGCTTATGTGCCTTCCTCTTTCTCCACCCCTAGATCCACTGTAGTCGCTTGCTCTTGTGGCTCTATAGGTGTGGGTTCTTCATTTCCCATTGTTTCTTCTAGAAGGGGAGGCCTAGGGGTTGGTGGTTCTGCAACTTTTGTCCTTGCAGCTGGTGAGGCTGGCGTATCTGATATTTGCTTCTTCTTTTGAACCACCAATTTCTTTCGCTGCTATGTGCCCTTCTTCTCTCTTATTTCAGCTTGGGTACTGCTCTCCCCAATTGTAGTTGTTGGTTCAGTTTTGGCTCACAGTGCCCCTGAGTACATCTTCTCAATACCGTCTTGGGTCGGCTGCAGTTTGTGGGCATCGTAAAATGCCATCTCTAGAAGGGGGAGGAGCCTCTTTGATCAGCTATGCTTGAAGTATAGTTTCTTCCCCTTCTGTGCTAGAATACCCACGTTGATGAGGGACTTGATATCTATCCTCAGTTGTCCCTCCATTTCCTTATACTTTAGGACCTCTTCTACATCCATTAAATATTCAGCAATCTTTGTTATCTGGCCTCCCATGTAGTATGCAAAGTTTCTTTTTGCTTCCCCTCCTACTACCATTGATAAATGTTCGATTAATATCTTTCAAATATTTACTGGATTTCTATTTATCATCGACCAGATTAGGAACAGACCCCCCTTGCATACTGTTCCCATTTCCGACCTCGTGTAAATTGTGTAAGCCATAATTTTCTGACTTGTGCGAATGAAGTACGAGGTGATTAGCGAGGCCTTTGAGTTCTTTGAGTTGTGTTCTTCTTCTCCAGACAACTCTTCCCATAGTTGGTTACTGTCGTAGGTGACTGATTCCTTCTCACTTGGGGTGGTGGAGTAGGCTTTTTCTTCTTCCTTTGTCTTTGTAAATATCTTATTTAGCATTGCCTCAATGATCATGTAAGACTCACCTCCTAGACTTACTTATAGTTTATAATCTCTGTCGCCCGCCTTTCTTGTCTCACTACTTGTGGTGACCTTTTTTAGTGAAGACAGGAACTCCGCAGTTAGCCTTTTGTAGGTCTTGGCCTCGAACGTGCATAAGGTGAATAATTTTGCACCTTCTAGGAATTTGACTACCCTGTTGTAGATTCCCATCTTCTTGAAATCCTCTAGGTCTAGGTATCGAGTTAGGTTGAATTCCTTGTTCTGGTACATCCAGTCGTAGGTAGACTGGTGTACGAGGTTTCTTGGCATGAATGGGGGTTCGTTGAATTTTGTTGATGTCTCTCTGATGATTTCCTTCTCTTAGTTGGCTTTCTCTGCCCCCTACTCCCTTGGTTGCTCAACAGCAACTAGCTTTGCCTTCTTCTTGCCCTTAGTCTCTTTGGGTGCAACTTTTCTCTTCTTCCCATGTACTCGGCTCTCTGACTCTCCTGGTTGATAATCAGAGATCTCTGTTTGCTTGGTTTGTTCAGTTTCTTGGGGAGAGTCCTCTGATGTCAGGTGACCCAGGATTCTTTGATATTTTTCAAGTATCAGCTGCAACGCAACCCGTTTGGCCACTGGCATAGAGGTGTTCTTATTTAGTGTTGTTGTCAGGCACTCCGCTATCTTCTATGCCTCCTTCAAGGATGTTGCCTGCCTATAGATGGGGTCACTGGTTGTTAGAGAAGACATTATGCAATGTTTCAATAATGAATTGATTTATAATTGATTTAATAGAGACTAGTCTTCTTGCAATTATATGGAGAAGTCATTCAGCAAAGTTTTAATAATGAATTATTAAGTTCAAGTATGTATATAGGGACCGCAATCCATGGTCTTGTTAGTAATTCAAGGGACACCGTGGTCGCGGTCTCTGAAGGAGTTCGCGGTCGTGGTGAATTGAGGAGGAGATTGCGATTGCGGTTATAATTGTGGTTGCGGTCTTATTCTATGTATTGGGTAGGTCGCGATCGAGGGGATCGTGACTACAAGCAACAATCTCCAACACCGCAACCCACGGTGTGAACCTGGAATTTAAGGCATTTGAGCAAGCACCGCGGCCAGGATAAGGTCGATGAACACACTGCTATCGCGGTTGTAGTGGAAGCGGACTGTGACTCGCGATCTACCTGGTCCAACCGTTCCTCTTCTATTCTGTATCTATCAATTGGTGGCGCAAGTTGATCAATTGTAGACTGCTCGTCGGTGGGTGGTTGCCCCTTTATTTGTATTTTTAGGGTTTTTTTAGTTACTCCTTGCAACCGCTGCCTTTAGGGCGGGTTGGATATTTGGATAGCAAGAGAAACCGGCGGCGGCGCTATAGATGGCCATCAATCAGAACGAATCAAAAAAAGGGATAGGGCGTGGGGCGAAAATAGTAGCGACACGGCGGCGGTGAAAAATCATGGAAACGGCTGTAAGAAGGGTGAAAATAGGGACTTCATGTTACTTTAATCATCAGATGAGATGACAAAACCAGAGAAGGTCGATGTGGCAGTGAGTCTGTTGCGGCAGAGCAATTCTTCAGAGATGTAGGGTTTAACTTGGGCTCGAGAAAACAAGAAGCGAAAATAGTCTGAGAAACTGGAGTTTTAGAATATATAGTAGAGTGACTGTGACTCGTTGATCATAGATGAAGAGGGGGTGATTGCGACGGCAGTGTGTCTGAGACAAGACCATGGGTCGCAGTCTCTTTTGGTCCAAGGGAGACATCAGGTCGCGGTCAAGGTGACTAATCATGGGCACCGCGGGTCGCGATCTTGCCTAATGCAAGGTTACACCGCGATCGCGGTCCAAACCACGGTCAGAGAACTTGATCAAAGAAAAACTTGTTTCTCTAATTAAATCATCAATTACTCAAAAGGGAAGATAGGATATATACAAAACTTAATCAACTAAATGGGAGAGGAAGACAAAAAGCTTAAAGAAATTGCAAAAATTTGGATTGCCTCCCAAGAAGTGCTTGATTTAAAGTCTCTAGCTAGACTTCATGATCATTCATTCCTTGGGTTTCTTGGTTGGGTGTGGCAACTCCTCATTCCTTTTCTCAGGTGACTGATATGGTTCCTCCAAACTGATTTTAGACCTTCATGCAAAAGTCTCATCTTCGTAAAATCTTTTTACTCTATGGCCATTGACCTTGAAAATTCCTATTTTCTCCCCTTGAATTTCCATCATTACTGATGGGTATATCTTCACCACAGAGAAAGGGGTTGACCATCTTGTCCTGAGTTTTCCAGGAAAAAGTCTGATGCTTGAATTGAAGAGAAGCACTTTGTACCCCTCACGGACATCCTTGTTCTTTAGGTGGGCATCATGTCACACCTTAGTTCTTTGTTTGTAAATTTTTGCATTCTCATAAGCACGCAATCTCAGCCCTTTGAGCTCCTACAACTACATGAATCTTTTCTGTCATACCTTCTCCAAGTCCTTGTTCAGAAACTTGATCACCCAAAGGGCTTTATGCTCGAGCTCCATAGGTAGGTGGCAGGACTAACCACAGATTAATCTATATGGCGTCGTACCTATAGGTGTTTTATAAGTTGTCCTATAAGCCCAGAGAGCATCATCAAGCTTCATAGACCAGTCCTTCTTAGTACAACTGACCATTTTCTCTAATATCTGTTTAATATGCCTGTTAGACACCTCCACTTGTCCTGAGGCTTGAGGATGATAGGGTGTAGCAACTTTGTGCTTTACCCCATACTTTTTTAATAGTGCCTCAAATTGCTTTTCTCCAGAATGTGATCCTCCATCGCTTATGACAGTGTGAGGCACTCCAAAGCGTGGGAAAATGGTCTTCTCAAACAGCTTGATCACAGATTTTGAATCGCAAGTTTGGGTTGTTACTGCCTCCACCCACTTGGACACGTAGTCAATGGCTACTAGGATGTATTGGTATCCTTTTGATGACGGGAAAGGACCCATATAGTCGATTCCCCAAACATTAAAGATTATCACTTCCACCCATTCAACCATAGGCATTTCACCTCTTTTACTGATATTTCCAGTGGGTTGGAATTCTTTGCATGCCTTGATAAAATATGTCGCGTCCTTGAATAGGGTGGGCCAATAAAACCAGATTGGAACACCTTTACAGTTGTTCTTTCTTCACTGTGATGTCCTCCATACGGAGAAGAATGGCATTCTCATAGGATTGATGGAACTTCTTCCTCCGGTATACACCTTCGATACAAATTGTCAAAATACCTTTTAAACAATAGTGGATCATCCCAATAATAGTTCTTGACATCAGAAAAAAGCTTCTTCTTCTGGTTGTACGTTATGTCAGGTGGCAGCTGGCCACAAGCTAGATAGTTACAAATATCTACGAACCACAACAATATCTGCTCATCAGACTGAGCCATCAATAGGGCTTCATCAGCATAATTGTCATTTACGGGTAACTGATTCTCTTCATCAAAAAATATTCTAGACAAGTGGTCTGCTACAACATTTTCTTTTCCCTTTTTATCAATGATTTCATGATCAAATTCGTACAACAGTAGAGTCCATTTTAGCAGTCTTGGATTGGTATCTTTCTTATGCATGAGGTAACGTATAGTATCGTGGTCAGTATAAACTTTAACCTTGGCTCCTATAAGGTATAATCAGAACTTATCAAACGTGAAAACAATCGCTAGCATCTCCTTCTCAGTGGTGGTATAGTTCACTTGGACTTCGTCCAAGGTGCGACTGGCGTAACAGATGGCATGGTGCTTTTTATCTTTCTTTTATCCTAGGACGGAACCTATGGAATAGTCACTAGCGTCGCACATTATCTCAAATAGCAGCTCCCAATTTGGAGCTTGTAGGATTGGTGCAGAAGTCAAAGCCTTCTTCAGGGTCTCGAAAGCTTTTGAATATTCGTCATCGAATTCGAACACTGTGTCCTTGATCAACAAATTTGAAAGGGGCTTCGAGATTTTTGAGAAATACTTGATGAACCTCCTGTAGTATCTAGAATGGTCCAGGAAACTTCTTACCCCATTCACAGACTTTGGTGGCGAGAGTTTGAATATGGCTTCGATCTTGCTTAGATCCACCTCGATGCCTTTCTTGGAAATTTTGTGTCCTAGGAGAATGCCACTCTTAACCATAAAGTGGCACTTTTCCCAGTTTAGGACCAAGTGTTTCTCCTCTCATCTCTACAGAACTAAGGATAAATTTCTTAGGCAAGCATCGAAGTCTGTTCCATAAATAGAGAAGTCATCCATAAACACTTCAACTATGTCTTCTAAGAAGTCAGAGAACATGGAAATCATGCAACATTGGAAAGTTGCAAGAGCATTGCATAAGACAAAAGGCATTCTTATGAAGGCATATGTGCCATAGATGCATGTAAACGCCATCTTCTCTTGATCATCAGGGTGGATCAGAACTTGATAGAATCTAGAATATCCATCCAAGAAGCAGAAGTAGTCGTGGTGGGCAAGTCTTTTTAAGACTTGGTCAATAAATGGCAAGGGAAAATGGTCTTTCTTTGTGGCTGAATTTAATTTTCTATAATCAATGCACATTCTCCATCCCATGACAGTTCTTGTGGCTACTTCATCACCATTATCTCCTCTCACTACAATCATCCCACCCTTCTTAGGTACTACATGAATGGGGCTCACCCAGTTGCTTTCACTTATCGGGTATATAATCCCTACATCATGTAGCTTCAATATTTCCTTCTTGACTACTTCTTTCAACATTTGGGTCAATTTCCTTTGAGGCTGCACCAATGGCTTTGCAAATTCTTATAAATTTATCATGTGCATATACAAGGTTGGGTTAAGTCCCTTGATGTCCTCAATAGAGTATCTAATTGTTCTTTTATGCTCCCTCAACTCTTCCAAGAGTCTTTCCTGTTGTTCCTCCATTAGGTTTGCATTGATGATGACCGGATTCCTTCCCTCTTCATCTAGGAATTCGTACTTCAGTCCTTCAGGTAGTGGCTTCAGTTACGGCTTTGGCTTGGGAGCTTCTTGGTCTTCGCTTGATTGTTCTAGAGAAGCATATTTCACTGTCTTTGTTACTTCTTCATCCTCACTAAGATTTTCCTCACCTTGGTTAAGATAATCTAGTATCTCAACTACTTTTGGGTCTTCCACCAAAGGATTTGGGTTGTTTAGGGCTCTCATCAGTGGGTCTACTATGGCCTTTTCTTCTTGAATCTCTTCACAATATTGGTTATAGTTGTCCATGAAGTAGATCAATTCTGAAAGAGATGGTCCTTTCATGGCATCCTTCACCTTGAAGTCTATGTGGTCATTTCCAACTCGGAGAGTTATGATGCCTTTGGTGTCATCTATCAGAGCTCTTCCAGTTGCCAAAAATGGTGGTCCAAATATCATAGGACACTTTGGGTCCTCCACAATGTCTATTACAATGATGTCACAAGGTATGAAGAATCATCCCACACGGATTGGGACATCTTCCACTATACTAATGGGTCTCTTAAACGTGTGATCCGCCAGTTCAATCCTCATATTTGTTTTAACCATGTCGGTCAATCCCAATATTTGTGCTAAACTTAGGGGCATGAGGCTAATGTTGGCTCCCAAGTCTACTAGACCTTTCCTTTTGACATTATCACCAACACAAAAAGGAATGTTAAAAGCTCATGGGTCTTTCTTCTTAGTTCGCAATTCAACTTGTATAAAGGAACTAGACATATTTTCCAGGTGTACAGTTTCAACATGGTTTCCCCTTATTCTCTTTGTGATGAGATCTTTAAAAAACTTTGCATATGTGGGCATCTCCTCCAAAGCATCAAGGAATGGAACATATATATGCAACTTCTTCACTTCTTCCATAAATTTTTCATATATTTTCTTTAGGTGTGCCTTGATGAGCTTGTATGGGAACATGATTCTTGGCACATACAGATTTTTCTTTGTGAAGTTTTCTTCAATAGGATCTGGATCCCTAGCTTCTCCATTTTTCTTTCTGCTTTCTTCAGCAGACTTTCCCTTGTCAATAGCCTTCTCAGAAGAAACTTCTTCCTCGAGTTGTGGTTCTTCCTCTTTTCCTTCCTTGTTCTTGTCCCTAGTTCCAGAGTTGATCAGCGTCCTCCTAGATCGGAGGGTAGCCATTTTTGTAGTCTCTGTATTCGATGGAATTTTTCCTGAGGGATTTTTTACTAACTCTGCCAATTGCGCTAGCTTTTGGTCAATTTGGTGTTGGTGTGTCTGCATATCCGCCATCTGAACTTGCATGGTTGTCAAGACTCTAGAATTAGCTAGAGCACTTTGGGCCAGTTGATCATTCACATTGGCTTGCCTCTTAGAGAAATCGAATAGTTGAGTTACTAAGTCTTGTTGGTTGTTATTTTCTCCTTGCCCCAATCCTTGACCTTGGCTTTATCTCAATCCTTGGCTTGGTCCTACCCCTTGGCGAGTCTAGTTCTTACCTTGTGCTGAGTAGTTATTCTTATTGGTCTGATAATTGGTTGTCTGAGTATACTGTGTTTTTCCTCTTCTCTTTTCGAAACCTGGCGGTGGTTTTTGTGAATTGCTTAGTTGGTGTGAATTCTCGACTACATCCTTGTTTCTCCTAGCTAAAACCAGGGTGGTATGGCCTCTTAAAGTTGGCGTAGGAAACATTCTGTGTAGTCTCTTCTTCACTTTCTCTTTCTTCACTTTCCTCTAGCCTGGTGTAGATGTAGTTATTGACCCCATATCCTCCTCCACAGGTGACACACTTCATGACTTTCTCGGTATGCTTCTTGCCTTTGACTCTAGTATCCTTCAGCTGTTTCACATCAGTTGTTATTTTCTGAATTTGAGCTGTTATAGTTTCTAAATCCTTAGCTTCCATAGATGGTCCTTCAGCTCCTACCTTCCTCGATGGGCCTCTATCATTCCTTTCATAGTCTACTCCTTCTTGCAGCGCAGCCATGTTTTCTATTATCTTCATGGTTCTGCTTGGCTTCTTCCCAAGGAAATCACTATCAGTAGCTGCGTTCAACGAAGTCCTCTCCGTATCCGTTATCCCATTGTAGAAAGTGGTCACTAGGAACCCCTTGCGATAATTATGGTGCGGGAAATCCCTAAGGTACTCCTAGAAATGCTCACATGCCTCGTGCAAGTTCTCTCCTGAATTTTGTGCAAAAGAGGTAATCTTCTATAAGTTGTGGATTGTCCTCTCTATAGAATAAAACTTTGTAACAAAAGCATCTGCTAGGGGTCTCCACCCATTTATAAAATGGTGGAGGAGATTTAGATACCAAGAGAGAGCCTTGTCTTCCAAAGAGAAGTTCAAACCTTTACATTATATCACCTCTTGCGGGACTCCCCTCATCTTGATAGTATCACATATATTTTTAAAAGCATCGAGATGATGGTAAGGATTTTCTCTTGAGTTCCCACAAAAAGGTTTATTCTGGATCATAGATATGACAGGTGATTTTAGCTCAAAATTTGTTGCATTGAAGTTTGGTATGATGATCAGACACCTAGACTCGTTAGCCCTTGTTGCTGCCAACTCACAAAGAGTCTTCCCTTCTTCGTCATCCTCACTGTCGCTATCCCGACCATCGTGCTCCCGTTCATTGTCATGATGGTTACGGTGTTGCCTTCTTCGACGCCTATGGTGTCGTTCCTCATCTCGTCGGTCTTCTTTACGACGATCGTCTTTACAATGATCTTCATCCATGTTGTCCCCTTCATGTCGACGATCGTCATTGTAACATCCATCTTTGTCTTCATCCAAACCTAATGGTGGTGGGTTGTGTTGATTCCTCGCATCCTGTTCATCAGCAGAGGGAGTAACGTCCACGCGAGGAGGCATGTTGAAAAGGAGTAAAGTCGAACGAGTTTGCTTCTTCCTGGGTGCCTGAATAGATCGTACAGTCGGGTTAGCAAACTAGACATGTTAAAATGAACTATTCTGCACAAACACTGGGTAGGGTAGCAGACTTAAAGTAACTATGATGTCAAGCTTATTGCTAAGCTTGAGGCACGGGAGTATAGTAAGTGACTCAAGTTCTTAACAATGTCATTTTTCCTTGTCCCCGACAACGGTGCCAAAACGTTGACCGGCCTAAATTGCACATCCAAAGGGAGTGGATTCAGAGTGGTCAGACTTTTAAAGATATAACCTGACTCTCAGGCCCCCGCAATGATAAACGGGGTCCAATGTAGTGATCGGGGTCAAACACAGGGACAAGTTTGGCAGTGTTAAGCTCACATAATCTAACACTCTTATACTCCAGAACATGCGGGTATATAAAAAGGTGTTTCCTAAGGAACGATGGCATACAAACCAAGGTTGGACAAGCAAAACAAGAATAATAAGAATGAACAAAAACAAAAGAAACAAGACGAAACAAGTATATGGAAGGAAACTCAGGCTGAGGGTTCAACTACTAAGGCTTCTCACCAACATGCAACATCATCTCTCTCTCTCGCATACTCTTACCAAGATTATAAGCAACCATCAAAAGCATTTATTCCACTCTCTCTTGAGATGAGGATAGATCTAAGTATACAGGTAGCCTCTCTCTCGAGATGACCACACATGAACCACGTCGCATAACATATGGTTTTAAAGCTTTAGCATTCCAACACTCTCGTGCATTTGTACTACTCCATAACACATGATAAAGGTGATATTACTCTCCTGAGATATCAACTATCAAGCATCACAAGATGGTATCTAAGCATGCAAGTGAAGCATTAAAATAGGTGTATAGAGATAACCTTGATATATATATATATATATATATATATATATATATATATATATATATATATTCAACAGAAAGAGACAATATACATGTTGGGAGAGCCTTAGTGGCTACTCCCAACCCAAGTTAAGGTGTTATCCACTCATAGTTGCGGACAACATAACGGCGTTACAGAAAGATGGATACATGAAGTCCCGTGAAGAGTGGAGGGAAGTATAGTGAAAATGGAATGATAGATCTAGAGAGAGAAGGGATGTGATATGACATGGTACTTCTTCAGATCTAGATCTAACACGTTGATGGAATGGACTATCTTCTTCTCTCGAAGAAGGAGTCTTCAGTCTTCTCTCTCCTCAGCTTCTGCCTTTGGAGATCCAAGACTGGTGGATGGGATGGTATGGAATGAGTCTGGGATGTAGCAACACTTTGGGGTCCTCGGGATCCGATCTATGATCTGATGATTTGACAAGACGGGCAGGTGGCCTATTTATAGGCACATTCCACCAACTTAAGCCTAGACCGCATTCGCAGTCTTGGTTGGGTAAGGTGTGAGACTGCGGTC
This sequence comes from Alisma plantago-aquatica, assembly GCA_963693085.1. Lineage (NCBI taxonomy): Eukaryota > Viridiplantae > Streptophyta > Magnoliopsida > Alismatales > Alismataceae > Alisma > Alisma plantago-aquatica. The sequence goes on along the minus strand of OY856409.1, from coordinate 1,412,196,337 downwards.
ATGGCCTGCTCTTTATTCCTCCTTTCATTGCAGTTGACTGAGTCATGGTCTACCACTACTCGTGGTCTGGCAAGGGTCGCGGTCGAGGTCGATTCATGTATTGCGTTGGAGAGGTCGAGGTCGAGCCGTTTTTACTCGATCGCAGTCTGCAAGGATCGCGGGCTTAGCAATGACTACGGCCTCCACACTGGTCGCAGTCCGGCTTGATCGCGGTCTGGAGGGATCATGACCCCATATGGATTACGACCTTACATGAATCGCGGGCAAACTTGGCGTCTTTGGTCTCCAAATACATTGTGGTCGCTGGTTTGACTGGTGCCTTTGTACTAATCATGACCTCCTAGTGGTCGCGGTTTAGTAGTGATCGTGGCTTCAGTATGACCGCGGTCTGACTCCAATACATGATGACCTCGATCTTAAAGCAGTTAAGATACCTCGACCACGGTTGTTGGGTGAGTGGGTCGCGATCAAGGTAACGGTCGCGACTTGGGCTGTAAATGTACCTGAAATCATGTAAGTGAGGTTTTAGTCAAAAAGATGGTAAAATTTTGGGGAAAGCTATCAAAAGAAGCCCAAAAAGGGGTATAAAATATATACAAAAGGTATGTAAAATAAAGTGTTATCAATGCCTCATTGAATGGATTTTGGTTTAAGTAAAATAATGCCCAAAATAAAATAGAGGATGTACATACTTGATATTTCCCAGCTAATGCTTAACTGAGTCTATATACTTGGTCCACAAAGTCAAGTTTTCTCCCTAGTAACATATTGGGTATGTTAGGGAAACCAAAGAAAGCATATGTTTACATTCCTAGTGTAGTTATATATATATATATATCTTACCCTAGTTCTGAACACTTATCATATTAGGGATTTTATTATTATTATGTGGCCACACGAACCAATATATCTATTTTAGTTCTAATATCCCTCTCTAGGCACATAAGTCTAGGTAGGTATATGTTACATACTTCAATGGGTAATTCATCCATTCAATTTAGGGCTTAAATGTTCTCCTCATCAAATGTCATTACACTTTTATTTTATAGCATCAAATGTATTTGTATCTCATAGGTATGAATATGTGTATGAGATTCCTTTATATTTGTAGTAAATATCCAACATGTATGTAATATATGTGCATATAGGGTTATTGATTCTTGGTCTATTGATTCTCAAGAGGCTAATCGTACATGGTCTTGATTATATTTCTTATCATTACTCAAGTTACACTGCATATGCCACTGCAACATGCATATATAATAGTATAACAATTATTAGGGTAATTAGCCCTAAGATATAAGTCATTGTCAGAACTAAGTATTATATAATTAACAACTCTAATTATCATCAATTATATCCTCTAGTATACTACTACTAAGTTGATAGCATTAGGATTATAGGAAATTAATTTACTTAGACAAATAAATACAAGTATTATAATATAATATTGCATGGACTTGACTGTTTAAATGTCTATTTCATGAATAGGTTTAGCATCCTATTCATCAAAATACTATCTAATTGATCATGTCCTAAATAATGATAGATGAATTTCTAGATTGAAAAGGTATGATACATAATAAATGCTTTGAACGGCTTACATAAAGATGCTTCTAAACTATTGTTTATGGTTGGTTTCCATCCATAGTTATAAGGTCAAGACAATCACTCGGATCTTCATATTCACAAAAACTTGGTGTGGAGGTTGATCGGTTGAAGCCGGCAGTATCGACTCTTGACGAAGATGGTGGTCTGGTTTGGTTAAGTGACTAGGGCAGATTGTGGGTTTTGAAGGCATCGTACCATGGATTCAGTGGTGATTATTCAACAAGGAGATTGAAAGAATGTGATGTGGTGTGGGTGGTGGATCTGCAGAGATAAGGAGGCAGGTATGTAAATGTTTAACTTATGGTTTGAACTCATGACCTGTTGAAATACAACTAGCATACTAACCATTAGACCACACTCACTTGATGTAATCCTTTTGATGTTTTATTTTATACATAACAGAAAGTGTACCGAGAAAAAGTGCATATATATCAACATGAAGATTTGAACCACAGACCTCAGATTAGGTAAATTGAAAGAGAACCGCTGCACCAACATGGGATACATGATATGTGAAGGCTATACATAGTATATATTATATGAAAGACTTATAAATATAGAAAATATATTAAAGTTTTTCATTTTTTTGGACGGGCATGGCCCATGCTTACCCATGGCTCTACCGCTACATAGGTGGTGGTACAAGGAGGGAGAAGGAATGATGAGGGAACAGTTAGGGGTGAGCTAAGGAGTTGAGAGGGTGGTAGAGGGGAGACCCATGGAATTGGAAAGTGAAGTGGAGGTTTTTGTGGTCGTTGAAAGGTGGAGCATATGGATAAAGGAGAGATCTTCATAGCTGTCTGGTGTAATGGTTGGAAGGTAGTCATGATGGTGGTTGGTGAGGAAGAAGTAGATGGATAACAACGGGCTATCATGAAGAGTTACATGTGTGTCTAAAATCTTTAGGATGGTGAACATGGAAGATCTGCAGGTGTTGAGTGATGCCACTACACTAATTCATTTGTGCAAGTTGATGCAAGAGAAATATTGGCTATAGAGGCCATAGGTGAAGGTGGAAGATTTGTAGGTGAACAAAAGTCATGGCTTGTGACTCTAGGGTGGTTGCTAGACTATATGACGACCAACACAGTAGTGTTGTGGCTTGTTGTTATGATGTTTTCACCGGGGAAGAGATGCAGTACAATTAGGGTTTCTTGCAACTATGTGATGAAGGGAGAGGAAGAAGAGGAGGATAGGAAAGGGAGGTGGTCAGCGGTCTGGAGACTCACAACACTGCTTGGTGATGCTAGGTACTTTCTGGTGTTGCTTGGAGCTACTAAGTGCATGTGTAGGAGGAGAAAATAGAGGAGGCGAGGAAAAAAACATATAGGGAGAAGAGGGGTAGGAGCATACCACATCTGAGGCCAAGTTGTCGAAGGAAGCAAGTGCTCGGGGTCTACGCAAGGTCCAACGGAAGACATGGCATCAACCTGAAGGTGAGGCCTGCATAATGAATTCTGGACTCCTCCTAAGCTATGGTGGGGTCGAACATCCTCACCACCCTCAGATGATGAGTAAGAGGGGAAGCTCTTCAAACTAAGCCCTACATGTGTGCTCTGCCAATAGCACATGATGGTAAGATTCTTCTCATGGCTAAGATCATTGGGTACAAGGATAGGGGAGAGTTGCTGGATAGGGGTAGGTGGGGAAGAGGGAACTGATGGAGGAGACTTTGATTGTCCTGAATGAGGGAGATGAAAATAAACTGCCAAAGAAACAAAAGGCATGGTGAGCACCATGTGTGAGGATGATAATCAGGAGTTGGGATCATATTCGAAGATGACGACATGTTCTCCATGAGACTAGGTCAAGCGGATCCACAGCCATTGGATCACGAGAAAATAGCAAAGGCAGAACATTAGCTATTCAAGTGTGACAAAAATTAAAATGAATGAGTACTTTAGGGATATTGAAGTGTTAGATTATGTATATGAATTGGAACTAGGTTATACAATGATGTTATTTATTGATTCAAATGGAAGTGTTATTTGAGATGTAAGGAGACCATATTTGGCATCAATTTCACCTTTGGATCACATTTCACATTAGATTTCATTACTTGTATGTTAAGCATCCAATTAATGTATTTTCTCATCTTAACTACTCAATTGTGACATTGTAATACATATTAAGTTAGCTTATTTTATTTTATAATCCTAAGAATATTTTATACTGTCAAGTTAGTGCCAAACTTACTATTTGGGTTTATTTGTATATTAAGTCCCACAGTGTATGTATTATCGTTATTTTACCCTATATAGACAGACTTACGAATTAATGATAATATATGACTCCTATTATTCCTAATGCCTTCTAGATTGGGGAACAAGGGTGTTTATTAAGAACATAACTAACTAGGGGCTTAGAAGAATAGAGTATTAACCTATATGGCAAAAATTGAGTATGCTATAAGAGGCATTTAGTGTTATTGGTTTGGAGCTTCCTAAAGGCTAGATGCTAGGTGATGTGGGCCCAAAACATCATTTCCACTTCCATTACCATCCTTATCCCTCAATTTTCCTGGGAGATTCTATCCTAGAAACCTAAACGTGATTAGACCCTAATAGAATTTCACCTAAACCCTAATCCAAGTGAGCCTCACAAGGGTTGATATGAGGTGATAGGGACTAGTTCCCCTATACACACCCTAGCCCATCCATGACCAATTAGTAGTTTAGGAAAATTCACTAGCATCTATCGTGTTGTTTTGTTTGGTAATATACACAAAAGAGTGATGTTTACATGTAATCACCCCCAAATCAATTGACAAGAACATTCCCCCAAATAGCCCACACTTCCCATTATTGCATTACAACCCTAATTTGCCTTGTTACTTAGTTAATTCTTGCTTAGCTAATCTCTTTACTTTCCTAGTTAGTTGTTATTACTCTTGCCTTGTTTTTCTAGTTTAGGTCTTTAATTGCCTTTTAGTCCTAATTTCTAGTGTACTGTAGTGTTAGAATATTACATTGCTTTCCATAATGTAATTTGCTCCTTTCATTGCTTAGTTTCTTTTCTTGCTCATTAGAATTAATTTGTCTAGGGTTAGTTTAGGTTTTCCATTCTTGTTCTCCTTAATTACTAGTTCAACCTTAGTGTAATCAAACAAAATCAACCTCAAACCCTTAAACCCTAGAGTCTACAGTAGGAACCTAGCAAAACTAACTTAGCTCCAGTGCCCCTCTATCCCTTGGGTTTGACCCCTAACTTGCTACTTTCCTATACTATACTACGATCATGTGTGCTTTCATGTGAAGTGTTTTAGTTTATGTGAGTGAGTCTATTAGGGCTTTATAAATCTGAAAGATCCCATTGTTTGTGCCTTAGGCACATCTAATCAAAATTCAATTGGTTAGTGTACCTTAAGAAAATCGCACCAATTATTGTGAGTGATGTAGATGGAATTTGTCTCTTCATTGGAGTGTTGCCCTAAACACTTGATAACTTACACTATAAAATGAATGGACATGCTCATTTGAGTAATATTTCATATTGAGCTCAAACAATCTCAATAGACTGCCCTTGTTCAAGGAACATAGATTAAATGTTTAGAGGATGACAACTTCATGCCTCATTTTCAATTTGGACATATATGACTAAGGGATTATACAGTCACAGTAACATTTGTAACTTTACAAGCTCAAGTTGTTCTCAACTTATTCCAATTACTTGTGTGGCAATTATGTATTTCTAGACACCAATATGTGCTTGTGTGTGTAGTCATGAACATCACTATCAACTAATGTGGAACATACAGGGTCACGCACATAAGGATGCACAAGGGTATTGAAGTTTGCAATCAAATATATAATTACAATGATCGTGAATCATGTGCATGCTACTTCACATCCCAGTAGGGTGACTGGAAGGCATATTTGGGTGACTAGATGGTTTTATTAGTGAAATAATTGATTGTCAATCAATCAACAGAACATTACTTTGGGGAATTGACAAGTCAAGAAACTTAGAAAGCAAGTCAGGCAATTTGGACCAGGTTTGGGTCAAGGAAAGAAAGTTTCCTTGATCAATTTGGAATGGAATTAGCAAACAGGATTAGGGCTAATTTGGTTGCTCGTTGTTGGAATGTAATAGTTGAGTTTCAAAATAGGAAATAAAAAGTAATGTAATGAATCACACTGATATTGTTTGGTTAGATGCAAGTTCAATTGAACTTGTTTGTTTTCTGATGTTTGGTTGGAAGAAGCCTGAAACTACTATCACCACCGGTAAATATACCACCTTAAGCATCCATGGCCGTCATCCATAATCGTTACAATAGTCAAGAGAGAGGTGATGAGAAAAACAGAGTGGAGCAGATGTTTTGGCTATTGCTTGACAGATGATGAGGGACACCCCGTGGCAGGAAAATCAACTGTGCCCAAAATAGGCGTGGTCAGTTTTCACAAAATTTGTATGTGGAAGAATGTTTCTTGCAGTTCATTTTTTGGGTGTGAATTGCACCAGCGTCCAACCAAACCCTTTGAGTTGCAAAACTCATTGAGTTTTAATTGCATGGCTTCCAATGCAGCCCAACCAGACAGGGCCTTAAACTAGAATTGACGAGTCAAGCGAATCAGAGTCCAAAGCAGTCCAACTCGGGCAACTTGGTAAGCGAGTCAAATAGGTGGGACTATTGGATGTGTTTTCCTTGTTTAAGTCTGATTTATGTTCCATTACAAACGAGATTGGATTTTAAAATTTTTACCCATGACATTTATATATAAATGGGTGTACGTCCATTGGGTGAGACACACTTGATACATATTGTGAGACAAGTTGTCTAAGAATCCTTCCTCTTAGAAAGAGAAAAACTCACCCTAAGGAGCAGATCGTACAATAGGAGGAGAATGAGAGTGAGCAATGCTTGTACATCAATAGCTAAAAGCTTTGTTTCCTCTTGGTGACCAAGATGGTACACTAAGAATTCCCCCATCCACATTGACAACATAGAGGCCGAGGCCCTTGGCCAAATATTTGAGAAAAAGTAGCTTCTTCAAAAAGAAGATAAATTGTTGTTGCGACAACAATGCAGCAACAACAATCGCTTCTGATTTGGATCTAAAGTGCAACTTCTACACTGACATAAGATGTTTATAGTTGTTGGACAACTAGTGTGCACCAAAGTATATTCGATGTCACTTCTATCTTTAATATATTTTCATTTTATTTCTACAACATATCATTTGGTCCGATTTTATAGGGAGAATTTTCATATTTCCATTGCGCCCCTCTCCCCAAAACCCTACAATATGTAAGTATGACATATAAAATAGATCAGGTAGAGTACAAATTGGGTATGAGTTTAACTTAGCACATACCTAGGTTGGTTAGAACTCTAGATGTAAGTTCTTGTCCCAACTTGTCATATACGTTGTGGGTACCAAAGAAAGTTTAGGTTAATCATATTTGGTCACACAAATAGATCGATATGGCCTAGCTCGATGAGCATTCAATGTATTTGTTGGCCACAATATGATTGTGCAGTTTACTTTTCCCTCAAGTAGTTTATTGCATTGTTTGTATAGGTGTTCAACATGAAATCCAATAGGCATATGTTGCCTCAGTATATTTAATGGTCATAAATTTGGTTGATGTGTCACTTTCAAGTACCATGCACATCGTATGATGCTCTTTGTGTGTGGGAGTATATGGATACAAAATTGTTGTAAAATATTGTCATATTGTTTATATGTGTAGGTTGTATATGTTGGCACATTTACTTTGTACACTTAATAATTCATCTATATGTAGATCTTACATGCATCTATGTATGTAAGATTTATTATCACAATAGTGTACAACCTAAGTTTCATTTTGTGCGTTGACATAAGAAAACATGATAGAACTATCGATCATTTTCATAAGGGTAAATATGTCAAAGAATTGAATTATTGGTGTTTTGGAGTGATTCTTGTAAGCATCTTTGTGGGAGGGGTCAATTTAAGTAAAAAAAGAAAAGTGGGTTCTATAATTCATAGAAATAGAGGGCATTATATGCAGAATTGTAAAAGACAGAAATATTTTTAGGAAGACAATGCATAAAGGACCAAGAGATTAACAATACTTAACAAAGCTAAGAGTCTCTCCATTGTTCGAGCCTCTAGTAGAACAATGAATCCCATGACAACGCCATAAGAGACATCTACCGAAGCAAATGTACAATTATCTTTTCTCATTAAATTCACCTTTTAATGTAGTTGTTGTTTATATGGATCAACCCGAATCCTCCAATTGAGGTTGTCAACATCTAAAATAGTTGGTTCCTTTCAAATGCACTATAACCAAAGGTGGTTGTGGTCCCTCAATTGGTCACCTAGACCTTGAAAAACAATATGATTTATGAAATCTTATATATATCAAATAATATTATTGCTAACCCCCTGATACAGGTAGAACATGTAGTCATGTAGAGCTAGATTGTCCAAAATTATTTCAAGGTTATCAAACTGTTGTTTGTATGTGGTTTGACCTGCTTGATTCTCTTCCTACTATGGCTTAGAGCAAGGAGATCACTCCAACACATGGTGTGTCAATTTTGGCGATTAGTTCACTCACTTTGGGTTCAAACAATTGTTAGCAAAACTGTTAGCCATTTCATTTAACAACAGACGTAGACTCACTTGGATCTTTGTTGCTTCGCATTAGATGGTGAGAAACCACCCACTACGGGTTCACCATCACATTCTTTGAAGAAATCCTAGGCCATGAGAGCACCAAAATTACTATTCCTCATTTTTGACAAATTGATTCAGCATGATCAACTAAATTGTTTCGTATGTGTAGCAATTGAATAGTGCTCCTTCGAGTAGGACCTTTACAATGTAGATTCTTACATAACATATTGTTCAAAAATTGGTTGATTTAATTACCCTCAAAAAGACATAAAGCAGGCTCTCGCCAATTTGGTATGAAGTAGGCTCTAAAACATCTACTCTAGGAATTCTTTTGCACCTTTAATAACTAGTGGTGTATAATTTGAAAGTTTCAAGAGTGCAAAGTATGCCTAATGTGCCTGTTTCAACAGCTAAGTTTTGTAAATCACCTTTCAATGATCAAGAAGCTATACATACAGATAGCCAGAGGGTTCACCTAGAAGCAACCCTTGAGAGAGTATAACAGCCACTGATTGAGGGCTCATGCACCAAAGATAGACAGCGCTAAGCAGTCAGCCAAAGCAGTGGAATGTAAACGAATCAGTGGGGAATGTCCGCCTGCAAGGGAAGTGCCTTTGCAAGTCCGTGTGAACAAAATGGAATCAAGAATGTCAACTTGTACAGTGTTTGGAAAGTACAGTTACATTTTCGAAACCAAGAAAAACCATCAGAGTTTAATTTTACATGAAGCCTAACATAATATAGAATGCCAGCGCCGCACTTTAACTTACAAGTAATGATATAGAAGAATCTGGGCGCTGATATGGAGGGATACAATGACGAGTCTAGTAAGGGACATTATATCTACTTTTCTATACAAGGGGGGTCAAACATAATCCAACCCATCTTATCAAAAACTGGTTTAAATTTGTCATTCGGAAAAAGAAGCCCATGGACGACTAATGTGGAGAACTCCACTCAATCATCTGTCAATATCTCTCTCAGTAACTTAAGCCTTTGATTTGCACATCGGAGACGGACCAAAATCTGTTCACCAGACGGGAACTGCAAAGTTCACCAGCAAACGATGCATATGACGTTCACATCGGAAACTGAATATGTCGCCAATAATATTGCTTCAGAAGCAACAGTCTTCATTCTAAACACCATTCATCCTCTACAACTGCAGTCAGTATCATGCCTGTAGAAGGCAGTCAAGTTGCGCTTGCAGATCTGGTATTGGAACCATTCCTATGCTGATTATCTCCTCCTCAGTGTACTCGGACCTAATTAATGACTGCAGCTGAAAATGGGCTTCAACAATGTTTGTCCTGCAAGTTATAATGTAAGCAAGAAAGAACGGAACACCAAAAATCAACTGTGAAATATTGCATCGGAAGAGTAATTGCAAAAAGAAAATAATCTCTCTTTCAAGAAAATGTTCATCTACACAAATTCTAACATTAGCAATATGGTTAACCCCGAAAATGTCATGTCAACAAAAAGAAGACAAACTCAGTACTGGACTGCTGTAATGTTGTCTGGTAACCAGAAATTAGTCTTTTTCTAGTATTCAACAAGACAACCATGAAAGGGAGTAAACATGATCATAATCTTGGTGCGGAACCACAAAATCTATTAGGATGCTTTCATAGTGCCCCTACTTTGGGATCTAGCTAACCTCCCTAAGTACGGAAGCTTATAAGTTTTACCACATTTTGAAGGAGAAATCATGGGGATTTCAGATCTTGAATTTGGGGATTATGCAATAGGCAGTGGGATGTCAACAAACTGAAACATGGGTGAGAAAAATGGAGATGGTTTCTATGCCAGAGTTGCACCTGAGAGGAGTGTTAACCTCTGGACATTTTCTATATTTCCTCTCTATTCGTTACATCAATTTTCGTACTTGTGGACTTCCGTAATTTATAATTGTATCACAAACAAGTAGACATTCTTTTAGGACTGGGGCAAGCTCAGTGTGATTTATATGTAAGCTCCTGGCTGATTTCTATGTTAGTTTGATTTGTTTCATATGAAACACGTCTGATTTGGTATTTACCAAAGACCACTTCGACATATGGATGTCCAGGCAAAAATCCAAGGCAAAGTACTCATATGGTGCTACAAATTTGGAGACTTGTTTCAATTGATCAAGTGGATGACCTGTATATGTGCCTAATGGATCCAAGTCTAGACAATCACCATAGGAGTAGGGATCATTAGATATATGGCTTGCAATTGTTGAGCACGCAATAAATATATAGGAGACTTTGAAGGGTTGCAATTAAACTGGATCAGGAACAGATTGTTTCATATATAAAAAAACCACCATGGCGCCCACCCTAAAAAGTCTATGGATAATAGATTTGCACATTTGTGGTTGATTCCTTTATCAATTTCGTTAGTTTTTTTTTTAAATCATTCAAACTTGTTGGTGAATCAATAACCAGTGATTAGGAAAAAAATTGTACTTAAGCCAGGAAGTTGAATTTGATTCATGCACAACTTTTTTATCAAACTCATCAACCCTCTCCAACAAGTGATCAGAAAGGAGAGGGGTTGGGGTGGCGACTGTCAAGTAGCTGGATAGTACAGCTGACAGCTGATGCTGACTATAGCTGTGAAAAGTCTTAATGGTGGTTACGAGGTTTGGTTTTTCTTTTTAAGAAGAAAAAGGAGAGCATTGTAAACTCCTCAACCCTCTCCAAAAAATGGTTAGAAAGGAGGGTGATGGGGAACCAAATTTCCTAGGGACTGCAAATCCGATTCTCTTTAAACAACACAATTTAACTCTGCTTCTGATGAAAGTCAATGGCTGGGTATTTGTAACAAATGGCTCAAAAATGCTAATGACTTTGGGAAATTGCATATAATTTACGAACTAATTAGTAAAACTCGAGTAATATGCTAAAATTTAGGGCGCCTAGATAGTCTTTTCTGGAATTTTTTATTTTGTATATTATCACTTTAATATCTATTTCATGTGTAGGAGTTTTTCATGTGTTTTAGGATACTACCTCACTCTTACATGACTATTTAGGATGTAGAACATTTAATATACACATAGAATACTTTACATATGTGACATATGTTATTATATATAAATATAAAATGTGGAGAATAAAAAGTTAAGGCAGCGCCCAGGCACCCAGCCAAGCCAGGCCACTGCCTGGATGCCTTGACAACTATGCTAGGCGCCTGACAGGCCTAATTGGGCCTAGAATCTGGAAAAAATCCTTTTTTTTTTCTTATGTTCCCACGACGTTCTTCCTCCTTAAATCTCTCCTTTTGTTTTTTTCTTTTCCTCCACAGTTCCACCAAGAAACAATATTGCTGCATTGTTACTGCATGCTCCACTCTTTATTTTCGTTTCTTATTTTTGCTTGCTCTACCAAGCAGTAAAATTTGCTGTTATGTTACAGAGTTACTACTGTTCTACTATTATACATTCACTGATGGTCCAGTATTACTAATTGACTACATACTCCATGATTTGTCCTTCTTCATGCTCCTATTTCTATTTACAGTTTATATATCTCTTGTACAAATGCACTCACATTCATACTGCTAGAGAGTATGGTTAATTTAGTTAAATAAATTATTTGAGTATATTTGTATATGGGCCCAACTATGTCTTGGCCCATTAGGGTTTAGTCTAAAATTTGACGCTTCCCCCTTCTATATATAGGAGGGGGCTTCCTCTTATCAAATTGTATCGCACAACCTTCTTTTACTTTACAACATGGCACATCATGGTCAAGAACCCTAGTCGTAAGAGAGAGGAAGGTGTAGCCAGCGGGTGGCCACCCTTACTTCCTTGTGGGTCAGCTGCCCGCAGGTTGTTCCATGGTTTATGTTGCCCTTTCATCTCCCTTCTTGTCGATGTTCTTGCTTCTCTGCCTATTGTTGCCTACCCCTACACCGCCACCTACCCCTGCTCAAGTGTCGCCACTCTGGCTTACTACTATTTCCCGTTGTTGTTGCTTTCCTCCCTGTTTCGTTGCTGACTCCCTACTTTTATTGCATGTCGGCCAGGCTTATCGTCGCCAACCTCCTCTGTCACCGCTGGCCCCTGCCCTACTGTCATCACTGTTACACCCCAGCCGCCATGGCTAAGGTTGCTTCTTCTAGCCTCATAGTCACCATTTCCTTGCCTTCCTATTGTCGTTGTTGCCTATCCCATGTTGTCGATGCCTCCACTTACCGTCGTCGCTACTGTCCTTGCCCCAATTATCCTGTCGTTGCTTCCCCCCAACCACTTTTCTTACCCCCTCACTGCTCTTTGCTTGTCTAACAAAAATTGGCATGCTAAAGAACTTGAAATGACTCATAATGCAATTTTTTCATTATTTCATTCACTGTAGACCTTTTTTGCGGGGGTTCTACCCCCGAACCCCCGCGAGGGGCGGCCTCCACTCGACTCCCGCCCGCTGAGGGCAGCGAAACCCCCTAATTGGGGGCACACCCCCCAAACCGGCAGTGCTACGACCTACTTTTTCCGAAGCGTTTCTTTATCATTGTCCACCCCAATGACTCTTGCTTCGTTCTATGGTTGGTGTGAGAGGGAGAAATAGAGGATAGATGAGATGAAGAGAAGAAAGTTAATTATGCTTATATCTAAGAGGATCTTCTTGCTGCTCTATATATATTTGTGGATCTTTATGCACTTCTTAGGGAGCTTGTGGACTTCTACTATTGATTTTGTATTTGAATGTCTTCTACTGTTATATGCTTCTTGAAGATCTAATTATTGGGAGCTTCATGTCCACTGCTTACTAATTTAAGATGATGATCTTCTATTCGACTACACCATCTCTATTAGTATATACACTTTACTGCTTTTTTTTACTTAGTGTATTTTGCTTATCGTCTTTTCTCTTTTACTCTTTATCCCATATTGGTTATCTCTAAATCTTGTACACTCTCTTGTCTTATAAAAGAGAGCCCAATGTATTCTTTTTAATCATCCAATAATAAGAAATCTCGTTGCCGACTTCTAGATGGTATCAGAGTGGGCCTTAAACCTAATCCCTCTCTCACCCCAACCCTAGCCGCCATCTTCTCCACCAACCCTAGCCGCCGCCACCCCCCCTCTCTTTTTTCCCGCCGCTGCTGCTACAGTACCGCCGCCGCCACTACAGTACCGCTGCTACAGTATCGTCATCGCTACAGTACTGCTGCTCCAATCTCTCCACCAACCTCCTATCTCCTAGCTATTCCCATCCTTGTGGCCTAATCTACCACAGGTCTCTCTTTCGTGCTCCGTTTCGCTTTCCGAAACTCTCCGGACAGCCCCGGCGTTTTCCAGTTCTGACACGTTGACGGCGTAAAAGGCTTCTCCTTCTCTATCTAACTATGCCTCATGGTGGAGTGATTAATCCTCCATGTTAGCGTAGGCTTTTTTTCTCTATCTGCTGCCCCTACGTGGGTTTTTCTAAGATCCATGTGTGGATCTTCTGCCCTCTACTACTAGTCTATGCACTGGACTTTTGCTGACTTCTACTGCTGCTGCTGACTTCTGCTGCCCTCTGCGCCTGTGCTTCTGCCTCTGTCTCCATCTTCCGATGGCGACTCCTGATCTTCCAGGGACTTTGTGTGTTACCACTGTGAAGTTGGATAACTCCAACTATCACCTCTGGGCGGCTTCCTTTGAGCTCTATGTTAAAGCACAAGGGCGTTACTCTCATCTATCTACCAAGGGACCAGCGGTCTCCGCTGCTGAGGCTGATGAAATGATCAAGCAGGACTACGATCTCTGGTCCAAGGAGGACTACGGTGTTATGACATGGATGGTCAACAGTGTCAAGCCAAAGATCAGCCAGTCTCTTCTTCGCCTCCAGACTGCAAAGGAGATGTGGGATCAACTTTCCCACGTCTACTCTCATCAGCAAAATCCCAAGAAGGTTTTTGAAATCTTCAAGCAACTGGCCAAACAGGAATTCACTACCATGGACTCTATTGAGGACTACTACAACAACTGTTGTGCTCTCTAGGATGAATTCCAGGTGTATCATCCTCTTTCTGCCGACATCACTGAAGTTCAGCGTCAACGGAATGAACTTATGCTTGTTCAGTTCCTCGTTGGTCTACCTTCTTCCTTCGCTGGAGTTGTTGATCAGATCCTATCCAGTGATCATCTGCCCACCCTGCGAGATGTTTTGAAAAGGGTTCAATGTCTGCCATCTGTTTCGCAGCATCTTCCTGACACTTCCGATGGAGCAGCCCTCATTGTTCGTACTGGTGACTCCTTCCAAGGTTGCGGTCGTGGTCGGGGCCGCGGACGTGGACGCTCTACTGCACCTGGACGTGGCTCTGGCGCTGAATCTACTGAACCTCATTTCTGCACCTTCTGCAAGCGAACAAACCACAATGAAGACTGATGTTGGATCAAGCATGGCAAGCCCGCCTGGGCAAACCAAGTCACGACGGATCAGCCTGAGACTGCTACTACCTCTGCTCCGCCTTCCGCTGATTGGATACGGTCTGAATTCGAGAAACTTCTCCAGGCTCGTCTTGCTTCTTCTGTTGACGCCTCTACTGATGGTAGCACCGCCCTCCGGACACAGTCTGGTAAAAATTTGTGGATGATTGATTCTGGTGCGACATCTCATATTTCTGGCAATCCTGCTTTATTTTCTAAACTGCAAAATACTTCTATTATACCTCCTGTTACACTGGCTGATGGCTCTAAGACACATGTTACTGGAATTGGTGATATCTGTACCACTGGTTGCCTGCCTCTGCGGTCTACTCTTTATGTTCCTAAGTTTCCTATTAACCTGCTATCTGTCAATAGAACTGTGAAGAGCCTTCGTTGCTCGATTACGTATAATCTGGATGGTGTTATTTTTCAGGATCTGCGCACGAGGACGACGATTGGTTCGGGCCATGAGGGACCAAACGGGCTATACTACCTGGACGTTCCGAAGACCGCAGCATACTTGACATCTTACGTGACGGGCATCCAGTGGCACTATCGCTTAGGACATCCTTCTGCAGCGAAGCTGAAACAGTTATTACCTGATGTATTAGATTTTGTTTTTCATTGTAAGCAGTGAAATGAAGAACGGGCTGAGCGCCCGATTAAACGGCCGTTTAATCGGCCCAATGGCCCAGCCGTTCGATTTTTGGCAAAATCACCGTTTAACATTTTTGTAATTAATCGGCCGTTTTTTCCCGTTTTTCACCCATTTTTTTCGTTTTTTTGCCCGTTTTTTTCCCGCTTTTTGGCCGTTTTTTGTCCGTTTTTTTTTTAATTTGCTGTACACCTGTAACTTTATATAAACTATATGGTCCCAAGTATTACTGACTATAATATATTAAACTTATATACATTAAATATCCTATGATAAGCCTAGTTCTAATAGAATGCATACTTGTATGCAAGTTGGGATAATAGGGTACTGTTGTAAAGTGTAATTTATACAAGTAAAATATATGTAACTATTATCTAATTTTAGAATGCATACTTTAGTTAATTGTACTGCTGTAATGTATGACTAATTGATGATATGCACATATAACAATAAGTTAGAAAGGTATCCAATAATGAGTCTATTGTTTACTGCTTAACTATGTAAACATGTGATGCAAAAATATTTCTGAATCATGTGTGTGGGGTATTTTATCTATGTCAAAACTATTATTTATTATATTATGGCTATAATTATTGTCTTATAGCTATCTTATAAACTAATTGGGTGTTTTTACTGTTGGGTAGAGTGTTTAGAATCTTTAGATATATATAAAAGTTTCAAAGAGTATTAGTATTTATATACATATATATGTAAATTTGTATAAAATTATATAGGAAATTAAAACCCGTTTTTTAAAAAATCGGCCGCTTAATCGGCCGCTTACCGCTTAACCAGTTACAAGGTGTTGTCTGCACGGTTACCACTTAACGTTTTTTAAAACATTGATTGTAAGACTTGTCAACTGGGCAAACAGACCCGAGCATCTTTTTCCAAAAAATCATGTATTAGCTCTACACAGCCATTTGACATTATTCATGTTGATGTTTGGGGACCCTGTTCTGTGTCGAGTACTTCTGGATTTTGATATTTTCTGAGTTTTATTGATGATTTTTCTAGAACCACCTGGTTGTTTTTTCTCAAAGACAGGTCTACTATTCTTGACAATATCACTACTTTCTTTACTGAGATTCGAACCCAATTTGCTAAACCCATTAAAAAAATTTGAACTGATAATGTCTTAGAATTTGTGCAAGCCTCAGTCAGCCTCCTTTGTCGAAAACAGGGTACCATACACCAAACTTCATGTGCTTACACGCCACAACAAAACGGAGTCGTTGAACGCAAAAATTGCCACCTTCTTGAAGTTGGCCGCACTTTACTGTTTCATTATCATGTTCCCCGGCATTTTTGGCCTGAGGCTATCTCTACTGCTTCTTACCTAATTAATCGAATGCCCTCTTCTGTGCTTGGAAATCAAGTTCCATATCAGATTCTGTTTCCGGATGCGCCCCTTTTTTCTGTGCCTCCGCGTATCTTTGGGAGCACTTGCTTTGTCAAAAACCTTCGTCCCAGTCTAACCAAACTTGATCCCAGAGCGACTAAGTGTGTCTTCCTAGGGTACTCGCGCACTCAGAAAGGGTACCGCTGCTATGATCCTGTGTCAAAGAAATGGTTTGTATCTGCTGATGTTGTTTTCTTTGAGCATATGCCCTTTTTCTCGTCTGTCGGGTCGGCTCTTTCTTCAGACTTATTACTGGACACACCTTTACCTATCATGGATGATACTGTTGAAATTACTGATACTGCCGATATTGCTTCTCCTACTGAAAAGTCGCCTCTAAAAGTATATCAAAGAAGACAGAAGACAGCAACTCCCTCTATGGCCCCTCCAACGTCTTCATCCTCCGTGCCAGATCAAACACCACTGCAGGTATTCTCTGATCTTGATGTTCCTATCAGCTTGAGGAAAGGAACTAGAACTTGCACTAAACATCCTATTGGAAATTTCTGTACTACTGATAATCTGGGGACTAATTTTGCAAATTTTACTGCTGCTCTATCTGCTATATCTATTCCTAAAAATGCTTCTCGGGCTCTTAAACATCATGCTTGGCGACAAGCTATGGAAGATGAAATGCAGGCTCTTACTGAACGCAACACCTGGCAGCTAGTTGATCCTCCTGTAGATTGTTCTCCAGTTGGCTATCGCTGGGTATTTACTGTCAAATATCAACCATATGGCATGGTTGAACGGATGAAGGCGAGACTTGTTGCGAAAGGCTATACATAAATTTACGGGGTCGATTACTTTGAGACTTTTTCTCCTGTGGCTCGGCTGAACTCTATACGGATTCTTATTTCTGTTGCTATTAATTCTGATTGGCCCTTGTATCAACTTGATGTAAAGAATGCTTTTCTGTATGGGGACCTACATGAGGAGGTCTACATGGAACAACCCCCGGGATTTGTGCTCCAGGGGGAGTCCTCTAAGGTCTGTAGGCTGAGGAAGGCCATTTATGGTTTGAAACAGAGTCCACGTGCTTGGTTTGATAAACTGAGTACTATTCTTCAAAAAATTTCTTTTAAACGCTCCCAGTTAGATCACTCTGTTTTTGTCAAAAATACTACCGTTGGCATTGTTATCCTTATTGTATATGTTAATGACATCATTCTCTCAGGGAGTGATCATGTAGGCATTCAGACTACCAAGTGCTATCTGGAGAAACGCTTTGTTACCAAAGACCTTGGCTCTCTGCGGTATTTTCTTGGCATTGAAGTTTCTCGGTCCTCTTCTGGTCTTTGTCTGTCTCAACGCAAATATGTTCTGGATCTGCTTTCTGAAACTAGACTTCTAGGTGCTAAGCCTGCTAGCACACCTCTGGATCCAAATACTGACTGGGATGATGAGAACTCTCCTGCCTATCCTGACCATCATCAGTATCGACGCATGGTTGGTAAGCTTATTTATCTGACTGTTACACGAGCTGATATTACTTCTACTGTCGGGCTTGTTAGTAGATATTTGGATAAACCTCGGCAATGTCACTGGGACGCTGTTTGCCACATTCTTAAATATTTGAAGAGCTCTCCTGGGAAAGGCCTGCTTATAAGAAACATGGTCACTGTAAACTCCTTGGTTATTCTGATTCTGACTATGCTGGGAGCAAGCTTGACCGACGCTCCACTTCTGGCTACTGTACATTTGTGGGAGGAAACCTTGTTACTTGGCGAAGTAAGAAACAGACTGTGGTTGCTCGCTCAAGTGCTGAAGCTGAATATCGCGCCATGGCGCATACTACTTGTGAGCTATTCTGGATTCGGAGCCTGCTGAAGGATTTTGGTGTTTCTGACTCCTCTCCTATTCCGATGTATTGTGATAACAAAGCTTCTGCGTTTATTGCCAGTAATCCCACTTTTCATGAGCAAACTAAACACATTGAGGTGGACTGCCATTTTGTTCGTGAAGCTGTCTTATCTGGCCAGATATCCACTCCCTACATCCCTACTTCTGATCAGGTGGCTGACATCTTCACAAAGATTCTTCCAAAGACAAGATTTGCTACTATGACATCCAAGCTGGGCATGATTGACATCTACGCTCCAGCTTGAGGGGGAGTATTAGTATATACACTTTATTGCTTTTTTTTACTTAGTGTATTTTGCTTATCGTCTTTTCTCTTTTACTCTTTATCCCATATTAGTTATCTCTAAACCCTATACACTCTCTTGTCTTATAAAAGAGAGCCCAATGTATTCTTTTTAATCATCCAATAATAAGCAATCTCGTTGCCGACTTCTAGAGTCTCTACCTTCTGCTTTTCTTTCGTGCTTTATTTGCACGTTGATATTCTTCATGCCTTGCGCATGTTGACTTATTGGAATTGTGAACCAACACTCTCTAGACTCTACAACTATGAACCAACACTCTTTGGACTTTGCTACTGTAACCCAATATTCTCTAGACTTTGCTACTGTGAACCGACACTCTCTGGACTACAACAATAGCGATTGTGATGAAGACTCTGACGCCTTTGAGGTGTTGTTTACTACTACTCCAAATGCCATATCCTTTTGATCAAGAAGCTTTTGCCACCTATTTGCGACATGCACCTGACTTACAACATACTTCATATCTGACCTACTTGCATACCTAATTTGAGTTATCTACTTCAGGGGGAGTGTTTAAGTGATGAGTGCTTTATTGTAATCTTGAGGGGGGGAAATATTCTTGTATGGACTCGGCTTATCTTTGTTTCTACTTCTTTGTTTTTTAATCTCTCTCTTTGTTTGTAGGCCGATTTGGGATTCTCCCAAGCTTCAGCTTGAGGGGGAGTGTTAAAGAGTCCAGTTAATTAAGTTATATGAGTCTATTTGTATATGGGCCCAAGTGTGTCTTGGCCCATCAGGATTTAGTCTAAACTTTGTATGCTTCCTCCTAATATGTATAGGAGAGAGATTCCTCTTATCAAATATATCACACTGTCTTCTTTTACTTTACAACAAATACAATGTTGATTTCTTGCTTGCATTTTCAGTTTTCTTACTTTAGCATTCCTATATTATGTTCAATTATTCATATTAATACGTATAGGCATTATATTTTTTTGTTTCTCATTTTTCTACCTCCTTTCTACTTTCATTTTGCAATTTGTTCTTTTTCCTCTATCAATCTTCTTTTTCATTGTTTTTTTTCTCCACAGTTTCACCATATGTAAGGTTCCTTCTGCGTGATGCTCCACTTTTTCTCTTCTTTTTTTCTTTTTTTCTTTGTTCTTCATCTTCCCCCAACCATGTTTGTTTTCTTCTTGAAATTTGTTCTTCCTCATCAGGTTAACCAATATTGTTTTTACTTCTTTTTCCGCTTTCGAATTCGACTTATTCATATATTGCTCATATGTTAATTTATAAGTAATAATTATATATGTGTGTATATATATAAATGAAAAAAAAATAAGCTCCTAGGCTTCCGCCTAGGTCCCCTGGGTGCTCCATGGGAACACGTGGCCTCCTATACAACCTTCTTTGGGATCAACTAGGGTAGATGCCAAGTCATACTATCTTTGTGGAAGTCGATAAGACAAAGTCGGGTGACTTACCCACAAGTTGATCAACTTGTGGAGTTGGATTGGCTGAATTTTTAGTTAGCTATCTGATTTGTGCTAGGGTTTGAGAAGTAGACCGACTTTTGTGGAAGCTGACCAAATTCCACCAAGGATGTGGTTTTGTACTGACAAAGACCAACTTTGGGACTGACTCGTGTTTGTCAAAAGTGAAAAATAAAGGACAATGTTTTAAAAAAGGTGCATGCAGCCTCTTATGCGGTTCAGAGCATTAGCCGAATCGCATATGGCAAATTAGAGCCTAAAGTAAACCATGGCTGCATAAACGGCCGTACAACCGCATATAAGATCGATTGATTGACAATTTATTAATGGTCAAACTACTAAGCCGATGATTTTTTAATGTCACATCTATTCTTCATGTAATTAAAACCAACATCTACAATCAACCTACCTTCAGTCCAAATCCTCTTTATTTACATTTGCATTCAACTATGAATGTTTAACATTTAGATCATAATTGCATATTTATATATATTGAAGTTGTGTTTGATTGCATATTTGCATGATTGCATTTGTTGTTCATGTATGGTTAAGTAACTTCGATTGTTACTAATGTCTCTCTTGTATGTTAGTATTTTACTAATTTGTATTGTTATCAATGTTATTACTTATTAGCATAGTCACAATATACTCTGACTTTTTGAAAAAGTCGCGTTTAAAATGCAAATTTTTCCCTGACGTATCAAACAGACAACTAATTCCCAATTTGAGCATGGTCGCAATATATTACGTTTTATTCCCGTGTTATTCACAAATTACTTGTGTTTGATGTTTTCTTCCCATTTTATACTTTTTTCATGTACTTTCTCATTTTTGTACTATCTATGACGAAAACTTAATTTGAGTGTATATATATGCACGTGTGTATATGTAAATCCACACACACACACACACACACACACACACACACATATATGTATATATGTATATATATATATATATATATATGTATCATGTATGTATGTATGTTTATTGTTATCAGAACCGAACCGGACCTGCCGGTTGAACCGGTAACTCTACCGGGTCGGTTCTCTCCCAAAGCCAGAAATGAAGTCTGGTCGGCATCAAACCGGTGAACCGACCGGTTGAACCGGCAAACCGGTCCGATTTTAGCCCGACCGACCGATTCTCTCACTTTACAAGTAAATGTATTTTTGCTTCTAGTTTTTGTTAATCAATATTGATACAATATAATTGTTGGTATATAAATGTCCATGAATAGAATAATATTTGTTATTTGGTCTATTTATCAAGTTATTGTGAGCAGTTGTGCTATTATTCGTGTTTCATAACTTTTGCAGGGATATTTTCCATGAGTATCAAAGATATTTATATTTTTTTAACTATTAGTGACGTCATGCTGACATCACCGGTTGAACCGGTCAGACCACTGGTTGAAACAGTGAATCGTGAACTAGAGCCCTCACCGGTTCGTTGATCGGTTCGAGATGACAACCCTGGTACTTATACATTGTGCAATATATGTATATATGTGTGTGCTATATACATGTGCAATATATATATATATATATAGAGAGAGAGAGAGAGAGTCAGGCTAGAATACACTCGAGTGTACAGATCGCACGGATACACTCAAGTGTGTTTGCATATCAAGACTATTTTTTGCAAGATGTAGACCATTGATCTTCATTGTCATACCATAATTAGGCCACATATAAATTTTGAGGCCATTTGGATGAGTGTAAGTCACTCATCCGAGGGCAACAAAATCGACGCACAAAACTAATTTGAAATGCATAATTTTTGCGGTCTTTATAACATGACCTATAAATACCTAAATGTGCTCAAATTTTTTATATGAGTTATTCACAAGATGATTAAGAAGATCAACGGATTACATTTTTGAAAAAAATATTGCATCATGAAAAACTACTTGAGTATATTCTGCTCTGAATACACTCGAGTGTATTCTAGCCTGACTCTATAAATATATATATACATGTGTGTGTGTGTGAATCCTTCGTTCTTTTTCTGACTTTTTCCCGAATCATTTACCGTATGTTGACCGCTTTTTACCTGAATTTCCCGCATAATTCCTGAATCTCGAATTTTTCAACTCGATCGTACGTATCCCGAATACTGAATTTGTGACTATGATTATTAGGACCGGACGGCTCATCGAACTAGTGAGGCTACTGGTTCTCAGTTAACTGGTTCGACCTATGGTGGAACCGTTTCAGCCAGTGACATCAACAAGGTATAAAAATAATATTCATATGCTAAAAATATAGATAAAACATGCAAAATAAGAACCACTTCAATTATGATGAATGTATAAGTAGAGTTCTTAGAATCCATAATAAAGCCATAACCTCATACGTCACAAATACTAATGTTTCATACAAAATGATACTTTAAAATCCAAAATTCATTAACTTAATATGATTCCAAACATAATTATACCCCTCACATTAGGTGGAGCGGAAGTTCTCCTAGGAGTTGGGGCTTGGAAAATCAGGGGTGTGAGTTTTTTGTTCGTGTTGAGAGGTGGGGAGGAAATTAGAGTCACTCATTGGTTGAGACAAAAGTTATGGTTAATCAAACCGGTGCAACCGGCTAACTGGTGAACTAGTCAAATACTGACGGGTTGGACCGGCCATCTGACTAGTTGGTCCGGTATTACCGGGTTTACAATAACCAAACCAGTAAGGGTGTTGGTTCGGTCCGAGCGGTCGGACCAAATGGTTCAACCAAATTTTGATAACATTGACTGATATGTACTTGTGCTAAACCATTTGTGAGTGTTTTATTGGAGTGTATGCTTAATTGATTCTAGAATGCATTTTGGATAAAAAAAAATGCTTTCTAGATGGTGATATACTTTTCATTGAAACTTTATTAATAAATCAATAACAATTTTAAGGTTCCTGTTGAAAGTTGAGGGGAAACTCACTTGTGTTGTTATCAAGGTTTTAAAGTGCGTGAGGCGCATCGAGGCGTTTTCGGCTCAGCGAGGCGAGGCGTAAGCCTCGAGGCGGTCGAGGCGTAAGCCTCAGATTGTACCGAGGCGTACATATAAATAAATATATATATATATATAAATATATCCACATATAATATATATATAAATAATATAGTCATTAATACATATATGTATAAACATACATATACATATACATAATCCTATACATATATATATATATATATATATATATATATATATATATATGAATATATATGAATACATATATGTACATATACTGATATACATATATAATCCCATATATTTATATATGAATACATATATGTACGTGTATATAGTCATATATACAGATTTACATATGCATACATGCATATACTATATAGACAGATTTCTATTTTATTCTATATAGATTGACATATATATAACAGATATATATAAATATACTTACTATATAGACAGATTTCTGTTTTATGCCAGATTTCTGTTTTATGCTGTACAGATTTACATATATAACTATACAGATTTACATATTTCTGAAACAGAAATATATATATATATATATATATATATATATATATATATATATGTATAGATAGATATACTATTACAAATACGCATGTATATATAGATACATATCTATACATATAAATAAATATACTTACTATATAGACAGATTTCTGTTTTATGCTGTACAGATTTACATATATAACTATACAGATTTACATATTTCTGAAACAGAAATATATATATATATATATATGTATAGATAGATATACTATTACAAATACGCATGTATATATAGATACATATCTATCCATATAAATATAGTTATAATTATACACAGATGTATATATATACACATACACAAGAGAATGCATACATACATGCAGCATATAATGATAAAAGTAGTAAAATATCCATAGTTGTTAACAAACAAACATACACATATATAGATATGCACATACATATATCTATATACATATAATTTTGGGTTAATTTAGCCTCTATTAAGTCCAAAATAGGATAATACAGCCTTTTTTTAGACACAAAGTCTGAGGCTTACGCCTCACAAACGCCTCTACGCCTCTTACGCCTCGATACGCCTCGCAGAAACTGAGGCGCACGCCTCTCACTGGCAGACTGAGGCTTAAGCCTCGAGGCGTACCGGAGGCCGCCTCGCCTCGAGGCGTACGCCTCTTAAGCCTCGAGGCGCGTTTTTTAAAACCATGGTTGTTATATTAGATGGCACACCCCTATCCTATATATAGGAGAAAGGGTGGAGACATTACAGACTTGGGACTCAAGGAAAACTATATAGGCCGAGACACTTAAGCCCAATAACTATTTATCCTATTAACTAAATAGGCTAATACTACTTTCTAATAGTTCCAATTTGGATGAATATGTATTGTACAAATTAAAAATGTAATTGTATGATTAATGTATATCTATATATATAATAATTAAGTAATTAAAAAAATAAAAAACGCATATACTCATGCATACCTCATATACTCTATTTAATGACCTCTCTAAACATACATCGCATACCGCTTTTTAGAACATTGATAAAGAAAGGGTGATTAGGGATTTTTGCAAGGACCTTATGTGATGATGTACCTCAAATACATAGCATGTCTCAGAGTTCTTGGTGATCTTAAGCAAATTGAAGCTAGAACAACAGGTGTTCTTCAATCCATTATTGCTTTCTTGGAAATACAATATGCCTCATAGCCATCACTTCATAGGTTTCATCCAAACTACAACTAATTGATTTTC
This sequence comes from Alisma plantago-aquatica, assembly GCA_963693085.1. Taxonomy (NCBI): domain Eukaryota; kingdom Viridiplantae; phylum Streptophyta; class Magnoliopsida; order Alismatales; family Alismataceae; genus Alisma; species Alisma plantago-aquatica. The sequence goes on along the minus strand of OY856409.1, from coordinate 1,412,171,307 downwards.
CCTGCTCTTCAATCTCTCTTTCATAAATGGAATTGAAGGAAGTACGATTCTTGGAGGTGGATCTAAATTGAGGTTGCACCTGAGCTACTTGATAATTCTAGTAACTAATAAGTGGTTGAATTTTGTTTTTAGAAGTAGAAATTCTTTCATTACAAATATGTTTAATTCACTTAATATAAGCTTTTCTCTTGTAGTTCGACCATTATTAAAGAAACTAGATGAACTTGTAGGAATTGTGAGAATTTCACTTAATTTTCAGTATAGGTTGATGTCAGTTAATGCTTTATACATAAATTCTTTAATATTAATTTCAATTATCTATATAGAATTGTACTAGAATCATAGTAACAGAAGTCTCCAAATTTTACAAAAAATCGACGAATTTTTGCGATTTTATAGGCTTCCAACGTTCACCACGATTAATACGTTGGTCGCCGATTTTTCACAACTTTTCACAATTTTTCCCGCTTTTTTACGATTTATACGATTTTTCACGATTCTTCGTGACTTTTCACGAGTTTTCTCATTTAGGTTGTTTGCTCTTTTTTTACCAAACCATGTACAGAGAACTGCTGATATACATTAAACCTCCAACCCCCACCCTTCCGATAATCCATTGTTATTATTCAACTACCCTTTAATTCTTTTCCTACTTTTTTCACTCAATAAGATTGTATGTCTAGTGACCTTAATAGTTACATTTGTATCTAATATGTATTTATAAATATACATATATCTATCTATATATGTATATGTACGTATATATATATGTATATATATGATAGCCGACTTATTCTCGATTATTTCCGAATAGTTGGCCGAACTTCAACCAAAATATATCGTTTATTTCACAAATTTTTCCGATTTTTTCCGAATTCCGATTTTTTCCAGCCAGCCGAAAAGTTGTTGAATCCTGAATTTGTCACTGTGGCTAGAATTGCCTAGTAAATTAGAACTTAGCATAAATAATTATATTCATCATCATCAGTATCGTATAAGCCTCAATCACATTCCCAAAGATGTAGGGTCGATTACATGGATTCTTCTTTCCCACTCAGCTCTGTTATGGCTCGTACTCTCATTTAGATGTAATGACTGTAAATCTCTCCTTATAAGCTCTCTCAAAGTTAATTTAGGTATGCCTTCCCATAAATATGCTTATATAATCTCCCCTTATAAGCTCACCCAAGCTAAAATGGGAATTTAGCATGAAATTTTAATTAGAAAATATATGTAAGCAATGAACATGGGAAGAGCTTACAAAGAGAGAGTTTGAATCTCTACATCTCAACCAGAATCGGTAGACCAATTTTGCTTTAGGCAAGTTAAAATTCTTGAGTTATGTTATATAAAGCATTATCATCATGATAGCATATTATAATACCATCTGAATGGAGGCCAAGTGATTTCGTTTGGAATGATTTTAATGTATGATTTCGTATTATTCAGCCAATTTGGCTTCCTCCTAGTAGTGACGATTCATGATGAAAAATGATGATTGTCGATTGTATGGTGACAATGAAGTGTGAAACATCAAATTGATATATTGCCAAATGTATATCTTAAAATATCACCTTACAGAGATTTTAGGGTTTCTAGAAATAATAGTTTAATATAGCATAGATTCATAAAGAAAATCCTTGTGTAAAATGTTTTTGCAAACTTAATATCAGACATAAGCAAGTAAGAGCAAAGTGATGATTTTAATTGGAGCCCTCAGCATTTTAGAGCTTTATCCTGATGTCTGATTATGGGAAGTGAAATGGGTGTTATTGTAGTGGATCCGGTGGACGTGGAAAGGTACTCGGAGCGTAAATCCTCACCCAAGAATTTGTTAACTAGATTTAAAGGGAGTTAGCTAGACCTCGCGAGGTGAGCGACAACCATGGCTTCAATGACGTCATCATCTGAGTCTAGGACCTCATAGAGGTGAGGGCACTTTAATTTTTTTGTACAATTGACTAACTTTCCGTAGGAAAAGGGGTTTGATGTGAAACCACCATTCACCTAAGTGGAATTGTTAGCTGGCACCCTTCCCAACTAATAGGGACACAGTGCCAAGTGAGTAGGTACCAAGGAAGCACATAAGCGGACACGGACACGAACACGGGACACGGCGATTTTGGAAAACATAGGACACGGACACGGCTATGGACCCGACATTTTTTAAAAATTAAACTATATATATATATATAGGGCCCATCTTTATTGCCCGCGCGGGTAGCTACCCGCCCACCCTTCCCACCACTTTTTTTCAAAAAAAAAAATCGCAATTGTAGAGGACTATTTTGTCTAGCTCTCCAAAAAAATTTAGCCAAAAATAATATCATTTGCCCCTCCAAAATCAAAAAACCCGTCCATATATATTTCTGCTGTATATTTTGTACAGAATTACTTTTTTGGCCAGCAGAGTTACTTTTTTGGCCACCATAGTTACTTTTTTGACAGCAGAGTTACTTTTTTGGCCAGGAGAGTTACTTTTTTGGCTGCAGGGTAGCGAAAATCCAGGTTACCCGCGCGGGCAACGAATGAACGCCCATATATATATATATATATATATATATCACAAGAAATAAAAAAAATAGATAATTATACAATATAACTTAATTTAAGATAAAGCTAAAAAATGAAACCAATTGGCGATTGTATAACCACAACATTGAAACATTGAAGTAGAATTATCCATAAAAGCGGTCTTTTCATTTTTATGTCAAATACAAGTTAAAAAAAGACAATTTTACTTCCATTCGTATTCAATGTGTAATACCCAAAACATGACGAGATATAAAAATTAAAAAGAAGAGGAGAGACCGGTAGATTAAATAAGAGAGATTGAAACATGAAAAAGTGGAATTCAATTTCAAGATTTTAATGTGTATGATGAGACTCATGAAATGATGTAAAGAAACCCCAAGAACTGAAGTTGTGTATTTTGAAGTCTAAAAGAATCAAAAGACAAAAAGATAGGAAATTTTAATAAAGAGTAAGCATTTTTTGCAATTCCAGTAGCCTAGTCTAAGAATAGACTTCATGGATTCAGTCCCATGATGTGCCACGCTGCTGAATTTCGGAATATTGACCATTAGACATACATAAGAGTCTTTAAGTCAATACCTAGTATTCAGTAAATGTAGATGTCATATAAATTTTGAGACTGTTCATAAGGAATTTATTTAGATACACAGCAGCAATTAATATAAATACACAACTGGATATTCAAGAAAGTGATAAACATAGAAACATTGATAGAACAAGGAAACAATGGATAAAGGTTGATAGTTTCCCTCAGTTAATCAGTTTTCCAGAACTAGAGGGAGGCCCCAAGCCCAAGAATAGATGAATGAGTTGAGAGATTATATAAAAACAAGAATAGGGAGACAGTTGTTGCTGCTCTGGACTTAGATATGTGATAAGAACAGCAAGAATACAACTGCCACCCTCTTGCGAACTGAGCTGGATTTGATCTATCAGAGACATGTTTAGCTGCCTAGTTATGTGACTATGTTAGTGGAAAGGCAAGCCTGTTTTGGGCTGTAAATGGGCCTGGCCGTGTCCAGGCCGTGTCCACCTATAAAAAACAAAAAAAAAATGTTGGACACGGCTGGTGAAGTGTCCAATACGTATTTAGGCGTGTCCACGGAGTACGGGTGTCCAATACATGTCGGACACGGGTACGGCACCTGTTTTGAAGTGTTCGTGCTTCCTAGGTAGGTACCAGAGCATTGAGCACCTATCCAACTAGACATGGTGACCTCGTAGAAACCGAAGTAGAGTGGTAGACTTAATCCAGGTACCAATTTACTCTCAGACTTGTACGGCAGGTTCCATGGATTTATCATCATAGCTCTAGTTAGACGGATAATGTGAAACTAATTAGGCAGTAAAAAAGATAAGAAAAGCTCATTAACTTTAATAATTTCACATATTCAGTCGAATGTCAAGTTCTTTTCTCTGTATATGTTATATGCTGGTATATTGAATAAATGATTTAGGTGAAATCGTTTTCGATTTCCAGTTATTTATGACTTGAAAGATTGAGATATCGGAGAATATGATAGATAAATGATATTGTCAATTGTGATCTATAAACATAAGGTGATGCTAGTTTTGCAATATTAATGTTACTGCTTTTCCTATTATTAACTGTGCAGGCGTCCTTGAGCAATGTGAATTGTATGTTTTAAAAAGGAAAGAGTTTGTTGAAGTTTTCATGGACTTCTTTTTCACATATATCTGAGGTGTAACTATTTATCATGTTTTGGGTTAGAATTAGACTGGTGTCCACCTGGATTGCACTTAAGCGTAATCTGGGAATTGGTTCCCACAAGAAGGGTTGGGGCAGAGGAAGCAAGTAGGTGGATAGTGCAGCTGGCAGCCGAATCCAACTGTGATTGTGATGGTAGTGACTACGAAGGTTCAGTTTTTCTGATTTTAGATGAAGAAAGGTCTCAATTCCCTTAGAAACAAGGCAGGAATTACGGTTGAGACTATCAAAGAGAGGTTAAAATTGTGGAGGAGCTGTAACAAGAGATGCACCTAGAATGGATTACCTAACATAAAGGATAGTTTGTCATTTTTTTAAGAATCATAGAATATTCAGCCACCAAGGTAAAACTGTGGTGTATAAAACTAATCTCAATGTATTTGAAGCAGGAATATCGATTAATTACTTGATAGGTTTGAATAAGATCATCTGAGTGGATGCATTCCTCAAGTAGAGCTTCATCTTTGCAATAACGCTCACTAAGTCCTGCTTGATGGCAGTGCTAACCTGTCAAGTCATGAAAAAATGTCCAGCACAAAGTTACCAGATCAGAGACCATAATCGGTACTTTGTATAAAGTTAACCAGTTATGACAGCTAAGACTATCCCTCACGCACAAGTATACCTTTTCAATCAACTCAGAAACCTTTTCTGGAGAAGCAAAAGCTTGACTTTTGAGAGGCTTTGCTAAAACAGAGTCTACTTTCCGGTCTGGAGAGCTGGAAGATAGTGCAACTTTCACAGCTGTTGCCTATTAATAGGGTAAGCAAGCTGATTTTAGCATACATGCACATAATGTGCGAATATATGACTTGGAAACTGTTTACTTTGCTGCTGAAAACGAAAAATCAGAGAGATCCTTTAATCAAAATGCTATACATACTGAAAATTGCAGAGTGATCTTTACCTACTTGGAAGTTTTATCAGGATTTCCAAACAAATACCAACTAGTTTCTATTAACATCTTCGATGCATGACAAAACCTCAATTACTCTAACCATGCTCTGCAATTTGTTCTGTAATATTCTTATCCCTTTCTAGCATAATGAAAGAAGAAGAAAAAAACTCGTTACCTTGGTAACAAAGGAAAGCATTGGCTCCACAACTAGCTTTGTGACTGACATGATAAATTCTTCACAAGTGGCCTTGAGATTTTTCTCCAATTCCTGGGAAGACAAAAGGAAGCTACCATTACGGCCAAGAAAACCAAATTTGGATAAATCAAAAAAAGCTATCCAGAAGGCTCAGCAACCAAATAATCAAGGAAGCCTTCAGGAATTTGAGGGGAGAAAAGCCACCTCTGACAGTTTTTTGTTGTAACCAAGTGTGATGACATCATCAAGATAAAATACTCCGAGCCATATGAAACAAATAAACCATTTCGTACCTATAGTTTTACATAAAAGCCTCTATGGGAGATCGTGATAATCCAAGTGCCGTAATCTGTTAAATCTAAATGTAACTTGATACAGTGCGTATTTAATTTATAAATGATACACAACTGGATTAAAACAAAAGCATGGCACGGACTTGATTTAGAACCTAACAATTTCAACACCCAAAGTAGGGATTAAGTTAGTGGTGTTAAAAGTGTACTGGATTTGAATATCACATATGTTCATTGTGTCAAGAACACAGCACAACATGGACAGTTTCCAGTCGTTGTCATGTTGATGCAATCTTTGTAACAGAAGTCTCTGACTTCAAAAAGAATTGCTGTTTTGTGATTTTGTAGGCTCCCGAATGTTCAACGTGATTAATATGTTGGTCGACGATCTCTCATGATTTTCACGATTTTTTCTGCTTTTTCATGATTTATGCAATTTTAACCATTTTTGTGACTTTTCATGATTTTTCTCGTTGTAGTTGCTTGCCCTTTTTTTTACAAAACCATGTAGAAAGAATTCCCAATATTTTCACAATTTTTTTGACTTTTCACGATTTTCTCATTTTAATCACTTTCCCTTTTTCTACGAAATCACATAGAAAGAATTCACAATATATACTAAACCCTCAACCCCCACTCTCCTGGCAATCCATGTTGCTCCATCATCCTTTACCCCTTTCTCCCTGTCTTCTCTGATGTTGTGTCCTCATCCTTTTCTTCTTCCAAAAAGTTGTCATCCTCTTTTTTATTCCTTCTCCTCCCTTCCCTTCTATGACGACGTGTTGTGTTGTCCTCCTTATGTGTTTTTTCTTTCCTTACTGCTTTTTTTGTTGCGACCTCTTTTATTCATCTCCCCGCTTCTTCCTACCTCCACCTCCTCTACAGTTGCACTTCTTCCTCAACTTCTCTTACTGTGTTATTTCATGCTTTTCTAATTTCTAATTTGTGGTGACTTGTAGCTTCGTCAACCCAAAAGCATCAACTCGAAGTAACTACTCATAGAAGACTTCCTTCTTCCTCTTTTTCATTTCTCTCTTTTGCTATTGAATCTTTCTTGTTTTCCCCTTTTTCCCTCACTCACCTTCATAAGCATCCTAAACTCTGAACGCATCCTCAACTAAATATTCTTCTCCTCAATCAGCAAACAGCCAATCCTCTTCATTTTTATTTATATTTTCTTATTTGCCTCTTATCTATCATTAGCATCCCATGTATCCTCAATCAACAAATAGGCAGTCCCATAGTCACAATATACTCCGATTTTTTGAAAAGTAGCATTTAAAACGCAAACTTTTCCCTAGACGTATGAAACGGCCGAATAAATTCCAATTCCTGAATACTACGTTTTATTCCGTATTATTCGTGTATTCACGTTTAATTTTTCTTACCGTTTTATACGTTCTTTTCCCGTTACTTGGGTTCTATTATTCAAATAGATGTTCATCAATCAACATTGCTGTTTCACAATTTTCTCTCAAATTGTTATATACATTGCTATAGTTCAATTTTTCTTTTATTCTTCTCCTACTTTTTTCGTCTTGTTACGTCAATAGTTTGTGTGTGTGTGTGTGCGCACACACACACAGAAATGTAATATATATATAGCAAACTAATGCCCGACTGTTTCTGAATAGTTACCCAAACTTTGGCCGTTTTCCCGAATTTTCCTGATTTCTTCCAAGTTCTGGATTTTTCCGGCCATCCAAAAAAATTGCTGAATCTCAAATTTTTCACTATGGATGCAATATTTTATTTGAAGACAATACACAGAACAAACATGAAACAAATACATATAATAACTATTTCAAGTCTAATTTATGCAAAATAAAAGCACATCTTTTACATAATGGGTTATTAATTGCAACACATTAAATTTTCTTTTTTTGAGATAGTCTCATGGTAGTACTGTCTATTAGATAATTTGCTGAATTTTCTTAAGCTTGTCTGTCCATATATATTTCTGAATATATGTCTATATAATTTGTGTTATTTCATGTGGTTTACGTGTAAGACTAGTTTATTTTCATTTTTTGTGCTTGTGACTTTTTAAGTTATCTTAGGATTTTGTCATAAACAGCAGTACTCATTATTTCCATCATATCATGTTTGGTTTTTCAGAGCCCTCTGTTTAATAGAATATCAGTAGCCAAGATAGAAATCAAGGATAGCTTACCTTTTTTGTGTCAATCTGACTTTCTAGAACTCTAGGAGATAAATTTCTTGCCAAAGAAGAATTTGACCAGTCAAATACCGAAGCCTGACCTCTTAATATTCTTCTTAGATGTTCCTGAGAAATGCCGGAAAAACAAGTTTGACTTGGTAATCTAAATACGAAAATGCATCAAAAGTTTCAATTGACAATCACTAATAAATAACAGGGATATCTGATGTATGTAACTGAACCCTAACTTCTATCCTATTATCTTCAAAAACTGTATCAACAGTTAACATAAAATTATAGTCATCAACCATCCATTCAAAGAAAGTATAAAAAACATAATTAATAATACGAAATATAGATAATAGAAAAGCATAGTCACTAGCTATAAAACAAGCAGACACAAGTGATAAGCAGACCACTCACCAGCAGATGAGAGAAATCAAGCTCCTTATGAGTAACAGAAAATTCAATGTCAAAAGGCGCAATCTGAACATTACAACCATTAGAGCACAATTAGGAATCAGAATGGAGAATGTCCTCAATCAGAAAAAGGAAAAAGGAGACCAACATAACCTGCTCTCTTAATATAAGCAAATGCTTTACAAGAAAAAGTTGCGCATCCATTGGAGATGATCTCTTCGCAATAATCTTGCTAGCATTCTGTAACAAAGTGACAAAAAGAAGTCATCTATGCAATATATTTAACAGTTCACTAGAGCATTAAACATGAGCTAATACACTGGAGGATAAGTGACAGTGTATTGACACATTTTGAATAGTGCACTGCCACCCCCCAATTCCCACCAAGAAATTGCACTTTTATAGAAGGGCCGGAACAAGTGGTGTGAGCTATTGTATAAATTATGCAAAAGAAAAAAAGAGAACAGTTTTGAATTCAGATGAATGATGTCTAGGAATCAAAAGTAGCAGCATGATACACAAACAAATGCATGTCTGGGAATCAAAATTAGCAGCATGATACACAAACATATGCATGTTATGTTTGTTAAATTTTACAGCAATGTATAAGAAGCCCACACTGCAAAAAAAGTTTGCATTTCTGTATCAAAGTTAAATCAACGGAACAGAATGATATACAACCTGAATGGCTTTTGCACATGCTTCTACAGCTGTCTGGAAAGACCATAAATAGATCATCAGGAGTAAAAATGTAAGAACTCGGTAATATTTCAGGTGAAGGAAACCTGTTTGGTTTAATAAATGACTACCTGGGCTAGACCAGTAAATACTGCAGATTCCAGACAACGGTATAACTTCGATAGACATGACACAGTTTTCTCTAACGGTGGATACCAAGTTTTGAAGACGTCAGAGCTTTCCTCAGTCTGCATTATACAGAAACAGATCATTTTGCCAAAAAGGAATTATTGCACAGAAACACAGATTAAAAGAAATTTCCATTCACAATGTAATAGCAATGTGACACAAAATTATACAGGAATCAGATCTGAAATGTAGCCGAGTAACTTTGAATCAAATGCATGCTTAGTGTGTGGGGATGGGGATGTTGATATGTTAGTTTAATATGAATTTTTTTCCCAAAAATTTAATCTTTGATCACATTATTTTTTTCACATTAATACTCTCAAGGGGACTACAATAATAAACATCCATTTAAGTCAGTCCAAGATGAGGTTAGCATAAAAGCTTTAATGAAATTGTTAAGGCAATTAGTACTTAAACATGTCCAAAACCACAACACATACAACAAATAAATGATAAGAAGTTAGGAACTAATATATATCATTGTAAATGTTAATAGCATTCAGCAATCACTACTATTAACTCTATATAACCGTGCAGTCACAAACTACAAATATTGATAGCAAAATTATGCATGCAATACACTCTAGGAAGCAGTAATACTCCAATATTCATGTACCCATACTGGACACGTATTGGATACTAGTACTCCTTGGACACACTCGGATACATATCGGATATTTCTTCAGAGGTATCTAGATTTTTTTTCATTTTTTAAAGAGTGGATACTTTGTGGATACGTCCTGGATATTTCGTGTATACGGCCCGTCGGGCCCATATATATAGAGAGGCATACATAAATCTGATTGATTTTATCGATGTGTGTGCCTATTGTTACGACTCTCTATATCTATTTAATTTTTCTTTCTTGGCTCTCAAACAAAACTTGAAGAGCTTTGAGACTACCATGAAATCTGTGTATGGTAATTATTACAGCTATGGAGTCAGAGGGAGAGAAACCTTGACCTCACTCACGGTTAGGGTATAGGTATATGTATATAAGAGAGAAAGTTTACAAACTTTACACATAGGTCCCTGACCTTTTCTCACATTACAAGTAGATCCCTATTCATACATATTAACACTCCCCCTAAAGCTGGAGCATATATATCATATGTTACCAGCTTGTTACATAAGTACTGAACCCGAAAACCATTCAGGGACTTTGTAAACAAATCAGCTAATTGATCTTCTGATCTAACTGGTGACAACTGAATCAACTTCTGTTGAATCTTTTCCCGTAGAAAATAACAATTGACTTCAATATGTTTGGTTCTTTCATGAAATACAGGATTCCGGGCAATGTGGACAGCAGTCTGATTGTCACACTTCAAGTCCATAGGAGCTTCTTGTATGAACCCAAGCTCCTCTAACAAGTAATGAATCCATAGGAGTTTACAAGTTGCTAGGGCCATGGCTCTATATTCTGATTCTGCACTAGATCTTGCTAAACAATTTGCGTCTTGCTCTTCCAAGACACAAGATTTCCCCCCCCCCCAAAAACACACAATATCCAGAGATAGACCTCCTGTCCATACTAGATCCAGCCCAATCAGCGTCTGAGAAACCATGTACCTTCAGATGTCCATGATTTTGATATAGAAGTCCCTTGCCAAGAGACTTCTTGAGATACCTCAGAATGTGCATAACAGACTTGTGCATGGCTTATCCATGGACTGACTAACCACACTAGTGGCAAAGGCAATATCAGGTCAAGTAACATCTAAATAAATCAACTTCCCAGCAAGGCGTTTGTACCTCCAAGGATCATCAAGTAACTCTCCATGTTCCATGGATAATCTGACTTTAGGATCCATTAGGGTATCAGCAGGCCTGGCCCCAAGCATCCATGTCTCAGTGAGAAGATCTAAGACATACTTCCTTTGTGAGATTACAATCCCAGACTTAGACTTGGCAACTTTAATCCCCAGAAAATATTTAAGATTGCCCAAGTCCTTTATTTGAAATTGGCCCTGTAGAAAGAGCTTTAATTGTGCAATGCCATGTTTATCGTCCCTAGTAATCACAATATCATCAACATACACCACCAAGAAAATGTTCCCAGAACTCTATATCCTGTAGAAAACCGAATGATCCATAGTACACCTGTGGAGTCCAAACTCAGAAAGAGGCATTGTTAAATTTGCCAAACCAGGCACGAGGTGACTGCTTCAGGCCATAGAGGGACTTGTGAAGACGACATACTAAGTCAGACTCCCCCCGAGCAACAAACTGAGGTGTTTGCTCCATATAAATTTCCTCATCCAAATCACCATGCAGAAAAGTATTTTCAATATCAAACTGGTGTAGAGACCAAGAGTGACTAGCAGCTAGAGACAAGAAACTATGAACAGACGCCATTTTTTCCACAGGAGAGGTCTCTGAGTAATCCTCACCATACACCTAAGTGTAGACTTTAGGAACTAAACGTGCCTTGAGTCGTATCACACAACCATTTGCACCCACTTTCACAGTGTAAACCCAACGGCATCCGACAACAGACCTGTCATGTGGGCGTGAGACAAGAGGCCATGTTTTATTTTGGTGAAGAGATGAGATATCCTCATCCATAGCAGGACGCCAACCTGGGTGATCAAGTGCAACTGAAACAGACGTAGGTATAGAGACTGAGAATATGGAAGATATGAAGGCATAATATGAAGGTGAAAGATGGCTATATGCAACAAAATTAGAAATGGGATGTTGAATATTTTTAAGAGTGCATGATCTGACACCTTTGCTTAAAGCAACAGGAATATTATGTTGTAAAGGTGGAGAACTAATTGTCTCTACCTAAACTTCTGACTAGGAAGCATTTGGAAAAGGAGTAGTACTGGAAGGAGAATATGTCCCACCTGCATTGGTACCTGGATCGGACTGTCCACCTATACCTATACGACGAGTGTAAACCTGAGCGATTGGGGGCCTATCAGAGGTGGGTGGAACCACATCATGAGTACATTCACTACTAGAGGACTCAGGAACATAAGACTCAACCCCAACAGGAAGGGGCAAGAGCTCCTCCATGGCTACCAGTGTCATCAAAGAAGGGTGTGTCTTCAAAAAAAGTGACATTCGCAAACACAAAGAAGCGATGTAAGGTAGGACTATAGCACTTATACCCCTTTTGGACTTGAGAGTAATCTAAGAAAACACACTCGACAGACTTTGGACTCAACTTGTCTGTACCAGGACCAAGACAGTGGACATAGCAAGTACACCCAAAAAATTTTGGTGGAACATGGTACAATGGCTTTAGAAGATGAAGGATCTGAATAGGTATGTGGTTTTGGAGGACGGACGATGGCATGCGGTTAATGAGGTAGGTGGCAGTGAGAACTACATCTCCCCAAAATTCTTTGGGATATGTGCATATGAATGAGAAGTGTGCGGGCAGTCTCAATAATATGACGAATCTTCTGTTCAGCCAGTCCATTTTGTTGTAGAGTATGCGGGCAAGAGGATTGGTGAATAATGCAATTGGAGGATGTGAAATGGGTAAAATCAAGGCTAAAATATTCTCTGGCATTATCAGAATGAATGATGCAAATTTTCTTTTTAAACTGAGTTTCCACTTCAACACAAAAAGATTTGAATATTGACAAGAGTTCAGACCGTTCTTTCATCAAATAAAGCCATGTAGCACTAGAGTAATCATCCACAAAGATAAAAAAATATTGATAGCCAAGTATAGAAGTAACACGACTAGGACCCCATATATCAGAATGAACCAGCTTAAAAACAGACTTTGTTCTTTGATCCTCCCTAGACCTAAAGACAAATCTTGTGTGCTTCCCTAATTGACATGATTCACACTGAAGACCCTCCAAGTTGGACAAACCGGGGACCAAACACTTGAGCTTTTCTATAGAAGCATGACCAATATGACTATGAGCCACCAAAGGAGAAGCAACGACACATGTTGTAGGCAATCTCAACAAGTAGTAAAGTCCATCCAGTTCGTACCCTTCGCCAATCGTCTTCCTCGTCTTCAAGTTCTGTATAACACAATTATTTGGTAAGAAAGTGACAGAGGCTTGAAGAGAACGAGATAATTTGCTAATAGATAACAAATTAAAAGGAAAGTGAGGGATAAACAAAGTGGACGACATAGACATACGTGGGATAGGTGAGACTGTCCCAATTCCCTTAATAGAGGCAATGGAACCATCTGCAAGGGTAACACCGGGTAGGTTGGGTCTGTGGATATAGCTAGTAAACAACTTAGGTACCCCTATGATGTTATCAGTTGCACCTCAATCAAGAACCCAGTCTGACTTAGACAAGGATGTCTTGGATGACTGAGAGATGCAAGCTGACAAACTAGATCTGTGTGCAAGAGAAGCAACTAAAGAAGTAGCCTGCTGAGAAGCCTGAAGGCGCATCAACTGAGAGTACTCCTCTTCAAACAAGGACATCTGATGAGTCACCACCTCCTCTTAGGAACCTCCTGTAGCCACTATTTTGGCTGACTTAGAGGGATATCCATGTAACTGGTAAAACAAATCCTTGGTGTTCCCTTTCCTGCCATAATGAGTACACTCAAGATATTGACGGAATGCTCCACGACCAGTGCCAAATCCTCCTCGGGTGACGCCTCTTCCACGACCACATCCTCTTGATGCAGTGTCTCTACCAAATTGAGTGACTAAGGCTGACTTGTCACCCTGTAACTGAGTAGCAACGGCTGCATCCTGCTCCAAGAAAGCATGTGACACCCTAGAGTAGGTGTAAGCCAAAGATGGAAGCTCGGCTCTAGATTAAACTGGCTACGAACACCCTCGTACTCACGGCAAAGTCCGGCCAAGAACTTGTTCAATGTCATTTGATCACGTTGTTCATCTTCTGAACGTCTGTAGAGAGGGGAAGCAAGTTGTGCAAATCATCAGCCAAGCGAGTCACTTCACCAAAGTACTGAGTAAGTGATTTATCTCCTTGTTGCAGCCCATATATCTCTAATGTCATATCATACATGCGAGAGACATTGTTTGAATACATGAGTTGAAGATGATCCTGCACTGCCTTACACGTCTCAAAGTGGTTTGTCATATCTGTTGTGTGCGGCTCCATGTTATTCCACAACAAACTCAGTAGATTAGCATCATGTTGTTCCCATTGCTCCAACACATTAGGACCTTTTGGTGGCTCAGAAGTCAGATGCTTTATGCGTCCTTGTCCCTTAAACCAGATCTTAACAGTACGGCTCCATTGATTATAATTCTTCTCATTTAGTTTCCGAGTAGTGATGATCTGATTCTGAACTGTAAAAGTGGCATGTTGCACCAATGCGTCCTTTTCAGCCATGATAACACGCTAAACGGTGGAATCTGGATTGTTGGAAAGCACAAACTAGGTGCTCATATACACCATGGTGAAAAAACAACAAAGATAGCAGACAGATTATGTGAAGGTCAGGGTGCTGCTACAGTAACCCATGGCCAACACCTTGAAGAAAATAGAGCTAATGACCTCCTTGCTTGCAGAAAACATTGGGGGTGAAACTTGGAGATGGTAGAGGGGATAGAGACGCCCCATTAGCACCATAATTGGAGGGAGAAAGATGATTTTTCTTCCCTCGGAGTGAGCTGCAACTTTGACGAAAAAATATGTTGCTGATGGTTGGAGAAGATGGAGTCCAAAGAGGACCCAAAGGACGTCACGGTGACACAGAAGGTGGTCTCCCTAGGGCCGTTGAGGTTGAGGAGGACCCAAACCAAGAGTTTGATCGGGCAGAAGCCAACAATCAGACGCACAACAGCCCCTATTGTTCCCATCCGTCTACAGTATTACTATAGCAGCGTGAACACTGAAGAAGCTTGAACACAAGACAAAGAAGAAGAAGGAATCAAGTTAACAGCTTGAATTCTCTGGACTAATTAGGGATGAAAAACCCTAAGCTCTGATACCATATTACAGCTATGGAGTCAGAGGGAGAGAAACCTTGACCTCACTCATGGTCAGGTATAGGTATATGTATATAAGAGAGAAAGTTTACATACTTTACACATAGGTCCCTGACCTTTTCTCACATTACAAGTAGGTTTCTATACATACATTGTAAAGAATAAGATTAGATTGAATGCAATGGGATAAATACAAGACTGGACGCCCTCTCCTTTATATAAGAGAGGGGAGACGCCCTAAGACTTAGGACACAAGTAATCTAAATGGGCTGAGATACAAAAGCCCACTAACTAATTAACTTATTAACTAAATAGGCTAATATAGACTCTCTAACACTCCCCCTCAAGTTGGAGCATGGGTGAAACACATGTCCAAATCTTGGAGGTTACAAGACTCAATAAAAGAAATGATAAATAAAAGATAAAAGATAAATATCACTCCCCATATAAAATTGATACTCCCCCTGAACCATGTGTTGACAATGCCTCTCTTCTTTGAAATTGTATTCAACAGGTTGGAGATCCTCGAGCTTTGAAGGTCTTTGGAGTGCATCTGGAATGAAGAACATCTGAAGAATGGAACCTGAATACTGCAGCAGTAATTCGTCACTTGGAACAGACGATCATCAATACCACGACTATGACAACTTCATTGGATTATGTACTTAACGCGGCACGAACGCGGATGCCCAATGTAGATATAGCAGTAGCGGAATCTTCAAATTGTCTGAGAAGACGTGCATAACGTGGCACGAACACGAACGGACGATATGATGGTGATACGAAGCAGGTACCGGAACTCTATAGTGTGAACCTTGGGGGCTTGATAGGAAAGGAGATATCATCCATCAAGGAAAGTCCCAAGTAGATCAGCAACAAGTGATGTTGAAATCGCAGATGCGGCTCGGAGAAGACGTGATGAAGCAGCTCGGTGAAGATAAACTGGATGAATCAACCTTGCAGAAGTAGATTGGCAGGCTTGCTGAGCTTCTGAAAATCTGAAGAAGCACCCATCTATCTCATGTAAATGCAGCTGAAGAAGTACACCATCAACACCTGACGTACATAACGCGGTACGAACGCGGATAGCTCGGTGTTGACGATGAATGAAGATCCTTCAATGTTGTCTGGAAGTAGAGAATGAATGTGTTGAACAATGCGAAGCTCCATGAAGATAATAGCCTAGAACATATATAGCCTGAATACATATATCATCTCTTCTCATACTCTCTCTCTCTCTCATTCACATTCTCTCACTCTCTCTCTTCTCATCTCTTCCTCTCCTCTTTATCCCCCCCACACACCAAATACGACGAGAGTGAGTGTTTGGTGTGGAGAAATGGATATATGACCCCCCCCCCGTACTGTGGAAAGGGATACACACATGATATGGGTGGGTGGGAAAGGAATTGGTGGATTTGAGAGAATTTTGTGTATATGGAGATGTGTAATATGTGGAGAATGAAACTGATAACCGAAGAGAATATGCTAAATGGGTCAATGTAAGATCCAGATAGAAAAATAAATGGATCTAATCCCGAAAAATCCGATTAGGCTAAAACTTGGATCCGATTAGCAAAGATATAACCGATTAAGGATCCGAATAGGCATAATGAATATGGGGAGAATAAATAACTGGGAGTAGACATAGATGGGAGGTGATGGTGGAGTGATGAAGATAGTCAGGAAGGTGATGAAGGGCAGCAGCTTGCGGGATGTAGTAAAAAAATGGTCGGATTATGTCACTCAGTTGATGTAGCACTTGGTCGTAACGGAGGAGATGACAAAGGGTCTCCTATACGGCTCCGGAGATATTGCATGCCAAGAGGATGCATGCGGAGCTAAGGGCGGAGCCTCTCCACGAGCGACGATGAAGGCTGATGTTGAGGACGTCAGGAGATGGCCTGTGCGGAACTTGGTACTACCGAGTTGACGTCGGTAGTACTGAGATCTTTCTGGACGGCGGGTAGCAGGTTGACGGCGGCGATTGCTGCTTGATGGCGATGATGGTTGCTACTTCTGCGGTTGGCGGCACTTACGATGCTGCTGCAAGATGGTGATAGTGGCTGCGAAGGCGCAGAGATGGCTGCTTGGAGGCCGGCGGTTATGGCTGTTGAATGCACCGGGACGGAGATAGCCGGCGTACGGAAAGAAAAATTAAATCTTTAAGAAAGAGAAGGAGAAGCCATGGAGGTCGGGTTGTGCCTGGCGGCCGGCCGGCCTAGCATGGAGGTCGGGATGTGCCTGGCGGGCGGTCGGCCTAAGCCATGGCTACGGCGGCCACCCGCAGGCGGGAGTTCTTCCCATCGGTTGCTCTCTGGAAAAGACGAGCGGCGGTGGCTACGGCTGCATGCACGCCGAAAAGGAGAGGGAGGAGGGGCGGCGGCTAGGTTTCCCTTAGGAGTGAACGCGCTCTGTTCACGCAGGAATTATTGTTCACTCCGCCGTACTGTTTACGTCGGAGTTACTATTCACGCCATTGTTACTGTTCACGCCACCGATTTTGTTCACCGCTCTGATACCATGTAAAGAATAAGATTAGATTGAATGCAATGGGATGAATATAAGACTGGACGCCCTCTCCTTTATGTAGGAGAGGGGAGATGTCCTAAGACTTAGGACGCAAGTAATCTAAACGGGTTGAGATACAAAAGCCCACTAACTAATTAACCTATTAACTAAATAGGCTAATATAGACTCTCTAACATACATATTAACAGTAATAATGGATCTGGGCAACACTGATCTATAAATTGAGTTGCCATTCTAATAAAACTACTGTTAGTTTGTCCTTTATGTGTATATTCAATTTTAAAATTCATAAAAAATTATGTATTTGTTTCCGTATTCATATCCTATATTTTCAAAAATTGTTGCATCACTTATCTGTATCCGTATTTGTATATGTCTCTGTGCTGCATAGAATACACTCGATCTCATGTGTGGACACATGCACCATATAATTGGCAGCTTGTGCGACTATAAAAATGATTTTTGGAACAACGCAGTGAAACTCAAAATTTATTTATATGTATGTATATAGAGACATTATGTACTAAGATACACAACTCATATATACCATTTTTCATATATCATGTTTGCAATACTCCACTATACAATCTAACTATACAGATTTGATGTCTACTAGGACTAAGCGCATTTCAAAAAATTATATTTACATGTGCCGATTGTCTATTGAAGAATATGCCAACTTTCCAATTAATAGTAAGTTGTAGAATTTGCAAAAAACAGTAGATAACTTGAAATTGTATCCCATACTAAGATGTGATTCTAATTTTTAACACTATCAATCTAGACTGCACACATGCACAACAGGCAGAAGGAAAATCTCAATCTAACATTTATAAATCATCTATTGAAAGAAGACGCCCACTTAAAATATATTGTGATTTCCCGTGACAGCCTGCTTTTCAGAAAAGTGAATGCCTAAGACTTGTCTGGTGCTTACCACCAGTTGATAAGGTCCCAGCCACTAGCATCCTGCTTCCAACCATTTGATACCTTGTATAACATACCAAAACCTAACACAAGGAACCCTGACTCCATGAATATGACGCCAATGGATTTAGTTCATTAAGAAAACCCCAAACATGGTGCAGGATATACCCCACTGGACCTATAATGGGCACTTGTAGGCAAACCCTAACCCTAACATGCACATATGATGAACCCAAGTTGTATGATACCTCACCATATGCTCTGATTGTCTATTGAAGAATATGCCTACTTTCCAATTAATCGTAAGTTGTAGAATTTGCAAAAAACAGTAGATAACTTGAAATTGTATCCCATACTAAGATGTGATTTTAATTTTTAACACTGTCAATCTAGACTGCACACATGCACAACATGCAGAAGGAAAATTCTCAATCTGACATTATAAATCATCTATTGAAAGAAGACGCCTACTTACAATCTATTGTGATTTCCCGTGACAGCCTGCTTTTCAGAAAAATGAATGCCTAAGACCCGTCTGGTGCTTACCACCAGTTAATAAGGTCCCAGTCACTAGTATCCTGCTTCCAACTATTTGATACCTTGTATAACTACCAAAGCCTGACATCCTAACACAAGGAACCTTGACTCCATGAATGTGATGCCAGTGGATTTAGTTCATTAAGAAAACCCCAAACATGGTGCAGGATATACCCCAATGGACCTACAATGGGCACTTGTAGGCAAACCCTAACCCTAACATGCACATATGATGAACCCAAGTTGTATGATGCCTCACCATATTCTTTGATAGCCTTAGTACCCCATTTGAGTGAATGGATATAATAGAATTCATATAGTGAGGATTATCGGTGATATGCTTTATTAGTGTACACCCTTGACTTTAATAGGATGATAATAAGATCTAAGTTAGATGGTGCTTATATGGTTGACTTTAGTGGAACAACAATAATGTGATAGATTGCATTATAAACTCTATCTCACATGATGTAACACATTTAATTCACCTAAGTTGACAAATGAAATAATAAAATGTATACTATAATTTGGAGACTCATAATGATATATGACACATTATATAACCATAAGTCTCAATCGTACTTGTTAGTCTAAGCGGCCGCCTAGGCAGCAAGGCGTCCCAGGGGTGCACTTTGCCTAATTTTTCGCCTTATGTTATTTTCGCGCATTTTTTCATATTAATGATTTTTAACGGTGTAATTCTATGTCCTAGTGCTCAACACGTACATTCTAGTGATTGTTATGTGCCAACTATCATTTATTTATTATAATTATTTCTATTAATAAGCATTTGTTAGATTTTCATATTTTGCCTTGTTGCCTTAAATTCAGTTTTTTGTTTAGGGGCTATATTATTAAAGATAGTCAACACTCAGCAATAGATTAATCTTTATTTATCTACTGAATCTCAATCTCTTACATTATCTGGAATTATCTTCTTCTTGTTATGGCAATGCTAAGTAAACTATTTTAGAAAATGCAATTTTTCATGCTCACTTACCAAAATACATGTCTGTCATTTTTTTTTTCATTACATATGTCTGTCATTGAGTTAACCACAAGTTCATATACACATATAATTGTGAAATAAATGTATATGAAGGGAGAAAAGTTTCTGAAAAATCATTAAGTATATGTATACCTACATGTTAAACCTACTAATATTTTAGCTTTTTTAAAGCCGCCTAAGCGATGCTTAGACCCAAGGCTCTTTGCCTAAACGCCGTGTCACCTTTCCCCCTTGACGATTTTAGTCTCTCTCTCTCTCTCTCTCTCTCTCTCTCTCTATATATATATATATATATATATATATATATATATATATATATCATACTTGTCAAGGCGCTCGCCTAAGCGGCAAGGCGCCCCAGGGCTGCGCCTAGGCGAGGACGCTTTGTTTATAATGCTACAGTGACCTAGTTTTGTGGGTCTGGTTGTATATTCACTTATTTTAATGTTTGATATGGCTACACCAATGTTCAAAATCAATAGTGTTGCCTATTTTATGTGCCAAATATCACTTTTAATTGGATCTAATACTCTTTTTTGGGTTTGACTGGATCTAATACTCTTTTTTTGTTTGACTAGATCTAATACTCTTAGTACACATTTGATTTTTCTTAGGTTGCACCTTCAATTCAGATTGTACTAAGTAGCTATGCTATGAAGGATAGTGATTACATTGCTTAATACTTGTAGCTATGCATGACAATAAATATATATTTATTTGTTAATCACTCTCTTACATTCTTTACAATAATTCTTTTCGTGTTCTTGACATTATTGTCAATGATAATTTATAAGAAATGTAATTGGTTATTTTTTCATACAATAAAATATATATATATGGGGAGATCGACTATAAATATGTAGATAACTACATATATAACTATACAATCTGTGTATATGAGTGAGGAAAAACCATGACACACGTATATATACATAAAATATATACATAAATTATTTTTTTAAAGGTCGCCTAGTCGCATGGCGTCCAGCCCCAACGCCGTCTCGCCTTAACAAGTATGATATATATATATATATATATATATATATATATATATATATGTGTGTGTGTGTGTGTGTGTGTGTGTGTGTGTGTGTGTGTGTGTGTGTGTGTGTGTGTGTGTCACAACTCCTCATCAATATGCTTTATTCAACTAACAAGTCTCATAATGCCTAAGACAAGATAAACCATATCATATTCAACTCAGTAAGAGTGATGGATAATACCTTAATGGACATAAGTGAGATAATATATAAATTAGTGGAGAACTAGTTTATATTTAATTGAATTATAATGGCATTAAGTGACTTTGAAGGGGAGCCTCAATCAAAATTATGGAGGTAGTAGAAATAATTATTAAGGAAAGTATCTCATGATAAGACAAATCCAAACCAAATCAAATCCCAAAATATTAGAAAGAGATGTCCATTAGGACAATCAACTGTAGTAATACTATCAATACACCCTAATATATTAAGAGAACCTAGTAAAGGATCTCAAAAGTGAAAACTAATTTGATATTTAGAATCTACATTTTCTAATCAGCTACGAATCAAGTTTCATCTAATTTGGACTTTCTTTGACCCCTCAATTATAGTAGGTATAAAAGAAAAATTTAATATTAAGTTCAATTCAAATCAAAATGGGATTTAAATTATAAATGTAGTTGTTTCTATAAGTTTCTTATTTATTTTTCAGGTCATGTGCGGTTTTTCCCCTCTTTGCCTTTGGTCTATTGATCTGCAGTCGCGCTCTTTTACATTTTTTTCTCAATGCTCTCGGATTTAGCGTATGACCCTCCTCACCCGAGTTCTTCCCCGTTTTGGTAGCCTCGGTACTGTGATCTTCTCTCCTCACTTGTCTCCCTCTCCTTCCCTCCTCGTGCTCTAGTTCCTTTTCTCTCACCTTCCTCGCATCTTCTTGAACCTAGTGACCTAGGATTCCCTAGGTTTGGAGATCTTATCACCCTATCAAACCATGTTATCTCCAAAATTTCTCTTCGTCGACTTTGATGCTAACACCTATAAAAATTATGAATCCTCCACCTCCACACAATCACCAATTATCGTTCCATCACTTAGTGGACTGCCTTTGGACCCCAAACTCTCTTCCCCAACCTCATCTGGTTGTAATGGAAAAAGGTGTCGTTTGGAACTCTTAGAACCTCACAATTCATATATAATGCTTCCTAGAGTTTTGCAGTGCTTTTCGTGCCACCAATTTGACCGAAAATTTGGGTGATGATCTATACCCTTCTTTTGCCCATTTTCTACTAAAATGTTTCAAGAGCGAGCGTCGCCTTCTAGTTGCCAATTCCTGTTGATTTTTTCATTGTCACCATTGTTGGGGTTTAGTGGACATACCCTTAGTGCTGGTTTGGGTTGTGTAACCCCCCCTAGCATGTCTACATGCTCCTTTTCCTCACCCTAATGGCATAGGGCGACAGTTGAGTCTTTGTGCATCGAGGGGGGCCTTGTTCAGGCTCATTGAGATGGACAAGGCATGAAGAAGAACCCCGTCCAGCTCTACTTTGCGGTGTTTTCACAATTTTGGATCCATCATTGCAAGTTGTTTTTGTTACTTTAATGCGGGGTCAATAAGAACATCATGAGTGGTGTAAATCCCATTTTTCCCCAACATTCATTCCTTTTTTGTCATGCTTGGGATGGGCGCTTTGGTCTTTTCATGATTTTTATTTCTATCAACCACGTGAGGTTTTTAAGTCAGATTCATAAAGTGACTAAAGCATAGTTTTGAAACCTGACCTGACCCGGCCAGTTGAACCGGTTGGACCTCCACCAGACAACTTTTGCGGGTTGGGTGGGCCTAAAACCCGTTTTTGGCCGAGACCCAGAGTTGACCCAGTGACTCGGCCGTTCAACCACTGACCTGATGACCCGGCCCTCGGATCAAAGACCCAACAGAGTTTTGTTGGGGTTTTATTTTTCCTTCCCTAAATGACCATTTGACTGATTTTAATGCCCTTTCATGCAACTCCAACTATTCCATACTTTGATATATTCACTTAATTGTATTTTATCACTTGTTTTAAGTATTGCAAGACAATTTGTTTGCTTCTTTATGAATAGATACTTGGTTTTGTATTGTTTGATGTTTCATAATTCATCGTCTCATGGTGTCATACAGTAGTTTATGTACATATATATACACACTTATATAGTAATATATGTATGGAATTACATATTACTGTAACATAGATGCATATACACACATGTATATCATAATATTATGTATATGGTGTCATGATGACATCCCCGGGTCAATTGGGTCGAACGACGGTTGAACCAGAGACACGTGACCCAGGAGCTTTATCAGATTAACCCAACGGTTGAACTAGAGACCCGTGACCCAAGAGCTTTGTTGGGTCGACCTCTGGGTCGAGCCTGAAAACCTTGGACTAAAGTAATATGCCACCCAATATGGTTGTAAAGCCATATGCAGGGTTACATCAGTCGTTTTATGGTCCATTTTTTTCTTTTTATTAATGAAAATAAATGTACTAAACTAGTAAATAATACAAATAATTATAGGGATGTATGTTGGAAATTGTAAATAAATATATTTTAGAATTGTGAGTATAATGCTCTACAAGATGGTATGCATTTTGTAACTTGAATCAACAAAAATAAGAAGGGTGGACTTAGGGTTTATGAAACATTGAATTAATAACATTATGTTAATTGTCATCCTAGGTGTGGGATGTCTCTCATTAAAGAATTCATCAAGCTAAGTAGATATCTTGATCAGTATGTAGAATTCCCAATTTTCATATTGGGCAATTAATCAAATTTCCTTCTTTGACCTAATTGAGGCAACATTATATTGAGATCTCTCTTTCATATTTTATTAGCCTATGTGGGTCTAATATCCTAAAATTGATCCTATATTAATTTTCAACTATTAGAGATATAAATTGTAACCCTATTTGTGTATCTTGTTTCGAATATATTCAATTTGCATTCAAACTAGATGTAACTGGTTTGATTTTGTGAGGAAACCCTAATTGATCCATTTTGTGATGGAAATCATGATTTGCTTCATTTTACTATTGAACTTGAGCTTGCTTCTATATCAAGCATGCTTTTGAGGTAGTAGTGCTAGAATTGTATAATTGCTTGGTTATTTATTTATTTCTGGAATAGAGGTTATGTGCTTCATACTCGGGTTATGTTCCTAGGACGTTATATTTGTATGCATTTGGTTATGTGGCATATTTTAAGGAATTTGCATATGTGCCATACTGTTTAGGTTTAGGGTTATGTGCCCAGGATGTCATTGTTATTGTATTTCACTAGTAATGTGTTTATACTTATAGAGAATGGAGTCTTACCTATTAAGTGAGTAAAAAGGAGCACAATGCCTTCTCTTTTATAGGATAAGAGAATAAAACAATAACACAGCTAGGCAATATGGGATAAATAACACAAGTGACAAGTAGAGCACAGGTAATTAGCAAATATAACATATCTCTTTACTCCCCTCAAGCTGGAGCATAGATATGGAAAATGCCCAGCTTGCACACTAGAGTCTTGAATCAAGCTTTAGGTAGAATCTTGGTGGAGATATCTGCCACTTGCTTTTCAGTACTGAGATATGGGGTACAAATGTGGCCAGAATGAACTGATTCCCGAACAAAGTGACAGTCTACCTCGATATGCTTTGTGCGCTCATGAAGGGTAGGGTTGCTCGCAGTAAAAATAGAGGCTTTGTTGTCACAGAACATCGAAATTGGACCTAGAATCAGATATATCAAATTCTTTGAGAAGGCTTTGAACCCACAGTTCACATGCAGTGTAAGCCATAGCACGATATTCTGCCTCTACACTTGATCTGACTACCATTGTCTACTTTTTGCTACGCCATGTAACTAGGTTGCCTCCCACAAAGGTGCAGTATTCGGATGTAGATTTCCGATCACTTCTATTCCCTGGATAATCGGAGTCTAAGAAACCAAAAAGACTGCAATGTCCTTGGTTCTTGTACAATAGACCTTTTCCTGGAGAGCTTTCGAGATATCTCAGAATGCGACAGACAACATCCCAATGACACTGTCGAGGTTTATCAAGGTACCTACTTACAAACCCGACAGTAGCGGTAAGATCAGCTCTCATGATAGTAAGATAAACGAGCTTACCAACCAATCGCCTGAATTGGTGGTTATCAGCATAAGGTGCGGAAGATTCATCATCTCAATCAGTGTTTGGGTCTAGAGGGGTGATGGTTGGCTTGCATCCAAGTGTACTTGTTTCCTACAAGAGATCTAGAACATATTTGCGTTAGGAGAGACATATACCTACAGATGATCTCAATACTTCAATGCCTAAGAAATATCACAATTTACCAAGATCCTTGGCGACAAAGTGTTGTTCTAGATATGTTTTTGTAGGTTGAATGCTAGAGGTGTCACTGTCAGATAATATTATGTCATCTACATAGACAATAAGAATGACCAGACCAGCCGCAGTTTTCCTGATACATACTGAGTGAACGGAATGAGAACGACGAAAGCCAAATTTTATGAGAATTTAACTGAGTTTGTCAAACCAGGAGTGAGGGGCTTTGTTTTAGGCCATATATTGCTTTCTACAGTCTGCAAACACACGAAGAATACTCCCCCTGAGCAACAAGCCAAGCAGGTGCTCCATGTAAACCTCTTCCTGCAAGTTGCCATAAAGAAAGGCGTTCTTTACATCCAGCTAAAATGAAGGCCAATCTTTGTTGACAACAACAGATGAGGACACGAACAGAATTGAGTCGAGCTACTGGAGAAAAGGTCTCAAAATAGTCTACACCGTAAGTTTGGGTATATCCATTTGCCACCGGGCGTGCTTTCAAGCGCTCAACCGTGCCATCAGGTTGATATTTGATAGTGAAGACCCATTGACATCCAACTATAGGACAGGCAGAAGGGTGATCCACAAGATCCCATGTCTTGCGATCAAAGAGTGCCTGCATTTCAGCTTCCATCGCTTGGTGCTAGGCAGGAATTTGAAGTGACTTTGTAGCATTTTTTGGAATAGACACAGCAGAAATTGCAGCAATAAAGCAAGCAAAGCTAGCACGGCGGTCTAAGTCACAGTGTACCTGGGTTGTGCTGCGATCTTCCGCCAAAGGAGGAGTTGGTTGTTGAGGGGCCATGGAGGGCATAGTCTGCTTGGGTCTTCTCTTGTAGACTTGTAACGAGCATTCTACAGGTGCTAGCACAGAAGGTGGATCAATATCCACAATGTCAGGTAACGGAGTAGGTGCCAAAATATCACAGGATAAGGAAGCCCCGTTATCAGAATAATATGAAAGATGTTCAAAGAAAACGACATCCGCACTAATATACCACTGTCGCAGGACAGGATCATAACAACGATATCCTTTTTGTGTTCGGGAATATCCCAAAAAAATGCATTTTGTGGAGCGACGGCCAAGTGTCGCCATTCCTGGACGAAGGTTTTTAACAAAGCAAGTGTACACAAAGATGCGTAGCAGAACAGAAAAAAGTTGTGCATCAGGAAAGAGATTGATATACAGAATCTGATTTTGCAAAACAGAGGACGGCATGCGCTTGATAAGGTAGCAAGCCGTAGAAACAGCCACAGGCCAAAAACACTGCGGAACATGATAATGAAGAAGAATGGTGCGAGCAACCTCTAGAAGATGTCGATTTTTGCATTCAGCAACCCCATTTTGTTGTGGGGTATAGGGGCATAAGTTTGATGAATCGTTCCTCGGGATGAACAAAAGGAAGTGACTGATGTTTGCATGAACTCAAGACATTGTGATGAGAAAGGTTTTCATGGGTTTATTGAATCAAGTTTTAATTTCAAAAAAAGGGTGGTGATAGTGTCCATAACAGTGTTGCGATCTTTAAGTAAAAATAACCATCTAGATCGAGAAAAGTTGTCAATGAATGTCATAAAATATTTAACACCAGATAGACTTGCAACGAACAGGGACCCCAAATATCAGCATGAACAATATCAAAAGTGCATTTAGAACCAATTCCTTTACATGAAACATAGACCGAGTTTGTTTGCCATATTGGAAAAATTCACAGGAAAAACTCTTATCAGTTAGAGCAGGAAATAAATGTTTCAACTTAAAAGCAGATGGGTGGCCAAGGCGGTAATGCCACTAAATCCCAGTCACAGATGTCGATAACATAGCAGTCACTGATTTCGGTCCATCCAGGTAGTAGAGCCCATCTGGTCCCTCATGGCCCGAACCAATCCTCGTATTCGTGCGGAGATCTAAAAAACACAACCCGAAGGGTCAAACGTAATAGAGTACTGAAGGCTCTTCACGGTTTTACTAACATAAAGTAGATTAACATGAAATCTCGGAACACATAAGACAGATTTCAAATGCATATTTTGAAATAAAGAAATTCTCCCAATGCCATGGATAGCTGTTTGAGAGTCATCAACTAACGTTAACGGAGGGGAGACAGGTGGATCTTATTAGAGCAGAAAATAAATCAGGGTTACCATCCATATAGACCAAAACACCAGAGTCAATACACCATTTATTTTTACCAGTAAATGGAGCCGCAAGCAAGGCAGACGAGCCGGCCTCTGAAGTAGATGGTAGGTTGGACATGCGCTCTTGGAAGAGCTTCTCGAACTCGAACTGAATCCAAGCAGAAGAGGGTTGAGCGAGGGGGTGTTCAATAGCAGCAGAATCTTCACCCGCATCAGAGGTGACTTGGTTAGCCCAAGCAGGCTCGCCATGTTTGATCCAGCACCAATCTTCATTATGATTGTCACGGCCACAGAAATTGCAGAAACGAGGGCCAACGGGCTGACCGCGACCCTATGCAGTAGAAGAAGTACAGCCTGAGGTAGGAGGGTGACGTCCACCACGACCACGGCCACAGTCGTGACCAGTATCAGCAGAGCGCAATGTATTAGAAAGTGGGAAGCGGGAGGCGTGCGGACAGCACCCTGTAACCGATTAAGCGGTAGGCGAGCGATTAAGCGGGCGATTTTTGAAAAAGCGGGTGCTTAAATTTTATATATTTTTATACAAAATTGCATGTATGTGTATATAAAAAGTATATTTCTAAGGAACTTTTATACATATCTAATCAGAAAATCAATAATTAACTAAGTATTCATCAATACTTTACTACTAATCAGTATCTCTAATCACTAAAATCGGCAAGCAGATCAGTAATTGTAAATAACAAACTATGAATTATTGAATTAAAGTAATCACTAAAGTAATACTAACCAATAGTACCAATCATTAATCACTGAAAGCAGCAAGGAAATCCGTAAAACTAATCATGCATTAAAGTATAATAGAGCAATATGATATTTACCTAGATGCATTACAGCAGTACCCAATTATTACAGCTTACACACAAAGTATGCATTCTAAATTAGGACTAGCTATATCATAGAACATTTAATGTATACAAGTTTCATATATTATAGTCAACACTACTTGGACTATGTAATTAATTAATGTTACATGCTTACATTAGGATTTTTAAACAAAAGCGGGAAAAAAGCGGGAAAAAGTGGGTGAGGCGGGCAAAAAGCGGGCGATTTTGGTCAAAAAGATCAAGCGGGTGATTAGGGGCTAATTTAGGTGGTTGGGGGTCTTGGCCGCCTGGGCCGATTTTTAATTCACTGGCAGAGCGTACAGCAAGAGTAGGGTGTTCCATAGCAGGAACAGAAGTTACTAATGGCAAACGTTGAACACGCTTAAGCACATCTCTAAGAGTAGGCAGAGGATTACTAGAGAGAATTTGATCAACTACTCCAAAAAACAGGGAAGGGAGTTCGGCAAGAAACTGGACAGGTTGGAGTTCATTGTGCTGACGTTGAGTTTCTTTGATATTGCAGACAAAGGATGGTAAATTTTGTATTCATTCCAGAGGGCGGAGCACTGATTGTAGTAATCTTCAGCAAACGCATCAGGCGAGAATTCCTTCTTTGCCAGGTTCTTGAAAATCTCGAACACCTTCTTGGGGTTTGTTGATGGGAGTAGACATGGTAAAGTTGATCCCCACATAGCCTAGGCATCACGGAGGCAGAGTAGGGACTGAATATTAAGTGGCTCGGTGCTATTAACAATCCAAGACATAACACCCCAATCATCCTTACTCCATTGTGTGTATGCTTGCTTGGTCTTATCATCCGTCGTGGCATTA
The DNA here is from genome assembly GCA_963693085.1 of Alisma plantago-aquatica. NCBI lineage: Eukaryota > Viridiplantae > Streptophyta > Magnoliopsida > Alismatales > Alismataceae > Alisma > Alisma plantago-aquatica. Next base: position 1,412,142,134 of record OY856409.1, on the reverse strand, counting down.
AGAGCAGGTTAAGGGTCGGTGATATGTGAATAGCGACCTTGTGCTTTCACATACAGAATAAAAGATGCTGACCAGAGGTGGCAATCGGAGCCATCAAGTTTTACCGTGGAGACACACAGTGAACGGGGAGGCTCAGTAGATGGCATAATGCACAAATTAGTAGATGAGGCAGAAAACAACAGTAGATGTCATAAGACAGCAGAAGTCAGAAGGCAGGAGATAGCCAGACTACCTGTAAGCACAGGCAGACGTCAACTAAAATCAGTAGATCTGACAAAACCCGCAGTGGGGCAGAAGAGGGAAGCAGCAGATCCGATGCATCAGATCTCAGAAACCAGCAAAAAAAAGGGCAGTATAGATTGTAGATAGACCTGCGCCATCATAGGGAGAAATCTACTCCACCATGAGGCGCATGCAAGAAAGAAGCTTAGCTAGTTTAGACCGTCAACGTGCTATATTAGAAAAGACTCCGGAAAACGTAGATGGAAGGAGATGGAAGGGATTAGCGAAACGATGGAGGCAAGGGGCAAAGATGGTGGACGAGAGATGGGGCAGTAGAGAGGAGGGGTTGTTGGGGTGGAGAGAGGGGGTGGTACATTTATTGTTCATCCTTAGCGAAAAAATTAGTGTGTTTAGCTTATGGATGTTTACATTTATTTGATTGAGTGTTGAGAGATGCCCTCTCAGGTCACACTCAGTTACACTTTGGTTTTAGATGCTAAACATTGAATTTAAACTAATTAGGAAAATTAGGGTCAGAGCATTGGGTTGAGGTTGGGGGAGGGGATGCATTCACTAAACACGGCTGGCATATTTTGTTTAACCATGCGTGCAATAGGATCACATATAGCATTCATCAAATATATCGTTGATTAAGAAGGGGAAAAAAAATCTTAAGATACACTCAATATGGGTATCCCATATGTATGAAGATATATGAGGTAAAAGATAACTAATTTTCAGCATCTATTCATCTAAGCTTTAACCACAACCATGCTTTGCTCAGCTCTAGTTTCGATCATAAATTAAATTTAATAAACAGCATCACAGATATTGAATACATCTAGATATGTTGATTTCCATACCGATGTTCACAAGATTAGAAATATAGATATCTCAAGAATTTGTGGGTATGGAATATTTGTTACCATACTCGCATCCAACATGGAGTTATGGACAAGGTCACAGGATATGGATATATCAACTAGCATCCTTGGTTTTGCCCCTGTAACAACCTTTTCCGCGTGAACATAAACTGTGGGTGGACAGTTGGCTAGTGTAACAAAAAATCTTAGATACTCAAATTTAGTGATGTAAGAGGTTTTAGCATATAGATTGGCATATTAGACATGCCATGATTTTGAAGGTTGTCATACAAATTGACCCTTAATAGAAAATGACATAATATGTGATCAAATTTGGATCTGGTACTGTTGAGACTTGCTTGAACATGAATAGCTCCTAGTTTATGTCCATTTTTATGTGAACCAGTTCATCCATTGCCATGTGAACCAATTCTTGGTACAGGTTTGGCCACCATTGATCAGCTCATAAATGAGTCACATATATATATGGAGATGCCCATTTCATGTTAGACAATTGTGACTAGTTTCATTTCAACATGTCCATGTTTTACTTTTAGATAATAATCCAACAAATGAAGATCAAGATCTCTTATATCACATTCTTAATGACCTGCACAAGCAACTGTATAACGAGACAAATAAAAACTTTCATGAACATAAAAGTAGAAAACACCATGCAAAAGTAAAAGGTAATCACATTGCTTGATGAAGTTTCCACCAATTTCTCCAACTTTCCAGGATAATCAACATCTTCGTCAGTGGGGAAAAACTTCCCTACCTACAAGTAAAAATCATAAAAAAGATCAGCAATGCAGATAAAAGAATTTTTTTTTTCTGATACAGCCAGAATCCTTCCACAATTCATGTCTCAGCATCTTAGGAGTCCAAAGTATACTAGAATACTAGCAAAACATCATCGTGAAAGTGCAACGTGCTATTCACACTATATAGCAGTAGCTCTCTCTGAATCACATGGACTTTTCTATCCATTGTTAAAACATCTCTTAAAATTAGTTATGCATTTATAAATACCAAACAATGAATAGATCCACTATAAAATATCATTAGTCATTATATGCAACATATCATTAAAACCAGCAAGGTTATTAATGCAAGCAGATGACCATTATCACATATGAAATTAAGTACCTCATCTTGGATATATGTCCTTGCTCGGAAAGTTAACCGTTCATGGATATCAGCTAAAATTCTGAGTAAAATGGGTTGTAATCCTGCTAATGACTCACTTCGCTTGCTAAGTTGTTCACCTAAGACTTCAACTTTAAGGATGTCAACAAGTTCACATAGACAATCCAGATTTGTCTCGTGTACAACTCTTGGACGTAGTGTGTCATATAAAAACGTAGACCTGAAATCAATTTCACAGACATTTTAGTATTAATCACAACGTCTATGCAAAAGTGCATGCATTCTTCGGTTCTTTAGTGCCAATAATTAGGGAAGATGCCAACTAATGTCCGGAAAAAAAATACCTACAGCACATAGAGCAAAACTATCTCAGCCTCAGATCTGAACTCTTGGACATAGTTTAAAATGTTCAGTATAGACTCTTGTTTTGCCAAAGCACTAATTTGACAACAATGCAAGATGTGAACAGATTGGTCAATTATACAAGGGCCATAAGGTAGCCTAGCTAGTTAGCAAGCCAGGTTTAAGAGATGGATGATGCAGACATTCTTATATGTTTGCTATATTTTTTCAATAAATTAGGTTAACAAGGAAGCAGTGTTTTAAAATACCTGTTTCTGCAAACCGCAACGTCCAAACCAAAAATTATTCTGATTGCTAAAAACAAGACAAATGTGATACTCGTTCAAATTGGGAAGGCCCATCACTGAAACTTTACTCTTCAAAGGGATATGGTCCATATGGAGTTAGTTGTGAAATTAGGCAGCATGTTAAATGCCTAACAAATTTTAACTGCTGAAAGTCTTCACTTATAAATTACACCATCTCTTTACCAGCCTCCCCTTCTTTCTCCAGAAGATCTGAGTTTTCTATTTTTGAATTTCGGCTCCAAATCAGAATAAACTAGCAGTAAATAACTAAATATTGTCAATCCTGTGGTCATTATTTGATAGTCATCAATGACTAATTTATACTTGATATGCATTGTGCATCAAGAGAGTATATAAAGCAGGGTCCTATGTCACCCTTTCAGGGAGGGTTTCCTCGATACCAAAAAAAGAGTATTCAAATTATATTTGTCTGGATGCCACACCATCAACAATAAATTTCAGCAGGATTGAACAAAACTTTTTATGTTAGAGGTTGAACTATGTTCAGTACATCTTGTGCAAATGCAGTCTGTCCCAAGCCCAAACAACGGAGGTGGTAGGTTAGCAGCTATCTGTAAAACTTTATCACTCTTTATATGACATGCATCTTTAAAAGAATTTCGTTGGAGCATCCCTACCTGCAACGCACTGCATCGGCACCAGGGGATAGTGATAAATATGCAAAGGGTTTCAACACAATGGCGCCCGGTTGCGTTGGAAGGACAAGCACGTGTTTCCATACTTTTGACGGATGTGGGTCAGGAAGCTAGTCCCGCTGCATCATTGCTCACATGTAGTGAAATATGTGCAAGGATAACATATTTGACGGAAGCAAATAAACAAAAAAGTTTAGAGTAGGATCTTAGAATCTTGACTCTTTGACAAGAAAGTGTTTGGAGACATTGGATACCATGATTAGAAGAAAAGACAATATAGCTTGCTTGCAGGAAACCAAGTGGACAGGGGAAAGATACAAAGAGATTGGAGACAGGTTACAAAATCTGATATATAGGTATTAACAAGCATAGAAATGGCGTAGAAATCATTGGTGATAAGATGTTGAAGGATGAGGGTGTCAAGATCACAAGAATGCTTGATAGAAACATAGATATCAACATTGTTTTTTAGGGGGAAGATTTTTCATATTATTAGTGTGTATGCCCACTGAGTTGGCCTTAGCGGGGAGGCTAAGAAGGATTTTTGGGATAACATGAATGAAATGATGGAACAAATATTGAATAGAGGAGAAGATGTTTATTGAAGTAATTTAAATGGCCATGCAAGAAGTAGCAATGTTGGATATGAGAGAGTTATAGAATTATAAAATGTTTATTTGATGTGTCGCAAACAATTACAAGGCTCTCTCTTTTATAAGACAAGTAGAAAACAGAAATAGAAGATATGGGATAAAAGTAAAGGTTAAAGACAAAGACAAGTTGAAAGCATAAAATCATAAAGCAAATAAAGGATATATATCAGTATTCTCCCTCAAGCTGGAGCATAGATGTCGTGCATGCCCAGCTTGTCCACCAGTGTAGCAAAGCGCGATATTGGAAGCAGCTGTGTGAAGATATTAGCAATTTAATCTTCTGTCCGGATACAAATATTGGAAACGTGACCAGACATAACAGATTCCCGAACAAAGTAGCAATCCACCTCTATATATTTGGAGCACTCATGAAAAGTAGGATTGCTAGCAATAAAATGGAGGCTTTGTTGTTGTGGAGCATAGGAACAAGATCTGAATCACATATATCAAATTACTTGAGTCCTTAAGCCAAATCAGTTCGCATGTAGTATGAGCCGTGGCTCTATACTCAGGTTCAACGCTAGACCGGGCAACCAAACCACAGTCTATTTCTTACTGCGCCTCGTGACCAGATTTCCTCCAACAAATATACAGTAGCCAGAGGTGGATTTTCTATCGCTTCTACTATTAGAATAGTTAAAGTCAGAATAACCGTTGAGTTTGCATTGTCCATGCGCTGGTACAATAATCCACTCCCTTGAGAATTCTTTCAATATTTAATGTGACAAACAGCATCTCAGCGACATTCTCGAGGTTTATTCAAATACCTACTCACAAGTCCAACAAGAGAAGTAATGTCAGCCCTAGTGATAGTGAGATAGATCAGCTTACCTACCAATGTTTTATATTGATGGTTATCAGGACAAGGTGGAGATGATTTATCATCCCGATTTGTGTTGGGACCTACATGGCTGTTAGCGGGCTTAGTTCCAAGCATGCATGTTTCTTTTAAAAGATCAAGAACACATGTGTGTCATGAAAGACAGATGCCAGAATGATATCGGGAAACTTCAATCCCAAGCAGTAATGAGTTTTGCAGATCTTTTATAAAAAAATGTTGTTCAAGGTATCTTTTAGTAGTTGAGATACCTTCTTTATCGTTGCCAGAAAGAATTATGTCACCCACATACACGATAAGAATAACAGCCCAGAAGAGGTTTTTCTTATATGAACACAGAATGATCAGGATGGGAGAATCGAATATTAAATCTATGTATAATCTGGCTTAATTTGTCAAACCATGCTCGTGGGTTTTGTTTCAAACTAGATTGTTTTTTGTTGTTTGCAAACTTTTGAACACTCACCATGAGCAAAAAGCCCATGAGGTTGCTCCATATATACTTCCTCATGCAAGTTTTCACATAAAAAAGAATTTTTTAACATCAAGTTGAAAAAGCGGCCAATCAAGATTAATAGCAACTGGGATAAGTTACTCGAACAGAATTTAGTCTAGCGACTGGGGAAAAAGTTTCAAATAGTCCACCCAAGGTCTGAGTATAACCTTTTGAAACTAGACGAGCTTACAGCCATTTAATTGTACCATTGGGTCGATATTTGACAGTGAATATCCAGCGACATCTAACTGTAGAGCAATCGTGAGGGCGATCAACAAGATCCCAAGTCTGTCGATCGCGAAGAGCAGCCATCTCAGTTTTCATAGCTTGATCCAGGAAAGATGTTGTGATGCTTGAGTTGCATTCTTTGGTATAAAGATAGTAGATATAGCAAAAGTAAAGCAGGCAAAGCTAGCACCAAGATAAGCAGTAAAACAAAAATTACTAATAGGATGTTGAGTACAGGAATTAATACCTTTCCTTTGACTTATGGGAAGGTGCAGGTCAGAAGTTACCTAGGTGTTGAATCTGCCAACGAAGGAGCATGTGGTTTGTTAATATATCTCTTTATATTATGTTATTTGTAATTTCTATATATTGTTGGACCTCTATGTAATTTCTTCAGCTCTATTAATAAAAGGGTGAGTGGTCTTGAACCCTCACACAAGTTGCATTGCAAGCAGCCTTGCAACTTACGTTCACATGGTACCAGAGTAAGGTTGCTCCTAGGATTCCATCTAGGGCGCCATCTCCCCCCCCCCCCGCTCTCTCTCCCTCGCGTCGCCGCCGCCGGGCAACAGCACAGCAGCGTCGTCGGCCGCCGTACAGCAGCAGCGCAGCGCCGCCGAGCAGCACCGACGCCGCCAGGCCGCATCGCGGAGCCCCACTGGCAGCAGCTACCTCTGCCGATCTTGCGGCCGCACCAGCCACCGGCCAGGGCAGCAACGTAGCCGCAGGCTCCGGGCAGGCCCACCGCCCGTCAGCAGTCTCCGGATCCTCCAGTTGACTCTAAAGGCAGAGTCTACGTAAGACGGCTCGTTTAAACTCATACCGGAGGCTCCATCCGTATGCAGCGAATTCCTAATCACATCTTCTCCATGTGTGATTAGGGAATTTCTCGATTAAGGGATGTGGATGCGTCAGACACGCATCTAATCTTTTGACGTGACGTGTATCTCTCTGTCACTCTCTACTCTTTTGTGGCGTGTATCTCTCTGTCACTCTATCTATCTGTTAAATCATGGAGGAACCAAGGCATCTACTATCTACAACGAGACGTCGCCTATCCCCTCCATCAAGCCTAATGGGAAAAATTATCTCTTGTGAATGAACGTTGTCCATACAGTGTTAGAATCCCGAGATAAAGCACGGCATGTTGATTCTGATCCTCCTGCTTCTACTGATAAGGGCTATACTGAATGGAAATGTCATAATAGTCTTGTGAAGACCTGGCTATGGGGGAGCATGGAACCTGCTATTGGTGCTAGGTTCATGTTTTATACTACTGCCAAAGACATATGGGATGCTGTGAAGAAGCATTACTCTCAAGAAAAGAATGCTCTTCGTCAATTTATGATACATGATCGACTCTTCGCTGAACGACAAGGAGACAACCCTTTAGAAGAATATTTTGGAGTGATCCAAGGTATTGCTCAGGAGCTGAGCTTCCATCATCCAGTGACTGTCCAAGAGCAAGTCAAAGACAGAGATGACTTGATTACTACAAAGTTTCTATCGGGTCTAAATTCATCTTGCAGTTCGGCCCGCAGTGTCATCCTCGCTTCTGACAAACTTCCCAGCCAAGAAGAAGCCTACTCGAGAATTCTACAATCAAATTTTGAACCAGTTGATTCTACAACATTCTCGCCTTCCGGGGATTCTCATGCATCTGTAGCCTTTGCAGTTCGAGGAGGTCGTACAGGTATGGGACGAGGACGTGGAGCACGTCTAAAGTGCACCTTCTTTAACAAACCTAGACACACTGTTTAGAAGTGCTGGAAGAAGCATGGAAGACCTGCTGCACCACCTGTGAGGGAAGCAAATTATGCAAATACTGCTGAGTCTTCTGAGCTATCTGCATCAAGTTCTGGTTCTTCTGGCATCACACTCACAAAGGAAGAATATGATAGATTTATACTAGCTACACAGCATATAAGTGTAAGATCTTCCTCTTCCTCTACAAATCTAGCTTCTACCACTGGTAATCAGGCTACCTCTCTAGTCTACTGGCTTCTGGTTCAACTTCTTCATGGGTGGTTAATTCTGGAGCATCACAGCATATGACCGGTATGAGGAGATTACTTCACTCCATTGACTCACATATTCCTCACAAATCTGTAACCATAGTAGATAGTTCAGTGAGGAGAGTGTTAGCAAGTGGATCTGTTTCTCTGACTCCTAAAATTAATCTTAAATCGGTTCACTATGTGCCTGCATTTCCTTTTAATCTTCTCTCTGTTGCAAAATTAGTTGATATTGTGAACTGTACAGTGACGTTTGAGCCTTCTTGCTTTGTATTACATGGTCTTAAGAGTATGAGGACGATTGGTGGGGGGTCTAGGAAAGGTGATCTCTACCTCTTCCACGGTGACAATCTGCCTCGCCAAGTATCTGCTCCTCTGCTTCAGCTATCCTTTTGAGCGGTTCTCCCTTACTGTGGCACTACAGATATGGACATCCATCGTTGGAGAGCTTGAGAAAGTTAGAACCTGAGTTATCCCAAGTGTCGTCATTAGAGTGTCAGACCTGTCAATTGGGAAAACATCATAGATTTTCTTATCCCAGTCGTGTCAATAAACGGTAGACCTGTCAAACGGGTGGGTGGGTTGGGTTTGGGTTGGGTCATTGCGGGTTTGGATCTCACGAGTGCAGGTCAAAAAGACCCAATGTTAAACGGGTGGGGAAGTAGCACACCCAAACCTGACCCAGCGAGTTGCGGGTCGCCCGCGGGTGCCCATATAATATGTGCACAGTGAAAAGATATTGCTTGTTTCTGCACTACGACAAAGAGTAGAACGATTCATTAATAATTTTCAATGTAAACATAACAAAATGAGGGTAAGATTCCACTACTTTTTGTGTCCAACACAATGTAATATCTATTCTAATGTTTTGAAATAAAATGTAAGAGACAAAATGAAAAATAACCATTTATGCAATGTACAATAAAAAAATCTAAATGATATAGATGTTACAAATAGCATAACATATTACCATAACAACACTATATTTTGTCATCTTATGCTAAAAGTTCTTGATGTTTCATGTTCTTATGATTGTCTAATACATAAAGTGAACAGAAAGAGAATATAATTGTTATAATTGAATATAAAACATGCATTGTACTATATATTCATTAGCATAAAAATAATATAGAAGTTAACGAATTTGTTTCCACTAGTGTAAACAATTAACAAAGGATATCAATAAAGAAAGTTAGACTTTAACTCTTTATATTCTATACATTACACGTCATCAATTTAGTTGATTGATAAATGTACATTTGTTTCATGTCTTAAGAGTCATATAGATAATATATTTATATTAATGTATTATTTAGTTAAATGGGCGCCCGCAGATGCCCGCGGATCACCCGTGAAACCCACTAAATAAACGGGTGGGTATGGGTTTGGGTGATTTCTAGTGGGTGGCAAATTTCGCCACCCAAACCCAACTTAAACGGGTCGACCCGTGGGCGCCCGCGGATTTTGACCCAGTTTGACAGGTCTAATAAACGGGCATCTTGTCCCTTTGAGTTAGTCCACAGTGATGTTTGGGGTCCTGTAAAGACCAATAGTTATAATGGTTTTTGCTATTTTATTTCCTTTGTGGATGATTTTTCTCGCATGACATGGATTTATTTATTAAAGAGTCGAGAGTCTGTGTTATCCATTGTCAAGCATTTTGATCCAGAAATAAAAGTTCAATTTGATTGCAATATTAAAATTCTACAATCTGATAATGCCTTAGAATATGTTCAAACTGCTATGGCTGACTTTTGTAGCTCTGTTGGGATGATTCATCGTACGTCTTGTCCTCACACTCAACAAAATGTAGTTGAGCGTGAAAATCGTCATCTTCTTGATATTACCAGGACTATTATGTTTCAATCCAATGTGCCTAAGAGGTTCTGGTCTGATGCTTTACTTACTGCCTGTAACCTGATCAACAGGCAACCCTCTTCGGTGCTTCAAGGACGTACTCCTTATTCCGTCTTACGTCCACAAGATCAGTCTTTCCTTGTTCCTCTCAAAGTGTTTAGGATTGATTCAGTGGTTATTCCAAGAACTCATCTTGATGCTATGAAGGATATTGGCTGGAAACAGGCGATACATATGGAAATGTCTACTCTTCTACAAAACAACACCTGGGATCTTATTGACTTACCTCCAGGGAAAAATGGTGTGGGCTGCAGATGGGTATTCACAATAAAACATAATCCAGATGGTTCAGTTGAGAGGTTGAAGGCTAGACTGGTGGCAAAGGGTTATATTCAGACATATGGAGTTGAATTCTTTGAGACCTTTTCACCAGTGGCTCATATGAATTCAGTATGGATTCTTATTTCTCTGGCTACTACCTTTGGCTGGCCTCTATTTCAGCTTGATGTCAAGAATGCCTTTCTCCATGGTGATCTACAAGAGGTATACATGGAGCAACCTCCTGGTTTCGTTGCTCAGGGGGAGTGTTAGAAAGTGTGTAGATTGAAGAAAGCCATCTAAGGGTTGAAACAATCTCCTAGAGCTTGGTTTGACAAGTTCAGTGATGTTGTGCTAAAGATGGGCTTCTCTCGTTCTATGACTGATCACTCCTTATTTTATTGTAGCTCTTCTGTTGGATCCATCATTATTGTTGCATATGTTGATGATATAGTTATCACTGGCAGTGATTCTACAGGCATATCACGTGTGAAGGAAGGATTGCAGGGACACTTTCATACAAAGGATCTGGGCACACTGAGATATTTTCTGGGCATTGAAGTACTTAGATCTCATGCAGGTACTAATTTGTCTCAGAGGAAATATGTGTTGGATCTACTGCAGGAAGTTGGCATGAGTGAATCCAAGCCGGTGTCTACTCCTATGGACTATCATGTCAAGGAGATGACTGATGATACTGGTTATCCAGATCCAGGTTACTACAGGAAAATTGTTGGGAAGTTGATATACCTAACAGTTACTCACCCTGATATTTCCTTTGTTGTAGGTGTGGTGAGTCAGCATATGAGCTCACCACAACAGTCACACTGGATGGTAGTTTGTCGTATTCTGAGATATCTGAAGGGTGCACTCGGTAAGGGGATCACCTACTATAGACCCAAGACTCATGTGTCTACTCTTGTTCTTACTGGTTATGCAGATGCAGACTGGGTTGGTAATCTAAACGACAAGAGGTCCACTTCTGGGTATTGCACGTTTCTGGGAAATCATCTTATCACCTGGAAAAGTAAAAAGCAGAATGTTGTGGCTAGATCAAGCATGGAAGTTGAGTATCGAGCAATGGCTCATGCCTGTTGCAAGTTGCAGCAGGTTCAATCTGAACTTTTGGAGTTAAAGATTTTTGTTTCGTCTCCCATTGAGGTCAGATGTGACAATCAGGCTGTTATCTACATTGCCGACAATCCAGTCTTCCACGAGCGCACTAAACATATAGAGGTTGGTTGCCACTTCAGCAGAGATCAGATCAAGAATGGCAAGGTGGTGACTCCGCATGTCAAATCTGAAGATCAACTTGCAAATGTCCACACAAAGTCGTTGAGTCCAGCAACATTTCAGAGCTTTTGCAACAAGCTGGGCATACACGATGTGTACGCTCCAGCTTGAGGGGGAGTGTTAATATATCTCTTTATATTCTGTTATTTGTAATTTCTATATATTGTTGGACCTCTATGTAATTTCTTCAGTTCTATTAATAAAAGGGTGAGTGGTCTTGAACCCTCACACAAGTTGCATTGCAAGCAGCCTTGCAACTTACGTTCACATGGTTGTTGAGGGTTCATAGAGGGAATTGTAGCCTTGGGTCTTCATTTGTATACTTTAAGGGGGGCGAAGCAAGAATATTAGTTTCTTCATTAGGAACATCTTCCGCAACATGGATAAAACAAACCCTTTTTTAGAATAGTATGGCATGTGTTCAAAAAATAACACATCAGCACTGACAAACCACTGCGGAAGGATCGTAACACCTATATCCTTTTTGAGGTCTAGAGTGCCCCGGAAAAATGCAATTAGTAGATCGAGGATCGAATTTAGTCAACCATGGCCAAAGATTTTTAACAAAACAAGTGCTACTAAGGACGCGAGGAGTCACAAAAAATAGCGGTGCATTTGAATAGAGTAGAGTGTATGGGATCGACGAGGGCATTCGGTTAATCAAGTAACATGCAGTAAAGACCGCCTCAGTTCAAACACTTCTTGAGACATGATAGTAAAGAAGGATGGTATGAGCAACTCAAGAAGATGGTGATTTTTCCTCTCCATCGCCCCATTTTGTTGTGGTGTATAGGAACAGCAAGCTTAATGGATAGTGCCTCTAGCAGTACAAAACAGGCCAACGGATTTTGCATAAATTCTAAGGCATTATCAGTGCGAAAAAATTGATAAATTTATTGAACAGAGTTTGGATTTCAACAAAAATATAGTATCCAATATGTTACTGCGGTCTTTCAATAAAAATAGCCAAGTTGCTCGAGAGTAATCATCAATGAAAGTCATAAAGTATCGAAATCCAAAGAGGCTAGTATTAGTATGCACCAAAACAAAAAATAGAACTCATGTTTTTTTTCTTATTAAACACAACCCTAGTTTTCTTGCCAAACTGACAAGCTTCACAATCAACGACTCTCTCTGAAATCTCTGGAAACAAGCACTTCAGCTTAGCAACGGATGAATGCCTCAGACAATAGTGCCATTGCAGTCTAGTCATTGACGAAAAAAGTAGAGCAGTAACAGATCGTGGTAAATCCAGGTAGTATAGTCCATCTGGTCCCTCATGGCCCAAACCAATCCTCGTCTTCGTGCGGAGATCCTAAAACACAACCCTCTGGATTAAATGTGATAAAGCACTGACTCTTGACAATTTTACTGACAAAAGATAGATTTGGCGGAAACCTTGGAACCTACAACACAGATTTTAAAGGTAAATTATGAGATAGAGACATGGTTCCAATTCCGTGTACTGAACTAAGTTCCATCCGCCACTATAACTGGTGGAACGCTAGTTGTTTTAGTCAGGTAAAAAAATAATTCATAATTGTAGGGAAATATGGCGATAAATAACGCAGCGGAAATAAAAATTAACTTTCATATTCCCCTTTGAACAATAGATCACGTCAACAACTATGTAATGGGAAAGATGGTTGCAAGGTTATACCTGATCCTGGAGCAAGTTCAGCGACAATCCCCTTGTAGTAGCGTGTGCCTTTCTTCAAGTTGCACCCGGACAGCGTCAGCAACGGCCTCCCGGTTGATCACCACGGACAGCAGTTGACTTTGTCCTCCTAGCGGCAGGCAATGGCCTCCTCGCCTCTATAGTAGTCCACACAAACCACCGAGAACTCGTGTCGTTCTAGTAGAATAGACAAGGAGTTGTCCCTTCTAGTCAGTGTGCTAGCGCCGACTTGCTCTCCCTATTGTCTCTCCCTTGCTATCCCCCCTTTGACGGGTAGGACTTGCTCAAGTTCTCTCGGTTACCACAACCAGAGAAGACAACAATTGTCAGAGCTTATTGTTGTATCTCTACAAAGCCTTGACTACCCCTCTATAGAATAATGAGAAGAATTGTATTCGATGAGTAAAAGAGTTTACAATACATTCTCTTTTATAGGACGAGAGAATAAAACAATAAGCAAAGGCAAGCAATATGGGATAAAACACAGGCAGAGTAAAACACATAAACAACACATAAATAACATATCTTTTTACTCCCCTCAAGCTGGAGCATAGATGTCAAACATGCCCACCTTGTCCACTAGAGTCTTGAAACGAGCTTTAGATAGAAGTTCGGTGAAGATGTCTGCAACTTGGTTTTCAAAACTGAGATGTGGAGTATAATGCAGCCAGAAAGAACAGACTCCCGAACAAAGTGGCAATCAACTGTTGTGTTTTGTTTGCTCATGAAAGGTCGGGTTGCTTGCAATAAAAATAGATTCCTTGTTATCGCAGAACATTGGAATAGGTCTAGAATCAGTTACATCAAATTCTTTCAAAAGACTTTCACCCATTGAAGTTCACAGGCAGTGTGAGCCATGGCTCGATATTCTACTTCTGCACTTGACCTAGCTACCACTGTTTGCTTTTTGCTACGCCTGGTAACTAGGTTGCCACCAACAAAGGTGCAGTATCCAGAAGTGGATTTTTTATCACATTTACTTCCTGCATAATCAGAATCAGAGAAACCAGAAAGGTTGCAATGACCATTCTTCTTGTATAACAGACCTTTTCCTGGAGAGCTTTTAAGATATCTCAGAATGTGATAGACAGCATCCCAGTGACACTGTCTAGGTTTATCTAGGTATCTGCTTACAAACCCTACAGCAGCAGTCAGATCAGCTCTCGTGACAATGAGGTATATGAGCTTATCAACCAATCGTCTAAATTGGTGGTGATCAGCATAAGGTGAGGAAGTATCATCATTCCAGTCAGTGCTTGGGTCGAGAGGAGTGTTGGTTGGCTTGTAGCCAAGCATACCTATTTCCTGCAAGAGATCCAGAACATATTTTCGTTGAGAAAGACATAGTCCTGCAGATGATCTGGATACTTCAATACCCAAAAAATATCTCAGCTTGCCGAGATCCTTGGTGACAAAGTGTTGTTCTAGAAATGCTTTAGTAGCCTGGATGCCCAAGGTGTCACTGTCGAATAATATAATGTTGTCGACATAGGCAATAAGAATGACTAAGCCAGGTGTAGTTTTTTTGATGAATACAGAGTGATCTGAATGAGATCGACGAAAGCCAAATTTTATAAGAATCTAACTTAGCTTGTCAAACCAGGCGCGAGGGCTTTGTTTGAGGCCATAGATTGCTTTCCTTAGTTTACAAACCTGCGAGGAAGACTCCCCTGAGCAACAAAGCCAGGTGATTGCTCCATGTAAACTTCTTCCTGCAAGTCTCCATAGAGGAACGCATTCTTGACATCCAGTTGAAATAGAGGTCAATCTTTGTTTACAACAACAAAAATGAGAACACGAACAGAATTGAGCCCCGCGACTGGAGAGGTCTCAAAGTAGTCCACACCGTAAGTCTGTGTGTAGCCTTTTGCAACTAGGCGTGCTTTCAAGCGTTCAATAGTGTCTTCCGGTTGATATTTGATAGTGAAGATCCAGCGGCAGCTTTCATTGATTGTCGCCACGCAAGAACGGAACGAGCTTCTTTGGCAGATTTTGGAATGGTCACAACAGAGATAGCAGCAGTAAAGCACGCAAAACTAGCACCCAGATTAGAGGATGAACATAAATGACTAATTGGATGTTTAGTACAAGAGTGAAACCTTTCCAAAGACTAATAGGCAGAAGTCAGAATTTACCTCAGTTGTAGGTTGATCATCTGCTGAAATAGGAATTGGTTGTGGAGGGGCCATGGAGGGATTAGTCTTCTAGGGTCTTCGTTTGTAGACTTGCAGCGGTCGTTCTTCAACTGTCGGCTCAGAAGGCGGATCAATATCCACAATGTCAGGCAAAGGAGTGGATGCCAACATGTCACTAGAGACGGATGCTCCTTTATTAGAGTAGAAGGGGAGATGCTCAAAGAAAACCACATATGAACTTACATACCATTGTCGCATAATATCATCATAACAATGATACCCTTTCTGGGTTCTAGATTACCCCAAAAAAATACATTTGGTGGAGCAAGGGTCAAGTTTTGTTATCTCGGGGCGAAGATTTTTGACAAAACAGGTGCACCCAAAGATACGGAGTGGGACAAAAAAGAGTTGCGCGTCAGGAAAGAGGATGTTATAAGCAGCCTTATTTTGTAATATCGAGGACGGCATGCGATTGATAAGATAGCAAGCCATATAAACTGCCTCAGGCCAGAAACGTTGAGGAACATGGTAATGAAGGAGAATAGTGTGAGCAACCTCTAAAAGATGAAGATTTTTCCGTTCTGCAACTCCAAGTTGTTGGGGAGTGTAGGGACAGGAAGTTTGCCGGATAGTCCCTCGGGATGAACAAAAATAGGTAACTGATTTTTGCATAAATTCAAGGGCATTATCGGTCCAAAAAACTTTAATGGGTTTATTGAATTGAGTTTGAATTTCAGAAGAAAAAAAATGGTGATGGTGTCCAAATTGTGTTGCGATCTTTCAATAAAAATAACCAAGTAGCACGATAATAGTCGCCAATGAAAGTCAAAAAATAGTTCACTCCGGAATGACTAGTAACAGAACACGGGCCCTATATATCCGCATGAACAATGTCAAAAATGCATTTGGAACCAATATTTTTCTTAGCAGGAAACACATAACGAGTTTGTTTGCCCAATTGGCAAGATTCACAAGAAAATGATTTATCAGCTAAAGCAGGAAATAAGTGTTTCAGCTTCGCAGCAGAAGGGTGGCCAAGATTGTAGTGCCACTGTAGTCCAGTCACAGATGTCGAAAGTAGAGCAGTCACTGATGTTGGTCCATCCAAGTAGTAGAGTCCATCTAGTCCCTCATGGTCCGAACCAATCCTCATCTTCGTGCGGAGATCCTTCAAAACACAACCAAAGGATCAAATTTAATTGAACACTGAAGGCTTTTCACAGTTTTACTGACAGAAAGTAGATTAACAGGAAATTTCGAAACATATAAGACAGATTTCAAATGCATATGACGAGATAAAGGAATTGTGCCAACGCCATGAACAGAAGTCTGAGAGCCATCAGCAACCGTAACCAGAGGGAGTTGAGTGGATTTAGTAAGAGCAAAAAATGAATTAATGTTACCGGCCATATGACCTGAAACACTAGAGTCAATACACCATTTATTTTTACCGGTAGATGCAGCAGCGAGCATGGCAGAGGAGTCGGCCTCGGATGTAAACGGGAGTTGAGGCGTGCGCTCCTGGAAGAATTTCTCGAACTCGGAGCGAAGCCAAGCACGCGAGGGTGTAGCTGGAGGTTAATCAGACGCAGAAGTATCAGCAGAGGTGTCAACAGAGACCTGGTTAGCCCAGGCGGGCTTGCCATGTTTGATCCAACATCGGTCTTCATTATGATTGTCTCGTCCACAGAAATAGCAGAAACGAGGACCAACAGGTTGCCCCTAACCTATTGCGGTAGAAGATGTGCAACCGACGGTAATAGGATGGCGACCACTACGGCCACGACCACATCCATGGCCAAAACTATGATCAATAGTGTGAACAACAAGAGCAGGATGTTCCACTGTAGGGGAAGAAGTTACAGAAGGTAAATGTTGAACACGTTTAAGGACATCCTGAGGAGTAGGCAGGGGATTACTAGATAGAATATGGTCGACGACCCCAGAAAAGGAGGATGAGAGACCAGCAAGAAATTGCACGAGTTGCAATTCATTGCGTTGTCTCTAGGCTTCCTTGATGTCAGCTGACAATGGGTGATAAATCTCGTATTCGTTTCATAGAGCAGAGCACTGGTTATAGTAATCTTCAACATAGGTGTTAGAGGAAAATTCCTTCTTGGCCAGGTTTTTGAATATCTCAAAGACTTTCTTTGGATTTTGCTGATAGGAGTAGACTGTGAGACAATTGATCCCACATTGCCTTAGCATCATGAAGGCAGAGCAATGACTGGCTGATATGTGGCTCGTTGCTATTAACTAGCCAAGGCATACCACTCGAGTCATTTTTACTCCACTGTGCATAAGCTTGTTTGGTTTTTTCATCCATCGCGGCATCAGGTGCAGGTAGAGGGTCGATGGTGATATGAGAATAGCGGCCTTGCGCTTTGACATACAGGATGAAGGAGGTCGACCAGAGATGATAATTGGAGCCATCAAGTTTCACTGTGGTGACACACAAAACGTGGAGGCTCAGTAGATGCCATAGCGAATAGGGCTGGAGCAGTAGCAGAGAAAAAGCAGAGCAGAACACAGATGCAGAAGCAGAAATCAGAAGACGTCAGGATCAACAAATCCAAAGAAACCTACTATGGGGCAACAGTGGCAATAGCGGATCTGACACATCAGATCGTAAAGAACCCACTATGGGGTATAGAAGATGGTAGAAGAACCTACGCAGTTATGGAGAGATTCAATACTCCACCATGAGGCGGAGGCAGGAGCAACCAAAGATCTTGTAGACTCTCAACGTGCTATGTTGAAAAAACTGCCTGGAGACGTAAGGAAAACGGAGGAGATCGAGCACGAAAGGGGACTAGGTTTTAGGGATGGTGAGAGGGTGAGTGGATGGGCTAGTAAATGGTGGAAAGTAGACATGTAGATGGATATCCGGAATCCGCACATTCGATTCAATAAAAGTCCGAAATTTTGAAAAAAAAACCGACATCCGCATAATCCGAATTGGATTTAGGATATCAAATTTCATATCCGAAGATTTTGGATAGGATACCGTATATGGTTGTATCCGCTTCAAAAAAAATCTGAATCCAAAAAATATATACATATACTATTAAATATATATTATCTATATATAGAAATATGAAAATATAGATATTTTATCATTTATATGCATAGTAATATCAATGTTTTCTATATATAATATATTTATAACAATGCATTTATGATTTTTGGTTCGGATCGGATATTTATCTGAATTCGGATTTATTTTTTGGATCAGATCAAAGACATGTACGATAACTCTACTGCAAGTGTGAAGACTCTTGGAGGAGAGACACCAACTTTTCCTATCATAGTTGGGGGACACCAAGGATCCACACTCAGCCCATATATGTTCGTTCTTGTTATGGATGAGTTGACAAAGAATGTTCCGGATGATATTCCTAGGTGTATGTTATTTGTTGATGATATGATTTTGATTGATGAATCTAAAGATGAATTGAATGATAAAGCTGAACGTTGGGGAAAAGCACTGGAATCAAATGGATTGATAATTAGCAGGAGCAAAATTGAGTATATGCATTGCAATTTCAGCCAATCTTGCAGTGTGAATGATGGAGCCAAGTTGGACGGAGTAAATTTACCAAAATATGATAAATTTTGTTACTTGGGTTTTGTTATTCAAATAGATGCGGATGTCCAAAATGACGTTTGTCACGGGATCATTACAGGATGGTTGAAATGGAGGAGCGCAACCGGAGTATTATATGATCGGAAAATCCCTCTTAGGTTAAAAAGTAAGTTTTATAGAACAGCTATACGGCCAGCCATGCTCTATGGGAGTGAATGTTGGGCGGTGAAAAAACAAGGTCTCAACAAGATGAACGTGGTTGAAATGCGTATGTTAAGAAGGATATGTGGGAAGATAAGAAAAGATCGCTTGATAAATGACTATATCAAGAATAAAGTGGGGGTGGCGAGCATTGAGGACAAGTTACAGAAGGGCCGACTCAGATGGTACGGACATGTGCAACGCAGACCGACTAATGCGCCTATACGAAGCAATGCTATTGAGTCAAGCATAATAAATAGAAAAAGATGAAGGCCTAAATTAACATGGGATGAGCTTATAAAGAGAGATTTTGAATCTCTACATCTCAAGCAGAATATGGCCCATGATCGAGCTGAATGGAAACAAATGATCTATATAGTCGACCCCACCATAGTTGGGACTGAGGCTTTGATGATGATGATGATGATGATGATGATGATGATGATGATGATGATGATGATGATGATGATGATGATGATGGATTCGGATATTATTACATGATATCCGTCGGATATCGGATCAAAATTTTTTTCATATTCGGATATCGGATATAGCCTGCTCTATATTTGATCCGTTTATAGGTTTAGAGGAAAGGGAGTGGAAGGGTGGTAGAAGAGGGCGGTTTGGCGGCAGCAGTAGGGCTGCATGGAGCAGCAGCTTGGGGGGGGGCTGTTGGCGGCAGCGGAGGGAGAGAGGAGGGGTGGGATGGTTGGGCGGTGAGGGAGGAGAGGCGGGAAGGAGAAGAGAGAGGGCAGGGGGTGGGCGGCGGGCGGGCGGGCGAGTGGGGGGCGAAGGGGCGGCGGGTAGCGGGAGAAGGGTTAGGGTTGGGGGCGGCTAGGGCATAGGGAGATTAGGGTGGGAACTTGCAGGGGAACTGAATCGCTCGTGATACCATATAGAATGATGAGAAGAATTGTATTCCATGAGTAAAAGAGTTTACAATCATTCTCTTTTACAGGATAAGAGAATAAAACAATAAGCAAAGCTAAGTAATACGGGATAAAACACAGGTAGAGTAAAACACAAAAACAACACATAAACAACATATCTCTTTACGCTCTATTTATAGGAGGGTTAGGGCAGGAGTTCTAGTCTGAGCCGGAGTCAAAAGGGACGAAATTTTATGAATTTGCGTAACATGTGAACGATGAAACGGTCGGTTCAAGTGTGAACAGATTGGTTGGCATGTGAGTCGATCGGTACAGCCCTTGAATCAACCGTTTCAACATGTTTCTCAAACGCAATTGTATTGGCAATTAATATATGATTAATGCATAACATGACGTCAGCACTAGCCCTTTATCCAATTGAATTGATCAACCAACCAGTCGGTTCACAGACCTGAGCCGATTGGTTCACTTACTGAATCGCTTGTCTCATGGTTCTGATTGCGAAAGTTGGTTCAATTGACCTCACACTTGAATGATCGGTTCAACACTTGAACCGGTTGGTTCACAGTCCAGACAGTCAACATTTAACCACTTTCATTTAAATTCAATACCTAATTCTTTAGTAATCAAGTTTAAACTACATTCATGAATAAACTCCTATTCCAAGTGTATCCTATGTGTGTGACCCTGTAAGTTCCAAGTTACGCTTGCAGTGAATGTCCATAACTGACTTATGACATCACAAGCAATGATGGTATCTAGCAAGATATCATTGCTACCCAAGTAATTGAAAAGTTGGAGTAACTTCAACCTACAATATGTGATTGGTGTTACAATGTTTGTATAGTTCATTTGTCTTTGATATCCAGATTGAACTCGAGGCATGGAATCGTCATCCTCTTCAACGTTCAATCCATGTTCCTTGAACTAGAGCAGATTGTCTAAAATATATGTAAGCTCAATATCACATATTGTTCCACACCATCCCGTATTAGGTAGTCCAGCTGAAAACTGAACTAAGTTCATTGTGTTGGTGTTGAACTTCTTTGATATCAGAAGAGAGGGGATGATACACCTTGTATTCATCCCAGAGAGCCGAATATTGGTCATTATAATCCTTTATAGAACCATCCATCATGTATCCTTTTTTTTCAGATTCTAAAAGATCTCAAAGACTTTCTTCCAGTTCTGTTGGTGAGAGTAAACATGGGAGAGTTGATCCCACATGGTTTTAGTAGTCTAGAGGTGCAGTAGAGACTAAATGATCTTTAGTTCAACGCTATTAACCATCTACGTCTTCATGCCTAAATCATCTTACGTCCACTAAGCATGGGTTTGTTTGGCTTTTTCATCAGTCGTGGCATCAGTAGTCGATGCAGCAGAAGTAAGATGGGAGTACCGCCCTTAGTCTTTTACATAAAGCTCAAATGAAGCCGACCAAAGATGGTAGTTGGAGCCATCTAGTTTTACGGTTCTAACATAGAGCGGCCGGGGAGGATCCGTCGACGGCATGAGTTATACGGGGTGGTGACGCACACAGACAAAAAACGCATAGTGATATACACACAATAAGAAGCAGTAGATGATTTGGATCATTGGATCATCAAAACCCACATTGGGATAGAAGAGAAAAGCAAGGAGAACCTATGCCACGGAGATTTCTACTCCACCATGTGGCGTAGATAGCAGATAAGGAGCATTGCTTAACGCGACAACGGGCTACTGTGTAAAGTGTTTTAGGATAGAGGAAGGATGGTAGAGAGAGACATGGAGGGATTAGAGGGACAGTAGGGAGGGGTGGGTGGGCGGCGATGGGATGCAATGGAGAAGGGGTGGAGGGTAGTTGTGATGGGGAGGAAGGATGGGTGGGGGTGGGCAACGACAATAAGCATGGAGGGAGGGGTGGCGGCTGGAGAAGGTTGGGGTGGGCAGCGGCAGCGGGAGGGAGGGTGGAGGGGCAGTGGCGGTCGGGGGAGGAGGTGAGGGTGGTTAGCAACGGCGAGCAGGGAAGGTGGAAGGGAGGGTGGCACTGGAGGTAGAAGGGGAGAGGGGTGGGTGGGGCTAAGGGGGCGGCGACTAGGAGGGAAGGAAGGGTAAAGGATGGAGAGGTTAGGGGGATCATAGCTGCCTGATACCATATAGAATAAGATATTTTTTCCATGTGTCTAAAACAATTACAAGGCACTCTCTTCTATAAGACGAGAGTAAGTAGAAAATAGAAATAGTAGATATGGGATAAAAGAAAGGTTAAAGACAAAGATAAGTCTAAAGCGTAAAGTACATATATAAATAAGAGTTCATGGTGGTTTTGGACATGGAAGTAGAATTGGAAAGAGGGTTTTAGATTTTGTAGTGCCTATGATATGGTTACGGTAAACACACATTTCAAGAAAAGAGATTTTCATATCATTACTTTGAATAGTATGTGTCGTGTAGCCAAATTGATTACTTCCTTACAATGTGGGTGGATCAAAAAGTATGTAAGGATTGCAATGTGGTCCATGGCGAAGAAACTCACCACCCAATATAGGTTGGTGATTTTGGATATTAACATGAAGATCGACAAAGGTGAGCATCACTAAAACCAAGACAGAAGGATCAAGTAGTTGAATCTTAAAGGAGAAAAGAAATTGCCATTTTATGATAAACTTATCAATGAGGACACTTGAAATTTAGAGTCTAATGTTAACAATATCTGGCATGATATGAGCTCTTGCATAATTGTCAAAGAGGTTTTGAGGGAGTCCAAAGGGTGTGGGCCTCCACAGAAAGAAACATAGTTGTGCAATGATGAAGTACATGAGGCTATTAAACTCAAAGAGAGATTTATAGGAGCTTCCTCAGATCTCGAGATGATGTAGTTTTTCAAAGATACAAGCAAGCAAAGATAGAGGTTAAGTAGGTAGTTCAAGAGGCAAGGTCCAAATACTTTGAAAAGATATATAGAAGTTGGAAACTAGAGAAGGGGGAAAATATATATATAAAGGCTCGCATAAGAGAAAGGAAAGGAAGAGACTTGAGTCAAGTAAATGCATCAAGAATGAAGATGGTAGTGTTGGTCAAGGACGATGATATCAAAGACCAATAGATATACCTATTTCATAAGCTTTTCTATGGAGATACTATCATAATTTAAGAGACTCGTGTGACATGAATACAAGAGACATCACTTACACACGACGAGATTCACTATCTGAGGTCAAGAATGCTTTGGAAAAGATGAAAATGAGAAAGGCATGCGGAGCAAACGGTGTTCCCGTTGATATATGGAAGAGTATGGGCACTGAAGGAGCTATGTGGTTAATACATTTCTTTAATAAGATTATGAAGACTACAAAGATGTTGGATGAGGGGAAAACTATTACTATAGTACCCATCTACAAGAAGAAAGGAGATGTTTAGATCTGCACAAAGTACAGAATTATCAATTTGATGAGTCATATTATGAAGCATTGGGAGAGGATTATTAAGCAAAGGCAGAGATCAATAACGTAAATATCAAACAACCGGCTTGTTTTCATGCTTGAAAGATCAACAACGGATTATATATTCTGATAAGGAGTCTTATGGAGAAGTACAGAGAAAACAAAAGACATCTTCAAATGGTTTTTATTGATTTGAAGAAGGCTTATGGATTGAGTACTCATGGAAGTCTTATAGAGGGTTGTGTCATATCAATACATTGACTTGATCAAAGACATGTATGATAGATCAACTGTAAGTTTTAGGACTCATGAAGGAGAGACACTGACATTTCCTTACCACAGTTGGGGTACATCAAGGATCGCCACTCAACCCATATATATTTGTTACTTTTACAAATGAGTTGACATAGCATGTTCAGGATCATATTCCTTGGTGTATGTTATTCATTGATGATATTTTGTCGATTGATGAAACAAAAGACAGACTGAATGATAAAGTTGAACTTTGGAGAAATATGTTAGAATCTAATGGATTTAAGATTGGTACAAGCAAAATAGGGTATATACATTGCAATTTCAGCCAATCAAGAATTGTGAATGGTGGGGCCAAGCTGGATGGTGTGGGTGAACCAAACGTCATAAGTTTTGTTACTTGGGTTCTATTATCTAAACGGATGTTGATGTTCAAGACGATATTTGTCGTAGGATCACAGTAGGATGGTTGAATGGAGTGCAATTGGACTAGCATGTGACTGGAATATCCCTCTCAAATTAAAAAGTAATTATTTTAAAACAGCTAGATTGCCAACCATGCATATGGGAGTAAATGTTGGATTGTAAAGAAACA
The DNA here is from genome assembly GCA_963693085.1 of Alisma plantago-aquatica. Taxonomy (NCBI): domain Eukaryota; kingdom Viridiplantae; phylum Streptophyta; class Magnoliopsida; order Alismatales; family Alismataceae; genus Alisma; species Alisma plantago-aquatica. The sequence continues at coordinate 1,412,118,134 of OY856409.1, read as the reverse complement.
AGGTCTCTGACTCTCAACAAGATAAATGTGGTTGAAATGTGTATGATGAGATGGATTGTGGGAAGGCAACAAAAGATTGCTTGATAAATGACAATATCATGAACAAAGTGAGGGTGGTGAGCATCGAGGACAAGTTATGTGAGGGTCATCTGAGATGGTACGAACATGTGCAATGCAGATCGACTATCGTGCCCATTCAAATCTATTATAGAATCTGGTTAATTTAGATATTTAAGTTATTTGAATCTATTTATGTATGGGCCCAAGTGTGTCTTGGCCCATTAGGGTCTAGTCTAAAGTCTATACTCTTGCCCCTTCTACTATATATAGGAGGTAGATTCCTCTTATCAAATATATTGCATGGCCTTCTTTTACTTTACAACATTAATTTGGATTATTACGTTATTTGAGTCTATTTCTATATGGGACCAAGTGTGTCTTGGCCCATTAGCGTTAGTCTAAAGTCTATACACCTCCCCCTTCTATATATAGAAGGAAAATTCATCTTATCAAATATATTGCATAGCCTTCTTTTACTTTACAACATGGTATCAGAGCAGTGATCCAACCCTAACCGAAGAGAGAAGAAATAATTTTCCTCTGCCTGCGGAGTGCGGACGGCAGCCACCCCTTGTTGGCTTAGCCGTCGGCCAGGCATATGTCCAGCCTCTGTTGCCAAGAAATTTTTTTCACCAAAGTTGTCGTTCTTTCCATGCCTCTCTACCTTGTTCTCATTGCCACCATCACGTAGCCACACTACCGTCTTCCAACCACTTGTTTCCCTGTTGCCCTTACTCACATTCCCCTGCAACCGTCTTTCCTCCATTATCCACTATATATCACTGCTTCTGCCGTCATCCGCTGCCCTTGTGTCCCCTACCCAAAAATCTACTAACTCTCTCCCAGCAAATCATTAGATGAGTTGCCTCTTTATCTTGGTCTTTCAATCTGTCCCAATCATGATATCCAATTCCGGTTAAGAAGATCCTCGTGCAGTTGTGCCTCCTTCGTGCCGTGGTGGTATGTCCATTGCCTTTATCCTTCTAGATTGAACCAGCGACAAATATCCCTGACTAGCCCCCTCTGCACATGCCTCGGGAGGCCTTCTCAATGGACATGTTGTCGATTGCACAAAAATATGTCATCCACATGTCTTGTTCGAGGAAATGGCGACGCACTCGTATTTATGTGTTTCCTTCCTTGCATGTGCTCTGCTCTGCCGCTAGTCCAAGCTGCTCCACTATCCAGTGCTCACCACTGGAGGAGAGCCTAATCAAACGTTGCTAATTCCTTACCAATCCTGGCTGGACTCGAGGGAAGACAAAGAAGTATGTTGCAGAGAACCCAAAGTGATAGACCTCACGATGATGAAAGAGTCGGTGATGCTTTCTACCACTATCTTTACAATTGTGGCCAAATTATATGGTGGGTCATGAGTCGCACCAGCTTCTGGGTTTGCTAGTTAGAGTCGTCTGTATGCTCTGCCTGACACGTTGTTTCCGCAATTACTACTGAGAGTAGAAAAGTTGATTCAGATTGCATCTGCAATTAAGTGTTTTTTGAACAACAACAAAATTCCATCCATGATCACCGTCCGTCCAGTCTGGGGTACGGAACCCAAGGAAGAAGCATAATGTCAGTATGGGAATCGAGGAGGCTGCTAAGATTGTTGTCTTGACATTTTTTTTCTTCTATCTATTTCGTCTATTCAATGGCCTCTATGAAGATCTGTGCTTGATTTTCCTCTAAAAATCAAGGTAGACCTTTTTTCCCAAGGGCTCTGCCCCCAAGCCCCCACGAGGGGCAGCCTCCCCTCGACTCCCGCCCATTGAGGGCAGTGGGACCCCCATATTGGGGGATCGCACCCCCAAAACCCATCGGAAGTGATACAGCCTATTTTTTTCTAAAGCGTTTCTTTATCGTTGTCCAACCCAACCACTTTCGGTTCTTTTGGTGGTTGGTGTGAGGGGGAGAAATAGAGGAGAGGTGAGATGGAGGAAAGGAAGATTATATGTTGTTGCTCTATATATTCATGGATCTTTATGCACTTATTGAAGAACTTGTGGACTTCTACTATTGATATCTACTGCTATATGCTTCTTAGAGAGCTTATAATTTGGTGCTTCATGTCTACTGCTCGTTTTTTTAAGGGGATGGTTTTCTATACGGTTATATCGACTCTATTTTCTACTTTTTGTCCGTAGCTCTATTCGCATGTTGGCATTGTGTGTTCCTTGTGCACCTTGACTTTCTTGAACCAACACTCTCTGGACTTTTCGACTGTGAACCAGCACTCTTGACTTTTCTACTGTGAACTAACACTCTTTGGACTTTTCTGTGACGATAGTGACTGTGATGAAGACTCTAATGCCTTCTTGCTGTTGTTTACTACTACTCCATATGTCACATCATGCTATCTAGAAGCTTCTACTACCTGTTTGCAACATGCACCTGCGACCTGCAACATGCTTCAAATTTGACCTACTTGCATACATGCTTTGGGTTATCTACTTGAGGGGGGCTATTTCAGTGATGAGTGTTTTATTGTAATCTTGAGGGGAAGAAATACTCTTGTATGGACTTTGCTTATCTTTGTTTTCGCTTAGTTTTTTAATGTATCTCTCTATTTGCAAAACTTGGGATTCTCCTAAACTTCAGCTTGTTATTTGAGTTTATTTCCATATAGGCTTAAGTGTGTCTTGGCCCATTAAAGTTGTGTAAAGTTTGTACGCTTCCCCCTTTTCCTTATATATAGGAGGGAAATTCCTCATATCAGATATATCGCATAGCCTTCTTTCACTTTACAACAGAAGCAATGCTATTGAGCATTGTTAGAAGAAAAAGAGTCATATCTAAATTAAATTGGAAAGAGCTTATAAAAAGAGCTTTTGAAATTCTACATCTTGATCAGAATATGACCCATAATAGAGCTAATTGAAAAAGAGGGATCCATGCACCCGACCTCAATATGGTTGAATTGAGGCTTAGATGAGAGGTTGAAATATGGTATTAGTAAATGGGCCCAATGTAAGATGGGCTACAGGTTGGTCAAGTTTGTAACTGGGTCCCCTCTCATATATATATAGGAGGGGTTTGTCATTGTACTATATCAAATTGTCCTCTCATTACTTCCGAATTGGATTAGAGTAGTACATCTTTTGAGGAAATACTAGCAAAAAAATGTCAAGTCAACAGACAACAGTCATTTCTTCCCTAGTTTATCGCCCCCTTCTAGGTCTCTCCTATAGTATTGACTTCTTCTCTACAATAGATTCCTTCAGAATAGCCTACACAAGCATCCTCACTTCTAAATCCCATTCTAATAATACAAATCATGTCATGCACCCAAAAAATTGAAATACAGTCACTGTGGCGTTGGACCTTTAGTTCCTTTAACACCAAGAAAAGGCAACACTCCTGGTTGTCTAGCACACGGTGCAGGACTTCGACAATAGATTCCTTCAAAATAGCCTACACAAGCATCCTCACTTCTAGATCCCATTCTAATAATACAAATCATGTCATGCACCCAAAAAATTGAAATACAGTCACTGTGGCGTTGGACCTTTAGTTCCTTTAACACCAAGAAAAGGCAACACTCCTGGTTGTCTAGCACACGGTGCAGGACTTCGACTTCGCCAGGCATGGAAGTGGAAGTTTGTGGAAACATCGGGGAAGTTTTGAGGAAATTGAGGCACAATCGTCGGTAAAACTTTGATGCCATCTTAAAAGAAAATGAAGCAATTTCAAAGAGAACATCAAAGGAAAACTTCGAATCATTGTTAGGACTTTGAACTTTACCTTAAACATGCCAATAATAACATAAAATCACGAGTTCACTACACCAACACAAGATTCACAAGTCACTTAGTAGATAATAGAAATGTAAATAGTAGATTAACTACTTAATAGCAGACCAACAGCTTTCTTCTTCAAATCCAAGCACAAGGTGTGCCTCCTCCAAGTTCCAACACTCAGAGTCAAAACACCAAGTTCCTAGCACACAACACTCTTCAATTCATTATGGAGTGAAGTGGGAAGCCAATTCAAGCACTCCAGTTGCTTAAATAAAACTCAAACAGGACACTTGAGTAGCCGACTATGGACGTCTAAATGTCAGCTTGTTGTTGCCAACATCGGGGATTAAATCAACAACATCGACGAAATTGTGAAGGACATGAATTGTGAAAAGCCAAAATCGCCAATGTTGGGGGAAAAATCAGGTCGACATTGTGACTAAGTCGACTTATCAAGGCTCCGACTTCGCCACCCGTCGATGTCGATAACATCAGAAAAACATCAGGCAATATTGCCGATTTTTAGATCCATGGTCTAGCACCACAACCAAAAGAAGAAAGCCAAGGAGCTAGACGTACGATCTTGGCCTTCCATTTGACTAAAAGTTTTGATCTTTTGAACGAAGACAGCAAGCAAGATATCTCACTTTGCATTGCCACTTGCTACATCTCCTAGTAAGGAGAGAGACACAATGATCTCCACCATAGCATCAATGGCGACAAAGCATTATTTGTCAACCATACAAGTCTGGCAAGATACCCTAAATCGGTAGGACTTAAGTTTGAGTTTTTTCCAAAACTTGCGTACTCCCCCTCAACTCCCTCATAAAAACCCCACTCCCGAAGAGTGATGAAAAACCCATCCGTCAACGCTAGGCATAGTCACAAATTCGGGATTTTGGATTCATTCGTCGAGGTTGAAAAATGCAACATTTGGGAATTATGCGTAAAATTCGGGTAAAATCCAACAAGGATTCATTAAAAGTTGGGTCAAATATTGGGTAAAAATTGGATATAATTTGGAAACTACAATATGTGTGTATATATACATAAATATTACATATAAACATTATTGTTGGTGATAAATACATTGACATATAATTATGGGTATGCGTACACATGATTTGCTCAATGAATCTTCATTCCCTATTGCTGGATCATGTAGCATGTGATTTCATAAATGAATAATTATTGAAATTTGGGAACAAATCATGAAATTCAGGGTAATTTGTAAAATTCACAAAAAGATTGTGGAAACCAAAATAGTATGGGTTTCTTGCGAAATTCGGGTGTAGCATTCGTCATTGAAAAGGTTTGTGAATTATACGTGAATAATTCAAAAAATCAGAGAATATACTGGTGTGCATTCAACTAGTGTCTAGTTGTTACAAATTTTTGTACTCAATTTGGTCACTAAGGAATATAGGGTGCATCTAAACATTACCTTACTCTCACTTCTTGTCATATTCTCCATGTATGGTTATTCTAGCATGTTTCCCTCCCCCCTCCCTCTCTTGATTTGGATTGTTCTTGATTTTTTCACCCCAACCACTCTCTCGGCTTTATTTGTGTGTGTGTGTGTGGGGGGGGGGGGGGGGGGGGGATATAGAGGAGAGGAGATGAAGTGTGAAGAGAAGAGAAGAAAAGAGAAGATGATCAAGTGAAAAGTTGAGAAGAAAGGAAGACGTATCATCGTCAAGCCAATTTTTAAGTCGTAATAGTTGATATCTATGGAGCATATAGTATGTTCGAGAATCATGAGCTGTGCTTTTTTTTATCATGTCTAGTACATTCTTTGTTCGCAGAGGATCATTCATCCAGCTATTTGCCCAGTTCCCGCTTGTCTACTGTGCTACAAGATTCCCTTGCTACAGTATATATTTCCCAGTAGCAGCGCGTCCATTTTCAGAACGCTGGTCACGTGCAACAAACAATCTTCATATAACAATGCTCTTGTCCTGGCCGTCGTGTATCATTCTGATAGTGGTGGTTATTGTGAGGAACTACTTCAATAACAACGGTGACTCAGATTACTTCTGCGAAATGTCTTCTACCATCATAGGGTTTCAGATTTTTATTTATAATAGCACCTATTGATCCGGCAATTATCTATTTCAGAAGTAGTATTAAATGTCAAATTCAAGGGAGATTATTGTAAAGGGGGATGCACATGGTTGTATTGAGTATATCTTTATTTTTGCATCAATAAGACATGTCTATGTCAGTCTCATTTATGTTTATTATGCAAGTTGGACATGTGATTCTCCCGTGCTCCAGCTTGAGGGGAGTGATAGAGGTTAATTGAATAGGCCTAATGTAATATGACCCAGAGTCTCTAGGTCCATTAGGATTTGATCAAGTTTGTACTTGTGTCCCCCTCTCCTATACATAGGAGGCTTGCCTTTGTAATACAAACTGTCCTCTAATTACATTTCCTGGATTCCATGAAAGAAAACTTCAGACTGGTTCTAAACAGAAAATCAATGCTAAAATCACTTGTTTTGATAGCCCTCCAACAAACAAATGTTTTTCCACATAAATTGGTGATGTGGAAGATCTATCTCAAGGGAAAGCATTCCCTAAGCCTAAGAAAGGATCTATCCAAAGTGAATTGCATGGTCAACTCACTTGACAATCCAAAATCAAGGAGCCTTTGTTCTAGTCTTCCAGATAAGTGGGATCAGATCAAGCTACCCGATTACATTGGCTGGTGGTCTGCCCTTTGGGAGTGCGCTGAGAAGGATCACTTATGTTATCCAAGCATCAATGACTTCTTGGGATTGTGAGGATCATGCCCTCAGTCGTTGATCATTTTTGACTGATTATGTGTCGTGCTCTCCCTTCTGATTGATTCAACTTTTCATGGGTTGTATCTTAGGAGTGAATGTCTTCTGAATTCTGATTTACAAAAATACATGTATAATTCACAAATTTCTGATTCATCACAAATTCACATATTATTTGTGTATTATGCCTGCACTAATCACAGATTTTTCAGTTCCAACAATGTTTTATACAATAGAAGCTTGGCAAAATCTATCTACCATCACGTATTTGTGAGTACTTAAATATTTTGATTTTCTCATTTTCATAATGACGTGTTTTTTAGTAGTAGAAAAACATTAAATACATGTACATGTTATCATTTCTCCAAAGTTTAGACCCTTTAATCGAACTTCTAGTGACCTATTTCTCAATTTTCTGCATAAGCCTCAAATCAAAATCATTTGGCTGGCCCAAACAAATCATGTATTCAGCACATGTTCAAAATGTTTCATGTTCTAATCTAATCATATCAATTTTTTTTAGGAAAATGATATGTGGACCAAAAGTGGCACCCAATTCGGGACCCTTTTTGTCCTTATGTATGCATAAGAACAAAACTAAGGAGGGAAGTAAGTTACTTCCCTCCTTAGTTTTGTTCTTATGCATACATAAGGACAAAATAGATCCCAAATTGGGTGCCATTTCTGGTCCATATAGCAGAACCCTTTTTTTATATGGCTCTGAAGATGGGTACCTATATCAAGTACTGACACCAGGATCAAACTCCTGCTATGTTAGAAAGCAACATTAAGATTCTCACCCCACCCGACCCTTGGAAAAGTATTGAAATAGATGTGATACATCTTGGAATATTCATACCTAATCTAGATACCAGATTACCAAGTTAAAATGTAATTAAACAGTGTATGCTTACAATGGATCTACTAGAGGAGCTAAGCTTGAAACATTTGTGGAAGAAGGGAAGAAGTGACTGAATAGCTGATGTTCAAGTTGGCAAACCTGCAGAGTAACAATTAGGGCCAACTCTTAGTATTCCACAAAACCATTCACAAAGAGTATAGCAGGATAGTGGCAGTTTTAATATTTAATAAGTTCTACAAACTAAATATAGTAGTTGCATTGTTGTAACCAAGAAAATGATTCAAGCCTAAATCTGGCTAGATTATATGACAAGCCACAAGCATACCTAGACAAATGTGAAAAGAAAATTTAAGTGAACCAATGAACCATAAAAATACTAGAACTTTCAATTCACTCATCATTTTTTTTGTTGAAAGGGGGGGCTGAATCAGAATCTTATAAAAGCTTCTGTAGATGCTTAATTGCTAAACATAAAATTTAACCAATAATATAGGGTCCGGACTCTTGCAGATTGCATTTCTATATTAAATTGTTTTATTTGAGGTGGCAATCTCATTCCTTACAAGTTACAACAACCACTTCAAGTAAAATATCAACTTTTCCGTACTCCATTATGAAGCAGTAATCAATAGTACAAGCATGTGAGTTTAACCCTATTATAAATGAAATTGAGTTTAAAAAAAAACAAAAAACTTGTAATTAACTGCGCTATTGCCACAGCAGTGAAACAAGCTATGGAGTGTAGATCAAGCAGCTGAAAAGATGCCAACTGAAGAGACTCCAACCTGCCTGAAGGGACTTACATTTCTGGTTGGTATAGCGACAACTACCATCCACATAAACATAGAACACTTGGTCACTTATACAACTACGCCTTGTAGAGCTGAGAAGACAGTTCGGTTGAATCGTGTAGTAGACTCATACATGTATTTCGAAGCCAAAAGCAACTCAGCAATCTTGCAAGGAGATAAAACCCAGGCAGTGGGATAGATAAAATGACTCCAGATCGAGCGAGAAATAAGCCATGGATGATAATATGTAAGGATGATGGGCGATGGACATCATAATGATTTACTCATGATAGTAGAACAGAGAAGTCAATGAGAAATTGGCCTGATGGTGATGGAAACAACCAAGGACATGCAGGGTGATAAAAAGGCATTTTAAATGGAAGTGCGAAAGTAGATGAATCTGCAGCAGACTCCTATACTTGAGTACAGAAACTGAAACACCCAAGCCAAAAGGTAGAATTAGGAGATAAAGCCAACAAAAGAAAGCATCAAGAATACAGCAAACTCGGTATATGCATAAGAAAGCAAACTAATGGTTAATTTATATGGGAGTGCAAAAGTCTTGCACTAAATTTACAGAAGAGAATGTGAATTTGCACAAATGGATAGCCTAGCTAGTAAAAACAGAATACAACAAGCGAGAAAACCTAACAGAGCAATGACAACCAAAATTCTAATGCCATATGTTCTATTAAGTTAACACCACAGTAAGGGAAATAGGTGATGTAGGACGCATTAGGCTTTATTCTATTTGTTTTTGCTTTATTTTTATATGTAGGGACCTAAGTACAAATTATCTAGTTAATGTACTTAACCGTAAATGTTTTATGCTTTTTTTTTATTTTAGGTTTTATTTAATTCCGAAGTTTGTTAAATAGGATTTTATTTCCATTACTTCAGGGTCAAGTCATGTAGTGTTATAAAAGCCAGCCTTGGGGCCTTTGTCCGGGCAGTTGAATATGAATTGAATTTTGAGAATTGTATTTTATCTTCTTCTTTCTTCTTCTTCAAGATGTGTTCCACATCAATAGGCCATGGAAATATTCTGGCACACGCACTAATGCCATGTGCGAATTAGGAAGCAATGTCAGACCTCTCTACTGATCGGGAAAACAGCAGAAGCGCAGAAGCTCTGGCCAGAATAAAAAAAGTGAGCAGTAGATCATGTCACCAAATGTTATACAATGGAAAATCAAAAGAAATCATGGAGTAGGAAAATCATTCGAAGACAAGCCTATTTGGGTGCACCCAACAATTTAGGCGAGGCCCCCCAAATCGCGATATCCATGGCCGGAACCATAAAGACAATGAGATGGAGAAGAATTCAAGACTTCTAAATTACTCTTATAGAATATTGAAGAGATATGTATTGGATGAGTAAAAAGGTTTATAGTGCATTCTCTTATATAAGATAAAAAAGGAGAAACGAAAACAGAGATGAGCAAGATGGGACTAAACGACATAAGTAAAACATAAGTGAGGCACATGCTAGGCACATGTCACTCAATGAAACATAAACATATCTCTATACTAAGCTGGAGAGTAGATGTCGAGCATGCCCAGCTTGTCTACTAGAGTCTGGAAGCGAGCTTTTGGAAGAATTTTGGTGAAGATGTCTCCTACTTGTTGCTTAGTGCTAAGATACGGAGTACAAATACGACAAGAGAGGACGGTCTCGCGAACAAAGTGACAGTCGACTTCGATATGTTTGGTCCTTTCATGAAATGTTGGGTTGCTCGCAATAATAATAGAAGCCTGAGTTGTACAGGCGGGCGCCCAGGCGGCGCCTAGGCGCGCCTAGGCGGCCCAGGCGGCCCAAGGCCCGCCTCAACCTGGGCGCCCAGAAGTAATACTTGTAATTTTTTTTTTTTTTACTGAATCCTATCAATTGATTAGTATTTACTTATCTACTGATTTGTATTTACTTATCTACTGATTTGTATTTACTTATCTACTGATTTGTATTTACTTATGTGCTGATTTATATTTACTTATCTACTGATTTGTATTTACTTATCTACTGATTTGTTCATCTAATGATTTTTGATTCATCACATTATTTAAATTTAGGGCTTTGTATTCGTTCATCTACTTCTTAAAATTATTTAGTCATCTACTGATTTATGTTTGTTTATCAACTGAGCTGTACTTTTTTATCTACTGATTTATGTTTGTTTATCAACTGAGTTGTACTTTTTTATCTGATTATATTTATTTATCTAATGCTTTGAGTTTAATTATCTAACGCTTTGAATTTTTTTTATCTACTGATTGGATCTAATGCTTTGTATTTATTTATGACTGATTTGTATTTACTTATCTAATGTTTAAATTTTTTATCTACTGATCTACTTATCTAATGCTTTGTATTTATTTATGACTGATTTGTATTAACTTATCTAATGTTTGAATTTTTTATCTACTGATCTACTTATCTAATGCTTTGTATTTATTTATGACTGATTTGTATTAACTTATCTAATGCTTGAATTTTTTATCTACTGATCTACTTATCTAATGCTTTGTATTTATTTATGACTGATTTGTATTTACTTATCTAATGTTTGAATTTTTTATCTACTGATTTTATATTGCTTATCTGTTGATTTGTATTTATTTATCTACTGATTAGTATTTACTTATCTACTGATTTGTATTTATTATCTACTGTTTTTATTAATTTATCTACTGATTAGTATTAATGTACTGTTTTAACTTGTCTACTATTTGACTTTATTAATCTACTGTTTTGTTTTATAAATGTATAGCCTCATGAATAGAAATACAAATATAGTTGATATTTTTTATTAATTTATCTAACGCTTTGATTTTTTTATATACTGATTTGTATTTACTTATCTAATGTTTTGAATTTTCTATCTACTGATTTGTATTTACTTATCTGTTGATTTGAATTTATTTATCTACTGATTAGTATTTACTTATCTACTGATTTGTATTTATTATCTACTGTTTTTTATTAATTTATCTACTGATTAGTATTAATGTACTGTTTTAACTTGTTTGACTTTATTAATCTACTGTTTTGTTTTATAAATGTATAGCCTCATGAATAGAAATACAAATATAGTTGACATTTTTTATTAATTTATCTAACGCTTTGATTTTTTTATATACTGATTTGTATTTACTTATCTAATGTTTTGCATTTATTTATGACTTATTTGTATTTACTTATCTAATGTTTAAAATTTTCTATCTACTGATTTTTTTTTTTTGGTCGCGCTTCTATCTACTGATTTGTATTTACTTGTCTGTTGATTTGTATTTATTTATCTACTGATTAGTATTTACTTATCTACTGATTTGTATTTATAATCTACTGTTTTTTATTAATTTATCTACTGATTAGTATTAATGTACTGTTTTAACTTATCTACTATTTGACTTTATTAATCTACTGTTTTGTTTTATAAATGTATAGCCTCATGAATAGAAATACAAATATAGTTGACATTTCTGATTTCTGATTATGAGTAATCAATTTTGTGATTAACTCAAATCGGCTTTACAAAAACCCAATAAAGGAAAATGGAAAATATCTTCTAAAAAAGAGCTACAAATTCAGATTTTCGAATGTACTATTTCTACTATATAAGCAATTTAGATATATGTATATATTAATATACATATATATATATATATATTTATTAAAACAAGATATATATATATATATATATATATATAAACAAGATATATATAAAAACGCCCGGAAACGCCTGGGCCTCCGCCTGGGCGCCTAGGCTTCCTGGGCGTCCATATGGAACGCCCGGCCGCCTGGCCGCCTATACAACCATGATAGAAGCCGTGTTGTCACAAAACATCAGTATAGGACTGGAATAGGATATGTCAAACTCCTTGAGGAGACTTTAGACCCACAGAAGTTCACATGCAGTATGAGCCATGGCTCGATATTCTACCTTTGCACTGGACATGGCTACAACATTCTGCTTTTTGCTTCGCCGGGTAACTAGATTGTCACCCACAAATGTGCAATAGCCCGATGTAGATTTACGATCAGAGCGACTTCCTCCATAGTTAGAATCTGAAAAACCAAAGATTGCAGTAGTCGTGCTTCTTATATAACAAGCCTTTACCTGGAGAGCTTTTGAGATAGCGTAGGATGTGACATACAGCGTCCCAATGACATTGTCGTGGTTTGTCAAGATACCTACTGATGAATCCTACAGCGGCAGCAAGGTCAGCTCTTGTGATAGTGAGATAAATAAGCTTGCCAACAAGCCTTCTGAACTTGTGGTGATCAGCATAAGGGGGAGAGTTTTCATCGTCCCAATCCATATTTGGGTCAAGAGGGGTGTTGGCTGGTTTACAGCCAAGCATACCAGTTTCCTGCAAGAGATCAAGGACATATTTTTGTTAAGAGAGGCACAATCCTACAGACGATCTGGATACCTCGATGCCTAAAAAATATCTCAACTTCCTGAGATCTTTGGTGACAAAGTGTTTTTCTAAGTAAGTTTTAGTTGCATGAATGCCCAAGGTATCACTGCTAAATAAGATAATATCGTCAACGTAGACAATAAGAATGACTATCCATGCCACAGTTTTGCGGATAAAGATGAAATGATCTGAGTGGGAACGACGAAAGCTAAAAGTTACTAAGATCTAACTAAGTTTGTCGAACCAAGCACGAGGGCTCTGTTTGAGACTGTAGATGGCTTTTCTCAGCTTACAAACCTGCAAGGAGGACTCCCCCTGAGCAACAAACCCAGGTGGTTGCTCCATGTAAACTTCTTCTTGCTAGTCTCCATAAAGAAACGCATTTTTGACATCCAATTGAAATAGGGGCCATTCGTTGTTTACAGCAACAGAAATCAGAATGTGAACAGAATTTAAACGTGCTAGAGGAGAAAAGGTTTCAAAGTAGACCATACCATATGTTTGTGTATATCCTTTTGCCACAAGACGAGCTTTCAGTCGCTCAATTGTACCGTCTAGTTGATATTTAATTGTGAACACCCAGTGGCATCCAATAGTAGGGCAGGAAGGAGGACAATCCACAAGTTCCCATGTCTTGCGATCAGAGAGTGCCTGCATTTCATGTTTCGTCGCCTGTTTCCATTCAGGAATGAAAAGAGCTTTTACAGCAGTCTTAGGAATAGTAACGGCAGAGATAGTAAAAGTGAAGCATGCAAAACTGTTATTCAGATTAGCAAATGAGCAAAAATGACTAATAGGATGTTTCGTGCAGGAACGAACACTTTTGCGTTGGTTGGCAAGCAGGTGTAAGTCAGAAGTTACCTCAGTGGTTGTATGATCATCCGCAGAAGGAGGAATTGGTTGTGGAGGGGCCATAGAAGGAGTATTGGTCTTATTTCTTCGCTTGTATACTTGCAGAGGTCGGGCTTCAGGCAGTTCAGAAGATGGCAAAATCTCAACAATATCAGGCAACGGCGTTGGTGCCAACATATCACTGGAGAGTGATGCTCATCATCAGAGTAATATGGCATATGCTCAAAAAATACTACATCCGCACTCACAAACCATTGCTTCAGAATAGGATCAAAACAGCGATAACCTTTTTGGGTTCTAGAATATCCCAAAAAGATACACTTGGAGGAGCGAGGATCAAGTTTTGTTAGCCACGAGCGTAGGTTTTTGACAAAACAGGTTCACCCACAAAATACGAGGGGGAACAGAAAACAGTTGAGCATCAGGAAAAAGAATAGTGTAAGGTATTTTATTGTGCAAAATAGAGGATGGCATGCGATTGATAAGATAGCATGCCGTAGAAACAGCCTCAGGCCATAAACGGTGAGGTACTTTATAATGAAGAAGTAAAGTGCGAGCAACCTCTAACAAGTGACGATTTTTTCATTCAGCAACGCCATTCTGTTGTGGAGTGTAGGGGCATGTAGTTTGATGTATGGTGCCATGGACAAAACAAAAAGATGTTACTGATTGTTGCATAAATTCAAGGGCATTATCGGTGTGGAAAATTTTTATGGTTTTGTTGAATTGGGTATGTATTTCAAAGAAAAAAACATTGATATTATCCAAAACCGTGTTGCGATCTTTTGGTAAAAATAGCCAAGTAGCACAGGAGTAATCATCAATAAAGGTCAGAAAGTATTTAACCCCAGAGTGACTAGGAATAGAACAAGGGCCCTAGACATCCACATGAACAATATCAAAAAGTGCTTGAGAACCAATTTCTTTCTTAGCAGGAAACACAGAAAGCGTTTGTTTACCCAACTGACAAGATTCACAAGAAAATATTTTTTCAGATAATGCATGAAATAAATGTTTCAACTTTGCCGCAGAGGGATGACCAAACTGGTAGTGCCACTGGAGTTGTGTGACTGATGTTGGCAGAAGAGCAGACGTTGTTGGTGGTCCATCCAGATAGTAGAGTTCGTTTGGTCCCTATGGCCCGAACCAATCCTCGTCTTCGTGCGGAGATCCTTCAAAACACAACCAGAATGATCAAATTTAATGGAGCACTGAAGATTTTTTACAGTCTTACTAATAGAAAGCAAATTAACAGGAAATTTTGGGGTATGTAAAAAAGATTTCAGATGCAACTTCCGAGACAAGGGAACAGTGTTGATGCCGTGAACAGAATTTTTAGAGCCATCAGCGACAGTAACATGTGGAGCATGTGTGGTTTTAGTAAGGACAGAAAATAAGTTGAGTCGTCGGCCATATGAACCGACGCACCAGAGTCAATGCACCATTTATTGTTACCAGCAAAAGGAGAGGCGAGCAAGGCGGAGGAACCTGCAGCAGACGTAGAGGGAAGCTGAGTCATGCGTTTTCTTGAAAAAAATTCTCGAACTCCAAGCGAAGCCACTCAGTGGAAGGCGTAGCAGATGGTTGTTCAGGTGTAGTATCAGTGGAAGTCTCCGCAGATGCTTGGTTTGCCCAAGTAGGTTTACCGTGCTTGATCCAGCACCGGTCTTTATTGCGATTCTCGCAGCCACAGAAGTTGCAGAAGCGAGGGCCAATAGATTGTCCGTGACCAGGAGCAATAGAAGATGAGTGTCCACCGTTAGGAGGGAGACGTCCTCCACAACTAGATTCAGAAGTGTGAACAGCTAGAGCAGGATGTTCGATGGCAGGAGTGGAGGTCATGGATGGAAGTCTTTGAACTCGTTTAAGGACGTCGCGAAGAGTAGGCAGTGGGTCACTGGATAGAATCTGGTCGACCACCCCAAAGAAGGAAGCAGGAAGAGCAGCCAGAAATTGGACTAGTTGTAGTTCATTGCGATGCTTTTGGGCTTCTTTGATGTCAACAGTCAAAGGGTGATAAATTTCATACTCATTCTAGAGGACAGAGCATTGATTGTAGAAGTCTTCAAAAGGAGTGTCAGAGGAAGATTCCTTCTTGGCCAGAGTTTTGAAAATTTCAAAAACTCGCTTGGGATTCTATTGATGAGAATGTACGTGAGATAGCCGATCCCACATGGCCTTAGCATCATGAAGACACAACAACAACTGGCTAATTCACGGCTCGGTGTTGTTAAGAATCCAGGACATGACACCGGAGTCGTCTTTGGACCATTGTGCATAAGCTTGCTTGCTTTTGTCATCTGCAATAGCAGCAGGAGCAGCGGGAGGTTCAGTAGTGAAATGAGAATAACGGCCTTGTGCTTTGACATACAGAACAAAGGACGCCGACCAGAGATGATAGTTGGAGCCGTCGAGTTTAACCGTGGTAACATACAGGGAACGGGGCGACTCGAAAGAGGCCATGGTGAATAGAGCCGAAGCAGTAGAAGGAGAGATAGCTGGTGCAGCAGTAGCAGAACGTCAGCAACAGAGATCAACAGATCCAAAGTAACCCGCTACGGGGTAGTAAAACAGCACTGTAGATCTGAAACATCAGATCAGAAGAGACCCCCTACGGGTAGAGTAACTGATAAAGGAACCTACGCCATCATGAGAAAAATCAAGGCGCAGGAAGAAGAAACCAAAGAGTCGGAGGGACTCTCAATGTGCAATAACTATGGTTGTCCGAAGACGTAAAATGCGTAGAGAAGTAGAGTTAGGGAGGAAGGATATTAGATGAGCAGAGAAATGGTGGATTTGGGTGGTGGAATATAAAGAGTAGATTGAGTGGGCAGGGGAGATGGCGGAGGGGACAGCAGGAGGAGGAGAGGGCGGCGTCGGGGAAGGGAGGGGTGGCGGGTTGGGAGAGGGGGAGGGATTGGCGGCGGCGGGTGGGGGGTGTGGTGGTGGCGGGTGGGACGGGGGCCTGGCGGTGGAAGAGAGGGGGGGAGGGGTTGGCGGCGGCGGGAGAGGAGCTTAGGTCATGAGGAAAAAGGGTTAGGGTGGGAAATTGCACAGGGGGGAAGAACTTGCTCTGATACCATATAGAATATTGAAGAGAAATGTATTGGATGAGTAAAAAGGTTTACAGTGATTCTCTTATATAGGATAAGAGAGGAGAAACGAAAACAGAGATGAGCAATATGGGACTAAACCACATAAGTAAAACATAAGTGAGGCACATGCTAGGCACATGTCATTCAGTGAAACATTAACATATCTCTATAACTCTATTGTCATGTTAGCTGTGTTTAATCAATTGTATCTGAATATATAGAATATATGATTACCAGCTGATTAGGAAAATTGGCAGTACATAAATACTCAATGTAACTATACTAATTCTTAACAATATCTAACATGTTACCACCATATATTTTAACTTAATGCACTATTAATGTATCGTCCAAAAGTTACTAGTTGATTCCATCCAAATACCATTAAATTGTGTCTCTGTATAAAGGGTCTTTGTATCATCGAAATGACATCTTTTGGTGCATAACATACCACAAAATAACACCAAGTGACATCAAGAAATTCATTTGATTTTTAGTTAATCGCTAAGTTGGCTTCAGCCTTCAGGTATATATAGCAAAGAGCTACGCATACTGGGGAACAACATTATTTTGTAACCAAACTCATACGATAATTACGGTCACTGATAACTTCAAGAAATCAGTTAACAACACATAGCAAGACTTGAACATAAAGCTGGAAATTCACCTGCATTAGATATGCACAACCAGATCTAGTTAGAGAGGGCAAAGCTTCTTTCTTAGCAAATTCTGAAATCCGTTGTTGCACTATCCCTTTCACCTGAAATTTTTGTGTGAGAAAAGATGCCTAAAGCGGAAAAATAGTTCTAAATTTTACAAGTAACATGTTTGCAATTAAAGAGAACAAGTTAAAAGCAGATAAAAGGGTTTGCTCACCAGGGATAGTCTCTGTTCACAATACAATCTATGACAGTCAGCAAGAACATCTGAATATTCTTTTCTTGATGATCTCCCCTCAATCTCCTCTAGTACAGGTTTTAACTGTCAAATTGCAGGAGTTAACACACGTCTACAGGAAGCCATCAATTAATTTCGCAGATAGCCACCACAATGCTGAGGATCACTGACGTCTATTTGTTGGTATGCATGTGTGTGTGTGTCTGTGTCAGCATACTGCTGTCTATTCACATTACATGATGTGTGTGGGGTTTATATTGAAGCACACCTCTCCAGCAGCAGCCTTAAAACGAACGTATATTACGGATGCTTCTATGCCTTCAGAAACTCCTGCTTTGTTCACGTTACTGTCACGGATTGCAGACTGCACCTGTAAAACTAGTGAGAATCAGAATATGTAGCTAAAGCTACTGACTAATCTGAGTAGTAAAAACCAGGCTACCTGAGAAGATACATTTTTTAGTACAGACAGCACATGCGATCGAATCATACCCAATGCTCTAGACTGCAACCCCAAACCATCAACTTTGAGCAAAGCAAGCGGTAAACTGGTAGCTAGGGCTTTTAAGTAGCTAAAAGTTCAAAATAAAAATCCAATAGCACAGAATTTACCTGGTGTTGACGAAATTTAACCAAGTAAACGCTAGATTCAAAGTATTGAGGGTTGCTTTCCACATAACTGTGCACAGTATTGTCAAATCAAAGTGAAGGCTAAACAGATTACAACTCAGCACTTAAAAAATCAACTGATTGCTGTCATCAATAAAAGAAAGCACAATGCCCACAGAATGAAATCAATATGTTTCACTTACGAAATGCACTCGTCAAGACGTTTTAACAATGGGAGAAAGTCCTCACTTCCAACATTCATGTTAGGAGAGTAGAAATTAGTAGCAACCTGAAGATAAAGATAAATTACAAATACATAAAGCATAGAATTGACTGCATTTTTTGCACAATACAAACATGCGTTGTTGTATCAAATCAGCATATATCAATGAAAACAGTAAAAAAAGAGGAATATATACTGTCAACCCTCAGGGTTCCCAGAGACTACCTTCTCCAATTCATCAAAATAACCGAGCCTGCTCCGTAGGGCATCCGCAAAATCAACCAATCTTTGCTTCTCTTTTAACTGTGAAAGAATGATAATATATAAAAGATATGTACATCAAATAACTTATTAAAACGTCTGCCTCAAATTTCATAAAAAATGGCAAAAAGTTTTAAAGGTGTGACGTCAGATGCAAAAAGGAAAGTGAACCATTATTGATCGATAATATGATGAAAAGCAAGGGCTCAACTTAGGCATTTACTTATGAAGGTTTAGCATATATTTGTGCGATCAAACAGTATAGAAGATAAATATAGTTGAAACAAAAATTAAGGATAACTCAGACGTAGGAAAATTTAAAGAAAGCTCATCTATATATACACTCAGGAAAAAAAGATAGCGCATTCAGTATATTGTTGTTTCTACTTAATGCTTTCACAAAAAATACATGAAAAAACACCTGCACAACCAATCTCAATTTGCAAAAAGTGTAAATGGCATATTAATCGGGGATTTTCTATTATAATCTAAACTCTGATTTAAAATCTTTCATTGTCGCAAAAAAAAAAAAACATCAATATAAATTTCAACCATCAAGTGCTTTTTAGTGAGGCGTAAAAGCCTACGTATAGGCGTCTACGACGAAGCCTAGTTAAGTGGTAGCCAATATGGGATTATAGTACTAAACCATAAGCCTTACAATATATCATTAACGTTAAATCCTAGGAAGCACGGACACGGACACGGACACGGACACAGATACGGACACGGACACAGACACGGGACACGGCGATTTTCCAAAATTTAGGACACGGACACGGCATTTTTTTACACATATATATGTATATATTTTTGATGTTCATCCTATTGTAGAAAATGAATTGTGGAGTTTGTATTTCATTTACTTAAAAGACATGCAATCATTCATAAAACACATTCATCAAAATAGAAAAAGAAACCATCTACTACAACAAACATGACCTATTTATATTCCGAAATTAATGTAAACACATTCTTGTCCATGTTTGCAATGAAACAAAGCAGACTGACAATTCAAATCATAAAGCAATGACTGCTGGACAGTAAATAAGCATTAATCAGATCAGTTCAAAAATAAATAAATCCAACATAGAATGATATCAGAAGATACAACAAACATTACAGATTCATATATCACAATTGAACCAACAACAATTATTTTCAACATTATAACAAAACAGAAGAATAAGAAGGTTGGTAAAGGGGTAGGGCCGCACTAAGAAAATAATGGGAATCTGGAGTGAAATTGGGGAGAAGGGGGAGAAGACATCAGTGAGAATGAAGAAAAAGGGGAGAGGTGAAAAGACGGACTGAACAGATTTAATTTGAGAGAGTGGGAAGAACGAGACGAAGAGGATGGGGAGGAGACATTGGTAAGAGTGGAGAGAAAATAAGAGGGAAGAATCAGGAAGAACTGACATGGATATTGAAATGTTGGTACTAAACAGTAGTAGGAAGAAGAGAGATGGAGAGAAATGGGGAGAAGGGAAAGAATTGCTGAGAAGAAATATAGAGGGGGGAGGAATAATCAAGGATAGGACAAAGTTGGTGGAAACTTGAAGAAACATACATGGGGATTTGATAGGAGGGAAGGGTTTAGTCTTTTTTTAACTTAACTGGACACGAATGTGGCTGGACTGGGCCGGTCGTGTCCAAGCCGTGTCCACGCCCAAAAATCTTCGGAAAAAAAGTTGGACACGCCCGGGCCGTGTCCACCATGTGTCCATCCGTGTCCACGGCGTGTCCGTGTCAGACACGCGGCAGACACGGCTCGGGAAGTGTCTGTGCTTCCTAGGTTAAATCAAAGAAACACAGCAACACGAAGAAATAGAATATTTTCTCCTTACAGCATTATCCTTTGATGCAAAAGACTCAGCTTTGTCGAGTCGTCACAACAACATGGAGCTCAAAGATCTGGAAGAAGTCTTTGAAGCTCGTTGTGAGTGGTCAAGTTGCATCACACCAACAAATGTGGAGCTCGGGGAAGAGTGAGTTCTAAAATACTTGTTAGTATAAGTGGTTATTGGGCTTAGGCCCATTATCATTAGTTACTAGTTAGTATTATATTTTCTATTTATCCTGTTAGAGAGTCTAAGTATATAGTTAATTAAGTTATTGAGTATATTTGTCATATGGCACAATTGTGTCTTGGCCCATTAGGATTATGTTTGCTTCTCTTTATCACCTTTTATTTCTGGGAGAGGGTATGCTCTTCTATTAATAAGATATCATTTCTCCACCTGGTAAGAGAGCAAAAAGAGGAATGCCCCATTATAGGCAGCCGCCGCCCTAGGCTGTCCGTTAGGATTTACTACCACTATTGTCAACTATGTCCCCTACCTCCTTTGGTTGCTGCAAGGAGTCATTGTGCCATCTCCGCGCACCTACACCTGCTTGTCTATGTTGTAATACCCTTGCCTTCCTCTCTAAGCCAGCCGCAACTCGTGTTCCATCCCGTCACCACCACCCACCAATTGTTGTGTTCCTCTTCAAGCCAGCCACCCGCCTTCCTCTCTAAGCTAGTCACCATTCTTCTTCCTACCCCTCTCCAGCCTGCCGGCACCCCGCCTTCCTCTCCAAGCTAGCCACCCACCTTCCTCTACATGCCAGTCGCCTTCCTCTTCAAGCCAACCAACACCTTCCTCTCCAAGCGAACAGCCCGCCTTCCTCTCCAAGCCAGTTGTTGGCTTCCTCACCAAGCCAACCGCCCACCTTCCTCTCCAAGCCACCCCCGCCTTCCTCTCCTTCCCACCATCCCTCTACACCTCCCCTATAAACCCCATCCCAAATTTCCATCACCCTGGCCTAATACTCCTCCATGTTGCTATATAAACACATAGTATCCAACTTCTATTACCTTTACCATTGTTTGTGACTCTCCAGCCCAACCACTGACTGGATTCTTTTTGCGGTTGGCGTGAGGGGGAGAATAGAGGAAGATGAGTAGAGGTAAAAGATGAGACAGAGGAGATGAGAAGAGTCGGAGATTTTCATGTCTGTTAGTCTGTTACTATCTTTGGAATTTCCTACCACTATATATTGTTATCTTTGTGTTGATATATGTATATGTATATGTAATTATGTATACATACATACATAAATATATATATATATATATTATTTTCTTTAATAAAGGCTAGACCACTATTGATAAATATCACTCAAAGGAGTGAGTTTTACAACAGGTATCAAGAGTTATAGATGTGAAACCCGTTACAACAATAA
Organism: Alisma plantago-aquatica; assembly: GCA_963693085.1. Taxonomy (NCBI): domain Eukaryota; kingdom Viridiplantae; phylum Streptophyta; class Magnoliopsida; order Alismatales; family Alismataceae; genus Alisma; species Alisma plantago-aquatica. The sequence goes on along the minus strand of OY856409.1, from coordinate 1,412,096,314 downwards.
CCAGTATCACATCCCATGTATACATGTACTACTTAGTACAAGTATAGAACAACTAACTACAATATATAAAATCTATAAGTCTATTTTACTAAGGTAGTTCTTGTACACCAGAACTTGTCAAACCATTGTTTCATTGTTCTACTAATGCTGATTGGGAGTATCAGACTTAAGGATTCATTATTCTTTCTTGCCTGACTCCTAGTTAGATAAGGGTAATTCTTCATCTTTCCACTAGTTCCAAAGTTTTCCCATCCCATTTTTCCAAATGAGTGCTTTGCTTTAGAGTTGGGGACAATGTCTGTACTAAAATACAACAACAAAATGATTCAGGCTCACTTCATGGACCTTCCATTGTGCTACAGGCTTCCAGAGAATTTTTAGTGGGCCACATAATGTCATATAGCGTATAGTCTTGTCTATCCACTTGATTACAACAGAAAACCTCGACAGTTTATGAAGCACTCTATTAGCATCAAGCGCAATCAGTAGTTCAGAGGATCCATGTTCATAAGTCAACAAGATATCATCATGATGGACTCTCTCCCATTCATTGTCATCAATGAAATTACTAGAAGAAGGTTCGGTGTTTCCTATTGATGCGTCTCTGAATGAGCGTTGTATATCACGATTGCCCACCAGTGTCAATTCAGTTATCGTCGTCATAGATTGCAGATTGCCAGTGATCTTGTGTGGAATCCTTGATGGCAACACCTTCATATCATCATGAAGATGCCGACTTGTTGGAGATGGTTTCCACTATAGACGAATTCCTTACCTATCTCTCTGATTATTCGACACGATGCACTTTCAGCATTGTACATTCTCAGTCTCTTCCCTTGAAGGTGTGCATGCGAACTACTAGGGCCACCGGCACAACTGCCACACCCCGAACTTTGTGGCCCGGCTATGTTGGTTGGGTGATCATGGTCTGCCTCCATAGTCGTATTAGGTTAATCTCCTAATTCTAAGAATGTCATCAATGTGAAAGCACAGCTGCCGTTAAGAGAGTGTCTTCTCCCTATATGATGTGCGCCAACTTCGCCACGATTGTTTTGTCCCGTTGTGGATTGATATCCACATCTGTAGTCGCTTTAGTACTAGCTTTTGTACCCATGTTCGAAGAAGGGTTGTTGCAATCGATTTTTTTAGAAGTCGTAGACCACCTTGCGGAGTTGTTAACTAGAGTGATCGGAGAAGGAAGTGTCTTCTAGCAGATGTGTAGTCCTCCCGTTGTCCTCTAGAACTCCCAAGCCTAATCTGCCATGCCTATCGCCGGCAGATCAGCGGTGTTCTTCTCTCTATGGCGATTGTAACCTCCATTGCCTTCACTTGAGTTTCTCTGCGCACAGACATCTCGACACTCGTAGAATCCTCAAGTTTTCTTCATATATATATATATATATATATATATATATATATATATATATATATATATATATATATATATATATATATATATATATATATATATATGCCGGCGTTCTTCTCTCCATGGCGATTGTAACCTCCATTGCCTTCACTTGAGTTTCTCTGCGCACAGACATCTCGACACTCGTAGAATCCTCAAGTTTTCTTCATATATATATATATATATATATATATATATATATATATATACAGAGAGAGAGAGAGAGAGTCAGGCTAGAATACACTCGAGTGTATCCGGAGCGGAATACACTCAAGTAGTTTTTCATGATGCAATATTTTTTTTGAAAATTTAATCCGTTGATCTTATTAAACATCTCGTGAACAACTCATACGCAAAATTTGAGCACATTTGGATATGTATAGCTCATGTTATGAAGACCGCAAAAATTATGTATTTCAAATTAGTTTCGCGCGTCGATTTTGTTGCCCTTGGATGAATGACTTACACTCATCGAAATGGGCTCAAAATTTGTACGTAGCCTAGTTATAGTATGACGGTGAAGATCAACGGTTTACATTTTGCAAAAAATGGTCTTGATATGCAAACACACTTGAGTGTATTCGTGCGATCCGTACACTCGAGTGTATTCTAGCCTGACTCTATATATATATATATATATATATATATATATATATATATATATATATATATATATATATATATATATATATATATATATGTATATATATATACATACATATATATATGTATATATATACATATATATATGTATATATATATATATATATATATATACATATATACATATATACATCTATACTACTATAAAAAGAGTGAATAACTTTTGTTAATTACAAATATGCCACCAACCAATTAGGTTGCAACATTTTCAAAATGTTGTGCTCTCCTTAATTCTCTCTCTTCTCCCAATTCTCCTCCCATTTTTTTTATCACAACTCACAAACTGCCCCAACACACTACTGTTTCCGACTACTCCCATCAGCATCCTACTACTCGGAACGTGGGTAAAATGTGGCGTCCAGTTGCTGGCAGACCAAATAACTAAGCCACACTACGTTTCCCACTACTCCCATCGACATCCTACCACTTGGAACGTGGGCAAACCGCGGCGGGATAGTTGTTGGTGGACCAAGTAAATAACTAAGTGTCTTCTTTCCGTCCCTTCGGCCCTCATTGTCATACACAAACTGTCTATCGGTTGTATTTTTAATCGCTCAACTACCTTATGTCTTCCTTGCTCCTCTAGACGCTGCATCAGCCATCACGAGGACAGTGGCGACTGAGATCAGAATAGTCTGCAGCACGATAATACGTTAGAAAGTGAATTCGTTCCAGTTATTGTGGGGGTCCCAATTGACAGGCTTATCAGTGACTCCTCATACCGGCGAACCGCCATCTCTTTCGTAAGTTACTCCAGAAGGCCGAGGATAAGTACAGGTTCTGCCACACCGGACCTCTTTATCTCGCTTGCAGTGTCGACGAGTTCGTTCGACTTAAAGGGGTCGCCTTCTGAGACCTGTATCTTGTACGTTACATGTCGTGTATGATTGTTGCGTATACGATTCAAGATATGTATACTTATATATGTGTAGTTATCTGTTTGTTTCAACAACAATAAAATTAGATTTATTTATGTTTTGAGTTTATCGCTGATTATAACACCATTCCATAGCCCTTCGTAGCTCCTCAATATTTGCAGGAAGATATCTTTTACACGGAAGTCTCAGTGAGTAGGTATTACCGATGAAAGATAGTTAGAAGAGCGTGCCTAAATCCATATTGGTACTATCGGGCCTCTATATTCGCACTTGAGATGGAGGAACTTTCATCATAACTGCACAGGCATCTTACCATGAAAAATGGATAACTAATAAATGCAGATGTATTGGTGTTTTCACTTGATAGCTATCCTTCCAGCCACATGGCTTAACAGAGTGTTCTACCCTATGCTTCACCAGCAGCCTACCGTTGAGGTCTGGAGTCTGTCATTCCCTCTGCATGCGTGACAGAAGAAGCTGCGTGAGGAGCTTGTTCTTGGAACATCATCGCTACCAGTCTTTCAGTGCTGCTCCTTTCCTCAAGCCGGCCCGCTTCTAC